>CM028136.1:442863750-443482500 GCA_016271365.2 Neoceratodus forsteri | reverse complement strand
GGGTATTGTCCTGGGACCTGAGGGAGTAGGTGGTGCAGGCTCTGGGAGTTAGTGGTAAGAGTATGGTGGGGATGGGGGACTGTAGCTGCTTATACATGAAGCAGCCAAGGGCAAAGGATCATGATGCAGAGGGGGATAGGTACCCTAGGGAGTTGTAGAGTGCACAATGGTGTGTGAAACATGGGGTTGATAGGGAAAAGTGGTATATGTTGTTGAATGTGATGTCCCACTTGTGCAGGGAGGATGAGGGGGCATTAGTGATGAGTAGGGACCAATATTGTAGCCAGGGGAGGGTTATCCCCTGAGAAATAGTCTGTTGTGGAGGGGATAAACAGTTGTTTAAGGTGGTAGACTAGTCCAATTCAAGAGTTAGCAGCCTTGCACCGGTTATTAATGTGGAAGTGAAAATCTAAGCCAGGGTCTAGGGTGATGCCTAGATATTTGAATTCCTCTACCTGAGAGAGAGAGGGGAACCATTGTTGCATCTGATTTCTAAGGGAAGGGGCAGGATGATCTGCGTAACCTGAGATCTGAATAACATTGCTCGAGTTTTGTGTGTTGAGAGCCAGGTTGAAGACTTGGAATAGAAGTGAGCCAATGATTGACCCCTGTGTGTTTCTACGAGTGACAGGCAGTTGATGTGAGGGTACAGAGCCAAATTTGACAAATTGGCTCTTGCCAGTCAGATAGTTAGGGAACCAGAAGGTAGCATGGGTGAAAGAGGCACACTTAATACATTTTTTCTTCGAAGCAAGCTGCCAAAAACAGTTACACTAAAGCAGATAAATTGCTTTCCTGGAGGATAAAGGGCCCTGCTTCCACAGCCAGATGGATGTGTGCATCTAAGGAGACATCTGCAGCCAGATGGATGTGTTCATGCAGGTCTCAAAAGGGCATGAGTAAATGAGCATATGAGTCAACTATCTCAAAAAGAAAGGACATTCTTTGCAGAGAACTGTTAATTCCCCAGTTAACAGGCCCATTGTAGACCCTGGAGCAATGGTCATCAGTTTAAATAGTCAGTTGCAGTTCAATGCAGTTGCAATCAGTTGCAATTGCATTGGATTGCAGTTATAAAATAGTGGAGTTGAAATCCACTGCAGTTGACGATTCCGTGACCCATCCAGGTTTGTTTTTGTGGTGCACTGCAGTGTGTTTCTCTTTTTTCTTTCCTGGGGGGAGAAGGGGGGGCCAGGGGGCCGCGAATGTCTAACAGTCTTCAACGGCTGGCACCAAGCCTTAGAGCCAATAAAATGCACCCCTGGCTCCTGGACATGAAGCATCCACCAATTAGCAAAGCTAGAAGGAGGAGCCAGGAGCTTGAGAGTGTCTGTGACTGGCTGCACGAGGTGGCGGGGAGAGCGTGTCTAGGTTGGAGAGGAGACTGTCAGGATAGTAGCATCTGTGTTGTTGTGTAGGCAATGGAGTGAGTAGCATTTTTCTGCAAGGACAAAGTTTGGTGGTTTGGCCTTTAATTTAAAAGTAAGTGAACTGTGTTCACTGTCCTAATGTGTCTGGTGTCCAGAGAGAGAGACTAGTGTGTGGCTGTGCAGGTCCCAGTCAGTCCTCCAGCAAAGCCAGGCAGCAGTCATGTGAAGGCAGCAAGTCAGTGGTCTGGTCATGGTCGGGATCAGCCCGTGACCCTGTCGGCCAGGTCCATCGGGTGACTTTCACTCAGTCTCAGTCAGGTCTTCAGAGTTGGCAAGGAGGAGGAGGAGTGGTAGGTGCTCTAGTTCCAATGCGTGGAGAACCGGAGTGGGGATGTGGGTCTGGGTTGGGGACCAACTGTGTGGGTTGGGAGGAGGGAGCACACAGCTCTAAAAAAGACACCAACACCACCACCGAGTAGAGCAGCAGTGGCAACCTGAGCCATGGAGACACCCACTGATGCTGATTGAATCATCACCTGACACCTGACCGAACTGGCAACAGGCTACTACAGTGAGCAAGGTACTGTATGAGATGTTTATGTAAGGTCCACCAGGGCTGGGCAGTGGGCAGTAGGAAGAAGGAGGAGGATGGTCTCTCAAAGACTACTGAATCTGTCTGCGTGTCTGCTGCATGCTGGGCTGGCTTGTCTGGTTGGTTGAGGGCTTGGGGGCTGTGGGGCCCAGGAGGCCAAACTTGAAAAGTCAAGGTGATTGAACATCATTGAACTACTACTGGTGGCCTGTCTGGGCTCTCTCTGACTGAGATGGCATTGTGAGTAAGTCAGACTCCCCATGAGGTCATGGAGCAGGCCAGGTGCAGGTGGTTGGTTGGTGAGTTCCCGGACCCACAGGAGGCCAGAGAGCAGAGCATGGTCAATCGGGTCCAATGGACAAAATGTTTGTTGTTTGCCACTGTAGGAATCGGATAGACTAAATATTAAAGTCCTCATGGCAAGAAGAACAACATTTTTAAAAACTCATTAGTGTACATGCTGAAAGCCAAAACAAGTTCAGAGACTGTGTCAGAAAATGTTTTTTTTTAATATGCATGAGGTTTTTTAGCTTTAAATTTAAACTATGGATACATCTCAGTTCTGGTATACCATACAGGAGGTATTTCTAAGGGTCCTCCCTTAAACTGTTTTTATTCTCACAGATTCTACAACTACTAGTAAACTAACATATATTGATAGTTTGCTCTGTTTGCAAAAGGGTGCCTTCTAGCTTCTGTGGGGTGTTTAAGAGGCCCTACCTATACTGTATTTTAGACTCACAGTTCTTTTTCTAAGTAACAAGTATTATTGATGCTTATTTTTCTATACTGTATACTGTTTTACTTCTCTGCTTCAACTTGTTACTTTCAGGGACTTAGTATATTTTGTTTTTGTTTTGACTGGTTATTGTGCTTTAGTGGGTCCCTACTGTGTGTAGATTTGTTTCACTGCACTTTGTATTTGCATTTTAAAGAGCAGCCAGCTTCTTAGCTGCTGCTGACTAGTTGTTGCTCCCCCCAACATATGCAACACCTCACCTACCCCAGAGTGGAGGGGCATAAAGAATTCCTTTTGTTTCTGCCCATCTATGAAGTTATAATGCTGCTAAATCCCAAATGCTAAAAACAGAGCTGCTTCCTGACCTTAACCCAACAACATGCCCCCACGTAGGCACATGTAGCCCCGTTTTGTGTTGTCAGAAGGCAAAGGCTGTGTGTGTGTGCACCTCACTGATTTCAAGGAGGGGGGACTTTTCCGTACATTTTATTAAGCTTTTATAGTCAAAACTTTAATTAAAAAATGATACAAAGTTAAAAAAGTATGACAAACTACTACATAATAGAATTCAACGATGGTGAGAGTTGAAAAAACTGGTTGGATTTTCTTCAGTTAGTTGAAGTCAGAAATTTCAAACTAGTTTGAAAAATCAGTCATAATGTGTGGTAAGTCAGTCATAACTGTTTTTTCAACTGACTCCGGGGTCTAGCCCATTGCCAGGATTTTTACAAGGGGAGGGATCTTTTTTTGTAGTCTGTGACTTTTTTTCCAAAATGCCAAGGGGCCTGATGGCCAGACTCCTAGAAGCCCAGGGGTTCTAGATGCTCTATGGTGCATTTTGGCTTATTTTGAAGCTAAATAACTCATAGCTGAACTCTGCTACACACCCTTGTTCTAATATGATGACATGTTTGACTGCAGGGTGAATACATACTTAAATTTTGTATGTGAAGTTAGCAAAGTGCTGACATTGTAGTACAAGTGAAATATACATTGTCTGCAGCTGTCACCTGTAGGCTTGACATAGGCAAGGTCATGAATGTCAGCATTTTGCTAACCTCATGTACAGAATAGAAGTATGTATTCACCCTCCAGCCAGCCAGATAATAGGGTCTGGGTGCTGCAAGGCCCTCAGAAGCCCTGGGTTACTATACACTCTGTGGTTCATTTTCTGACTAATTCTGAAGTTCAAGAAGTCATCTGTCAACTCCCCTCCACTCCTTGCTCTCAGGACAATTATTACTATCTGTGTGACTCACATTGTATACTTACATGTATTCATTACCTGAGGATAGCAAATATCAGTGTACTGTACCTCACATCAGAGTTTACAGCTGGTTTTGGCTGGGTAATGTACAGTACTAAACTGTTGCTGTGCCAGCTAAAAGTTTGTAGGTCCCCTCACTTCTCCCACCCCACTTTACTCCAAAGTCAAATTATGAAACCCTGCTTGCCAAAGCAGTTTCACATCAATGAGTGAAGTAGCAAATATGCAAAGAAGACGAGCATTTATTTGGTGTTTATTTAGTAAGTTACTAAATAATATAATAAAACTTAAGAATTTAGACAACCCAATGGTTATGCAATCAGCCCATTTTCATCAAGGCGGGCCAGTGATACTATTAACAAAACAGTAATTAAAATGTTTCGGCAAATACAACTGGTGCACATTTCTTTTGCTATCTATGAAATATTCCCATTAAGTAGCCATATGACCTTCATGTTACTTTCCTCACAACCAAGATGAAAATTAAAATAAGGAGGAGGTGCACTAAGAGTATAAACTGAACCCAGTTTTTCATAGACAAAAATTATCTGTTATACAAAAGCAATACTGGCCAGATATTAAAAATCTGCAGGTTGTTTTATATTTTGGTTTTCTTTCTGGATATACTGTTTTGCCATAGATCACAATTCAGTCTCTGACTATTTGAAGGCATTTGAAGGCATAGCATCAGTCAATGTGGCTAGCAGCCAAATTAAATAATTTTCTTATTAAAAAAAATATTACTGCTGTGAGAGAGTTCAGCCTTGTCTGACATTATTGAGTAAAAGATGACTCTGAGCTCTTTCTGTGACTCCAAATAAAATTGGGGAGTTCAGAGGGCTCTCAGCTCATAGTTTTATTTTTTGTTTCTTTATTTTCATGTTCATTGACAGCTGCCCGACTACTCCCCCTCAGTACTCGCCAGCCACATCCATTGAGTCAATCTTATCTTTCCTCCACTGTTCTACATTTTCACAGCTGTCCCAGCCAAAAACTACAACAGCCTAATGCTAGCACGTTGCTTACCTACCCTTCCAAAATATTCATGTACTTGTCCCAGCCACTGAGATTGCCTTTTCAGGGCCTTTTCCCTCATGTCGAAACCACCACACTCATCCTCACTCACAATTTGGGTCAGGACAGTGTGAATTATGGGCAGAGTCATCCCATGATGCACTTCACATCATGTCCAGATGTGTCCACCAATTGGAGCATCAGATGATGTGGTGGGACCAGGGCAGGTGAAAACGGTGCAAGACCCAGAGCAGCTCGGCTATTGGGAATTGATTGGGCAGTGGGTGGTGCAAATTGTGGGGGGTAACTTTTTAAGGGGCAGCTCCACGTTTGTAGCTCAGTTGGATGGGGTGTGGGTGGGGAGCCAAGGTGCCTGCCACTTGACCTAGGGACTCTAAAAGCAACAGAGTCCTGTAATGTTTAAAGGGACAGCAATTATTTGAAATGGGGCAACAAATATTGGTAAAAAAGGAGGTTCCAAACCAGGAGGGGGGTTTCTTTGAACCTGACAAACACCAGATGGCAAAAGGCCTGAGTTAGGGTTCAGATTAAAGTGATAGAAGTAGAGAAATGTGGTGTCAGGGTTTCCAACCTAAACTCCACCCCACCCCCAAGCAGCAAAAGGTAAAAACCTTATGATTTTGGCTATTCTGAGTCTTGGTGAATCAGGGGTAGGATCTTCTTTGTGGTTTTCAACCCTATTGCTCACCCCATTCCCTGAGCAAATCAGTTCAGATGTTATTCACGTTCTTTAGGCAGGGCCCACTGTTTTTAACAACATGTGGGGAGACACTGTGCAGTACATTTGAAGACTATATATTAGAATGGGATGAGCATTAGGGTTGAGGACCCAAAGGAAGACACCATCCCTGATTCGTCAAGACTCAGGACAGCCAAAACCATATATTGTGATAAGCTAAGAATGCTGGGTTAGCTTTCAAGGAGCCACTGCAACATAACTGAGGCAAACACACAAGTTGTCCTCCCGGCAATCCTTTTTTTTTATAATTAAACTTGTTGCAAACAAACAAGGAACAGAACACTTCAGTAGCCGTCGATGACACTCCAGTGGTTTGTCACTGTTAGGGTCATAAAGCATGGTCTGTAGCCTTCTGCCACCTATTATAGGAGTAGGATGTGTGCAAGTGCCCACTTTATCTATTCTGATACACTTTTGCAGTATGATAGCATTACTTGCAAAGTTTCTAGAACTATCTGCATGCTCAGAGGAAAAAAGGAAGCTGCCTTGTTGGACCAGCCAAAAACAGTTTTTCTCACCTCAGAGACCACAAACTGTCTGAAAGTGATAGTCCTCTGACCTTTTTGTCACCCTCATGCTGCTTCACATAGGCTAGACAGAAATCATGACTTCTTGCAAAGCTGAACTGAAGAATCCACATTGCAAAGGCCTACGCTATATGCATCAGACTCATAAGCTCATATCACATCAAATAATGTTTTTTCCATTTGCTGCTTGGGTGATGGGGGGAAGAGTTAGGATTGGAAAACCTAACACCACATTTCCCTACTTTTGATACTTTAATCAGAACCCTAAATAGTGCATCAATGCATTTTTTGCAAAGAATAAATCAGTAGATAGACAGACAGATAGACATATGGAATATCCCATGAGGTAGCTGCAGATATGCATTTATTTGTTTATTTATGTATTTATTTATTGAATTTTGATGACCGGGTAGGCCCACTGGGCCCCGAAGGTCCCTTTTTCAGGGGCGATCTGGGAATAACAGTACAGACATTATGAACTTTTGTACAATTACATATACAAGAAGTCATGGGTATACAGTATTCTGCTGTTTACACATAGCAGTAGTTATAAGGGTTATATGTATCATATTGGCAAGTTGTAGTTCATTGCATTCAAACATTTATCCTACATGTTAGTGAGACAGCACTGTGGATTCTTTGGGTGACATAGTTCAAGAGCATTAGGATAGTTCAGTGAGAGAAAAGTTAGTGCTACATTGTTAGGGGGGTTGAGATTTTAGTTAGTTGTGGTTGTTTAGGTAGTGTCAGGTGTAGTGGCACTGGCATATGCTTTTTGATAGGAGATGGGTTTTGAGTTTGGTGTGGAAGCACGGCACCGATTGGGGTTTCTCGCACCTCCAGCGGGAGGTTGTTCCATAAGGAAGGGGCAGCATATGAGAAGGATTTCTGGCCTGCCTTAGTCCTAGCCTTGGGAACCTCTAGCAACGTTTTGCCCGAGGACCTAAGGCTGTGCTGGTTTCTTTTTACTGTGAGGAGTCCCCCGAGGCTAGGGGGAGGGGAGGGGTTGGTTGTCTTTTTCGCCAGGCAGAGCACGGGGTAGCTGAGGCATGCTTCAAGGATGGCCAGTTAAGCTTTACTAACGCCTCACAGTGGTGGCTCCTCAAGTGCGATAAGGTGGCAAAGTGGGTCACTTTGTTGTATAGAACCTGTAGTTTACCATACTCCAGCTTTGAGATACCCTGGATGACCGGGGCCGCAAATATTAGTGTTGGAAGTAGGACACTCACTGCTATAGCAGTCCTAGCTTCAAGGGTTAACAGTTCCTTAAGCTGATATAGTAATCCGAGTTTGGAATGGATTACTTTAGTGACTTGGTCCACATGTTGTTTGAACGTGAGACCCTGGTTGAGGGTGAGGCCGAGGTATTTTGTAGAGGGAACAACTTCTAGCTTGTTTCCCTCCAGAGATGAGAGCTGGAGAAGTTGTGATCTATCTTGTCCTAGGGCTCTTGGTCTGAACAGCATAACTTTGGTTTTATTGGTGTTAAGGACCATTTTGTTATTGATGAACCACCTCTCCATGATGTGAATGTCCTTTTGGAGAGAAATGGATAGGTCATCCAGGTTGTAAGAGGAAGTGTAAATAACAGCATCATCCGCATATTGGATTATATTGCTGCTTTCACAGTGATTGTGCAGTTTGTTTTCGAACAACGAGAACATAAGAGGCCCGAGTATGGACCCTTGGGGTACTCCATTCATTAGGGACTAAGGTTTGGAGAGTTTGTCCTGCCACCTGACTCTCTGAATCTGACCCATGAGGTAGTTTTCTATCCATTTGAGGGCATGTTATTCAGTTTGGAATGTTGGTGATACTGCACACTTGCACAAGTAGCAGAGACACAAATGCACAGTGGGAATAACACCAACATTTCAAACCAAACAGCATGCATATTTGGAGGTGCATCATAGGATATCCAATGTACTGTAAATGTTTCAGAGTTCCTCTGTGTGTGTGTGTGTGTGTGTGTGTGTGTGTGTGTTTATTCCAGGTAAAAAAACTGTGCTCTGTAAATGGATTATCTTTTTATGGTTTTCTTTCTTTCCCGCTTTACTTTTTTTCCATATTGCTTTTTATCCTTCACAGTGGACTGCTGCCCACATTGGCCACCTTTACCTGACTCTGGGGGTCTTTCAGGGTCTTGTAGACACCTTGTGTGCCCCTGTGGATCCTCCAGAGCCAGCTCAGAGGCTTCATCCTGCTGCAACCCCTGTATTTCCTCACTTTCTCCCTGCTACCCCAAGGCCCCAGAATGCGGTAATGCATGCATGTGGAGACATGCATATGCACCGTGGATCCAGTGACAGCCCTTTCCATCAACCCACAACCTAACGTCAGGGCTCCTTGAATGTGGAACTGCCCCCCCATCCTCCACCAGGAGGTGACCAAGCACTGAGGACACCCTTGAGCCCTCCCTGAGAAGGAGAGCTGCCAGGCAGCAGCTTAATCAGCTTCTCACACTCCCCCCTCAGTCACCCTTGGCTCCCTGAGCTCATGAACGAATCTGGGTTACCAGCATGTGAGGAGTGGCGTCCAGCACCTCAACCCTCAGTGCCACCGGGCTGACTCTTTCCCACTTTATTAATGATGCTAAGCTGAGCCTTTTACTTTTATGGCTAAAGTGACATCACCACTGTTTGACTGTGCAGCTCAGAGAGAGCCAGTTCATGTGAAAAACATGGGTTGTGGCTACTACGCAAATAACATGATTTCTGCTGTTATTTGCACAGTAACTATGTCACTAGTAAAAGTAACAGCTTTTATCTTCCAAATGTATTTGCACTCCCATGGTCTACATCTTAATGCATAGACATTGGAGCCCGCCTGGATGAAGTGCAGTGTCATGGTTTCCTACATGAGAAAAGGGATTAACTTCCATTGAAATTGCTTGGCTTTGTGTAGTAACTGCTGCAGAATTCTGCAGAATTGGGTTTCATCATGACAGTTTCTCAGAAACATTTGGTTAGTAGGAAAGGTACCATGATAATTTTCTATCAAGATCATGTCCTGATAGGAATGTGTCCCACCCACACAAATTCTTGTTTTAAACTAATACTGCTTTCTTTAGAAATTACTACTTTAATCCCATACTGCCATAGATTTCAACTCTGGAGAAATCTGAACTGAAAATAAAATTTTCAAAAAAAAGTTTAAGTTCCTGTTAGGACTTGAACCTTGGAAAATTGCCAAAAGTACTATGGGGCTTATTCATGAATGGCCTGGGATGTACATGCCAAAGGCATGTATCTGGGTCATGCAGCTCCACACCCCCTGGTAAAATGTGCAGTGGCCATAGGACCACCGGCCACCATGCGGCTCCCTTCCATGGCCCTGCTCCCCCAAGGCACACAGCTCCACAGGGGGCTGTACTGTGGTCTCTGGAAGGCATCCAATGGGATGCTCCATTCCAGTAAACCACGTCGTGAATGGTGTGAAGTGGAGCCACACCCCTCGTACTGGCCCTGCATGGATGTTCACAGCTGGGCTGGAGAGTGGAAGCATACTTGGTCTATGGCATTGTTGTGCATCCCGCACATGGGGTGCAATGGTTGCGAGGTGGCTGCACACCACAAATACACGATGTGTATGCCAAATCGCACCTATGTGAATAGAACCCAATAACAATAGGAGGTTCTGGCCAGAATTCAAAACTCTAATCCCTTGTTTGCTAACCCAAGTACACATCTAGTGTGCTACTGAGCTGCAAAATCTGGTAGTAAAGGTGCAAAAAAAAATTCTGGTCCAGGACTTTAAGTTTATAAGTTATTTGTAAAATAAAACCCTTTGTTGGGATTAGAACAAATATTGTCCAATTTGTGTATTGTCACTTATTCGTTATACAGCAGAAGCTGTTTTTGTTTCACTTTAGTGCAGCACAGTGGCACAATTTTTTCTTCTGTAACAACAAATATTTCTGCAAGTATGAAATGATTCTGCCATTTGATGCCACCATTACTACTGTACCAGCTTAAGGTTACATTACTCATTTGAAATATGTCAAATAGATCTATATTTTGCAGTAAAGAAAATATATTATGAGAATGTAAGCATCACATCCCCGAGTAAGAAATGTATATAGAATTCAAACATTGATCGCTGTCATCTGGATTGTGGAGGAGATGGTGGCCTAGTGGTTACAGAACCATCTTGAGAACAAGTAGATCACAGGTTCAAACCTCACCAGAGCCAAATACTCACTACTGGTCCTTGAACAGTCACTTAGCCTCCTAGTGCTTTAGGTCAACACAGCTGGAGCACTAAGTAGAAAAAGGGGCCCACTGAAAATGAAATCTTGCATGTCAGTTGGTCTATCCTTGTAAATAAATAATAATGCACGAACTGACCACTACATCAGCAGGTGACAGCTTAACTGACTGCTTTCCAAGATGAAGTCTATCACAGTGCACTGAAACTGGACAACAAATGTCACCTTACCTTTATTTCACTATAAAGATTCCAGGTCTCTTAAACTTTTATTTGGTTGTAGCATTTTCTAGTTCCATGAAAATGGGGGCAATTTAGTAATGTTGTTTTTTTTCAAGAAATAGCATTGTAGACCTGACAAGGATTAGGATTGAAAAAATAAAAAAAAAACTGATGTTGTGCAGCATAGGACATAACCTGAAAACTACATTCAACAGGTGTACTAATATTTGTATTAATAGCAACCAAGCCTAGCTTATTGTCAAACATTTATTTACTACTGCTTTAACCTCTACTAAAAGATTAGAGAGTGTAAATCCACACAATATGAGGTTATTGCCTTGATTTAAACCCTTGAGGCTACATTTTTAAGCCCAGTTCAAAGTTTGTGATGAAGGTTGTGGATGCAAAGACTGGCACACCTGGTGCACCAATCCCCATGGACCAGTCTCAAATTTTTCAATGTCAGATGCATTTATACAATTTTATCCACTTTCCAGCTGTGTGCATCTAGGTTTACATGCAAGTGGTGGAAAGTTGCATGCAAGTGACAGCTGCTCTTAGTCACCTCCCTTCACTGTCTTGCTCTTGTGCCATTCAGCTCTTGGTTCTAATCGAATGTAGCTCCTAGCCACTCAATTGTATGTTTGCACTTAGTTCCTAAGTACATAGTGGTGCTGACAGTATTTTGCTATTGTCTATGCCCCTAGCCCCCACTCGTTGCTAGTCCACTTAATGATAAGCTCAAATTGTACTCTATATACTTGCATTTTCTTTTTGCAATTCCCTCTACCTGTATGTGTAACTGTGTCATTGTATTTTACCAAGGCAGCTATGTTTACCTCATATGTACTTTGTCTTATATTGTTGAATGTTTTGTTTAGACTATTGTCTTCCCATTTCCCTTTTCCTCCAGGACGCTCTGTGAGATGAACAATTTAATATTGTTCAGTGTGCCTTTCCTGATGAAACTTTTCAACAAATAGAAAAATAAGTGGCCCTGAATTTGACACATGCTAGACCTAGCAGGTGTCTTTTAACTGCAGGGATCTAAACTCCCAATTATTTGCCACAAGTCCCATGTGTTGAAGTGCTTGATGCTTTCAGAACTTGCGGCAAATAATCAGCTCCAGAAATCTGACTCTTGGTCTTTTGCTTGTTAACCTGTTGACATATGCACTGTGGTACCAGGCTTTACTGAAGTAAATGTGAGTTCCATTGATGTTGGGGATTAGTAATTTGCCGGTCTGGATGGTACACTAGCCTAGGAGGCAGTATCTCTTATGTCTTGCTGCTATGAAAAACAACTTTAGATTTTAGTCAGCAGGGTAGACATTGTCCATTGTGCTATCTGTTACATTATTTTGGTTTAATTTGGTAGTCCTTGCAGGATAAAGGTAGGGTGTAAGAAGTCTAAGGGATAATCAAATGATAAGCTTAAAGGGAGCAGGAGATTTATGCTGTTTAGCAGTTGGTTGTGACATTTATATTTACATAAATTAAATTCTCACCCCTAAAATATCCATATTTCACAGTACCTGAAAAACACTGACATGAAAAATTATTTTGCATTGTTTTGCATTCATTGGCAACATTCAGCATAGCTCTCTTTATGGAATTAGTAATTTGGAGTTTTGACTATGCCAAAGTTTGTGTACCAAATGCTAAACATGAGATGTTGATCTATTAGAACAGTACACACCAAGTTCATTACACAAACTTTGACATACAGTAGTCAAAATTCCAAATTACTAGTTCTATGAAGAGAACTACACATATTGCTGTCTGTTAATTCAAAATAATGCAAAATACAGTTTTCACCTCATATTTTATTTGGCACAATTGCATATGGATAATTTTGTGGTAGGGATATAATTTGTGGATATCGGAACATTACTGACTGTGCCAAGTAGAAATTATTTTGTGCCCTCTTAAATGAGCCTTTACATCATTGAATCAGAAATTTAAACTTGTAAAATATTTTAAAACTAGCCAGTTATTGCTGTTTACAATTTTTACAAAAATTTTCTTTTGCATTTTGCTAGTGTGATTTTCATTCAGTTGGACAAGGTGCAGACTATATAACTGCACCATATCTAAGGGCTGACATACCTCAAGGTACAGTATTCCTGCCATCAGCATTGGGACTTTATAGTCTGTAGTAACCCAAATCACCAGTAAAAGTAACAAGTTGTCTGGTCCCTCCAGGTACTCTGTAATTTGAAAATCAATGCAGGTACAATGCTACTAAAGTAAGGAGAGGAAAAGGACTACACAACAGCCTTCATGTAATTAGCTATTCTTCATATGTTGCTCTGCTAATCAAAAGATTTCTATCAGGCATAGAAAGAAGAAGATTTACTTTAGAAATACAAAAAACATTTGTATGCACATTTAATGCATTATCAGCATGTTAAGTTTACAATTTGAGGGTGAGTTATCTCATTTTATTCTTGTCTCCTCATTTAACATAAGGAAGGCCAACAAGAGTTCCAACAATGATGTTTATGTGGCATGGCATGTTGCTGTATATTTCTGCTGGTTAAATTCAGTAGATAGCAGATGCAAGAGTCCTTTGGGATTTCACCAAGGGCTCCAAAAATATCCTCATCTGGCATGTTGAAGCATATTTTTAGTGGATTAATGAAGTAAACAGCACACACAGAAGACCACAGGGAAGGTCACCTACTATTCCAAAAACATGTGTCTGTGTCACATATTGAAGCTAATTTTTGCTGTCTGGATTAAGTAGACAGAAGTCATGCTAGCCCACAGAGTAGGCTGCCAGTGGTTCCACATATTATGCACGTGGAACTACAGGGTTGAAGCATATTGCTAGATGGATGAAGAAACATCATAGTATTTAATCTTTGGGTTAAATCAGGAAGGCAGAAGATGATTGGTTTTGTGACATTTAGCTGCAGTAGTCAAGAAGAAGACAGCATTTTGCATAGAAGTGCATCATTTTAAAGTCGTAGACTACTAGTAGCATTATAAATTGAGAAAATGACCAGTTGGAGTGTTCCTTTTCCCCTAAATGTGGGAGACTTTTATTTCATAAAGAGTGTCTCAAATGCAGGTGCCCTGTAAACAGCCCCATTTGGGTGTGGTTTTGTAAATTGTTAATGTATTACTGATTGAGTGTGATTAATATTATAGTAATACACCCGGGGAGACCACACGCATGGTTGTAAGCACAATCTCACACATGTTCTTAATCTTAGGAGAATTGCTTAACTTCAATTTGAGGTTCTCATATCCTAAGAATTCATGTGATACAACTGTTGTGCATTTGTAAAAATACAGCCGATTGATTACATCAGATGTAATTTGCAAATGAATAGTTCCTAGTACTTCCTTCATCCTATTTTAGAATCATGTACAGTAGCTATTTACAAATACATTTTAGCAATCACAATATTTAGATAAGTGGCAACATTAGGGCAAGATGACTTAGAGAGGGAGACAGAAGAAACAGTCCTCACAGAAAAAAACACCTTTATTCCACCCCTGGTCAAGTGATCTGAATTAAATGCATAGTCTTGTCTATTATCTTACACTGCTTTTATAAATGGCTAGATAGAGCATTACACAAATATGGCATGGGTCTAAAGGCCCCCCATGCACACTGGAATGAAGCAGGAGAGATGGTTAGCCATTATGGAATTCAATCCTGAATGTGAATGAGTCAGATGGGAAACAGTCAACTAAACCTCCCAAAAGACTGTGGGAAGGAGTAACTTCAGACAGAATAAGACATGTGTTTCGTCATCATTATAAACAGTAGGGTACCATCATCAGTTGTTTCTGTTATTAGCCACAAGGAGCATAAGTTCACAGAGAGAGAGAGAGAGAGAGAGAGAGAAAAGCATCATATTGTCAGTGAGCCATGACCAATTTTGGATTTTGTGATAATGGATTACTAATAAAATATGGTAACATTAGAGTAAAAATAATTATATTATCAAATGGACACTGTCAACTCCCCTTAGGTCTCAAACCATCCCTAAATTAAAAAAATATATTTTAAGATTTTTCACATTCTGTAGAATGTGTTGATGTAGCTGCTAGTACAATTTGGAGTTCTTTTTTCCTTTTTAAAGTGAGAAACAGTCTGCCCACCATACTGATGTTACCACACCAAAATGTTTTTGTTAACATTCCTTACCCAACTCTGACTGCATCTTTCCTGGACATGGGAATACCCCAACTCAGTCTAGCCACTCAAGGTGCAGTAGGAGGAGAGGAGACTACTGCATCATGAATGACTTCTTTATTTGGGGGAGTTTTCTAATGCTCAGGAAGAATGCAATCAAATCAAATCAAATCAACTTTATTTTTATAGCGCCTTTGAAAACCAAGGCGCTGTACATAAAAACCATATACATAATGATACATTTTTAAACAAAAGCATTAAAACAGATCATCCATAGCTAGGAAAAGCTAAACTAAATAAATACATTTTCAACTCCTTTTTAAATCTATTGACAGTTGGGAATTCTATCAACCAGCAAGGTAGAGAATTCCACATGGTTGACACTGAAAAAGCAAAGCATGAGATCCTGATGTCTTCAACCATACCCTGGGAATCTCCAGCAATTCCTCATTGGCAGAACGGAGAGGACGGAGGGAACAGTAGAGTACCAGGTGATGTTGCAGGAAACCAGGTCCCTGATCATGTAGGGCTTTAAAGGTTAGCAAGCCAACCTTAAAGGTGATCTGCCACCAAACAGGCAGCCAGTGCAGTTTGCGGAGCACAGGCATAATACGACTCGTTCTAGAAGTCCCAGTCAAAAGCCTGGCCACTGCATTCTGCACCAGCTGCAGGTGGTGGATATCAACCCTGGGTAGCCCTAGGTAGAGGGAATTGCAGTAATCAAGATGGGTAGTGACAAAGGTATGGACCAATGTTGGAAGATCACCTGGAGGACCCAGGTGTATTACCCGGGTGATATTCCTCAGATGGTAAAAAGAGGATTTGATGACAGCTGACAACTGAGATTTTAGGGTCAAACCATCATCAAAAATAATGCCCAGGTTGCTCACCTGATCAGAGGTAGTGAACAACATACCACCAAGTAATAAGCCTGATGGTTGTCCAGCCCCCAAACCCACCCCCGGATGACATGGGTCCACTACCAGCACCTCAGACTTATCCGGATTCAGTCTCAGCCAGCTGGAACTCATCCAAAGTCTGATCTCAGCAAGGCAGTTATTTAGCACAGAGAGTGCATCATCTTGTCTGGGCAGAAAGGACAAATACAGCTGAGTATCATCCACGTAGCAGTGGAAACCCAGACTGTATCACCTGATAATATCTTCGAATGGCAGCATATACATTGCAAACAATATGGGGGCTAGAATGGAACCCTGCAGTACCCCACAAAGCAGGGAATGAGCACCAGAGCAATAAATTCCAGTGGCAACTCTCTCAGACCTGTCCATGAGGTAAGAATGGAACCATTTGAGGACTGTACCAGACAGCCCAGAAAAGAATCGCAGGCACTCCAACAACACACCATGGTCTACAGTGTCAAATGCAGCAGAGAGATCGAGAAGGACCAGAATGGTACGTGTCTTTTGATCTCTAGCCATTACCAGGTCATTCAATACCTGGACAAGGGCAGTCTCCGTGCTATGCTTCTTCCTAAAACCAGACTGGAGAGTATTATAGACATTGTGAGTTGTAAGATGATCATCCAATTGCAAGGCAACCACCTTTTCAATAATCTTACCAACAAATGGCAGGTTAGAGATAGGCTGGGAGTTGGCTAGACAATTTGGATCCAAGGAGGGTTTTTTAAGGAGTGGTCGGATGACCGCCTCCTTGAGGGGGTCAGGAAAGACCCCCCTCTCCAAAGACTTCCAGACAATGTCAGCAAGGATCGGGCAGATAACTTCTACACATCCCACTAAAAGGGGTGTAGGACCAGGATCCAAACTACAACTGGTTAGTCGCAATGTTTGGATGATCTTCACAATGTCACTGAACTCCAGCCGGTGAAAATCTGACCAGACAGACCGACTGGATGCCACTTCCTGTTGACCACTGCAATCCCTCATAGGGGGAGGTCGGACCGATGCCAGACCTGATTCTGGCAACCTTATCTGCAAAAAACCAAGCAAACTCCTCATATCTCAGCTGAGAAAAAGCTCCTCTGGGCTGGAGACAGATTGGCTTGCACAATCTGTCAACAGTCCGGAAGAGCTGAGCCGGTCGATTCTGTGCAGCAGAAATCTCCCTGGACAGGAATTCTGCCTTCTTACAGGTGATTTCTGATTGATAGCCATCATAATGTGCCATCAACCTAAGCCTGTCGGCATCATGGCCAGGTTTCCACCAGACCAAGGGCTCCTTGAACGAAGGGGTGAGAGGCCGAACATGAACAGGAGCAATCTTGTCCACAGCATCACCCACAGCCTTATTATAGGCTAGTATGAGATCATCTGGACTCATGCATTCACCCGACAAGCCCAATAGATCCAGTACCACCTGTAGGTCACTGGGGTTAATGTCCCTTAAAGGGCAGTACTGAACCATCTCCGTAGGGGCAGACCTATTGGGGGAGCCCTGAAGCTGAACCTTATGGTGTGATGGTCAGACTAGCTGACTGGTTCCACCCCCAAATCAGCAATATCCATACCCAAAAGAAAGATCAGATCCAATGAATGACCCCCTAGATGGGTCAAGGAGGTAGCCACCTGTGTTAGGCCCAGCGTCATCATCAGCTGGAGGAGATTTTGACCGAAGTGCAAGAGTTCATTGTCAATCCAGGAATTGAAAGTTCCCCAGAACTATCAACCTGGGGGACCTCAACACCATGTCAATGATGAAGTCTGTTATCTCCTGCAGGAATTCTCCACCATCTCCTGGTGGATGGTAGATGAGGAGAATCCTGCAACCTACACCCCCTCCCAGGATATATTCAAAGGATCTGGTACTTCTCAATGGCACATCCACAAGGCCCAGCTCAGTCTTAAACATAATGGCCACACCCCCGCCACTACGATCCAACCTTGGACGGTGTATCACCGAGAACCCAGCTGGAGTTGCTGAGACCAATATAGGGCCTGGATTTCCATCCAGCCAGGTCTCAGTGATGCAAGCCAGATCAGTTGATCCAACAAGATCAGCTATAATAGCTGTCTTGTTTTTGATAGACCTGGCATTGCATAACACCGCCAAGGTGGGATGAGCTGTCAGAGAAGACCTTGGCACCTGCCCACTAAGGTTGGAGCCCTTGGGTATGGGGACAAGACAAGAATAACCTCTATCCTGACTCCATTTCACCCCAGGGCATCTCCTGGACCCCACAACCCCAAACCGCCCTTCCCTTTCCTGTCCCCCACTAGGCCCAGCTCTCCACCTTCTTTTATGCTTCCTAAGAATGCCCAAAGCACAACACCTAAAATAGGTGTCGGATGACAATGGGGGACATTCAAAGGGAAATAATTCCCTGAGCCTGGTGGGGGAATAATGCCAACCATCACTGAACCTCCCCAACACATTATAAATAAAACCAAATAAACTGGAGAGGAGTAAAAATAAAATAATAACAAAAATAATAAATAAAACAAAACCTACCACTCTCAAATAACCAGAAAATTCACTACTCCACTCTCTCACAGAGTGGAGTGAGGGGGGTCAGAAAACCCACACACTGTCACACATTAGAAAAAACAAAATGTATAAACAAATAAAACAATACCAAACACTTAAAATTAATACTTATTCAAAAATAAAATAAAATACTAATTCATTTATAAGTCCCAATTAGTTCAGCACTTCCTAGTTACAGACCACTTGAAACTGTTGTCCTTTAAAATAGATAAATATGCCCAGGAGTTCATGCCTGAACACTACAGGGCATCAAATAAGTAGGCAGCTCAGTTATAAAGTACCATACTTTATACTTCAAGAGAAAGTCAGACATACATGACAAATATCTTCAGCTCCCCAAGGCCCTCTCACAGCCTTGGGAGACTAAAAAAGGCACAGACACTCCCACTGTCTGTCCAAACTAAGAGATGGTGAAAAGTTATGAGTAATTTCAGCCCCTAGACCTCTCACAACCGGGGACTGACAGTGAAGCACAGGCACTCTCACTGCCCGAATGTTAACAATAAATAATGAAAGATAAAAAATCTGACCAGGTGCAGGCAGAGGGTCTTCAAGCAAAAATCCTCACTCATGATCCATATGCCAGGGAAAACAAAGAATTAGTGGGTCCCCATAAATCCCACAGAAGGTACCGCAGCCAGAAAGCATCTGCAGCCACTTCCTCAGTTCTCCACCGATGCCAGCCCAATAGCTGGCCTCCCAGAGAACCTAAGCAAGCTGACAGCCCACCCTGTCAACTACTCGACAGAAACCAAAGCTCAGCTCACCTTACTGAGCAGCCCAAACCCCAGCCACCAGTTACCCCACAGGGATGGGTCAACCACCGCCACGATCCAACCCTGCATCCAAAGGCACCGCCATAGGACCGTCCAGTCAGAACCTGGCACAAAACAATATCTGACAGATCCTCTCCTACACTGCACCAAGTCCAAGATCCAATCTTCAACAATACAGACGAAAGTACAGGCAGGCAGAAAAAAGTAGCAACACAACAATGCCCCTCAGCATCTCAATCACAGGGCAAATCCACTTCGAGTCACTCACGCCTGATCCAAATCGGAGTTGAGCGACAGGACAGAAAGTAACTTCAGAATATCCAAGACACAAATCCCAAATATAGCCCCAGTCAAGGTACTGAGACAGGGGCAGTCACATAAAACACTCCAGTATCGGTGGCGCCCTACAGTGTTTCAGTCGTGGAGCGAGAGCAGTCCAAGCCACTCCACAGCATTCAGTGTCAGGACGTGGGAGATTGGGTGCAAAATGTCAAAATGCTATAACTCAAAGAAATCCCAATAATACACAGCTTCAAGCCAGAGGAACACTCCACCGATCGAAATAAATTAAATAATCGATCAAATTTAAAGTAAATAACATGAAAACTTAAAACATTAAAATAGCAACACACCAAGTAACAGCACGCGAAGTAGCAGCACGCTCAGCCCAGTGGCCATCTTGCAAGTTTGAACACTGCCCAGCTGAGGAGCTTGTTACAGGGGACTGCAGAGATCCTTAAGAGGTAAAGCCTCCTTCCTTCCAGCCTGCTTGTGGAGAACTGTTAAACTATATGGGGTCTATTTTCTGTCCCCACACAGTGACTTATTGTTTCTGCTACTGGATATCTGGACATCTCTGCACAGGGATTTTGGGGCTTTACTTGTGTCACTTTAAGGGCTGTTATACTGCATGTCTCTGCTGTTAACTAGCACTGTTATGCTGTGATATAGGAGTCTGTAATACTGTCTTAGAGTGCTTACCTTCTTTAGAATTGTGTAGAATCTCTAGTGTGTGTGTCCACATCTTGTGCATGCGCAGTAGCCTTCTGTATCCTGACTCTGTCCCAAAAGTTGGTGCATTTGCAGTAGGGTCCGATCCAGCCCACTGCATACTAATATGATTCCTTTGTTCCCTTCCCCTTATAAGCCTCAGAAGCAGCCCTCTCCCCTCAGAACACTTCCCAGCAGAGGAGCTTGTTATAGGGGACTGCAGAGAGCCTTAAGCAGTAAAGCCTCCTTCCTTCTAGCCTGCTTTAGTAGATTTAGGCTTTGAAACAGAACATGGTTGAGTATAAACATAGATCCAAGATTTGCAACAAAACAAGGGCATAATTGCAACATTAGCATGTATTTCAGTTCTATAAGAAAGGAGGCAGATTAAGCCACCATCAGCACCAATGAATTTTAGAGAATATGAGCAATCATTAAATGTGGATTTTCAACAAGAAGCAGTATGATGCAAAAATGGTTGACAGTGTCCCTTTAAACAAAGATATTAAGGTGTATTTGGATTGCTTACACTTTACAAGTATTCACTTACCTGTAATTCGATCTCCAGGTTTATATACAGTTTTATCTGCAGTGATATTGTAAGGAGATGTTCCATTCTGTGCAGTGTAGTTACTACCGTGCAACGGTATCATTGAGCTGCATGATGCTTCAACTCATCCATTACCATAGCCATGAGCAGATAGAGGAAAGTATACTCCTATTATCAAAAACATCCAGCAATTGATAGTGTTCATCTATGAAAGGGAAGAAAAGACAATGTTGTAATATTTAAATACATTTTGTCTTCTAACCATTAAGGGTTTAAAGTTACTGGGGTCTAGTAGGGTTTTTGAATTCCGCAGGACTGGATTTTCTAAAGTCTTGATTCAGGTGCAATTCCTAGTCTTTAGCTGTACACCAAGTTCAACTGCGCTCAAGTGAAGCAGAGCATGGGGGAAGGGGTGCACTCCGAGGGTGGTTAGACCTAAAATCCACGCAAGAACAAAGCAAAGGGCTGTACTCAAAAATTATGCTCAGCCAAGTGTCTAGATTAGCACACAAAACTTAATATCAACTTCAAATTACAACTGAGCTAAATGCCCAACCAACACACAGGACAATAAGTGCCCAACCACTTCCCCTGACAAAGCCTTGACTAGTGAAGTACTGAGACACTTACTCCCATGTACGTGTCTGTCAGACATTTACAGTAGCTCAGTTGTAATTTGAAGCTGACATTAAATTTTGTTTGCAAATCTAGGAACTTGGCTGAACATCATTTTTGGAGTGCAGTGCTTTACTTTCTTCTGGTCTTTGGCTGTGCATGCATCAGAATAACGGTGCCAAAATGTTGGATTGTTATTTTCCAACATTTTGACACATTTAGAACTGTTTACCTGTTCATGACAAAAAATGATGCATGTGATGTTATTTTGGTGCATGCTTCCTTTTATGAGTGCAACTTCTAGTACTTTGACTAGACGTTAGATTACATTTTATGTGGTCTAACATTTTCTTCAGGTAGTGCATTTATACTAATATCATTATGCAGGTCATCATGTGCATCGGGGGGGGCTATTAAAATCCAGCCCATAGCATTTAGGTGACCTGTCTAAGAACTATTATTTTCAAGGTGGAAGACTAGGTTTGCTGGCAAAGGCACCTAGCTTCACCTGAACTCTTTTCTTCTAGGTTTGCTTGTAAGGACAGAGTAAGGAACAACATTATCAGAGCAAGGAAAAAGATTAAGGCTTCTTTTGGCTAGGCAGATCTACTGTGTGTTATTATTTTCTTTTGTGCTCACAGGTTTTGTTACTGTCTTTTGCTTACATTTTACTGCTTTATTGTTCTCTGATTCAAACTGTTTTTGCAGGGTATACTTTCTGCTGCATTATTACAGGGTGTTTCTACGGGTTTGTTACCATGTTGTGCTTACTGATTACTGCTGTAATCTTCTCTGATTCAAATTGTTTTTTGCAAGGTATATCTTCTGCTAAAGTCTTCTGCAGCTTGTGCTTACAGGTTTTGTTACACTTCTACTACTTTATTTTTTCTGTAGGAAAGTGTTTTCTATAGGGTATATCATCTGTGAAATTGTTACAGTTGGTACTTACAGGTTTTACAGTTTTATCTATCATAATGCTAAGCTTTCAGAGCTAATTACAGGAAGCTGCAACAAAACCAACAAGCTGCCCCAACAGCCGGGTGTGCTTCAGAGACCAGATATGCAGCACAAGAAAAACTTGAGCACCACCCACAGCAGATAATGCAAAATCAAGCTCAAAACGGTTTTATAAATGCAGTTTATTGAAAACAGAAGCCAGAAACATTACAGACCCCTCAACCAAAAGGAGTACACAGTACAACCCACAAGCCTCCTGCTGGTTTTGCCTCAGAGCATCATCAGGGAGTGATTACAGAAGCACATACAAGATGCAAACAGAGGGATAGCAACTGCACTGGTTATTGGTTGATTGTTTCTGCTATTACTTCCTTGTTTCTTTCATCTGTGGTTCTTCTTTTTCAGCTGGGTAAGGGCCCAACCAGCCACCCCCATCCCAAACTACCCCACGCTACACTCCTTTTATTGAGTAGCACAGTTGTGACATTTCCTGTAGTAAAGCAGGAAGGGGAGGATCAGAGGCATCAGTCTTACCTCAGTTGTAGACAAAATTATGGAGGCACTCCTTAAGGAAAGGATAGTGCAACACCTGGAATCCATAGAAACACATGATCCAAGACAGCATGGGTTTACAACAGGAAGGCCCTGTCAAACTAATCTCATAGATTTCTTTGACTGAGTAACCAGAGTGCTGGACCAAGGGGGAGCAGTTGATGTTGCCTACCTTGACTTCAGCAAAGCTTTCGATACTGTTCCACATAGAAGATTGATTAATAAGCTGGGTAGGCTCAGGGTAGGTCAGAAGTTAGTCAACTGGGTGGCAAACTGGTTGGCGGGCAGAAAACAGAGAGTGGTGGTAAAAGGTATACAGTCAGAAGACATTCAAGTCAGAAGTGGGGTACCTCAGGGCTGAGTCCTGGGGCTAGACCTCTTCAATATCTTCATCAGTGACATTGCAGATGGACTGGAGGGTAAGATTTGCCTGTTTGCAGATGACACCAAGATCTGCAACAGAGCAGATCATCCAGATGGGGTGGGCAGAATGAAAAGAGATCTGGAAAAACTGACAAAATGGTTGGAAAAGTGGCAACTGGGGTTTAACACAAAGAAGTGCAAGATCATGCACACAGGGAAGAGAAACCTTGAAGCTACCTATAGGTTGGGAGGAGAGTTGCTGGCAATCACAAGGGAAGAAAGAGACTTGGGCATCATCATCACAGATGACCTGAAATCATCCAAGCAGACCACTAAAGCAGCAGGTAAGACTTGAGGGATGTTAGGGTGTATTAGTAGGGGTATCACAAGTCATAAGAGGGAGGTAATAATCCCTCTTTACAACACACTGGTTAGATCCCATCTAGGGTTCTGTGTGCAGTACTGGAGGATGCACCTACACAGGGACATTAACAAAATGGAGGCAGTCCAGAGAAGGACAACCAAAATAGTGTAGGGACTGCATCAGAAAACATATGAGGTCAGATTAAAGGAGCTCAATATGTATATTCTAGAACAAAGGAGAGAGAGAGGTGAATTGATTGAAACATTCAAACACCTTAAGGGCATTAACAAAGTGAAAGAGTCTAACATATTTTATTTTACTGAGGGTATACAAGATGGCAGGCATGCTGGGCCAGCCATGAACACAGTTCTGTAGATGTTTGCAGATTTTTACTTAGCTCCCTATGCTGAAGTATTATGTGTTTTTAAATTAATTTATTATTTGTATTTTTTTATTTTTATCACATTTAGTTATTTTCATGGGCTAGTGGTATGGCGGTTTGTGATACAGCTTTGCTGAACTGGCTGGTGTTTCCCACTGTGACAGGTGAAAACGCCCCAAGATTTTTATGATTGGTGGGAAATTGTGTTGTTGTCTGTTGAAATCGCTGGAGCCTGCAAACCATTTACTTGAAGCTTTTTTGACTTTTGCCACTGTGGTATTAGACATATTTATTAGTCATTATTGTTTGGGAACCCTATGTGTTTTAGGGAAGGTTTATTCTGCACGCTGGAGTCATTGGGATGTAGGAGCGAGCCTGGAAATCTGAGCAATTGAGTGATTGGACTTGGTTTGTTGTTTGAGGACTGCTTGAATTGCTGGCCCTGATACTGTCCTGTGGAGCTTCGAAGGAGAGGAGGAGGAGAGGTTCAGCCAGTCCAGCTGATCTAGAGGTGGGTGTGGGGTGTAGCCAATTGTCCCTGGGAGGGTCAGGAGTGCCTACCGAAGGGCTGGTGTTTGCAGAGCTTCCAGGAGCCCCCGGAGCTGCCTGGCAGAGGCTGGGTTTTCTGTGGCATTCCAAGAGGTGGTGTTTGGTTGCACATAACATGACCTGCCCTGGGTTGGTTGGGTTCTGGCATTATTTGAACCGGGTCTGTTTTTACCTTTGTTATGTTAATTTTTCTCGATAAACTTTGAATGTGCAAATTGTGAGGGCTGGAATACTGATACCAGGAAGTTTGCCTAATAAGACTTGGAGTTTGGATTCCTGAAGTGCAGGTTTACCTGGATTTTGCTGTGAGGGACCTAATCTATGGTGGATTACCTGAAGCTTCTGTTTGGATCTATATTGAGTGGATTTCTTTTATCACCTCTCCTACTATTGGATGCCTTCTTTCCCAGACTTTTAATTTATTTTTGGTCTCCTGGTGGTGTGAGGATCAGGGGGTCTATATTTACTTTTTATTTTATTTCTGATGTGTATGTTTATTTTAGTTTTTTGATTTTTTTGGTTTTTCTGGGCAGTGGGAGTGCTTAGAATATTTCCCTTTTCCCTTGGCTGTGAGAGGGCTGAGGGAAGGGGTGAATTTATATTTGTGTGTCTATTTTATATCCTGTGAGAGGGGAATTTATTTTGTTTTCTGGGTTCACATTTTATCCAGTTGTGGGAGGAGAGCAGTTTTGCATGCTTTGTTGGGTTGAGACTTTGGTTTAAGTTTATATTGTTGTCGGGGTTTTAGGATTTTAATTGTTCATGGTTCTGTTTTAGGAATTTGGGGTCCTGTGTGCTTTCTCTATTGTTTGGTTATAATTATTGGTGGAATGTGCCTGCTTGCCCCCCCCATCCTGTGCTATTCGGCCTCCGCTCTCCATGCCATCTGCCTGTTCTCTTCTCCCCCCCCGCCTGCTTTCATCTATCAGCACTGTCGAGGGCTGGGGATTGCTCACAGGGGTGGTGTCGGAGGTGGATGTGGGGTTGCGGACAGCGGAGCCCAAAAGAGTGGTGCTCTCCCATTGAGGTGATCAGGACCAGAAGATGCCCTGGGGTGAAATGGTGTTTGGAACATGGGGATCCTGTTCTGGTTTCCATACCCAAGGGCATCTCCATTTTGGGAGGGCAAGTAGTTGGGACAGCTCACCAACCTCATCCAACTCCGGCACGGTTATGCAATGCCAGATCTGTCTGCAACAAGACTGCTCTTATTGCAGATTTTGTGGGTACAGCAGATCTGGTTTGCATTACTGAGACCTGGTTAGATGGGAATGCTGCCCCTATTTTGGAGACAGCTATCCCCACCTGGTACTCGGTTATACATCACCCGAGATTGGACCACGGGGGGGTTGGGGTCTGTTTCAATACTGAATTGGGCCTAACTGGTGTTCCAGTTGAGGAGACCAGGTCATTCGAGTGTACTGTGGTAGCTGGTGTGGGGTACAGGATAGCTCTCAATTGTCGTCCACCAGGGGATGAAAAGCTGTTCCTGCAGGAATCAGCAGACTTCGCCGCCGACATGGCATTGGAATCACCCAGACTGATGGTTCTGGGTGACTTCAACACCTGGATTAAACCTCACAGTCCTAAGCTTTTTGGACACTTCCTCCAGGTGATGACATCTCTGGGTTATCTACAGGTTGTTTGCTCAGCTACCTATAATGGTGGTCACTCCCTTGATCTGGTCTTCCTCCTGGGGATCAAGGCCTCCTACATGGTGGTGGAACCGGTTGGTTGGTCTGACCATTTCACCATTGGGTTCAATTTTCAGCCCCCCTGTGTAGATCGACCCCTGTGGAGATGGTCAGTTATCGCCCTTTACGGGATATGTTCCCCAAAGGCCTGATAGCAGTAATCAACCTCTCACTGTTTGATGAGACCAGCACAGATCCTGAGCAGTTAGTTGCAGCCTATAACAGGACCATCTCTTTAGCTCTCGATCTGATTGCTTCTGTACAAGTTCACCCCCTCCTGCTTCGCCCTGGGGCCCCATGGTTTGATGGGACTTTTAGGGAACTGTGGAGACAGGGGCATAGGTTAGAGCTTCATTGTCAGAGGATAACCTTAGATGCCAACCACCTTATTTTGTTAGAATATTATAAATTCTATCAAACAGAAATTTCCCATAATGGTCAATCAATCTGTTTTGTCTCAGGTTTTACACCATGGATGTTTTGACCCTGTCCATTGTATATTGTGAAATTTTCAATAAACTTTAAGTTATAAAAAAAAAAAGAAATTTCCCATAAGAAGGCAGAGTTCCTGTCTAGGGAAATTTCTGTCGCATGGAACCGGCTGGCTCAACTCTTCAGAACGGTTGACAGGCTGTGCAACCAAGCCTGTCAGCAGTTCTGTCTAGTCTTTTCACAAAAGGAGTGTGATGAGATTGCTCATTTCTTTGCGGATAAGGTGGCCGACATCAGGCAGGAGTGCCACCAACTTCACTCTATGGGGGTTGCTGTTGGTCGGTGTTGTGTCGCAGAGCCCGGAATTTCCTGGAGTACCTTTGATCTGCTGGAGTTCGTGGATATTATGAGAATTATCCAGGGGTTGTGCCCCACTTGCAGTAGGTTTGATCCAGGCCCTACTTCCCTGATTTTGGGTTGTAATGACATTATAGGCCCGGTCTTAGCTTGGATTGCCCGGTACTCTTTGGACTCAGGTGAGTTTCCTATCTCCCTGAAAGAGGGGGTGGTGATACCCCTCCTGAAGAAAGCTTCTTTAGACCCAGAGAACCTAGCAAACTATAGGCCTATCTCTAGCCTTCCTTTTGTGGGAAAGGTTATTGAGAAAGTTGTGGCGGCTCAACTGGAGAACCATTTAACCATCCATAATCTATACGAACCTCTTCAATCGGGTTTTCATAAGAGGCATAGTACTGAGACTGCTCTGGTTCGGGTGCTTAATGATCTCCTGATGTCGAGAGATCAAAGACACCAATCCATCTTGGTTATCCTTCATTTATCACCAGCCTTTGACACTGTAGATCATGGGGTTCTGCTTGAGCATTTGAGGTCCATCTGCTGGCTGTCTGGATCAGTTCTCAGGTGGTTTATATCTTTCCTCCCTGGTAGAATGCAGAGAGTTGTCTCGGGTATTTTTTCTTCTGACACTTTCTCTTTGCCTTGTGGGGTACCACAGGGCTCGGTGCTGTCCCCTAAGTTATTTACAGTGTATATGCTGCCCCTCAGAGATATTGTAAAATGGTATGGGCTGAGGTTTCACTGCTATGCCGATGATACCCAGCTCTACCTGTCTTTTGCCCCCGATCAGGTTAGTGCTATCTCTATACTGAACAGCTGCCTCATAGAAATCCAAGATTGGATGAGTGCCAGTGGTTTAAAGTTGAACCCAGGAAAGACTGAGGTCTTGGTAGTAGACCCGGGTCATAGGACAGAGGGGTTGAGAAATGAGCTCCTCTCCAGTTTATTCCTGGGGGGTGCACAGATTCTCACCTCTGAATGGGTGCGTGACCATGGGGTTGTGCTTGACCATAGCCTGACCCTTCATCATCAGGTGTTGGCAGTCATCAAGCTGGCCTTTTACCATCTTAGGAACATTGCTAGGATCAAACACCTTGTTCCATCCAGTGACCTGCCTGTCTTGGTCCATGCATTTGTGACATTGCGCCTTGACTATTGCAACTCCCTTTACCTAGGGCTTCCTGGGGTTGATATCCACCACTTGCAGCTAGTGCAGAACACTGCAGCATGTTTGTTGACTGGGGTTTCAAGAAGAACTCATATTACCTCTGTGCTGCGCGATCTGCACTGGCTGCCCTTCCAGTGGCGGAGCACCTTTAAGGTAAGTCTATTGACCTACAAAGCCCTACACGGACTTGGTCCTGATTACTTGAAAGAGCTCCTGGTTCCTTACACCCCTCTGCGACAGCTCCACTTGGCTGATGAGGAGTTGCTGGAGCTTCCCAAGGGTAAGTTTAACGTCATCTGGTGCGTGTGCCTTTGGGTTTGTGGCACCTACCCTCTGGAATGCTCTGCCCCGTCAGCTATGGGAGTGCAGGACAGTGGGGTGCTTTAAGCAGGCACTGAAGACCTATTTGTGGAGAAAAGCATACCGTGAATTTCTTTGATTTTTATCTGTATTTATTGATTGTTGTTTTTATCTTACTGTACAGCACCTTAAAGCGTGAAAGGAGTTATATCAAATAAAATTTATTATTATTATTAACATGTTTCAATATAAGAAAAATAGCAGGACAAGAGGACTCAGCATGAGATTAGAGGGCGGCCAATTAAGGGGTAATGTGAGGAAGTTCTTTTTTCACAGAAAGGGTGGTGGATGTATGAAATGGCCAACCTCAGGAAGTGGTGGATATGAATACAGTACAGAGCTGCAGACAGGCATGGGATAAGCATAAGGGAGCACTACAGATGAGTATTAATAGATAGGCTATTGACAGAGTACAAGCCTATGGTACATTCATAAGGTAGAAAAAATGGGCAGACTGGATGGTCCTTATCTGTCATCAACTTCTATGTTTCTATGTTTCTAAGGGTTACATGTGCTTGACATTTCATCAATTTTACTTGGATTAGATGCCGGTATGTCAGTATCTCAAATTATCACACTGTCTGGAATGTAACAATATAAAAATAATAAACCCTAAAAAAGGTAGTAGCACAGATAGATAGACAGACAGACAGATTGATGTAGAGGTAGATAGATAGCTAGATAGATAGATAGATAGATAGATAGATAGATAGATAGATAGATAGATAGGCAGACAGACAGACAGACAGCTAGATAGGTTAGAACAGTAGTATGAGAATTGGGAGATCACAGCTTCAAACTCCACTAGAGTCAAATACTCACTGTGTGACCTTGGAAAAATCACTTAATCCCTCAGTGCTCCAATCCACCCATCTGTAGACATGGGTAAAATCAGAAGTTCACCGTAAAGTGGATGTTGCATTTCAGCTGTGCTATACTGGGTAAATCAATTGTAAAGCAAAATAAATAAAAATAAAAAAAATAAAATGTAGAAAGTTTTAATCAGTTTATATGGCTGAGGGCTTTTCCATATCTAAACTTCCATTGACTATAAAGTCCCCAATGGGCCAGCAAGAAAGGAGGTGGGATGACAGACAGGCAACATGTGGCACAAATACAAGGAGGAATCAGGCTAGACATTTAGTCTGAAGCTAATAAGAGGTATACTAAGAATCAGTTGAGAAGATTCAGCACAGTTTACTTTAAGATATTTATTACTGTTGAATACCATTAGTCAAACTCCATCACCACATGCTAATGTCTAACTAGTTCTGCCTCTGCTAGCTTCTGATCATGTGCAGAGTCTGCCTCCTCCATGTTTTTAGCCCATATACCATAGGCATCTACTGTACCAGGAGAGCAGGAACAAACAGAATGGGTTATTTTGTGGGGCAAAGGGTAGTATGGATGGGGACCATTCATTGGCCTGCCCCTGAAGATAATGATCATTTTTTTAATTAGGGTTCTTATGACTGAATAGTTAGAGTATAGAGTTTTGAACCTGGAGACCCAGGTTTGAATCCCAAAATGATTTCCATTTATTTACTTTGTGACCCAGAGACAGTCTCTTAATCTTCCTGTGAGCTTTAACCTATTTCTCTAATTGTTCCACAGTTCATCCGTATGCGGTTTGAATTTACTTGTCTGCTTAAAATGATAGCAACATTCTTTCCCCTTGATTGACAAGCACTTTGGAATACAGTACATAAAAGGTGTTATATAAAACAAAAATTAATTTATTGACTTCCCTTAAAGTAGCAGTGCGCCGGCCCAGTGGCACTGAGGGTTGAGGCGCTGGACGCCACACCTCGTGCTATGCCTGTGACCCGGATTCTGGAGCGAGCGCGGATCGGAAGGGCTTCAGCGGACAGGACTCAGGACTAGTATGCCCGAGAGAGGTTCCACAGGGCTGCGACCAGAGGGAAATAAAGTAAAAAAAAAAAAGTAACAGTGCAATAAAAATGGACTAAAATTTTACCCCACCTTTTTTCCTTCCTAACAGATGCCAGATGCCTTTCAGTATTTTTTTGGGGGTGAATGTTTCCGTTTCCATTTTCATTTAAGAATTTTATTAAAGTTTGAAAATAATAATTTCTCAAGAAATAAAGATGCCACCTAATTTTTCCATAATACTATTGAATTCCTAAGAAGGGTAAGATTCCACACAGAAATGCAAATATACAGTACACAGTGTAGAAAGCATCAAGAAAACCCAGATCAACAGTTCTGTCAATATTTTTCATAACCATAAAAGAAAATTAGCTTTGTGGAATAACTTTTTTCATTGCATTGCTACTTTAAATAAATAAAAGAGGACAATGAACAGATTAGGAAGCAAATAGCAGGAGGAACCCTCACTGGGGCAGTAATGATGTTGAACATGTTTATTTGTTTAGTGTTTTGTTTACTGGGTAGGTACACTTGACAAGCAATTACCTATTTTTAGGCATGACCCGGGAGAAGTAAATACATAACACTTAAAATACAATCCATATCAACAATGAGATTCAAGGTTTTCAAACATACAATAAACAAAGAGGCAGTTCAAACATTTACAGTATGGTTCACATCATCAGCAAGGAACTAGATTTACATGCATACAATAAGCAGGATACAAAGCAGGATACAGTTACACCTATATATCATTACACAGTGGCATTATTCCACAGTAATATGGTCTAGGTACAGGAACATGCAAATGATTTTAGGGGGTGGTTTCAAAGCTGTTTCAGAAAGGCGCTAGCAATAGTGCATTGTCTGATGTCGCTTGTTCCATATTTTTGAGGTGGATGTTGCAAAGCTTGTTGATCTTACTTTGATTTTTAACCTTGGGAGTAGAGCACAGGACCCAGTTCTGCAGATCTGAGGGGTAGGCAGTTATATGTGGCAACAGGTGAGATGAAAGGGATATGAGGATATAATTGTTAAGTACACTAAAAATTACATTCCTAAGGGAGAAATCTCACTTACCAGCAGGGTGCAACCATCTTAGCTTTGAGTTTAACATACAGTGATGGACAGGTTAACTGCTAGATAACACAAGGTGACAGATGTTTTTCTAGGCCACATCCCATTTGTGAAAGTTGTGGCTGGAGGTGTTTGAGAATATGGGAAGGCAATAGGATAGTTCAAGTAGAAGAATACTTCTGGCCACTGACATGTGGGCAGAAGGGGTGAGATTCCGACTAACTTGTGAATTAATCCTAATCTGACATTGACTTCCTTACAGGTATTGATCAGATGAAGTGAACAATCCAGGGAAGGGTCCAAGGTGATATCTAGGTATTTGAATGATGGAGTATAAAGGAGGTGTACCCCTAAAGATTATTTCACAGGCAGAGAGCAGTGGGTAACAGTGGGCAATTGCTCATTTGTACTTACAAATCTTGCCTGCAGGATGCCAAGAGGGTTGCTTCTTTACCTGACATTATTTTATGTGAACTGTATATCATTCAATCAATCAATCAATCAATCTTTATTTAGCCAGGTGAATCTTCATTGAGCAATCTCATTTTCAAGGAGGGCCTGGTAGGTACATAATGAATAATACAGTAGCATAATAGAACATATAGCACAAATGGGCATAGTAATACATATGTATTGCCTTTGAGTGAAATCACTAAGCAACACAGTGTAGGGTTTCACTTCTACGCAGATGATAGCCAACTACTCATGTATTTTGCACTAGCCAGGATGGAAATGGCAGCTGTGTTGAACTATGTTGCTTGCACAAAGTAAATGTCTGGATGGTTGCAAACTGGCTTTATCTCAAGCCAGAATAATTGAGCATCTGCTCATTGCATCAGGTCACTGCTTGGTGGCAATGACCAGTGAAGTCACAAGTACAGTACCATAATTTAGGATAGTATACCTTTGGGAATCATGGTCTAGGCTAGGAATCTCTGCAAGTTGGGATTGGTGGTAGATTGTTCCTAGCATCCCAGTTAACATTTGTAGTCATGTGTAGCTCGCATAATCTAAAGAACATCAGCATGATAAACCCTTATCTTGTGGAGCACAACCTGGCCATTCTGGTCCATGCATTCAGAACATCACATCTGGATGACTGCAATGCTCTTTACTTTGACCTTTCTGGAAATTTCATATGCCTGTCTTATTTGCTTAACCTTCTTGTAACAAAGGCTCCTCATTCTGGGCTAAGGTCTGCTGTTGACCACAAGCTCATAACCCCAGCAGAAGAAAAGCAATTGTGTCCAGCACTCACTCTCATTCACCATGCTCACCACCTGGAACTTGCTGGCACTCAAGCAACAGCCTTTTTCCCTTAGCCTCACCACTATCTTACTAAATCAGGAATCAAGCAAGTTCTTCTTGTAACTACTGCAGAGAGGACAAGTAAGTTACCAGTGATTTTGATACATGTATGCCTTGGACTGCTCTTGTATCTGCTGCTTGTCATTAACTGTTACTGAAACATTCTGACTGTATCCTTTCTATACATATAACATTACCTGCACTTGCTTTAGATACCATTATAAATTAGCCTGGCCCAAGGGCTTTTCAATTTTCTCTGAATAAATGTAATGAATTAACATATGCCACCTGCAGTTTATGTGGAACACTGCATCCAGGCTGATAATCAAAACAGACCTTAGAGATCATGTCAAGCTTGTGCTGCTTGAGCTGCACTGGTTGTCTGTTAGCTGGTACATTAACTTTGATGTCTGTTTGCATACTTAAAAGGCCATAGATGGGCTGGTCCCACATTACCTTTGTGACCTCCTTGAGTCATATGCCCCATGGCTCTTTCTTGGAATGTTCTACCATCTGTCATGTGTCAGATCCCAATTTCATGGCCGAGCAGCTCAAGGGCAAACTAAAGACCTGCCTATTTTAGCTAGCCATTCAAGAAAATTGGTTTTCAGTAGTAAGCTGATATCTGTAGAACTTACTCATCTAATTGTTTACCCATTGCATATGGGTGATGGTTATGCCTTGTAATATGTCTTCTCATTGCAAAGTGCCTATAAACTCTGGCATGGGGAGCTATAGTAAATACAATTTTAAATCTTTGTCTTGCCTAAATAAGGGTGTATGGTATGAGGTAAAAGAGAGGGAACCAATGCTAGGAGGAGCTACAAAGTCACTGGACACATAGTGCCATGCCCCAAAGATGTCAGAATTTTAAATCAAGTCAGGTAAAAGTGCTGGTGACTTTGGTAGAGGGTAGAAGATGCTTAGAGGTTATTTTCATCACATGTGGCATGTACATCCCTTACTACCACTTCTTGTGGCTAATAACATCTGTGCCAAAATAATCTAATTATGTATGAAGTATGGTTTTCCATAGCAACAATATGTACACTTTGTATAGGTGTCCTGGCTTGCAGCTGTTATGACACCCCTGTACTTTGGTAACCAATAAAGACTAGAGCCACCACTTGGCCTAGATCATTAACTCTTGCAGGGATTCATTATCCAAAGATTTTAGGTTACTGTTCCAGATTTTAAATTGCATTGTGCCTTCACATGGGGAAATTAAAAGGGCTAAATTGTAAGATGGCACTCCCCCTTGTGAAACACAATCAACCCAATAGGTCCCCACTTGCACAACCTTCTCTTTCTTCTAAAATCATGGTTGGGACAAAAAAGGTTACAGACAATTCCATTTCAAATCAATCACAAATTTCCCTTGGTCACGCACATGATCTAATAATTTCTCAAAAATCATTGTTTCTTTTGCCCCTGTATTAATTTCTTTCCATTTTAGAAAAATAATTTGTCCCAAGTGACATAATCTTGTAAATTTGTTTGTCATTTTTGACTTCTGAAAAGTCATTACATAAAAATAGACATAGTAACATGTATGTTAGTTTTTGTAATGGTTTACAATTCTTTGTGTTTTGCCCTAGAATTAAAACCATTCCCAAGTGTAAGGATATCCAAACACAGTTAAGGTTTTCTATCATATTGTATGATACCCTGAATCAATGATTTTGGAACAGTTTTCATCTTATTTACTTTTAAAACAATGCTCCTCTTTTTATGATTATTTACAGAATGTTTATTTCTATATCCTTTATGGCTTAGACAAGTCATAAATACATTTGTTCTTGTTGTAAAAATGCTCATTAGCCATCACTAAAAATATCCTGAGGCATAAAACTATTCCTACAAAATCCATAGTTCTTCATTGACTTCCTTGACATTTAACATCATTGCCAGTATGTTTGAATAAATATAGGACTATATTCATGCAAATTGAGAAAAGAACTCTAGTTACACAGGAATATGTGCATATGTGCTTTTCTTTGTGATAGGGATAAATTTACAGATTAATTAGGCTAACATGATGAATAGTTCTGACTATTTTCCATAGTTGTTTGACTTCTTTAACATTCTGAAAAGTTAATTGTTGACCATTTATGTAGCCTTTATCTTAGTTGATAAAGTCATAATTGATTTGAAACCATTCTGCCACAACTATTTCCAGATGATATACTTTTTTCTCTCACGAAAAAATTCTGTCAGTAGAAATCATTCTCAAAACCATTAAATTCAATGCATCTTTTTTGGTAAACCTTCTGCGTCACTTGTTCTGTGTCAGCATACCTCAAAAACTCCACTAAAACCACCCTCAGATAGGCTCCTTCCTTTGATTTCTGTGTCAAAGCTCTATGAAGTGTATCAGTTTTGATGTTTAAGCTTTCTACCATGCAAGCCATTAAACAGTCCAGGATATTCTTTAAAATGCCAGTTGTGTTCCAATGTTCAGGTATAATGTTGTTGCGCCATGATCTTAATTCCAAATCCACAACCTTTTCTTGTAGCTCTTGAATGAATTTACTCTGGTCTTTTTAATAAATTCTTATAGATAACAGAATATTAGTTTTAATGTTTTCAATATATGTTTGCTATTTTCTTTATTGACACCAATTTGAGTTTATCCTGGATGATTTCTTTTAGGAGTTTAGTTGCTGGGGGAACCTGAATCGCCAGTATTATATTTATTAACATCTGTTTTTAATTTCTTCTAGCCTTCTCACCCCGTTCAGATTTTTCAGTATCAGCATGTTTAGTCTCTTTTATCAGCAAATCTTTAAATTAATCTTCCTCTGACACCATTGTCCTTTGATTCAGTGCTTCATCCTGATCTGTTTTATTTTTAAGTTATTTTGTATTTTTTTAGTCTGTATTCTGAGTTGTCTCATTTGTTTGGTTATTCATAGTACTCATATTTCCATTTGAACTACCCCCAACACATATATCAGTGCTGAATCCATATTAAACCTCTTAGTTTGACCACCTGAGCTACTATCTGACTTTTTTACAGACTCACTTTATTTTTCCACTATTATTTGAAGAGCATTACAAACAGAAAACATTGCAAGGGATTTACCTTCTTTTGTTGCTTTTATCTGTGATTTTGCTGTTTTCGCTCTTCCTTGTACTATGTGTATTTGTGAGAAAACAGCGTTTCAATGCAGTCCACATCTTCACCTGTTTGCTACAGAATGGTTAGTTACTCTTATTTAAATCTGATCTCAGGCTCAATAGTTAGGAGGGGATTTGCCATTTCTTCAGTCACCAACTTTTCCATAATGTGGTTAGGGGGTTTAGAAAGGTATATTTACTCTCTCTGACCATTGTGATTTTGTGGCTCAATCTCAAGTTGTTTGTCTGCAGTTTTCAGTTTATTTCTATTCATACTTGGTTCAGCTTCAAAGTCTGCATTTCTTTTTCTGGTTTAGGGCTTCGTCTCATTTCTCTTTTAGCTGACATGGAGATTGTAAAGACGCATTGTGAGTCACACAGCAGATGTCAATCCCCTACTCCTGCATTGCAATTTTTCCTATATTTCATACAAAGGAGAAAGGAGCAGAGGAGGTGGTGTGCCCATGTGCACTCCTGCCACATTACCCATAATAGGACAAAGTGTTTCCTTCTGAGATATAAGTGTCTAGTTTATTTTTGAACTAATTTTTGACTTCACTGACGATTATTTCAATAAGTAGTTTGTTCCATGGGTTAGCCATTCTCTGTGTGAAAATGATTTTCTGTTATTTGTTATGAACCTCTTTGATCTTAACTGTTACAAATGTCCCCTGGTGCTCCAGTTACCATTTTTAAATTCAAAATGTAATTCATTCAACAAATAGTTATCTTGCACGATATCATGACATAAAAGTAAGTCCCCTTGTATCCTTCTAGTACCCAGTGACATAAGGTTTAGTTTTTGTAATCGTTCATTATATCATAAGGTTCTTATACTAGTATAATTTTAGTTCCTTGTCTTTGGACTTTTTCTAGACTTTCTAAAGTACCTTTACTTGCAACTCCCCATGCTTGGCTACCATAATCAAGCAGTGATCTAACATAAGATCTTTACAACGGCATCAAAACTCTTTCATCTCTACTTCCAAAATGTATTTTTATTGCCCCTAATATTCTCTTAGTCTTTTCTATTTGTGCATTACAGTGTGTATCATAAGATAATTTGTTTGTTATTGTTATCGTTATTACTAAATCTCTTTCTTTATTCATTATTCTTAGAGGCAAACTATTTAGAAGGTATGTACCTTCCTTATTTTGTCCTCCAAGATGCATAACACACACTTTACGGTGTTGAAGCTCATTCCCCCATGTGTTTATCCAGTCTGATATCTTATCTAGGTCACTTTGGAGTGTCAATGTCCTCTTGTGTTTTATTGCCCTGGATATTTTGATGTCATCTGCATGTTTACTTAGAAAGCTAGTTATCTGTATACCCATATCTGCATAAATAACTAGAACAATATCAGTCCAAGAACTGTGCCCTGGGGGGGGGGGGGTGGCACTTGTCACAGGGATTTTATCAGAGAGATAACTGTTAATGGTGACTCTTGGACTCCTACTACTCAGCCGACTCCCAATCCAGTTAATAATTCTATGGTCCACCTGGATGTCTATCATCTTCTGTATTATGGCCCAGTGTGACTTTATCAAATGCTTTAGTAAGGTATAAGAATATATAATCCACAGATGTACCTGTGTCCAGTGACTGAGATATTTTTTCATAAACACAAATAGGTTTGTTACACACAGTCTGCCTGCCATAAATCCATGCTGCTCTCTATTTTTGAGATCATTTTTCCTATATGCTGATTGATCATGTCTTTAATGATGGACTCCATAATCTTGCCCAGCACCAAGGTTAGACTAATAGGTCAATAATTTGTAGAGGTTGAACTGCTTCCTTTTTTATGGATAGGGACCACTAAAGCTGACAGCCAATCAGTTGGGATTTCATTTTTAGTTAGTGCTCTTAAGTATAGTAGTCTTAATGGAGTAGCTATTTGAGGTGCTAATGACTTTAGCAAGTTTGATGAGATGTTATCCGGTCCTGCAGTTTGTCATTTTTAGGGCTTTAAGTTTATTATTAATACAATCTTTGCAGATCTCTATTTTTGATGTTGTGTTTTATGTAATCGTTCCTACAGATGGGTCATTAGGTGTGAATACAGTTGCAAAGTATGCATTAAGAATGTCAGACATTTGTTTGGGATCTTTGATCTGCCAGCTATGGATTTTATAGAGCATTGGCTATTATTTTGTTTTTGCTGGGAGTTTAAAGAATGCTGTATAGAATGTCAGCTTTACATGAGGATCTCGAAATGTTGAGTTCACTACCACTTACAGTGTCTGGTAGTTGGAAGCATTCTCTCCATTTGCTTTTCTATCCTTAGCTTCATTTGTTAAAACAACTGTCAGTTTCTTACATGAACAACTTTAAAATGAAAAACATTTTCAAAAGGAAAATGTCATTTGGATGGTTACTCTGGTTTGGAGGGTTCCTAAGCTCCTGCATTCCTGATGTCATAATTGGGTGAACAGATATTCCTTTTTAACTAAGGTAAGCCCACTGTGGCCCTAACTAAATAATCAGGGTGGGTGTTTTAGAACCCATAGATCCTGTTGTTGTACTCGTGGTTACCCTTCAGTTCAGCAGACATCAATTAGTCTCTGCAGTCCTGGCTGGATTTACCTGCTCTCATCCTGCTGTCCTCTAGCACTCTTCTGATAGCCCCCTCAGCTGTCCTGTGATGGTCAATCTTGGGCAGGTGCCTCATGCAAATCATCTGGCTCATCCTCCGATGGCCTCTCAGGTTAGTCAGGTGAATCCCAGTCTGGCAGGCTCAACTTCTACAGGGCAACCCCAAGGCAACTCCCTCTGCAGTTGATCATCTGAATGTGGTGGCTGAAGAGGTGGTATCCATGCCTTTCCTTCTCCATCTCAGTTGCAGACCCCTCAGGTCTGATCAGGAGAAAATGTCTTTGCAAAGTTGCACTGAAGCCCATCTGCATGGCTGCTTTCCCAAACAGGCTGATGCATTCAGCTGCAGATTATAGTGTCTCGCTCTTTCCTGCAGTTAGTAGCCTTTTTCTTCATGGAGTTCATGGATGTGTAATCAAAGGTTTCCCTCCAAACTCTCAGTGCAGTGTTGGCATGTATTGTAGTCACAGACAGTGAGTCTGCCTTCCTCCTCTCTCTCTTTCTCTCTCTCTCTCTCTTCTCTCCCTCTCTGTCTCTCTCTCTCTCTCTCTGGCAGGCTCCTGATGCTGGAAAGTTCCACAAATACAAGCAGATACCTCCCAGATTAGTTGAATCCCTTTGTCACTCTTCTAGGGTAATCCATCTAGCTGTGTCCAGACACTAGATTTGCCACCCACTTCCCAGATGAATTAATACTGTCTTCCAGTATTTCTTCAGCTCTTTGGCTCACTGGCAAACTTCTGGAGCCTAATTGACTGAGCTGCCATACTTCTACAGCAGTTGATATTCTGGGGTCAGATGATGCTTAAATAGTTGTTCCACTAGTACTTACCATAGTAACAGCTATTTTTTCCTTAAGTTGTGTAGTGTGAGATTACACAAGTGTTTCATTTTAGTTGGGTCATCTGTTTAGAGGACTCCCATATCATCATTAGTACTGGTCATGCTCCTTCATCAGTGACAAGAAAAAGCCATGCAGCTGTGTAGTAGAGATGCAGTGAATTTAAATTTTGCTGGGGAAATTAATGCAAAGTGGGCACTTCGTGTTATCACTCCACTACACGGAGTGGACAATACAAAATTCTCAGTTCACCTTGTAATTATTACTTTGTGTTGTCATTCCACCTCAACGTGAAGTAAGGCAAAGTGACAGCAATATTGGCAGCCCCTCACACACAGTCACCCGAATTAATGTGCATCCCCAAAATGCTACTGTCTTGTGCCAGAAGACTCCCCAGTGCTGATGAAGTGAAATAAGAGCACAATAAGAAATGCAGAGTCTCCCAGAATTAATGGTGCACTCAGTCATGCGTGCAATGGTGACACACAGTAACCAGAATTAATGTGCATCCTCAAAATGCTACTGTCTTGTAGCCAGAAAATTTTCCATCCTCAGTGCTGCCGAAGTGAAATGAAAGGGTAACAAAAAATGCAAAGTCTCCCAAATTAATGGTGGACTCCGTCATGCATGCAGTGGTCACACACAGTTACTAGAATTAATGTGCATCCCCAAAATGCTACCGTCTTCTGTCCAGAAAATTCCCCAGTGCTGATGAAGTGAAATGAGAGTGTAACAAGAAATGCAAAGTCTCTCAGAAATAATGGTGTACTGCAATTGCACAGACAAATTAAGCTTGAGCGGCACACTCAAGAAATGTAGATGCTAAGGCACAGCACCACCTAACCAGTGCTCACAAGTCAAAAATCCACATCTGGAAAAGAATACCTTTTGCCAGTTGGGGGGTAGTGCATGGCAGTAATAGTCTACTACCAGTAAAGATATCACAAAGCAATATAAAAAATTCATACAGGTGCGGTGAATGGCAAGTTCTTCACACTGCTGCAATTACTCTGTGGCACAATAAAAGGTATCTGATTTAATGGCACGCATTGCACAGACACTCACACACACATTACAAGTAATGCATAGCAAACTGAAAACCTTTAGTAATATAACCAAATATTTTAAACAAACTGAACTTATACACTGCTGCACCATGACAATCAGCAAAAAATTGTCAAGAATTACTAAAAATATTAGTGTGTGTATATTACACAGTTATACAAGAAAAATACAGCCAAAACAGAAAGACTGCCTTTTTCTCCCAGTTTTATTTTCAGTTAATTTATTTTCCTCCCTGTCCCTGGTGGCAATACTTACTGTTGGATCCCCCAGCCCCGTCCCCCACTCACAGCTCAACCTCCAGCGGCCACATGGCTTTCCCCCCATGGTGGGGTGGTGAGAATCCCTCGATCCACCTCACACAAGAATTTGGTGCTGGAGGTGTGTTGCTATCAGTCATGGGGGCAGCACCTGTGGGGAATGACCACCATGAAGTGGGCCAGGACATCTTTTTCCTCCAGCTTTTGTTCCTTCAAGCTGAGGACATGGATGTAGCCAGGCATACTCCAAGCACTCCATGATGTACAATTTTACTTTAGGGGGGTGGCAAATAGGCTCTGAACTGCTTCCTTTTCCATGAAAACTAACAAAGAAAATGCTGAAGTTTTCTGTAATTTTATTCATAGGAGTTGAAACTAGAAGGATTGGTCACTAATACTATCTTTGTATCCCAAGGACAAAACAACTTATAGGCTCTGGGCTGGTATGTGGGTGTCTTAGGGAGCAATGCATGTCATCTGTATTTACCATGCATGGCACCACCCATTGTCATGGAATACAAAAGTTGTATCTATTGTGCCAAATGAGGCAACAAACATGGTCCTGGTGTACGTTTGTATATTGTCTGGCTACACCCAGGGGGCTGGGGTTAGCAGTGAGTTCACTTGGTGTGCAGATCTGAAATCCCTGCCTATACCCCTGGCTGAGGACATGCAACGATGCCCAAGGAGCGACTGCATACACTCCTGTATGTGTTCCTCCAAATGTCTGCCTCAGCTTCCCCTGCTGTAGCCTCAGCACACTAGCCCCCAGCCTCCACTAGAGGCCAGCAGTGCACTGAGTGCTGGTGTTCCCCCTCCCTGGAAAAGGACAGCAGTCCAATGGATGCTCAATCCATCTCTTCCCTACCAGCTCCCAGCAGCCTGTACTCATTCCCGAACAAGGGTCACCAGTGTTGTGTGAGGTAAGGCATCCAGTGCCACTGAGCCAACCTTTTTCTCTCAGTTAATCTACCTACACCTTAGATGCACCCCTCCCCCAATGCACACTTCACAGTACACAGACAGACTGTTCTAAATTAACATTCAAAATCCACACACAAAGAATAAACACTCAATGACATGAGCACAGGAGAGTTTCCTACAATCGATATACTAAATTTTGAGCAAACAAAATGGCTCAAAAAGGTGATTTTAACAGCTTTTAGAGGATGTGAATCGCAGAGCTCTGAGAAGACTGTCTCCATCTTCCATTACATACACACTGCACAGAACTGAGGCTGTGCAGAACAATCTAGAGCCCATGTGACCTGTAATCCCATGAAGCACTGCAAAATTCACCTTGGAGCTCAATAACAAGGCAAAGTGATGCAAAGTACATTGATTTCAATGTACTTCACCTGAATATTGATGGAGAGGTAGTTTGGGGAAGGCGGAATAATGTGAAGTCATTGGTTTCAATGGACTTCGCATTCCTCATCATGATGCAAAGTACTCTGCTTCACATTGTGGAATACTTCGCGGATTCCACGTTACTCCATGAATCACTTCATGGAGTGAATTTCTGCCACTTAGCCACCATTACTGTGTAGTCACTTACTGTATATCAATGGCACATGAGGTGCCAAAGATATTCGCCTCTTTGCAAGTCCTCTTCACTCCCTCTTTCCCCCACTACAGCAGTCCATGGTCCATGGGGTTGGAGGCGAGCACCATGTAGCAGGCTGACTGGTCTGAGCTCCATGGAGCAAAGAAGCCCACCAAAGTGTGGGGTACAGGGACCATAAGAATAATTTTCAAAATGGAAAAGCTAAAGGCATAGCATAGCACTAATGGATTCATTATATGCAATCCCATATGGAGAGAGGGAATAAATTACTAGCTATAGAGTAGAGGTGTGTGAAGCTGAGAAATCTTCCATTTGCAGTAATTTTGTGAATTTCCATAACTTCACAAAGATCTTCTCTGTTCTAGAAGTTGAATTTCATGGTATTAACAACTTCATGAATTTAAAATTTTAAAATCAACTGGGTGAAGTCCATTTCACAAAAGGTCACTATTCTGTGCTGCTGCTGCAGTGTGTGGCAGGAAATAGACTCCAAGAATTGTGCTGTGTGTGGTTTTGGGAAGTGTGTTCAGGAGGTAGGATCTGTCTGTGTACTTAAAGGGGAACAAACACCACCAAAGCCACCCACACTCAAGTGTGGGGCTGGTCATAATGTGCACTTTGCGTGCAAAAAACATTTTGATTTACTTATTATTTGTTGTAGCATAGTACAGTGTATCAGACTAATTTTGCTAAATTACAGGCTGACATCTTTTGTTGATATAAATCCAAGAATCCTCTGCAGATGATATCAGAGCAGTAGGCAGCAATATTCTGCAGTGCATGTTTATTTATTATTTTAGTTTTATTTAGTTGTTAACCAGGAGTAGCACTTAGCTGAAAGCTTTTTTACAGGTGTATCCTGGGAGCACAGGAAGTTAAGTGACTTGCTCAGGGTCACACAGTATGTAAGTGGAAGCTGTAGGATTCAAACCCAGGTCTGGTCTGTTTGGATGTCACCAGATTTGCAGCTCAGAGCCTTAAACCACTGCGCTATACTGCCTTCCTAAATGTTAGTTTATATAAGCTCTGATCTTTTGTTTGCTGGTCATTTCCTCCATGGACTATGTAGGGTTACAGAACATTGTACTTATACCCTGGAAAAAAACAGTCCCAGAAAACATCTGGTCAGAGATTATAAAAGCTCTAACATGCACTGCAGTCTTTTGAATCTCCTACTGCTGCTTACTGCTCTGATGTCATCTGTAGGGGATTCTGGGATTTGCAGTAAAAGAAGATTTCAGTTTACCATTAAGCAAAATTAGTCTGATGTAATCTACTATGCTACAGTAAATAATAAGTAAACCAAAATATTTTTTGCCCATAAAGTGTACATTGGGACCAGCCCTGCAGTTGACTGTGAGGTTCTTTTTGTTGACTGTTCCCCTTTAAGAGCTCGGACTGAATGATTTGTATTGCTTTTCAATGACAAAAACAAAAGTTTTTTTTAATCATAACTATACTTGTTCTTCATCTTCAGTACCACACTTTAAACATTTTTGACTACAGTTTAGTTATTTATTTCCTTTCTCTTTCTGTGGTGCTCCTTTCTGTGCTTGACTCCTGCTGTGTGTAGCAGGAAGGGCAGTCTCTTGTCTGCATCTGCAGACTCTGTTTCAGTTTAATCACTATCACTCTCAGTTCATTTTTTTCAAGTCCCAAAATATGCATACTCTCAGTCTGCCTGTTCTGCTAAAATACTAAAGATTGTCCAGGGCTATGGCACTTAGTTGTAGAACTGTAATATTTTAAAGCAGCAGTGTAACAAAACAAATTATAAAATCAAACCTACTCACACATTGTATTGTCTGATTTATTTTTTATCCCAGTTTCCATGACTGGTACCCATTTTGTCTAAAATGAGGTGTATACAGTTTTAAATAAAAAATGCAAATACTGGCTACTGGCACTATTCATGGTTAACAGATGATGGTCTGCAGCACTTATATTCCTCTGGGCAGCGATGCCGCCTTTTTCTTGGCTTTAAAATTAATTGTTATAAGATTTTCTTAACAAGCACATACTAGCAGTAAGTAACATACAACTCTGGATTTGTTTAATATGCAGAAGAATATTATGGTGAATGGCTAAATGAAATGTATTTATGTGTTTGTAACTAGAAATAAAGACATTCTCCTGAGGAAGCCTATAATTATACAGGCAAAACATTGAGAATTGAAATTGTATGAGAAGTGCATGAATAAAAAAAATTGAGTTTTCAGAAGATTACTGTCTGTTTTCATTTTATGTGCCCCCCCCCCATTCTGTTTCAAGCAATACCTATAATTAGGGACTATTAAATGGTGTGCATTGTGATGCATGCACCCATCATTTAATGTTGCCTAAACAAAGGTAGCCTAAATCTTATAAGAGTAAGAAAGTCCATTTCCTCCCTTGTGTCCTGCAGCTATCAGCCTAGCTTACCAGAAAGATCATGTTTATTCTTGATATGTCAACAAAAACAAAACAAACAAAAAAGAAACAGAGGACTGTACTAACTGCATTCATGATATGGAAGAGAGGTGAGCTCACTAGTTTTTGGTATGGGGAGCAGGTGTGAAGACTGAATACCAGAGGTGGACTGAGGAGGACATACCTGTAGGGTACACTATATTCAGGGATAGAGAAGATGGGGGTGAGTAGATTATTGGGAGACCTGAGATGTGGGGCTACAGCACCACAATAGCTACCTGACCACGGATGAGAGCAGACAGCAATGACAAATACTTGGAGTGGCAGGGTGGCACTTAAATGGATATATGGATTTCATGCAGGGAGATTACTTTTGAGGGGAGGAGTTAAGGTTTGTTGAGGAAATATCAAGGAGACTGTGTATACCACATGCAATATTGAGAAGAATGGTGTGTCAGTCAATTAGCATTGTGAAGGAGGTCATGGACAAGGCTTGCAAAAGCACTGCTGAAGACTGTCCTGCCAAGTTCTGCTGATCATAGGTAAGGGGGTAGACCAATGCTGGAGGTCAGGTGGATTTGTTCAAGGTGTTAGTATGTCTCAACTGCCTAATGTTGTTCTCCATAGTAAGTCCAGTCCTTATGTGGGTATGAACAGCAGTTAGTCTGAAGTGTTTTGATGCTTATTGCTTGGCTGTCCTGGAATACATAGTTGTTGATCAACGAGACAGGAAAACAAAAACAAAAAGGGGTGCTGTACATACTGCCTTCATTGTGCAGAAGGATGTTGGTCCATCAAATGCTTATTGTGGGAGCAAAAGTGAAACATTGATGAAAGAGGACTGGAGAGTGATTTAGGAGTCATCATTTAACAGTGCCAGCCAATGAAGCATATTGATATGGTGTGTGCTACTCTCGGAGGGACAAGATTACAATCTGAAGTGTGATAATTCTTTTTGTGAGATGGGGAGCTCATATGAGACCCCTGTCAGTAATAAGGACAGAGTGTGAACGGTGGCTTGTTTGACTGCTACCAGGTTAGCTGCAAGGGAAGGGAAGGGATTCATAAGAGAAAAAAAGACTACAAGAGAAGCATATTTTGGGATTACCAAGGAAGTATGATCATTGGCAATGAACCAGACCAGATCTTCACTGCAACCATTGGGATATCACATAACCACTAGACCACCAGATATTTGAAGAGTTGTACTGTTCTGCAGTTTCCAAAGGAAAGTCAGTTGGATTACAACACAATTTCAGCATGTTAAAGTAAACTAAATGAACACAATCATAGCCTAATATATGTTTTGATAAAAATAATCCACATATTAAGTTAAAGTTTAGATCATTTTAGTAAAACAATTCTAAACAAAGGGGAAAAGAACTAGTTAGCACTATAGAGTGCCATGCAGCTCTCTGCCTGTAGCTCTAATGATGTAATCACAACACATTTGGGAGACATTTTAGGGAACAGGCAGAGCAGTTTTTAATTGCATGGTTGATACTACTTTTACAGATGCTAAAAACTGCATTTATGTTATTCACATAAATACAATGTTAGCAACAATGTAAACAGAAGCCTTTACTTAAGTACCTTATGAAGTTGAATTTTTGAATAGTTTGTTTGCAAATGTTGTTTAGGTGTCCTTAAGGATGTGTCCCAATGTTGAGGCCTATATCCTCATTTCAGTGACAAATGGTTAAGAGGTATGTCAGCTCATACATAGCCCCATCCTATGTACTAAAACATTCTCCCACCCATCTTAGTACCACCACCTCACCATCATGTTCCCTGCCAAAGCCCCATCTCAAATGTGCCAAACCCTCCCCCACCTATACAAGTAACGCTAAGTCACACAATCATTCTATATCTTCTCTGCAGTGTCAGTCATTTCCTTAGTTTTTATTTTGTTCATTTGATAACTATTTAATTGCTCTTTGGTCAATTCCACAACTTATTGATTGCTAACTTATTTCCTATTGATTTATTCTTAGGCATATCTGTCCTGTTTAATTTTGTTATACTTATTCCTTTTCAATATATTTTATATTCTGTATTTTTGCATCCGTTATAGTTTCCTCTTTCCCATTCCCCCTGGACACATCTGAAAATGAGCTACTACCAGCTTTGTATATCTTTTTTGGTAAAACCTTTTAAATACATACATACATACGTACATACATACATACATTCATACATACTTACACACATACATACATACATACATGCATACATCCATCTCTTTATCATATTATTGCTTTAGCAGCGAGTGTGGCTCTGACCAGAGTTTGTTATTTATGTGAGAATCCTCTCAAGCTTCCCAATGTTCTGTTTTATATAAAGTGCAGATACTTAGAGGCCCATTGGTGACCAATGGGGAGCTTGTTAATGGAGAGTGCCACACTTAACAAATCATTAAGCAAATCAGAATGAAGCAAGCTCTACACCTGCTCATTCACCAGGTTACAATCTCATGTCACAAAAGTATTGTACCTATATTTTCTAGAGGTACTATGGTATGGTGTAGCATATCAAAACATCAACAGAATCTAGCACATTATCCCCAATAGCTGCTTGAAAGAGCCTACAGTCTTGCCAGTGGGCAGTTGCTGAACCTTCATTTGAGCGGAGGTTGTATGTTAGCACTACTGTGGTCATGGGGGATTCTAAAAGCTTTCACCCAACTTTAGTGAGGAAAAGATTTATATTTCACAAAGTTAATAGCAAAAGAAAACTACTAAGAAAAAAAGCTAAGTGCATGTGCCTTTGCAACATGGTGTTATGTGGACTTAGTTTATTTTCAATCCAGAAGTGATATATAGTGATACAAGACTTGTGTGGGGGAAGATGGCAGCTAGCCAGATTGGAGAGTGCAGGATATGTGCTGGTCACTGTCTATGGTTTGTTTTTTGTTGTGTGACTCATATATAGTACTGGAAATAGCACTTGCATCAATTAGTTTACACTAGTAATCATGAACTGCAGTTATTTAATGGGTGTTGACTAAATTGATCCTGCAGCACATTTAACATTTTAGTAAGTGTCTTTCTGAATGAAGGTATCTTTTTCTTTGGTGGTTAACATCTGTAGGAATTGGCATGGGAGGGGCAGGAGGCTACAATGATGGGGATGGAACACTGGGCACCAGGAAATATTGTACTAATGCTACCAAAGAGGACTGAGACAGGGAAGGAGGGGGTATCACCGGACACTAGGGAATATTACTTTGAAGCAAATGAGTATAATGTGAAGATGGGGTACTGCTTGATACCAGGGAATATTATTTAAAAGTAAGCATGGATCAGGTGAGGGAGGGGGTACCAGGGAATACATTGGAACCCTCTTATAACAGACACATTTGTGCAAGCAGGTTGTGTCCATTATAAGGAATGCCCACTATATTCTAAAGTCTTAAATATAACTTGCCTCTACCACAGCTCACATACTGGAGTTAAAGTAAGAATGTGACCCTCCTCTGCCAACCAAGGGTATGGGGAACGGCTATTTGCAGTTGATTGGGCATGAAGCATAAACAAGAGTGGAAAGATTTTGCTGTACAGTACCTGTGCTGACAGACGGATTATGGGGGGATCAGGAGTAATCTCCTGGAGTAAAGTGTTAGGTACTGTACCAGGCATGAGGTGAGGTGAGCAATGTCTTTATAATGCCAGACAAACCAGCTGAATAATCAGGTGAGAATTAGCAGGTAGTTTGCAGCATGTAACAGGAGTGCAGACAGACTCACAGTGTCTCCTGTCTGGGGATTGCTGAGTATTGTATGAATTGGATTTTTAACATTACAGACATAGCTTTTGGCAAGGTGCATCCATCCATTATAAGTGGGTATCTGCTATAAAGATGCCAGTTATAAGAGGGCTCCACTGAATTATATAAAAGCAAACAGGGACTGGAAGAGGGGGCCTTTTTTGTTAATTTTATTTTATTAACGGCACCACAGCTGACCAAATGTTGGACTGTGGAGCCCACAGCAAGCACGCAGTCTAAGCAACATTATAAAAAGGGGCTGAGAAATGGAGCTCTCTGATTGGCTGCAAACATTCTAACAGCCTTATGTTAATCTTTTATTAACATACATGTAGAGCTTAGCCATATGCTGAACAAGGTTTAACACTTTAAAATTTTTTTTATTATAATAGCAATAAGGCACTCCCAGGGATTATGTTAATGGTCAGTTGATCACCCTCTAGGGGCATGTGGCACTCGGCTACATCTCGTGCCACAGTACACCCCTGGAAGGTGATTAACAGACCATTAACACAACCCTTGGTCATGCCTTATTGCTTAAAAAGATTGTAGCTCACATTGTAATGAGGCTGTAATGGAATGCAAATCACTAATACTCTGCATGGGGAAAGAAGTCATTTGCATATAGCAAGCTAGTAAATGGGCATTAGCTGGTTTGGGATGTCCTAGCATAGTTTGCTCTTTCAAGCCCTAACTGTTGAATGGGACTATACCTCTCAGTGGTCAGTAGGGACTTGAGCTTTGTACCAACACACCATTTAGTGTTTTTGTTTGGGCTTTGGTGTGAGAACTACATTATTATTTTTTTCAAAAAATAGTTTATTAAGTGGTTCAAGGATGTAAATCAATCATTCAACTTAAATACACACTGTGTACAGGTATATGAAGAGTTACTAAAGTTAACAGGGTACACATTGTTCTAAAATCACAATAAAAGTGAAAATACAAACTGATCAGATTAAGACTTTGGAACACTAATAATCACGTACACTGGCTATATCCACATTATGTGCCCATTACAGACACTGTATACACTGTTTAAGCATGCAGAACATTAGCCACCTTGTGGCATATATAATTAACAAATAGAGTTAAGGGAGCAAACAGAGTTCAGGAAGAGCCGTACCTCAGATAGGGAACCTGCCCTTCCCAACTGTTTTAGTAATGGGTCCCAAATTTCTTTAAAGAGTTGAAGTCTTCCCAGCACTCCCATCTGTGCTTTTTCAATGGATGTACATGAAAGCAGATTCTTGGACCATCTAGCTAAAGATGAGGGAGTTGGGAGACATCCTAACCTGAACTATAGTCCTTCTGGCATTGAATAGGGCCATGCTCCACAGTCGGTTGCTCAAGGCATCATTGGGATATCTCGGGTCAGCTCCCAGGAGCAACTCCAAAGGAGATTTTGATGGTGCATATCCTAGGGTATGTGACATTATTCTATGGATACCATGCCAGAATGGTGCGATCTTTGCACTCGTTAGGGTCATGTGGGAAAATCACCTACACCCACTCTATATTTGGGACACACCTCAGATCTGGAGCTATCCATTAAGTGTAGTTTGGCAGGGGTGACAGTGATAAGCTCTGTGAAAAGAAATTCAACTGTATTAACTCTCAACCTGTTGCCGTAGGAGCAATGTACATAAAGGAACATGACAGTTTCCAGGTGTGAATCCATTTCGAGACCAAGGTTATCCACCCATTCCATTCTGCTCAGCTGCGGCATCTCCACGGATTTTTCCAGAATAGTGTGATAGTAGGTCACGAAGGGCCTGCTGCCCAGTTGAGGTCTATAAAACTCCTCCTCAAAGGGGGAGGGAGGTGCCCAGCACCCAGTGATGGAAATGGTGGGGCCGCAGATCTGTCACATTCTAAGATAAAGAAATCACCTGGCTTAATCCCTCAGGTATCACATAAATCTCAAAAAGTATGGATTGTCCCTCCCTGAAAGAGCTATGTCACATTGAAGAGACCTGCCCTGTTCCAAGAACTTAATCTCTGTATGAGCAGTACCAATTGTGGGCCCCTCAGTCTCACCACACCATGCAAGTTTAAGTATGGCGAGAGTCCTCCCTGCCAGCCAATATACTGGTGCACTCTCTTCCAGACCATCAACGTGTTCACTGTAAATGGGTTAGGTGACATGTTCACATGTTGGTGAGCCAGAGGGGAGAGACTACCACTTAATAGATCATATTTAAAATTACCCAGTGTCATCTCCTCCTCCAGTCTCATCCAGGCCAATGTGTCCCTCCCACTACCTTGCTGTATATAGGCTAATTGAGCAGCCCAATAGTAGGCCCTGAAGTCTGGCAGTCTCACCCCACCTCTGTCAGCAGGCTGGAACAGTGTGGCTCTACAAATACGAGTCCCACCACCCCTCCATAAAAATGTATGCAAAATTGCATTAGGCACCTAAAATGACTCTGAGGCACTCTGATAGGGAGAGATTGATATAGATATAAATACCTTGGAAGTGCCATCATGTTTAAGGTGCCAACTGTACCTAACAACAAGATGGGAAGGGTGCTCCAAAGCTTACAGTCCTCTATTACTCTGGACATCAAAGGTTTATAATTTAGAGCATATAGGCGACTTACAGCCGCCAATATGATTATCCCTAGATATTTTATTTGATTTACTATCTGTAGTCCACCCAGGTTTGCAATCAGTTGTGCTCTATTGCAATAGAATATGGGCATTAACTCACTTTTAGTCCAGTTTACTTTATGGCCTGAGATGGCACCAAAATCTCTCATTAGAGTATGCATGGCTGGGAGGTCTCTTGCAGGATTTTGTAAATCTAGCAGTTGGTCGTCTGAGTACATGGAGATTTTTTGTGTAGCCCCACCGCTCCCTTGACCCCCTCAATGTCTGGATGAGCCTGCAGGACTGCTGCCAGCGGCTCCAGGGTTAAAACATAGAGCAGGGGAGACAGTGGGCATCCCTGACACATGCCCCGTTCTAAACTAAAAGGTTTGGAGAGACTTCCATTAATGGCAATTTGTGCTGATGGATTATTGTAGAGAGTACGCCCCACTGGCAGAATGTTGTGCCCAACCCCATTCTTCCCAGGACGTCAAACAGGTATCCCCATTCCATGTGGTCAAATGCTTTTTTTGCATCTAACACAACTACTGCTGCACCATGAGACCCTGTCACTTGAGCCCACCTATAGATCACATTCAGGGTTCTTCTAATATTGTGTTTACCTTGTCTGCCCTTCACAAACCCCGACTGGCCTGATGGATCAATTTGGGAAGCATGGGTTCCAGGCACGTGGTCATCACCTTTGCTATAATTTTGTAGTCTGCAGTAAGCAGAGAGATGGAGCGATAAGAGGCACACTTTGTCAAGTTTTTCCCAGATTTAGTGACCACACTGATAACTGCCATTCTCGTGGACGTGGGCAAAATACCTGCCTGCAGTCCCTACACTAGCATATCATATAGAGGATCCAATTTTTGCGGGCAGAAAATTTTCATAAAGGGATATTGTCTGGGCCAAGAGCTTTGCCACCTTTCAGGGCCATTATTGCTGTCTGAACTTCCTGCCTAGATAGGGGGAATCCCAGCCTCCTTGTGTCCTCCACCCCTAGTGTCTCCAACGATGCCTTACTATAAAAGGAGGATAACTCTCCTCAGAACGATGGCATTCAGATGTATATAATTCCTTGTAGCAGTTAACAAATGCCTTCCCAATACTACCAGTGTCATATAGCACACCTCTACTGGGATCTGTGATCCCACCCACTCTCCTTTCAGCCTCCCTCCATTTAATCTGCCAGGCAAGGAATTTATCCCACCCCAGTCACCATCAAAATAGGCCCCTGCATCTGCGAGCAATGTAGTGCATTCTAGTCTAGCACTATTCAGCACATTGAATTTGTATTTCAGACATTGAATAATGCTGTATAGCTCGTGTGTAGGCTTAGCTTTGTGGGCAGTTTCACAGACTGCAATTTTAGTTCTAAGGGAGGCCAGCTCTAAATCTCCTTCTTTCTTGTGATGGGCTGCATAGGAAATGGTTTGACCCCTTATAAATGCTTTCAGCGCTTCCCTCCTAATACCATGTGAAGTATCCCCCCTGATGTTATGGGTCATAAATTCCTTAAACTTGTCATTTATCAGCTCCACATAACCAGGGTCCTTCAGAGGGAGCAGGTCCAGCCTCCACATGCATGGGGGAGCAGCTGTCCCCATGATGTCCAAGGAAAGAGAGTAAGGGACATGATCAGGCAGCAGCATGGGCAGGTATTTAACCTCACCAGTCATTGCCAACAGTGCTGGTGAGACCAACAGCTGGTCAATCCTAGCATAGGACTAATGGGCATGAAAGAAAAAGCTATACTCCCTGTCTGAAGGATGACAGGGACGCCAAGCATCCACAAGTCCCATTTCATTTTGAATCTTCTCCAAGGCCCTGGCATTTCAGGTCATAGGTACCACAGTAGGCCTAGACTGATCCAAGGCAGTGTCTAGCACACAGTTGAAGTCTCCCCAAGTATCCAGGACCCTCCCATCTGGCCATATCCACAGCTAAATTTTGGAAAAAAACTGGTTTTCTATATTAGGGCATAAACTGACCCCATCAAGAACACCTCTCCCCAGATAAGTGGAGGTTTGCAGGGCATACTGCCCCAAGGTCCACAAATGAGTCAAGCACCTAAACTGCATTACCCCATGGCAACCAAATCGAGGCACCCCTGGCCTTCAATGAAATTGTAGACAAAACCAATGTTCCCCCCATAAAGGCAGCAGTCCTGTGGACCTCATCCACAGAGAAGTGAGTTTCTTGTAAAACCATTATTTGTCCTTTCAATCGGTGTGTCTCTGCATGTACTTTCCTGCATTTAATAATGGATTTCAAACCATTTGTATTCCACGTGACTATCTTGGTTTCAGAAGACATAGTCAAAACTTGAATCATCATTACCTGGCCCTGCTATAAAGTACATACATCCTGAACCAACAGTTTTAACATATTTAACATTTAAAATAGAACCAAACCACTGAAAACACCCTCCACCCCTCCCCAGCCTACTAAACCCCAATCTAGCATCCAAAGATGAGCCACCAGAGGCAGCCAGATAGCAACCCAAGCCTCTCATGTGGAAAGAATAACACAGCAAGATATGTCTCTCCCAGATTGGCTCCATGGGCCTCACCCACTCCAATTAAAGCAGTAACCTCCTTTTGGACCCCCCATGTTCCAGCCACCCTGTACCTCATCCTCCAATCTGCACAGGGCAAATTATCAATCATCCTCCTGCACATCGTCCTCCCTACCCGTTCCAACCCCAATTCACCCCCCCATGAGTACTAACAAGCTCGCTATAATTCCCCCATACAATAATAATCAGCAGAATTTAAATGTGTTCATAGCGTTTTTCATGAGGGCAAAATTATTGTAACAACAAACACTGCAATCAAGCTGTAAGTTCAAATATAGGAACAATGATAACACTACTTAGTCAATCAAAGTATGAAACTGAAACTTCATGTGCCAATAAACTAATCCAAGTGCACTTAGCATCCACAGAGAAAGTGATGAACTTGAATATTGCATAGCATAAGCCGTTGTTACCCATGTTCCCTGACACGGTTGGACGTTTAAAGTTCAGGAAGAACATAGGTAGAACTATATGTCAGTTAAATCATCCTGTGGAGTAAAGTATTCCTTGAAAGCATTCCCTGGGAGGCCCCTAATGATTCCAGCCAAAGACAGAAAAACTTAGGCTGAGTTAGTAAGGACAGGACGCCAGGGAAATAAGAGCTCCAGGGAATTGGGGCCAGGATTTTAATTAACATATAGATATTAGTGTCAGGTACCCACTGCCTGGGCCCTCTCCCACCTGGCCTCCTCAATGATACACTTTTCAGCTTCTCTAGGACACACAAAGAAGCAAGAGGCCTGCGAGGACATTCAATCTGTGGGCAAGTCAGATATCTAAATGCTAAAGTCCAGCCAAGACTATGTAATTTAGCCTTGATTTGCGAGAAGGTCTGCCTCTTAGTCTGTAGGTTCTTATTAAATCTTGATAAATGTGCATTTTAGTGTTCTCGTAAGTAATCAGGCCCATCTGCTTGGCTTTCTGCAACATTCTTTCTTTATCCTGAAAGTGGAGATACCTTATTAGGCAATGTCTGACTCTTTCCCCAGGATTAGGTGGGCGTCCCACTCAATGTACTCATTCTATTTCAAAGTTCTCATAGTCACTGGAAAGGCCTATCTGTGCCACCAACCATCTCTGCAGGCCTCCTGCCACATCCCAACCTTCAGTACCCTCAGGCAGACCTATTATGTGAATATTTGAGCGTTGTGACCTACTTTCCTGATCGTCAAGTTTTGCCATTAGCTCCTCTATAGATCGTTCATTGTATTTCTGTCTGCTGCTGTTTGTGAAAGTGTATCCTCCAGAGTGTTCACCCTGCGTTCTAGTTCAGTGATCTGTATAGCATGTGCAGCCAAGGTTTCAGAAAGCCCCATCACCATGCCCTGCAGGTGAGTGAGTTCAGCCATGAGGTTCACAAATCCAGCTTTCATTTCTTGCTGCATCCACAACAGTGTCACAGGTATTCCAGCAAGGAATTGCGTGAGAGTGTTAAGTTAAGGTCTGGCTATGCCATTCGGCCTTTCCTTGTGGATGGCCTGTTGCACCAGGGATGTCTAGCTATGTCTCCCAGACCGCGGTGGTTTAGCAGCATCAAAATGTATCTTCCCATGGTGATTTTTCTGTTTGGAAGATGCCATGAATTAGAACAGCTCGTTAAAGTTGCTACTGTGGTAAAAATAGTAAGTTAACAGATTTTTAGGTGAATTATTTAATCTTTTGCCCGAGGAGCCAGCTAACACACATCTGCCATTGTTGATAGCTAGCCATGTCCCTCGAGAACTACATCACAGTAGTCAAACATTATTAAGATATTACATGTTTCTCCAAACATGTCTGAATATAGTAATTTTAGGGCACAGAACTAATTTGTGCCCAGGATAGGGACTTTGCAAGCAGAAGACTGAGAGCTTTGAATATAGACCCATCATCCCTTAGTATACAACAATTTAATACAATTATTACAAAACTATTATCAAGGCATAAAACTAGAAAAGATACTTTTTATTTATTGAAAGAATAAACTAATATCTTCTGACAGTACTTTGTATTTATTCTTGAATTACAACAGCAGCGTTAAATCTAGAATGCCTTGATGTTAACAATACTTATATTTATTATACATACTATATTTATAAATGTATAAGAAGTTGTTTTGAACAACTGCTTACATAAAATAAGAAATATTTTAAAAAAATATGTTATTGAATTACAACAGCAATGTAACAGAGTAATATATTAAGTCTGGAATGCCTTGATGATAATAACATTAATTATGTTTATTATTACATATACTGTATCTACAAAAGTAAAATAAGTTGTTTTGAATATGTGCTTACATAAAATCAGAAAAATTAAAACAAAGTATACAAGCCATCAGTATTTCATAATGATTCAGCTACTTACAAATTCCTGCTTTGTTTAAAACATTATATGGGTACATGTCATACTACCATGGATTTATCATATAATGTATTTGAAATTAAATCACAATACATTTATTTTGCAACATTCTCCTTTCTATTCTTTAGATGTCATCTGAGAGTGTTGTCTCATTTCTTAATGCACTCCAGTGTTACAGACAATTTATTTTTCTAGTAATACATTTTTACAAAGATACCTTGCAATGGCTTGCACCTGTTTATTATAATAAACTAAATCTATTGACAGAATATATTCTCTCATTGTCCTTGTCAATATACTTTTACATCTGCTTCTCAAAACACATAATTATATACTGTGCATTTTGTCCTCACTGCAAATACTACTCTATTTAATATATTGATACAATTACTTTTCAGCATATAATTTAAGTTAAGATAGTGGGATTTAATAAGTGTGCAAATCATTTTGAGTTTACATTTATTCAAAATATTTAATTTGTATGTTTTATTAATATATCAACTTAGCTGACTTCAAGCCTTCATTTAAAAACATGTAGTGCCTATCACTAATTGTATAGAATTTAGCTAAATCTAAAGACATTTTATTTCAAACCATCTAATTTTTGAACCATTAGGCCTAAATCTTTGTTTGTTAGGGGAAGGTTTGGAGTAAGGTCAATATTGACACAGTTTCTATGTGTCAATACACATCAATACTATTTGAACGCACTTTTTGGATGCATAACCTATATAATTTTATTGTTGTGACACAGGCAAAACAATGTTTAACACATAGTAATGATACCATTTTTAGTGCTCACAGATTGTATCCAAACTATTTTTTGTGTCAATATATAAAATCACATGAAATGAAATAAAGATTTTTAGAAACACTTAACATTTTCAGATTTTATTTTTCTAAGTGTTGGATTCAGACTTCTAACCTTTAATGTGGAACGCTTTATGGAATCACAAACATTAAACTGTCTCCTATAGCAACCCATGTTCTTCCTTGTTTTCACCTGCAAATGCATCAGAAGATAATAATAGATGCATATTATATTTATTTTATTTGTTTGTTAATCAGGTGAGCACACTGAACCAGGACCCATTTTTAGTCAGCAGATAACAAAGCATACTAAATGTGATACAATCTATTACACTACAGTGAACAGTAGGAAAACTAAAATATTTTTGCACAACAAAATGCATGTAGGGACCAGCCCCATACATGAGTGTGGGGCCCTTGCTGCTGTCTGTTCCCTTTTAAGAAGCACATGTTAAAAAAGGCATGCTGACCCATTCTTTTCAATGCAGACTGAACAGTAAGCAGAGACACATCTGTAGACCTTAATCTTCTAAGGAAAAGCTTAGGAGTCAAAAGGTTATTTATGAGGAATCCAAGTTTAGTCTATGACACTTCTCTAGCTGACAACTTAATTTATAGTGGCTGCTAGCTTCAGGGACAACCACCCCAACTGTGCACAAAATGCACAATGGTGAGTTTTGTAAAGCACATTGGACCCCATGCATGAATGGATGGAAAGGATGTGCTGGAGGCACATATCCTGCCTGCATAGATCCATGCCTGTGGATAGGAGTGCACCCAGGGTATACACAACAGATGTGCACCTGTCTGTGGGCCCTCCCCCCGGCAAGCAGGAATCTGCAGGGTGGTCATGAGTGGAGTTGCAGTGCCAGGTGGGCATCCAATTGGATGCCCAACTAGGGCTGAAAGTGGATCTGTTGCATGGTGTGGAGTGGGTCTGGGTGTAAATGCTCACCCCAGGCAGCCAGACCCACATGCCAATGCCTCTGTGCCAGACCACAGAGGACCCCCTCCTGCCACACAGCTGACCCACACATTGGACAGGTATGCAAGCTGCCCCCAAGATGTCCCTGTGTGTGGTTGCCCATACCCTATCTCAGTACCCCAGTGATTGGAACCACCGGTGCCCACCGGTGTCCACCCATGTCCCTTCACTGCAAAACCACACCCTCTGGTGCCTATACCTGTGATACAGTGCTGCTCCAAAGATGGCCAGTGTCACTGCTAACTATACACGGCCATGGCCCTGGTCATATGACATACATTGGTGAACATTGGCTGTGTGCCTCTGCATATGTCAGACAGCTGGCAACCATGGCAGTGAGTGGAGGGCAGTGCCACTGGTAATCTCAGGAGCAGCACCAGCACACAGGTATCAGTGCTGGGGTGGTTGCGGTGCCACCAGAGGGGTCTGCAGGATGTCATGGCAAGTCGGCATTACACAGGGGTGCGGGCATTTGATGCATGAGTTGAAGAGGGAGACAGCCAATGGAGGCAAGTGTACAGCCGTGTGCTGGAGTGGGTGGCAGAGGGTGACCATCAGGGATGGCTGCAGTGGACCCAGGGATGGCTGTGTAGACTATCTGCCCAGACCAGGAGGCACCACTGTGCATGCATGGGGTGCATAAGTGGCTACGGTAGGGTTCTCCCTGATATACTCTGCACCCCCCTCCACACTTCTGCAGCCAACACTATGCATGTTTCTGCATGGCACATAGTGTTGGCATGCCCCAGCCCACTTCTGCGTGGTGTGGTCCATGGACCAGGGAAATCAGGTGCATTGGGGCTGTATGCACCCTGGTGGTACATCCAGCATAAGGGGGCATATTGGGTGCAGAGTGGCTACATGCCACATTTATGAGGTGCATAACCACTCTGCAGGATTGGGCCCAATAAGTGCATAGGGCCCAATAAGTATAAAAAGACAAATATTGTTAAAAACTGTTTAACTGAATCAATTCTTTCTGATGCAGATGGGCTAGATGAAAAAAAGGAACTGTAGTCCAAGGTAAGTAAAAGTACCCTCTAGGCATCAGCTTAACTAGAATCCATAGTTAGATAATTCTTAAGGTGAAAAAGTATACTTGAGATTTGAGTCCAAAAGAACTTCCAAGTATTGGAATGATTCAACTTGTACAAGTTGAGTACCATGCAAGTCAACAACATTAATGACAGGTGGAGTTTTTGATAACTTGAGTTTGGGCCAAATATAATGCATTTCATCTTTTACTATTCAATTAAAGTTGATGTTTGAGTAACCAAGAATTTAGTAGTGTAAAATCCTTGTTTAAGGAATTGTTAAAATTAGTAACAGAAGTAGAACTAAAAAAAAAAGATTATGTCATCTGCATGAAACAATGAATCACTTAAGCAATAATGCTTACAGGTGTGTGTCATGCTGGGATAACGTCATGCCTCAGGTGGTTGAGCATGAGGCCACAGGCTAAGTCTGTCCAATAACTGAGGCATGATGTTATCCCAATGACACACACACTGGAGGGCATTATTATATTATACAATGGCTTGTTGTTGTACAGAAGAAAAATCATTTTGCTTTTTAAGAGACAATGGAAACAATCAAGCAAAGCAAATCAAGCAAAAGCAAAAAATCAATTACAGGTTCACAGTGAGGCTGAGATTAGACCCGTGATGTTGTACTGGGATAACATCACGGGTCCAGCCCAAGACTGACCAATCAGAGTCCGGGATTTTATCTTGCCATTGCATAATATGCACTAAAACTGAGAGGAATTTGTTAATAACAAAGGAAAGGGGCAGACACCCAAGGATTGATCCTTTGGGTGCTCTCTCTGTAGAAATGCCCTAGTACTAGAAGAGGAACCATGAAAGCCAACTCTCTGGAGTTGTGCACTGAGATAACTGCTTTATCATGTACATGGAGAGTTAGAAAATCCTAATTTGTCCAGGGTTTCCAGCAACATGGAATGATTCATAAGGCCAAGGCTTTGGTCAGGTCGACAAAAATGCTTAAGCTATGGTGTGAACATTGATCACAAGTCGTTTAACCCTAACTTTGAATGTTCTTCCTTTTCAATGTCTACCAGCCCCAATATTATATTAATGTATTTGTAAGTGATTTTTTTTTGTAGTCACAATTTATTATCTTCCAGTGCTTTCCCAGGCAAAGCCTGCAAAAGTGAGGAAAATAGGTACTGCTGGGAGGACAGTGGGAATTTTGCCATGATTCTAGGTATAAGATGAATGTTTATGGGTATTACACTTATAGAGAAACTAATTAAATTATGGGGACTAATACCAAAATACAGAAAAAGTTAAAAAATTTTTAAGTTTGTTTTTAAAAGTATTTTCCTTGTCAATACTAAAAAGGTACTATAGGACCTGTTATTTTTATGCAAAGTAATTTTAGTACAAACATAAATGCAACTATAATTATGCAAATTTAATTTAGCACTTAGTCATTAGAATGGCATTCCCTAAAATGGAAAAAGAGCTAATATTGCTAATTAGCACACATTTATATTTACACTAACTAGTGCTGCAGCAAAAATAGCTAAAATTATTTGGCAGTGATAATGTTAAGTTCTACAATGTATCAATACCTTTTGTCAATACGGAAAAAGTATATCGATAACATTTACTTAATAAAAATCTCTGTCATGATGTAAATATATATATATATATATATATATATAGAGAGAGAGAGAGAGAGAGAGAGAGAACTGCCTGCTTCTATATAGATAATGTAATTACCACTGTTAACTTGACAACGCTATAATAATGACACCATTTCTTATTGGCTTAAATTCAAGCTTTCATTTTTTCTTTTAAAAGTGATAACTTTTAAACCATTAATGCTAAAGACATAATTTCTTTCAACAAATCTTGGAGTCAGCCAAGTAGCTACATTGACAAGATAGTACTACAGTGACCATGTATCAACATAGAAAAACATAAATGTTACATATTGATATAAAAATATAAAACAGTTCACAACATATCTAAAAGTCTATCATCTGAAACTGCATAGCATCGACATGTACAGACATGTAGCAACAAGTAAACTGTATCGTTATGATCAATTCATGTTGAACAGACTCCAAGCTTTCATTAAAAACTTAAGTTTCTATGATTGACAGTTCAGATATTACAGTTATTAAAATTCATTGCAAAACAACTTTGTTAATGCACTAGTTAGTTTGAAGCAACAAAAGAAGGGAAATGTGGTGTTAGCAACAGTCTTGGGTGTGCCTTGAGATTGTCAACCCTAATGCTAACCCATTCCATGAGTAAATTAGCTTAGATGGTACAGTAAAATCAGGATTATATCAAATGTTGACACAAAGTGCCACTTCTATCATATCCATTTGGTGCTGACACCATGTGTCAAACATATCCTTTTTAAAATCAGGCCCAATTGTCTGAATTTTCAAAACTGAGGACTCAGTCACAACTCCTAGTTTTGAGTTGTGACAGCATGCTCTGAAATGCACCTGCAGTAAATGTACTTTTCTAATTATCAGATATTTTGGTGCATTTGTGTCAGTATACCTGGCAAACAGAGGTTTCATTAAAACATGGCACATACATCACTTTTTAGTGCAAGCTTGCACTCAGAGTTTCATAACTCATGGCAATTATGCACAAATGTTAGACCACCTTCAAATCTATGGTCAAAATAGTTATGCAAAATTGGTCAGGTAAGACAAAATCATGCCATATCTTTGCACCACATGTTTGAAACGTCTGACATTATCTTCATTTTGGTGAAGTCACAAGCATAACTAATGCTTATTTTACATTTTAACTCATACATAAATTGGAGATACAGTTGACAGAGACAGACAGATATACAGACAGACAGACAGACAATAACACATAACTTGGTATGCATTGGCTAGGATAAGATACAGGCATGTTTCACAATTTGTGCTGAGGTAAGAGAACATAGGTTGAGTGCCCTTTGAATAGCATCTGAGGTATACCTACATCTCAATAAATGCAGTACCCTGGGTATGTTTCTGCACTTATAAAATGGCACAGCACTAAAAATTACATTGGCTTAGAGAATGTCTTTCTAAGTATGAAAAGCAACTACGTGTGTGACTTCTGAAGAAGAATAGCTATGTACAATATGAGAAAGTTAGTGCTTGTTTGACTGGTTGTGTTCTCAACTGCTAAAAAAAGATAAAAGTATTGGTCTCTTTTAGAAGATTCTGTTTGTTGCAGAAAGAAGGAGGTGATTTTTTTTTAGTTAAGATTTTGTGTATGTTAGAGAAAAGCTGATATTGGTTTTCTACCCTAACATGTTGTTCTTTGGTTGGAGGGAAGACAGAGTTGTAATTCTGTTTGTTATAAAGTGGTGGAGCGGTGTTTTCACTTCAGGCTTTTGGAAGTAGGCAAGGCAGATTTGCTTTGTTGCCTGCTTTAACATGCTTGCTTTTTGCTTGTTCACATGTTTGTTTGTGTGTTGATTTATTTAAAAAATTGTGGCCAGCAATGGCACATTGAGCCATTGTTCAGTTCCAGGTATGACACAGGAAGGTGGAAATGCAGAAAGTAAGAATTGGAAAAATAATGAAATATGCAATAATGTAGTTGACTGAGAGAATGCACAAGGAGAAATACAAAGCTGAACAAAGCTGGCTGTTCATTATAAGAAATTACCTTGCATCAATCAAGGAAAACATGTGATTTAAAATGGTAAGTGGGTGGACTAATGGTTTGTGCAAGACTGATTCTTCTGAGCTATTTGCCCTAATAATTGTTAGGATTCTAAGTGCTGTAAGGTGTCAGACTTGAAAAGAAAACTCTTTCTGTACAAATGAGGCATGTGCTAAAATCTCACTTCTGGCAGATGTAATGATGGCATGGGTTTAAAATCGCACTACTAACGCAAATCAATTTCTTTTGAGTGTGACTTACTGGCACAGCAGATGACCCAGGATTTATATGCAGGATACCGGAGTTTGAATTCTGAAAAGAACCTTAACTTTATGTAGACAAGTTAGTCTATTGGTTAGAGCACTGCCTCTGGAATCAGAAGATCATGGGTTTTAAACTCCACTAGAGCCAATAAACTAACTGTATGACCTTGGGCAAATCAAGTAAACCTCTCAGTACTCTAGCCCACCCAGCTACAGGGTGGGATAAGTGGGACAGCACTGTAAATGAAGTGCTTTATCTGATGTTGGCTATTCTGAGTAAATAAATAGAAAATGAAAATAATAATAATGAAATAACATTCATGTTGTTTGCAGGAGGGTTAACTAGCTTTCCTAAATGCCATAACCTTTTTTATTTGAATTAGATGACTAATTTTGCTATGCTGTGTGCTCTGATATTATATTTTTTGGTGGGGAGGTATTCTGCATTCAGTGTTGAAGCAGGCCCACCACCATGTATATGTTAGCTTGTAAAGGCATTAAATGTGACCCATGTGATCCAGTCAAAAGGTAGTACTTGCTATGGTCATCTTTGCCCATTCTTATAAATGTGTATATAAATTGGGCACTAAAATGTATCCACATGACTGTTGAAGAACTTCTAGTTGTGTAATCATACTAACATACTAAGCAGAGTAGGCCTAAAGGTCTATCGAGTGTGCTCTAAAATCAGCACCCGATCAAGACACCGTTGCTGCCACCCTCATCTCCCCCATAACTCCCCTCCACCCCATCCCCCATCAGATACACATCCAGATTTGGCATTCCTCAGCTTTACCTTCCCCTTATACCTGTCCAAGCCTCTCTTGAATCCTTCCACTGTATCAACAGCCACTAGTCATCATACCATATTTTCATACTATAGAACTGGGAATTGTTAGCCAAATCCCCAAGAACACTAAGTTTTGGTGTTTTAACTAATAAAATTCAATTTTCAAGATTTTAAATTAAATCAACTTAGTTATCAAGATCTATGGGGAACCTTATTAAATGCCCTACTAAGTCCAGCATAGCCACATCCACGTTCCTCCCATCATCCAACTTTTCCATCACATAACCATAGAAAGTAATTAAATTAGTATTGCTGATCTGTTTTTATAAATCCATGCTGTAACCTATCCTGTAGTCCATTTTGTTCCAAGTAATCACTTATTTCTTCAACTATTATTCCTCTGTTATCTTCCCCACCACGGAAGTTAAACTGACCAGTCTATAGTTGGCCACATCCAATTTGACCCTTTTTAAAATAGGCACCTCAATGGCTGCTCTCCAATCCTTAGGCACACACCCTTCATCCATGGATCTTTGTGTGATATCTTCAATAATTTGGTTACTTCCTCTCCACTCTCTTAAAAACCCTGGGTTGAGCCCATCATACTGACTTCTCTTTTTGAGGTTCTGTATTTTATTCAAAACTTTCTCTGAAGTAATTAGCCCATCTAGGTTAACATTTCGGTCTGTAATAAGTCCTTTGTCTGATCTAATTGATGTTTGGTGAACACTTTGCTTAAAATGTTGTTAAACTGTCATGCCATATCTTCTGGTTTTAAGATATTTACTCCTTCCACATTAATTAGGCCTACCTGTCTTTATTACTTTTCTTGTTATTAACATAGGAGAAAAACCCTTTATATCATTCTTAGAGTTTGATAATCTGAGTTCTATTTTAGTCTTAGATCTCTTAATTTCCTGCTTCAAACATCTTATTGTTTTTCTATATCCTTCCCATTGTCATTTGTATGATGTCTCATCATCTTCATCTTCTTATACTGTTTCTTTTCCTGATCAGACACATAATTGTCTTATTTAACCATGATGTTTTTACCTCTGTTGTTATATACCTTTTTTACTGGGACATATTGTTCTATTAATTTGTTAATCATGCATAAACAAATTCCAGGATGCCTCAACTGATAACTCTCTTGTTACATCCATCCAGTCAATTTCCTTCAATTTCTCCTTAATTGCTAAGCAATTGGCTTTATTATATAACATGTGAATTGTGGTTCTTTTATACAGTTCTTCTGTCTATCAATCTGGAATGTTATTATGTCATGATCACTGGCTCGCAGGGAGGGGTATAACCATATTATCAAACATCCTACCTTATATTTGTCAGTACAATGTCAAAATACTACCCCTCTAGTTGCTACATGCACATTTCTCTATTCCTACTGTTAACCCACCATATAGTCTATCTTCCCTTGCATCCATATTTCACCTTCCCAGTTAATATCTGGGATATTCAAATCACCCATTACTAGTATATCTTGCTTTTCTGCCATATCAACTACATACCTTAAAATATGTCTGTATCATTACTATTAGTAACAGGTGTCTATAAAAATTTATTAATCTAATTTTCTTTCCTGTTATTCTGAGGACATCCAACTCAGTAGCCTCAGTATTACCAAGATCAGTGGCAAGCTCTATCTTTGGTACTTAATTTCTTCCCCATATATATGGCCACTCCCCTCCTTCTTTCAAGTCTATCTTTGTGGCTCAAGTGACAACTTGGTGTACATTTATTCCAGTTGATATTCTCAGTCCACCATGTTTCTATAATCCCAACAATATCATACTGACCCTTATTCAACCTAATTTCTAAATCAGACATCTTTTCCCTGTTAAGGCTCCTAGCATTGAGAAACATCATTTTTACTTTCTCATGTTTTTTTGATCTCCCATTTAATCTATTGGATTTCACAGTGCTGAAAGGCAGAAGCCAAAGCAAATAGAATGCTGGGCTGCATTACCAGGGGGATCACTTCTAGGAGGTTATTCTGCCACTGTACAGATCACTGGTAAGACCACACCTGGAATACTGTGTTCAATTCTGCTGCCTTTACCTGAAGAAGGATATCAAACTACTGGAGGGTGGACCAGTGGAATGTAACCAAAATGATCCAGGGCATGAAGGGCAGATCATATGAGGAGAGGCTGAGGGAACTAAACATGTACTCCCTGGAGGACAGAAGGGAGAGGGAGAATATGATTGAAACCTTCAAGTACCTTAAAGACATACACAGAGTTGATACTGAAGGCATCTTTATCTTAAGAAAGGAGGGTACAACAAAGGGCATAGTCTGAAACTGGTGGGGGTAGATTCAGGAAGGAAATGAGGGCACTTTTTCACTGAAATTGTGATGAAGGGTGGAATGGGTTGCCTGAAGAGGTAGTGGCAGCAAAGACAGTGATCAGGTTTGGAGGGGTCAGGGTGAAAAGAAAATTAAGAAAGAAGGAGGCATAATTAGGAAATGGAAGGGGGAGGGAAGTGGGATGGTGGAGAATGACTCCAGAAGGAGTGGGGGGGGGGCAGCTCCAGTTAATTAACTGAGCTGCCAACCCAAGCAGAATTGATAGATCATTATGGCCTGTTTCTGCTGGCAAATTCATATGTTCATATTTCTTCAAACAAATTCATTTGTTGCTCAAATGCCTACAATTCCAACAAGTCAATGTGCTTTTTAACTTTCAGAACTACAAATGCAAATTCATATGTTTTAGCAGTACACACATAGCTAAGGAGACAACCTGCTGGCATCAGGGGGAAACTTGACTTGATAAGAATTTGTATCTGAATTTGTAATTGTGGTACTAAAAGTTAAAACAGCACATAGACAGCCAGTGGCACAGAAGATTGAGGCACTAGATGCCTTACCTTGTGCTACACTGGAGACCTGAGTTCGGAAATGACCTCGGGTCATTGGGCTGCCATCATGGGGAGGCATAGCAGGATTGAGCATGCTGGTGGGCAGCTTTCCTCTCCTGAGGGTGGCGGGGATGGGTTGGTGCCCCCGTATTTCCACTCCAATGAGGTGGAGTTCCAGTGGGTAGCACAGGTGGAGCAGGAGCATCAAAGTAGCCGGAGCTGAGCTGGCACCACAGGGTGCAAAGTATGCCTCCACACACTCACATGGCTATGTGCCAAGGCCTTGGGGGGTCAAGGAAGAAAACCTACAAAAAAGCATGTATGTCCCCATCTCCAGTTGGTGGGAGGAGCCCCATCTCCAGTTGGTGGGAGGAGACGATGGGGACCAAATAGATATATAAACAAAAAAAAAAAACACATAGAATTGCTGGAATTTTTTTTGTTTAATATGGAGCCTTATGTTTCTTAAATAATATTTTTCCCACCTATATATGCAAAAACCCAGCCCAAGTGTCTGCCTCTCATTACCTTAATAAAGTATGAATAAAATACAATTTGAAGACGGGTGGGGATGGCTCAGGAGCAATGTGAGAAATATTTTTTCACAGAGAGGTGGTGGATATAAGGGACAGCCTTCCGAGGAGGTCTTGAGGTCAAAAGCAGTGGGGGAATTCAAGAAGCATGGGACTGACATAAGGCAATTCTAGTAGGGGGTAGGAAGAAGTAGGCTGTTGGTTAACTAGGATCAGCAGGTTATCAAATAGGTAGGGAATTGGGCAGATTAGGCGGGCCAAGCAGTCCTTATCTGCTGTCAAAGTTTACGTTTCTATGTTAAAGTTAAGAATATGTTAATTGTTCCCTATTTTTACAACTGCATGATGATGTCACATAACAGAAAAAGGGGTTGTGAAAGCACATGACCAGATACCTACACTGTGTCCTTCCAGAATGGAATTGAAATACAAGCACATGTGGTCCTGGCCATTCACTACAGTGCTGTTAGCCCCCTTCTCTCTCACACACTATTTTCTAGCTCAGAGCTCACTTCCAGCTTACTTCCAGGTTTGGAGTGTTGCTTTTACTTTTAAAATAAAAGATTATTTTTTTCCTGAGCACTGCAACCTTCACCCTCTGATCATTCCAGTTCACTTCCATAGTTGCAGATGAAAAAAAAAAGTAGAGAGATCTATGTCTTGCACACCCTCTGATCACAATGACTGCACAGTTGATGATTTGTTTCTGACTGAAAACAAGTCAATACACTTCTTATTTTCTTCATAAATTAATTCCCTGACACAATGTCAGTTATTAGAAATCTCGTTAATTACAGAGTGTAGATCAATTCTGATATTCCCACATGAGTGCATAAATAGAACACTATATAGAAAGGGAAGAAAATCCACTGTGTAGATGCATGGAACCCACCACCCCTGGCAATTGAAAGCTATACAGCACATTCATTCAGAAATAAAGGGAGAGTAGGAACAGTTAAAAGATAGCAAGTCATTTGTGAAGAGTCACGCTTTTTCTGTTATTTTGAAATTAATTCAAAAACATGTTTTGCATCCCCCCAACAACTAGAACCTAAACAGTGCTAGCGTGATACTTCAAAAATAAAGGGGAGAGTATTTTGGCTGAGTGATGACTCAGAAACAAAGTATTTTTTAGTTATTATAACAAGCCAGAAACTACTTGAACCACTAATAATAACACTACAAGATTGTAGGTAACATTAAGTCTTAACTGGCTTAAGTGTACTGAGGAAAAACATGTCTGTAAACATATACTCCCCAGCAATCAAATGCAATGAAGCACTAGCTGGGATTTGTAAAATAAGGTGGCTCAGTGATAAATCCAAAAGTGACCAGTTCAAAACGTCTTAAATAATGGCAGAAAAAATGCAGCAGGGGAACAGTTATGGAAGAGAGTGTCATGCATTAAAATGCTTGAAACCAAAGATTCAGAACATCAAAGCCTCATAAATACCAAAATAAAATCCCATGCAAATACACAATAAAACATGCTTTTACAAATGGCTCAGAACATCAAAGCCCCATCAATACATAAAATAGAGCCTCACGAACATGCATAACAAAGCATGCAATTGTAACCATCATAAAGAATGCAACATGGCTAAAGGACTACTGTGGATCACACAAACATTTTAATACTAGGCTGCTATAATATTAGTACCCATAAGAAAATAATATTTATTTATTTGCTTTTGGTAACTGGGGTAAGTGAACTAGGCACAAAGATGCCTATTTTCAGGCACAACCCAGGGAGAGCACATTTTAGAAATACAAAATTGTGTATGTGACGCAGCACATGAAAGCAGTACAGTACAGAGTCAAGTCAAAACTTCAGGTACGGGAAGACAAAATTTTGGCAACAAACACAAATAGGTTTACACAGTAAGATGAAAATACAGCACAGTAGGACAGGGATCTCAAAATAAAGTTAAGTAGGAACATAGGCGTTAGCAATAGCAGGCATTCAAAGAGACAAAATATCAAGTAATAAAAAAGAGATGCGAGAGAGCGAGGGAGAGATAAAGCAGAGAGAGGGAGGGAGAGGAACAAGGATGATTGAAACAGAGCAACAGGGGAAGAAGAGTGGAGCTAAGGCGGATTAAAGCAGGTGCAGGGGTTGATAAAGCGTAAGTGCTCTTTGTGAAGTGACTTAAAAGTGGTGTGGGAGGCTGCTTGTCGAATAGCTTGGGGTATGGAATTCCAGTATTTTGGAGCCACGTTGGAAAAGGTGCATGCACCCATATTGGTTCTGTGTCTGGGTATGTGAAAGAGGCTTGGTCAGTCGAACACAGGCCATAGAGAGAGGCTGTGCATCCAATAGGGATGAAAGGGATTGCGGGAGGCCAGATCTGACAATATTGTCAATTAATGAGCCGAAGGCCTGGAGTGTGTGAGCAGAGGGGCACGGCCATTTTAGGTCACTATAGAGCTGGCAATGATGTTTGTAATGTGGAGATGCGGAAGCATAGCGGCAGATGCTGTTGTAGGTGGTGTCCCACTTATGGAGGGATGATTTGGAGGCAAAGAGATAGGTGACTGAGCCATATGCAAGGGCTGGGAGAAGAAAGCCTTGGGTCACAGCAAGTCTGGCAGATGGGGTAAGGGCATATCTAGTTCGGTAGACACTACCTATCTTGGTGTTAACTGACTTGCAGGTGGTTGTAATGTGTAGGTCAAAGTCAAGGGATGGATCGAGAGTAAAACCAAGGTATTTAAAGGAGTTGGTGCTAATCAGAGAAGATCCGTCCACACAGGGGATAATTAGGCATTTTGATTCGCTTTAAGTCTGGCAGAGGAGCCGAAGAGCATGGAGTAAGTTTTACTGGAGTTGAGAATAAGTTTATTATCGTTGAGCCAGGATTGAATATTAGCAAAATCAACGGCGAGAGGGTGGATTAAGTTGGCAACAGTTCTGGCACTATGGTAAATAACTAGAACGTCAGCATAGAGCAGTGATGAACAGTTGTTTGCAAGGAGTGGGAAGTCATTAATAAAGATGGAGATGGAGAAGAGTAAGGGCCCAAGGATTGAGCCCTGGGGCACTCCAACATCAATACTGGAAAGATCTGATATGGCAGAGTTAAACACTATAGCTTGTTTTCTGCCGGACAGGTAGCTTTCAAACCAGGCCAGTGCATCGGTGGTGAAGCCAGGAGCGTAGTTTAGTTAGAAGAATGGTGTGTTGACCAGGTCAAATGCCTTAGTTAGGTCAATGAAGACTGCACCTGTTAGGAGGCCTGAGTCCATGGAGCCATATATGTCGTTGGTATGTTTGAGGAGGCAGTAGAGGTGCTGTGCCTTTGCAGAAGCTATGCTGTGAGCTAGATAGAAGGTTGTATCTTTGGAGATATTCTATGGATTGGGTGGCACTAGTTTTCCAAGAGTTTGTTGAGTACAGAGAGAATTGCAATGGGGTGGTAGTTATTTATTTCTATGGTCACCCTTTATTGGGATTGGTGGACTTTGACTGTTTTCCATATATTTGGTACTATGCCATGGCGAGAGATAGACTGAAAATTTTGGTTAAGGAAGAGGCGGCGAGTGGGGCAGTGGCTTTAGGAGCCTTGTCTCAAGTCCATCGGACCTTGTGCTGGTGCTGTCAGGAATAGTGAGTAGCAGTTTTAACACTTCACCTCTTTATACTCTGGAACCTAAAAGGTGGGTGCGTGAGTATCGACTGATATCGCCAGGGGGATAGTGTTGGGGACAGGAGGAGGGGGAGGTGAGGTAGTTTGAGAGGTCTGAGAAATGGTGATTAAAAGAGTTTGCTATGGTTGTCGGGTTATTGCAGTGAATGCCATTTAACAGCATGTCACTGGTATGTGCCCTGTGATTAGCACCATGAGCATTTTTATGGTGGACCAAAATTTCCTAGAGTCGCCTGGAGGCTTTTATTAGCAGGTCCTTACAGTAGGAACTTTTGGCTAAGCGTATGTTTTTCTTGCATGAGTTTCTCAGAGAGCATATAGATTGTGGTCAGTTTGCAATCCAGCTTATCTTGAAATGCCAAGCCTTATCCCTGTCTCTTATTTGGGTAAATAGGGCTTGGTAACCATTTTGTCTGGGTTCCACTGAATCTGGCAGGTGACACGGGAGCATGGATGTCTTGGAGAGGGTTAAAGTGGTTCTAGAAGTAGTCAAGGGCAGCTCTGGGCATTAGTTGAAGCATAGTTTGGGGACCAGTCAATCAGTGAGAGATCATAAGTAAACTGCTCTAAGTTAATATTGGCCAGATTCGAAAGGTAATGAGTTTTGGGGTGGAGATGGTTTACTGGTAGAGTGCCAGATACAGTAGATAGGGGCGTGATCACTAATAGCATCTGCAAAGGTGTGCACCTTTATGCTGTCTGGATGGTTTGTTAGGATCCAGTCAATCAGAGTACTGTTCCGAGGGGAGCCATGACCTTAGTTGGGTCTGTGATCATTTGGTGAAGGTTGTGGCCTTGTACCAGGTGTGAGAGGACTGGTTTGTGGTACTAGACCAGTTCAGGTTTAGGTCTCCCAGAATAAGGACTTCATTACGACTGATGGTGCAGTCTATTAAGGAGAGGAGTTCTTCAAGACCCTTATTGCCACTAGCAGGAGGGTTGTAGGTGCAGATTATGTGTATTTCTTTGAGCCTAGCTGTAGTGTGGCATGGAGTGCTTCAGTGAGATAGTGTAGACAGTACATTATGGGATAGCAACAGGTGTTGCTTATAGAAGATGCCAACTCCTCTTCCTCCACATTTGGATGAAGGTCTATCTTGTCTGCTGAGATTGTAGTTGGACAGGGAGCAGAGAGCATCAGGGGTGGAGGGTTTTAGCCAAGTTTCAGATAGGCACAGGATATCAGGGTGGTGTTGAACAGTCCATGCCTCAAGTTCAGCAATATTATGAAGGAGGCTCCTAATGTTCATGTGTGCGATGCGGAGGCCTTTGGTATCATTCCAGATAGTATTATTTAGAGGGAGGTACCCACTGGCCCTGGTTTAGTTCAACATCACCAGCTAGCATTAGGGCCAGGAGGAAGAGGTACCATAGCTTATGATGAATGAAAGGGATGGGCAGTGTGATGCTATGCACTGGTGATTTTTGCAGAGTTTAGGACAGGTGGTAGTTGAGTTTGTGAGGGATGAGAAGAGGGAGGTGTCGCCGGCCAGTATGAAGGCGATCTCAGTGTGGCGAGAGTACCATCATCTGGTGGTGCAGTGATGATAGGTCTTGGAGGGTAATATAAAAATAGGCAGCCTAATAAGGTTGAGAAGAAAGAGATTAGTGGTAACGTACCAAATGAGCTTAAGGCCATTTTGAAATACTTAAGTGAGTTATTTGTGAGTGGGATATAGGGTATGAGAAATCCTTGCAATGAGAGAAGCAGAACTTGTCTAGCCAGTCGAGTTGGATTTTAGAGCTGGCGTGAGAGGAGCTAAGACTTTTGGGAACACACTGGAAAGGGTAGAGGGTTAGTGGTAAGGTGGGTTGTGTTGAGGATTATCACAGCAGCTATCTCTTTAAATGAGAGACAACTTGACAGAGAGAACTCTATTTGGTTCCAGCAAGGCAAGAATAGCAAAAGAGAGACCGATATCCACCTCAGATTCAGGCTTTGCAGACTGTATGAGAATAGGAGCAGCTTTATTGGCAAGGAGTCAGTCGTTCAGCGCGGCTACTAAGGAGGAAGTGAAATTTGTACCACCGGTTCTGAAAGCTTATTTATGGAGCAAGGGAAGTAGCTCCAGTGGGGATTGCAGTGAGAGTTAGGTTAGACAGTCAGAGCACAAGCTGCTGAAGGGGCTGTCCAGAGTGCACAACAGGCTGTTGCTTTATGCTAACTGAATTTATAAATAGGAGGTCCAGTTGATTGCTGTGTACAGTAGCATTTAGGACTAGATGAGCAGAGCTCAAAATGTTTAGAAGCTGTCCAGATTGCACTACAGGCTGTTAGTTAATGTACAGTTAGCTTTGTAGGTTCCTAGTGTTTCAGTGGATGGGAGTACAAGTGTATGCAAGAGATAGGGGAAAAAGTGGTGCTGCCTCAAGTGGTAGAAAGTTATAATCTATGGGTGGAAAAGTGAGCTGATTGGTTAAAATGCGCCTGGGCAGCCCTATATAAGGGAGAGCCTACCAAGGGTGGTGGTGGGGGCAGTGGGGAGCCGGCACATAGCGCCAGCGGGGTCTAAACTCTGTCCCTCTAAAATGCTGCAGCAGCTCATGGCTTGACTATCTGTACCTGTAGCGCCAGGGAATTGAATCAGCTGAGGAGGGAGGGCTTCTGGAGCTGCCTGCCCTCACGACCGCCAACCACCTGCTGCTTTGTGGGGGGTCCAAGTGAGCAATCTGAGGGAAGAGGAGACAAATTTATGTAAGTAGGGGTCTATTGTTTGGCACATAGGGGAGGAGTTGAGAGAAAGGGAAGGTTCAGGCAATGCAAGAGAGAAAGGAAAAAGATTTCAAGCTATGCAGGGTTTTACAGCTATGAGCTAAGAGGGTTGAAAAGGTGCCAATTTTAAATAAATAAAGCAAGATTAGGCACCAGTTCACTTGGTTCTAGTAGCCACAGGGTTGGAAATTTAACTGTTTAAGTCTTAACAGAAATAGTTTACGTGGCTACACAAGGCAGTGGCTTGCAATAACTTTTCTTCAAACACATTCAAAAAAATAGGTGCCAAAGTCCAAATCTGTCCCTCTAAAATGCTGCAGCAGCTCGCGGCTCGACTATCCGTACCTGTAGCACCAGGGAATTGAATCAGCTGGAGGGGAGGGAGGGCTTCAGGAACCGCCTGGCCCTCGTGACCATCAACTGCCCGCTGCTTCGGGAGGGGGTCCAAGTGAGCGATCTGTAGTGCCAAGGAATTGAATCAGCTGGAGGGGAAGGAGGGCTTCAGGAGCCACCTGGCCTCACAACAGTCAACTGCCCGCTGCATCGGGGGTCCAAGCTAATGTTAATCACATAACCTCATATTTTAAAACCACAAGGTCCATTCCCTTTCCCAAAATTTTGAGAGATGACTAAGAGAAAACTGGAGGGCATTCAAATAAGAAACAGAGGCAAGGAAAAGAAATATGGAATTGGAAACTTAAAATTAGCTGAACTTGGTACACTAGAATGGGAAATATAAAGTAGCACAAACAAGAACCAAACGAGGGGAGATATAAGGGAGAGGACAAAACATTCTCAACTGAAAATCATAAGTAAGGTTTTAAGTCCCAGCTCATTGAGTATTATTTGGATTTTAAATTAAGAACTGTCAAACCTTTTGGCCTCAATGAACACTGGGCCTGGATCTTCAGACTGCACCAGGCAGTGTTGCAAGTGGGCAGTAATGGGATGCTAGGCCAAGTGATATTCAATAATGATGGCGGTTTTCAGCACCATGGTGGCAGGTGAGTGCATGCAGTGAACTGGCACAAGTCGGCTGGCACAGTGATGTGCCAGTAATGCAGTAGAGGCTGGGTATCACCGCAGTATTCAGCTGAGGGCATGCAAATGAGGCTCTATATGAGGTGCAATGGGGCCATTTGCATGTCATTGCAGCCCCATTTGCATGCTTTGTGCAGGGCAGCTCATGACTTGCACCTGCACCCTGCACAGCATGATGTGTGCAGTGAGGATCCCAGGCATCCCACACTCTGTAGCTGCGAATGTTTATATGTATAACAAACATTCCCTGGTAGTCTAGTGGCCCTCCTGAGTCCCTGATTCTCCAATAACTGTAATAAAACCATCCCTCGTGGTCTAGTGGTCCCTCCCACCTGATTCCATTGAGAAATGTAAGTATGACCATCCCTGGTGGTCTAGTGGAACCCACTCCGCCTGTTGCTGCGATTATGATAATCCTCCATAAATATATGCCCTGGTGATCCAGTGGCACTTCCCCTACCCTTCCCACTCACACTGAACCCCTGCCCCCCACTGTCCCCCATCAAAAGCAGGCGGTGCAACCTCCTCATACCACCCAGCCACCGCCGAATGACAGGTACAGTATGAGCTTGCTGGGCATACTGTACTAGACAGTCCCATATATGTGAATGAAGTCATGAATGGGTTGCAGCCACCCAGCGATGATGGGGGGAGTGGGTGGGCATGGGGTTCGGTGTGAGTGAGGGGTGCCACTGGATCACCAGGGCATATATTTATGGAGGATTACTACAATCACAGCAATAGGTGGGGAGTTCCACTAGACCACCAGGGATGGTCATTCTTACATTTCCTGGGGACTACCAGGGACTGGGTTTTACTACATCTACCATGATCATGGCACCAGGTGGGGGTCCCACTTAGCCACCAGGATTATGTTTGTGCTTGCTGACAGTGTTCAGGGTGGGTGGGTGGCCACCCATGGCTGGACTGCTGTGTTGCACCCTGAAATACTACAATCCTGTGGGTGGCCAAGAGTGTTTCCGTCTTTTCAGGGCTCAACTTGAGCCCCCTATGCAGCGCAATGCAGGGTTGTGCCAGAAAATGTGCTGCACATCCCAGGCTGAATATTGGTATGTGCCGCATATGCATGGGCACACCCCTTGCATCTGTGCCACATACATTATCATTGTGCCCCAGCACATCAGGATTTGTGCTGTGCCAGGTAGCCTTCTCAATATCCCACTGTGTGCAATGCGGAGTTGCGCAGACACAACTCTGTTGGCCAGACCCAACCCCTTTGAATATCTGGGGCTGGGACATAAAACCTTGCTTTTAATTTTCAGCTGAGAAGATGTTGCCCTTTTCTTTATATCGCCTCTTTGGTTCTCGTTTTGTCACTTGAGGTGGTGGCCGCTTTGAGAATGTGTAAGTGAGGCACAAAATGTTTAGCTGAGGGAGGGAGCAGTCTATTCATCTGTTGCTGCTGCTGTTTTAACAATAAAATGTTTATCCTGGACACAACTATGTGTACTTAGTTTGTTTAAGTGGAGACCAAGGAGCCAAGCTTCTAAGAGACTGTGAGGACTATATCTTCTTTTAAATGGGTAAAGAACATTTTCAGCTCTGATTTTTCAAAATCCATCACATCAATATGTGTCAATATAATTCAGTGCACAGTCCTTATGAGATCATGCAGCCTGCTCACTCAGTTTGAGTTCAAATTCAAACCCAAAGGTCTCTATTACATAGTCTCACCTCTCCCTTCTGGTCTCCAGTGAGTACATGTTCAGTGCAGTAAGCCATTCCTCATACGATCTGCCATGTTGGTCCTGAAACATGTTGGTTACCCTATAAGGCCAGGAGAGGGACAAAAGGTCCATTATGTCAAAACCCCTGCTTTATAAGCAGGGACACAAAGTGTTTTGTATAGGAACATGTATCCATTCATAGAGATTATACTATAGATGGAGACTACTGTGCAGGATATACACTGATTCACTTGGTAACCATAATTATGTAAATTTGAGTAATCTTATTTATATAGGGGTGGGTCTTCCTGCAAAATCGAAATATCTCTTGGTTTAAAAAGATAAAGATAATTTTGTAATGTATTTTGCTGTTCATTTTAAATGCCATTTTATAAGTGCAATAAGAGACTTCATGGTGTATACTTATGGCCAATAAATGTACTTATTGGATGGTTTTAAAGACAGCCAACTATACTTAATGCTCAAAACACATAGAAGGCATATAATTACCATCCCATAATTGTGCATATTGCTGTGGCTTATTGCTTAATATAACAGCACATCCTGTTGTGTATCCCTTGCATACATATAGTATGTCTTTCTCACTATCTCTGTCTTTTGTCTATCCATCTGCCTAGTCACAATAGATAGAGACTATTCCATCATTTGTCAGACAAGCACGTCATGTACTCATTGTGTTAGGCAAGAAGTACAAAATATACCTACTGGACACTGCTTTTATATGATTTTGATAAAAGTTCATAAATCTAAGGTCAAGAATTGAAAATTGTATAATTTGTGAAACATTCACAGAACTTAATCTTTTGAGAATAGATAAGGTGAAAACAATGAAAAGGCAAAGTAAGAGCAGCAGATACATATCATCAGAAATGTTTATTTTATTAAAGGAGCTTTAGCAAAAGCATCAGATTACTTTATATACCATACAGTAGGTAATTCGAGAGACTAGAGAGAGAGAGAGAGAGAGAGGTCAAATTTAAATTACTATAAACAATTTCTAGAAAAGTAAGCCTTTTCAGCAGCAACAATGTATCATTGACATTGATCACTGAAAAGAAAAGTATATATTTATCACAACCAAAGTAAATCTTTATTCTAATCTTTGTTCTGTTTTTTCTTGTAAGCCTTTATCAAAGTAATAACTCATATGTAATAATAGCCTTTTAATTATATAAATAATATCTGTAATGAGCTTAACCTTGTATTATCTTCATTTATAAATATGTTTCCATGTGCTGTTTTATTCAGACTCAGTAATTTACTCAAATTGGCATTTTAATCAACTATTTTTAATTAGAAAACCATGCTTTTATTAGACTTACAATGGGTTTCAGTTCTATCTTAAAAGATGAAGAAAAAGAAGACACTAGATTCATGTACTTCTTAAAAACAAATATCCTTTTTCATGGCTTGCAAGGTGGCATAAAATATTTGTTACTGTATTTTCCACTTCAAAAGAAATCACATTAAAGTCCTGTTTAGTCACATCAAAACATGTTTATTTCAGCTACAATCTGTGGAGGGATATGCAAAGCAACTTGAAGCAAAACTAGTGCAGGGTCCCGAAAATAATTCTTAAAGATTACCCAGCAGCCATGGTTATTTCTTTTGAAACAGTATATAAAAAGTAAACTGACAATTCATTCTAAAGCAAGCTTCAAAAGTTATTTTCTTACTTTTCTTGCAGTTGATCTTTATGTTTTTATAGTTATACAGTCTTACCTTTAACCTGAGTCTGTGCACAGCTTGTCTGCCAATGTTCTTGTAATTGATCTGTCTGCTGAAGGGAAACTGCTTTTAATAGGTGCTTAAGGGCTCACTGTCACAAATCCTATATACACCACACCTACAGAAAGACTCACCATGGAATATTGCATCTTAACTGCTCAGGAACATTTGAAAAACCCTGGTTATCTTCTGTACTTTTTTACAACACTCCAGTTCCTCACCAATAGGTTCTAGTAGCATCTTTCTGTAGGCTAATGCACAAAGGATTTGAATGCTGAAATCTGATCCAGCTCTGCCCGTTCTCCTGATGTGGTTTGCCAGTTCTCCTTGTACATCTCCTCAGGCTGCTTTCACATTTCTTGATCTCTGCCAACTATACACCCCAAACTCCTAGAAGACAAGCTATTTTTTTTCTGCAGCATAGCCAACCTTATCAGAATAACAGGCAGGACTCCTTCACACTCTGACGTAGTCATTAAGAATATAAATGTGATCACCCCCATCACTATCCAAGAAACTGCAAGTGGATAGTAAACTATGCAGGATAAAGAATTAATCATGGAGGAATTGAATTCACACTTTGTCTCAGTTGGAAATGCTTTTGATAATTTGACTATAGCCCAGATCCCTTTACCTCTCACAGAAATGCTAAATGCTTACTTAATTTTCCAGCAGTTCTCCTATAAACAGGGAGTGCAACTAAAACTATGGTTCCAGAAAAGGGTTGGGGCTGGCAATATTGAACCTCTCTTTCTAAAAATAGGTTAGCAATCTTAACTGCACAGATAACACATCTTTAACCTATTAATTACAAGCTGTGACATTCCACTATTATGGAAAACAGCCCTTATAACTCTTACTATTAAAATCTGGTGATTATTGTAAACAACTACCAGTCCATTTCCATTTATCTGGTACTTGCCAAACTGCTTAAGAAATTGGTACTTGAACAGATAAAAGCACACCTAGAGAAATTTAACATCATCTCCCTTATGCAATCAGGCTTTTCAGCTAAACATAGTAAATCCTCTGCGCCACTAAAGGTTACAAATGATTGGCTCACAGTTCTTGATCAAAGGCAATATTTCTAGATCTTAGCAAAGCTTTTGATACTGTGGACCACATTATACTACTGAATAAACTTAGAAAGCTAGCTGAGATCCTGATGCTGTAGATGGTTTAGATGTTACCTGTCTGGGAGGTGCCAGCAGTTGAAGGTGGAAGGTTTGATTGCCTCCTGTGTACAAACATGTAAAGGAATGCCAAAAGGATCTATACTGGGACATGTGTTATTTATTTAAATGATGCATACCAAAACCTGGGTGATAGCATTGTAAATGAAAAACTACATTTTTATGCAGATGACACCATTCTTTATATGACAAGCCCCATACCTGAGATCGCCATGAACTCATTAAAAGAGACATTTGACCAACCACAAGTTTATTTATGCACTTTCAAGCTTCTCCTAAATGTGGCTAAAACTAAATATATGTTTTTCTCTAGCAAATCAGTCTAATTCCCCCCCCACACTAGGAATTACAACCCCAACAAGTGAAACACTTGAAATGGTACAGTAGATTCCTTTAAATGCCTGGGCATGTGGCTGGATAATAAGTTATCTTTCACTGCACACATAGAAAACCTTTGTAAAAAGCCACACCAGAAATTAGAGTTCTTTTACTGAAAAAAATTCTGCTGCAACCTCAAAGCCAAAAAAGACTCATCCAGGCAACATTCCTTCCCCTTGCTAGACTATGGCAATATTATACATAACAGTGCTACCATCTCTGATCTGGCTGCATTAGATGTGCTATACCATAGAGCACTTTGATTTATCACAGACATACAGGACAAAACTCATCATTGCCTTATATATAAGGAACTAGAGTGGACCTCTCTATAAACCAGAAGGCTCAGACATCTAAACTGTTAGTCCTTTAAAGCGTTATGTAATTCCCTACCATTATACATTTCTGACCTCCTTAGCAGATCCATTGGGTCATATAATATTAGAAAGTATAGTAGCTGGCCCACCAGCACAGTGGTTGCCTACGATGTCGATGTCCTGGGTTTGGAAACAGACTCAGGTGTCAGAGGGCTGGCCAAAGGGAGATTGCTTGAGTGTCTGATGACTGCTTGCCTTCCCCCTGGGAGGGAGGGGGGATATGGCTCAGCAGTTGTTGGCTCCTGGTGAAGGCTGGAACCATGGCAATAAGCCAGGTCACATTGTGGGTGGACTGTGGTGGATGTCGGCAGATGTCTAGACATCATGTGGCAAGTCATATGCCCCCAGAAAACCAGGAAAAATTACCTTGGTCTGACCAGATGATTGGCACCTGTCCCCAGCATGCCACAAACCCAGGTTAGCCCCCATGCTCACCCCCCCACCATCGCTGATCCCACAGGCTAATTGATCACACCTACAAGTGCTTCTCCCTCGTATGGGGAGATTCACCCAAAGAAGGGTTACATCAGGTCACCTGGGGGATCCATTGATGGACATGGGGGGCAGTGGATGGCAACCGGAGAAGGTGGATGATCACGGGTCCTGGGTGGCCTGAAGGAGTGGTTGGGCCAGGGGGTGGGGAGCAAAAAAAAAAAAAGAAAACATAGTATTCTCCTGCTCGATGGCTCTAGGCATTTTTCAAATTATGTGAAGACGACTTTTAGCTGGGCTGCTCCCACAGCCTGGAATGCCCTCTGAGAATTACTTACCACTTAAACTAAGTTCACTTGTCAGTCCCCCTTACTTCCAAACCCTATTTGATCAATATTGTGTAGACAAAAGTGTTTGGTACTTGATCATATTTTAACCTGGTACTACCTGTTGATACACTGAAACCCCACTCCTTCCCATGCTGTAGTACCTATATAAAACTGATTCTATTGTACTTGTCTTCATAATGTGAGTACAATACTGAACTGTACTATGAGCTAATTTATTACTCTGTTTTATAAAATCTGTTTTGTATATTGACACTTCATGTACTATGAGCTATTTTCTTACACAGGACCTCCTTGTAAATGAGCATTCCTCAATGGAGCTTTGTTCCTCATAAAATAAATACAAATACAGATAGGTACAAAAAGGGAATGAATAACTCCTCAACTATGATCTTGGCAGGGGCGTCACTAGGGGGTGGCATTCAGGACTTGAACTCAAAATCTTTAGTCTAAAGCCCTGAATGAATATTTCACTCAGTACATTGTAAAAAGAAGTAAATGACAATGTGTTGCCATTGCTGCTTGGTGTTTTTTACTGGCCGGTCTGCAGTCCGGGCACTTTGAGAGGGAAGTAACGGGGTACTCTGGGGCAGTAATGGTGGAATATACCAGGTCCACTGCGTCAGCTCAGACTGAGTCAGCAGAGTGGATGTGATGGCATTCCTCATGGGCTTTGCCATGGAGTTCGTGCTCAAACCAGTTGCTTGCCACCACACCACATACTACGAAAAGTCATCAATGGGAGAGAGGGAAAAAAGTACTTGCTTGCTGAGCCTTGTTCGGGGTCAGTCCTTCTGTTTTTCTTTCCTGATTGGTTGGTTGCTGGTATTGTAGTTTAGGCCCCCTTCTATCTCAAAACTGTGAGTACTGTAATTTCTCCCTCAAAGCCAACGAGTGACATGAAGATGGTGCAGCAGGGAGAGGCAGTCTCCTCTAATGCTTCCCACAGTAAGTCAGACTCGCAGCAAATTAATTAAAGTTATGTTGGCAAGCATTAAAAAAGATATTAGTAACATGAAGGACTCCATTAGGTAGCTTAAAAAGGAGTCAGAGCAAAGTGTCATAGGGTTGAGGTTGAGGCCAAGGAAAATAAGATAAGCCAGCTAGAGAACACTGTAAAGTTCCATGAAGAAACATATGTGCACCAAACAGAGCAAATTCACAATATACAAAAAAGCTGGATGATCTGGAGAATGGGAGAGAGAAACAATGGTACCTTGGTTGGTGTTTCTGCAACAATTTATTCCTGAACTCCTAGGTTACCAGTGGCTCAGACATCTCAAAATTGAGAGACCACCATTCCTGAATCCCCAGAGTCCAAACGGGAGCAAAGCCCAGAGCCTTTATTACTAATTTCTTAAGCTATTCCATAAAGGATGAGGTGCATATGGTCACTAGAGAAATAAAACATCTCAGCAGGCGAGGAGAAAGAACATTTTTGTTTCAGGACTTCTCAGAAGAGGTGGCAGAAAAGAGAAGCACTTTTAATTATGTGAAACAGGACTTGCAAAAACTGGAGATTTCATACTTTTTCAGATATTCTGCCACAGTAGTGACTGAACCTGATTACTGCCCCTAGCACTATGAAACTCTTGACCAGGCTTGGGATATTGTCCCCCTAAACTAGGGTATCCCGTGAAAATTGTGACTATAATATGGCTACTGTACAAACTGCGAGTCAACAATGGCTACACACAAATCAGCGACCTAGAAGAAACGGTGCAAGTACAGTATTAGCAAAAACCCTGCCACATTGTAACCCACATAAGCTTACTACTCAATAATAGTGAATATGCGCTAACTACAGGATGTGCTACTCACTAGAAGCAGTAGAAGCCATTCTACTCCAACACACCAAAACTCAAAACAATCACATCACAAGAGGTCACTGCACTGCACTACACTACAGGTCAAAGTTAGTAAGTTCACAGCACTACTGCTCCACAGCTGATAAAACATCAAAATAGTGACAACAGCGCTGTTTGCCACTTATTCCTTTTTATTCCTTTCATTTATTTATTCATGATTTAAAATCGCATTCACAGCCACAGAGACGTAGCAACTTCGACGCTGTTGCCATTCACTGTTGTTTAGCACTTATTCCTTTTATTTATTCAGACCTGGTACTGTAAATTGTCAGCAAGACCTCTTAAGTACTCATACCTACTTCTCATCAAGTATTCACTCACTATAGAAACAACCCTCTCATTCGAGTCCTTATACTTTCTTTTTTTGGTACCAGTTCCAGCTCCAGACACCGTCTGCTCCAATTTCATTTCAGTCAACCTCTGTTCCTCTTTCAGGCACTGAATCAATTTCCACATGCTGGGGTGGCATGCTCCAATGCGGCTGTTGAATCCACAATGCCACCTTTCAACTGCATTATTTGTTCTGGTAAGACTCCTAGAGGTGGCATCAAAGCAATTCCATTTGGTCATGTTGAAAAGTTGCTGATCTTTGCCCTGACCTTCCCTTGGGTTTACCAACCCACGTTGATTCAAAGTACTCCAATAATGACATTAGGAGTTCAGCATTACTTCAAAAAAACTCCCGTTCTTTCATTGAATCAAAAGTTTCCATTACATCTGCTGTGGGTACAAAAGCAAGCAAAGTAGCTTATGCAAATTAAGGAAAAGTCTGGTCTGAGCAGTACCTTTCATGTATTGCTGGGATGCAAAAATAAGGTGGAGGATGGAGGGGTGGTAAAGATGTATCTCACCTGTTGTTGTTTTGTCACCAAGGCAAGGAGGGCAAGTTGGTGGTATGGCTCTGTGGACACTCTTTCATTTACTGGGCAGAAAGGAGAGCGGAGGTGAGCAGGGGCGCCAGCTCTACTATGAATGGAGCAAGGTGTGGCTTCAGTGGAATGGCATGAGAGGAATGTGGTAGGACAGCTGCCGCAGCTATGGGAAATGTGGAGGAAAGGGCCTACACCAGACCTGCTGATTATTCATCTGAGGGCAATGATCTAGGCACCCGACCATGGCTGGACATTTATCTGTAGATCAAACAGGACATTGATATAATGAGGGAGTAGTGGCCTGGTACCACCTTGATGTGGTTGGAGATGCTTCCAGGAGGGTCTGGTGACATGCCCAGGACCACAAGGCACTGGAGAAGGCCAGGAGGTGGATGAACCATAGGGTGGCAGGTTTGTTTGTGAAACTAGGGGGAGGGAGTATTAGACATGAGTGTATAAAAGAAAGTGACTCAGAGTACTACAGATCAGATGGGATACATCTCTCTGACATGGTTCTGGATTTGTTTAATACAGAAATGGGGTTAGCAATAGATAGGTAGAGACAGTCAAGATGATTAGGGAGCCCCAGGGATAGCTTATGGGGATGATGCAGAAGGAAGCAAGAGGAAAAGGGGGGGAATCACCATCCAACGCAAGTTGGAGGTAGTCTAATGGGTGTATAGGGAGAAAGAGCCCAGCCTACGGTTTACACCGGGGCTGGAAGAGACAGTAGGTGGGGGGCCTCAGGGCATGCACAGAGGCCCTTGAAGAGGGCATGATGTATACACAAGTGCACAAAGGGGAAAAGAATTAAGTAAGGGGCTGGGATTGACATCCGGCACACACAGCAGATTGGGGCGGCCTAGCTTTACACCTGGCCCAAATGACTTGAAAATGGACAATGAAAATACAAGTAAAAGTCATGTAGATTGTACTGTGAATGATGTGATATGGTATGAACTTGGACATGATGGGATGTGGGATGTATGGTTTGAACAATGTAACAGAGTACGTTGATGTAAACAATAAATGAGAAGCCGACGGCATCAAAATGACATGAGTCGACCTCGTTTGTGGGAAGGGCTAGTCAAGCGACAAGGAGAAAGGGGACACCCCTGCCTGGTGCCCTGATGGAGAGAAAATGGAGATGATAAAACTTTGTTGCAAAAAATCTGAGCTGTCAGAGAGGAGTAGAGCACCCTAATCCATTGCAGGAAATTCTGAAGAATACAGAATTTAAGTAACAGGTCAAACAAATAATCCCATGAGACCCTATCAAAGGCCTTTTCTGCATCCAGGGATACCAGAACTGCAGAAGTAGAGGGATCCCTGGATGCAGAAGAAAAGCTAGGAGAACTTCCTGAGGTGGTCCACCGAAAATCAACATTTCACAAAGCCATCCTGCTCCCTACTTATAAGCAAGTCCTAAACTAGTCCCAATCTATAGATCAGTTTAAATCAGTCTAGGTTTTTGTTGTCTTATAGCAAAAAAAACTCTTAATTTGTGATTTGAGAGTACATGTGATGTCCCCAGCCAGGTATTATGCCATTACAGTAGATGGGGGATGTACAGTAGGAGTTGATGAACTCTCAAGGAATAAAGATCATGTTTTCATGCATATGACCTAAGTGATACAAACTGCAATACAGAAAAGGAATACAAAGTTATTGTGAAATAAAAGCTGAATTATGACCATATATTATGTTTTTTAATATTCTCCTGGAGGAGTCAGTTGCTGTTTAAGAAGTATAAACTATTTGTGTAAGCTTTGGTCGTATGTTTGTTGTTTTATCATACTATATGTGAGCAAAAACATATTGACAAAACATGAAATAATTGGGAGAGTTTTAACGATGTGTGTTTATTGATACTAAAAATATGTTTACACTTCCATATAGATTCAAATTGTAAGGTTTTTTTCAGTTTATGTGGAAATCTTAACTGCAACTGAATTTATTTTTGAACAATGTAAAAAATAAACAAGTATACTGTAGCCTTATTATTGCTCAGTTCCATAACATCATATCTTTAAATGTTGCTATAATAACTGGACAATAAGTACTGTGGCTTGTTAAAGTGTTCATATACTGAAAACTCATGCATGCCAAACCTTATTTTGCTCCTTTTAGTGCCACTGTTACAGTTACAGCCACTGACATACATGGGTTGCACCTGGAAATGAATCTTGGCTTTGTGTACCTCTCCCAGTCACCAGTTTTCAATAAATACATACAAATGTCTGGATAATTCATGAAATTCCTCTCTAGAGAAATGTCCTGCTTATCTGCAGTACTGCTTTAGTGGAACCAGAGAGAAACGTCAAATATATGAACATATCTGGACAACTTTGTGGCTATTAATGTAGTTTTATTTTATTTTGTCAGTAAGGCTCTAAGTTTTTAGAACTCTTTTAATATGCAGAATGGATCCATGCTTACCCTCGCACACATGCATCTTTGTGGATTGGAAGGTACATGCCATTTTAAAGCCCATGTTTCTATTCAGATGGCTGGGTGGCTTTCTTTTTAAACAAATACCTAATTCAAACATTTTCTGAAAATGTCTGTAAACATTACAGTATTACATAGATATCCATTGGTGAAATAACTGTATACAGTTTTTAACAAAATTAGAGTTAGTGAATTGCAATTTATGTAGGGCAAAGGCTTAAATGTGAAAACAGTATCATGATTAAAATAATGATTCACATCTTTTCCAAATACCTAATTTCAGTAGTCTGATTCTGATTATATTATATTGATTACACATATAAAGAAACTCATCTTTACTGATTATATACAGTAGTTAGTTAAGAAAGTTAAGAAGCCTATTTATATAATACATTTTCATCCCACTAATTTGCTAGTCCAGTATACCAGTTATATACTTCGATTGTGGCAAACAGTATAATAATTCAAACACAAAATTATCCAAATCTTATATTCAAATACTGTATTTCAGTAATCTGATTCTCATTATAATCATTACATTATGCATATAGAAAAACATTTACTGATTGTGTACAGAATTTAGTTAAGAAGTTTTTTTTTTATATACAATGCATTTTCAACCCACTAATTTACTAATCCAGCATCCCAGCTACACAGTTGAAGTATGGCATGTAAGTATTTGTAACTGAAAGACAAGCAGGTAAAATATATTTACTTTCATATTTATTCAATCTGCAGTGTCTTTAATATTGAAGAAAATGGCTTTAGTTCCTCCCAAAGTATTAGAAAGGTACCATCAGTAGAACCAAACCACAAAATGTTTGTACAACTAACATCCACATTCTGATCTGAAAGAGAAAACAAAATACTTGTTGAACACATATTGCTTTGCAATTAATTCAGTTGTATATAACATTAGTCATATGTAATTTAGAAACGTAAATATTGTCAAATGTCTCTGCCATATTTATGGATACAATATAACTGAGTTCCAATGTGTTTAATGTAAATGTTATCTCTTTATAACTGTTGGGCGCTAGTGAAAATAAGCGTATGCTCAATGTATATTTACTAGATACATAAGTAGCATAAAATGCCAACAAAAATTACCTGGCACTATACACATTGTAACATGAACTGTGCAAATTTCATGACCATCCCAAACACTGATGACATTCCATGGCTTTTCACAAAATGAAATTCAGCAGGATGTCGCAAAGATTAGTGACATTTTCTGAAGTGTCAAGTTCTTTTCAGATCAGGAAAAAAACCAAAACTAGAAAACAATTTGCAAAAGGCAGAACTGTTTTTGCATTTCTAGAAAAATGAAAGTTAAAACTATTTTTCTGCCTATATATAAAAACATTCAAACATATGAAAACATAGAGGGAAACAAAATACATTTGGCCCATTCTGATCGGTTTCTCCCCAGAAATGTATACAAATATATTATTTTACTGACTTTTCATTGTCCACTGCTATATATTAAAAGCATGTGTACCATTTTTTCAGCCAGTACTGTAAATGCTGTTACAAACCATCTGGAAAGTTCTTCCATGACTAGATAGTAGAGGTGACTGTAAGTATCAAATAATTGCATACGTAGACACTATCAGCAGCTAAGGGCCTATGGCTCATCCATTCTGCCCATTTGAGCTTGCAAGTTCACTTTATGCTTTTCAATAATTCTATTGCCCCTTACCCCTGACCTCCAGAATTCCCTAACATCTATCCCATGCATTCATTAACTCTGTGATTGTTTCAGCCCACCACTTCCTATGGCAGAGTGTTCCACTTGTCCTCCAACCTTTCTGTAAATAAATACTTCTCATGTTTCCTGAATTACCCTCCGTCCAACTTCATCTCATGCCCTCTAGTCCTGAAACATCTTTTTTGTTGGAAAATAGTGTATTCTTGCACCCTCTTCCTCCCTGAAAGGTACTTGTATGTCTCTATCATATCCCCTCTCTCCTTCTTCTCCTCCAGGGAGTACATATTCAAGTCATTCAGCCTGTCCTCATAGGACTTGTGATGCAATCCCTGTACCATCTTTACCTTACCGTAGCTTAAGTACCTTAAATTAATCTTTCCAGCCCTAATGGAAAACTATCAAGGTAGTCTATATAAGGCAATAAGCCCAGTCTGTGGTTTAAGTCTTTTTTTCCTTTTTGTAGATTTCTTCTATGATTTTGAAGCCTTTTTTTATAATATCAAGTAGAGAAACAAATAAAACTAAAGTCCCAGTTTAGGAGCAACTGGAGGCAACTCTGTACACCTCACTTAATTTTTTTCTCCTCCATTGGATTGAAAACAATCTGTGAACAGATACTGAGCCCTTAAAGGTTAAAGGGACACTGTCATCCTTTTTTGCATCATATTATTTCCAACTAAAACCACACATTTTATGATTGCTTACCTTCTCTAAAATTCATTGATGTAGCTGGTGGCTTTATCTGCCTCTTTCATAATAGAACTGAAATGCATGCCAATGGTAAGGTTGTAAACAATCTTGTCTGGTTTCAAATCCTCATGTAGTCTTAGGGGAGATATTCAGACTGCGCCAGGCAATGGTGCAGTTAGTGCAGCGCACAGCTGAGCTGTGTTGGGGCCAAGACACAGGGTGATATTCAAGATGATGCATCATGATGCATTCCCTTGAATATGGCACAGAATGAGCATGGTCGCAGTGACTTTGCACCGGCGATTCCAGACAAGGAGGACTGAGAATGCACCAGTGCAACTGTAGTTGCACTTGGCACAGCACTGTGTTATTCAGACTTGGGCATGCAAATGGGGCCATAATATATGCATGGTGCAAATGGGGCCATTTGCATGTCATTATGGCTCCATTTGCATGCATTGCACAGGGCACCCTGGTAAAATGCACCTGGTGCCCTGCATAGCTGCTGTCATCAGGAGTTGATTCCCTGGTGGGCTAATGTCCCTCCCTCCCCTCCGGTCCAATATGCCAGATCATGGGCATTTATATTTCAAACTGTATCCCTGGTAGGCTAGTGGACCCCTCCTCCCTCCCTCCTGAAATCACACCTGCTGGTATGTTGAATACATATTACATGTCTTGGTAGTCTAGTGGTACCTAACCTCCCCTCCCTCCTGTAACCCGATCATGGGTACACTGTCTCGACAGAGATCCCTGGTGATCCAGTGGCACCCCCTACCCCTCCCTCCTGCAGAAGATCCCTGGCCACCCAGCTCCCCACCCATCATTGGCAGGTGGCAGCACCCTGCCCACATACCACTCAGCGGCCTGCCGAAATGACAGCTTACAGTATGAGCTGTAAGCCTATTGGTTCACAGTGTGGACCAATGGGTGCGCGGGCCATACTGTACTACAAGGGCACAAATATGTGAATGACCGCGCTCATTCACATTGAGTGCCTGTGTAGTACGGTATAGCTCGCAAGTCCATTGGTTCACACTGTGACAATAGACTAACAGCTCATACTGTAAGCTGTCATCCAGCAGGCTTCTGGTGATATAAGTGGGATGCAGCCACCCGCTGATGATGGGGGAGCTTGCTGGCCAGGGGTCCTCTGTAGGATGGAGGGGTGGAGGGTACCATCAGACTACCTGGGATCTCTGTTGAGACAGCGTACCCAATATCAAGTTATGGATGGGAGGAGTTACCACTAGACTACCAGGGCATGTAATATGTATTCAACATATCAGTGGTGTGACTTCGGAGGGGAGGGAAGGCACACTAGACTACAGGATACATTTTGGTAGTACTAATGCCATGATCGGGCCAGTATGGGAGGGGAGGGGGTACACTAGACTACCAGGGATGCAGTTGGACTACAAATGCCCACAGCTGGGCTACTGGGAGGGTGGGGGGTTACCACTGGGCTACCAGGGAGAGGATGGGTGCTTGTGGATGGTGTTTCTGTCTGGCAGGTGGCCACCCACAGCTGCCAGCTGCTGTGTTGCACCCTGCAATACAGCAGCCCACCTGTGGGTGGCCAGCATTTGTGCCAGATGTACCTGGCTCAACCTTGTGCTCTGGTATGCAGTGAATCTGGGAGTTGTGCGGGCTGAATATCAGGATGTGCTGCAAATGCATGGGCATGCCCCGCAGTTGCACTGCATACATTAGCAGTGCACCCTGGGGCAGTAGGGCTTACACTGCATAAGTCTGCCTTTCGAATATTGCTGTGGAGACATTGTAGGGTTGCGCTGGTGCAACTCTTGTTGTGCCAGGTGCAACCCCTTTGAATATCTCCCCTTACTGTATACTACCTGAAAACTACCAATACCAAAAGTGCAGCCACTCATGATGCCTTGTCCACTGTCTTCCTAATGCATAATTAGTGGCTAGACTAGATTTGCAAATCCAGGAAAGATGCAGTGGGATTTAATCAAGGAATGTAAACAAACATGTTTTTTGTGGTAACACCAGTATGGTGGGCAGTCTGCTTTCACTGTTTAAAAGTAAAAAAAATCTGAATGAAATTACCAACTACATTAACAGTCCCTACAGAATGTGAACAATCATAACATCTGTTTTTAAATGAGGGACACTTTGAGCCATTAGGGTTGACAGTATCCCCTTAGAGCTTCCCTATCTACTATTTTGCACTCTTCTGAATTCTTTCTAGACTATCTATATAATTATATAGGATATATTACACCCAATATACGTAAGAAATAGCACATACTAAGTTATCTGGTTGTGCTACAAAATATGGAAGCAAGATGAGCACCTGCGTGCATTGAATGAGTAGAAGTGTCGATATATCTGGTACCATTCAATACTCTGATGTATATTATTCCACATTTAAGGTGACCTTAAAGAATAAAAAAACTGTCACAAGATCTGAGCTGTCTAGTTACACTGAGATAAAATAAGTGGACAGCATGTGACTGTTCTTAACAAATCACATTGGTGGATTTTTCTAACCAGTTTTTTTAATATAGTACATACTAGGGTATGCAAGCCCAAAATATGAATGTCTGAATTCCATTTATAGTCTCTCCCCAGGTGGCCAAGGTTGGTCCCATGGACCCCCTCACTGACCCAGTCATCTCCCAACCATCACCACCCTTGTCTGTCCTCTTACTCCATGATTTAAAAATGTTGCATGTTCCAGGCACTGTGCCAGGAACCAATACCATCATTTAGATTAAGACCCTAGCCCCCTCCCCCCAATTCTCAGGCTGCCTTTTCTTTAATGTTGGACCCTCCTCCTAATCCCAGTGTCAAATTTTGTGTGGCTAGCATTAGTAAAGTCAATGAAGCCAAGCTGCTCTTCTTCCATAGAGTTTCGTCTTCCCATATTTAGCTGTATCAGATAACTTGCGCAGTCAAGGTGTGTACAATGAGGAGGGAGGAAACAGAGCAATCTGCATCACTTTTGTCACTTGGTAGACTGACCATCTGACTGTCTAAAGCCAGGAAAAGCATTGTGGATTAGAAGGGGGGACCTGACTAGCTAGCCAAGATTCAGAATTCCATTAACCGCACCACCCAAAAAATCATGGATTAGGTGTCAGAAGGTGGGCACACTGATTAAATAATACAATTGTGAACCTGGAAAGATGGGGTAAGCAAGGGGTCTGCATTTAATAATGGTGTCAGGAGCTGGCATTATTTTAATGATTTCTGGGAGGATAGCAGAGGTGGGTGAAGGGCAGAACATTTCTAAGGTTAAGGTGGAGGTGACCAAGGGCTAGTTGACTACCTTAGGAGGAATGAAATTATTTTTTAGTATTCTCTCAAAGTATTTTTTACCCAAATAACCTCAAACATGTTATCTCCTTGTTACACTGGAGACAGCAAGTAGCCCCTCAAGTCTGACCTTATCAGAGAGGGATATTCAGGGGTCCCTGCCCTGACCCATTGCCCCCCCCCCCGCACTCTTTATCATCATAGCACTGTCATGAAGTCTCCATCTAGAAGAACACAAGATGCCGGAACAGATATGTAGCACGATTAGGTTATATACAGTATAATAATGTACTATATGCTTTTATCTACTGTCATAATATATTGTAGACTTCTATCCAACAATAAACAGTAGGCTTCTATCCAGTAATATGCCACAATTTATTTAGCTACCATATAGTACCATATATTTTCTGTACAGTAAGAAGCCATGCCAGGAAAAGTAATCAGTCAGTCTCAGTTGCAGCCAAAGACAAGGACAGGTATTTGCTGACATTTTTATAATTTCTGTAGAGACATTCCATGCCTGCCTGCAGCATCACTGTGAGCCACCAAAGAGAATCTCTTTAGATATATTGCAAAATATGTGGAAATATCTTGAAGTATTTATGGATCTAATTGCTGGTGCAGAGATCATACTATTCATATTACCCATTCTGGAGAAAAGTCATGAAATCTGAGGGTATTCTGCCCTGCAATTCACAGAGATTATTTAAGCTTCTCTAGTCTATATATCACCCTTGATCAGGTGGCCTATATCATATGTCAACCACTATAGATTTCCTTTTGATATTTGCTGCGTGATGTCATAAAATTTCTATCATGTCTGAACTCGGATCTTGAAAGCCATCATCTTTAATTTACATCTTATATGAATTGCCACTCTTCACTCTTTTTTTCCCTACTACATTTCTTCAATATATCATATATCCAGGGCATGGTTTAGCCACTGATAAGATGGCAGCTTAATTCGTGAGCTCTCTCCTGGCCGAGGACCATCCGAGCTTAGACACCGTGACCTCATGGAGTTACTACCCCCTTACTACAGCATAATGCGTGGGTGATGATCTGCTTATTGGGCAGTGCACTCTTAAATGGATTTCGATGCGATTTGTGTCTCATCGAAGCACTGTTATCCACGGTACCATTGGTCGAGTTAGGCTGCACAGGCCCCACACTTTATAGCTGCCCCTGCCTACCCCAGTCAGCGCCTCAGTTCTATAGGTGTCCAGATGACTCGGGACTTATACCCTCCACCCTGTTGCAAACAAGGACCCCGATGGCAGCTCCACCTCCAAGTTAGGTGACTCCTGGTGCCACTCAGCCAGCAAGTTGTGAGAATCTTTGCAATACATAACTAAGATACTGGAAGCCTTACCTCTGTGGGTGGATGATATCAGCTCTCCCTGTTGGGTACTGTCACAGAAGTCAGACAACTCCAAGACCGGATAAATGTCACTGAGCAGTGGGTGGAGGCCTGTGAAATGCAGCAAGCACAAATCTGGCAGCCTCACACCAACATGAGGACCACATTGCAGCTCTTTGGGACAGAGTTGAAGATCAAGAAAACAGAAGCTGCCACAATATTTGTGGATCATTGGGCTCCCTGAAGGGGCTGAGGGCAACCTATGGAGATGGTCCTTAATGACAATCTCCCTCACATGATGGGGGAATGCTGGAAGGGCCTATTAGATGTGGAGAGGGCTCATCAGGTCTTCACTCACCCTAATAGATCTGCTGACACTCCCAGACCAGTGGTGGCCTACCTGCTCAGATACTCAACCAAGAAGAAGAATTCTCTGTGCTGCCAGGGACATTGGGAGATCAGATGGCAGGGTACTCAGATCTCTCTATTCCGGGAATTTGACCAAGAAACTGCAGTGAGGAGGAGAGCCTTTGGCCCTCTCAAATGCTTTCTGTATCAAAATCCTACCAGGCTCTGTGTCTCTAAAGATGGGTGTGAAATATCTGCAGATCACCCCGCTGCTGAACTCGAGTGTTGGATTGCCAAATTCTGGCTGGGCCTGCACATCCCTACTACAAATCCCAGGAGGCTGTGGGAACCCTCCCAGGTGGTGCCCTCTAGTAGGAACAATTCTTCTCTCTCTGGGACTCCAAGGGACCCCTTATCAGCTGGACCGGTCCCTTACCAACTAAGTCCCCCATGGTTTAATAGCCCTCCTTCAGCTCCTCCTGCCCTGGTTTCTGCAGCGAGTCTGGCATCTCAATCCAAATTGCCTCTCTCCATCAACACTCTAACAGTTCATTTACTAAGTCTAGACATAGAGCTAGGAGTGGACCTCAACACTCGCCCAGCAAACACTCCACGGCGCCATCTGCAAAAATTTGTAGAGAAGACCTCTCCCCTACCGTGGATCCATTAGACTCAGAACTGCCTGATTCCCAGGAGATGGATACTGCACAACCGGTGGACTGGACTGACTTCCCTGATGCCTCCCTCTTTGAGGCAGTGGACGCTGTTTCCCTCATGAGACCTGGGCTGATCAGTTATGCTACAGTGGCAGTGAAACTGACTGTGGACTCTGGCGATGCCCCTCGGGTTCCACCCGAGCAGGCCGAAGGACTGAATACATGAACTATACCACTTCTTTTTCCAGCTAACCCCTACATAATTGTTTATTAATGTATGATGGGGCATCACCATAGCTATAACCGCCTCCTTCTCTTCTTTCTACCTCTTGATGGCACCCGTGAGGGTCTGTGAGGCATGGCAGGCATCTGAATCTTTTTCCACTCTATGCCTGACTGGCCTGCCCCCCCCGGATCCCTTGGGATCCCTTGCTCCAAGTCTGTGGTCTGCTCTGCCACATTAGGCCCTTTTGCTTTTGCTCAGGATCCTCATCATCCAGCCCTGGTGTTAGCTGGCTCCCCTTCTTCTTAACTAGCTTTGATGGTAGGTAGTGGCATACTGTTACCATAGCTATAATTATGCCCAGCTCTATACTTGACTAAAGGGCCTGTTGCTTCAGTGATACTGTGCTTTAACTAGTAGGTGAACATGCCCACCTCCCTCCCTAAACCCATAAGCCTTCCCACCCCCTCTCCTCCTCCACTCTTTCCCTCCACCCCTTCCCTCTTCCCCCTCCCATGGTCTGGGTGCCCGACCTTGACGCAGCTCCCGGCTCAGAATGACTTCACTTGGTTGGACATCCACATCACACACCCATATACTGAGCACTGGAGATAGCATAGCTGTAGGGTAGTTTACTATCCTCATTTGCTTGACCTCCTCCCTCATAGTGTGCTTACGCTGTTGTGTCTTCATTGACACTTGTTTATTGACTGTTGGACTAGTTAGCCTGTAATTCTCTTCACATTTGTATTCTAACCTCTCTCTGTTTGTTGTTCTTTCTTGCAGCCTCCAATTTTCAAGGACAATGTACCTCAGACCTTCAGTAATGCTTACACCCCTTCATTCTTAGGCAACAGATTTGCAGTTCTGGTTTGCTTAGGGTACCTTCCTACTCCTGGAGTTTCTGCACACTTGCCCCCACCCCTTGGGCTCACAGTACTCCTTTTACTTATTGGTCGGACCATGATATCGGATACCCCTATACCTCATGGCTACCGCTGGATATCCTGGAATGTTAAAAGGCTTAACCATCCAATCAAATGCACAAAAGTTCTCCAGCACTTACGGTCCCTACATGTTGATGTTGCACGCTTACAAGAAACCCACCTTTATCCAGGACAACATCATGGTTGAAGAAGTCCTGGTGGGTGAGGTCCTAGCTAGCTCATCCACAACTAAATCCAAAGTGGTAGCTATTCTTTTCCTCTGACATGCTTCCCTGTGCAAGGTGGAGGGCATCGAAGGGTACCCATGGCAGATTGTTAGTGGCTAGACTATCTTCCCAGAGGGACTCATGTTGTTGGGCAACATCTGTGCCCCAATGCTGAATATGTGATTTTTTTCCAGCAGTTAGTCAAGTCCTGTCAGTACTACAGCCGGACGGTCCGCCCATTCTAATTGTGTGATAGGGTAAATTATATTTTTCTTGACAAGTCCTATCCCACCCCACATGCCACCCCCAAAGCCAGACAACTCTTCAGGACCTGATGGAGGAATGGGCTTCACTGATGTTTGGTGAAGAGACCACCCCACGGTCAGGACTATACATTCTACTCAACGCCACATCAGTCACATAGTCAATAGATTTTCACTGGTTAATGAAGTGGTGGCCTGGTTATATCTGATGCCAGTATTGGCTCGATTTGATCTCTGACCACTCACCCATCCATTTCACTTACACTCCCTCCTGGTCACCATCTCCTGGTGTCCAATGGTTATGTAGCCACCTCCTTTTCAAGGATCCTGACTCTGCCCCATGTTAATTCTGGACACCAGGGACTATTTCTCCCTCAGCTCTGACTGCGGGTCTCCCATTGCACAGTCTGGCAGGCCTTTAAGGTGGTCATTTGGGCCACATTATTGCCTTCTCTGCAGCCCGGATAAGGCCCTTAGAGTGACCCTGACCAAATTACAGGCCCTTGCACCATCAAATCGTTGGCCCAAATATCAGATCAGTGTTATTCCATATCAGAGAGCCGACTGGCTTCTCCTTAGGTTGAAACAGACTACTGGGATAGTGGGGAAAGGTCTGAGTAAGCTCCTCACTTTCTGACTCTGCAAACAACTGTTGGCCACCCAGATACATGCCCTCCGTACCCTAGCAGGCTCCATAGCCTCCAACCCTAAGGGCATCAATGACACCATGAGACAATTTATGAATCTCTACCAATCTCACTCTACTAACACTGACTCACAGCTTTTGCAAGGTGTCACAACCTTCTGCCAGAATGCCCCCTTTCCGGCCCTTACCACTGACCAGGTAGCCCATGTCAATGCCCCTATCTCATGTGAAGAGGTCCATTTTGGCACCATCGAAGATGGCTCGAGGGAAAGCCCTGGCCCTGACTGTATGTCTGTAGAACTGTATAAAGCCCTAGGACTGGACATCCTTCTGCCACTCAAGTGCCTTACAGACCTCTCATGAAACCAGATCCTCCCCTACCATGAGAGATGCGCTTATTACTCTCCTCCCCAAAAAATCTACTGACCTGCTAGATTGTGTCAATTTTCAGCCTCTATCTTTGTTATCTGTCGACACAAAGATTCTAGCCAAAGCTCTGGCCACTAGAATGATGTCTGTTCTCCCATCGATTATTCACGCCACACAAGCCGGCATTATGCGGGGCAAAGCTGGGAAAGACAACACCAGACTTTTGCTCAACCTTAAGTGGTTTGCCTTTAAATCATCTCACCCCAAGGCCACCTTCGCAATTGATTTTTCTAAGGCATTTGACTCCATAGAGTGGGACTACTTGCATGAGATTCTCCATCTTTAGGGCTTTGGGGCTTATTTCAGACAGCGTGTGCATACGCTTTACTGTTCCCCTATGGCCCGCATTCTTACTAATAGTGACATCTCTCTCTTCCCTTTCTCCTCCACAGGGGTACTAGGCAAGGCTACCCCTCTCTCCCTTTGATTTTTGGTAGCCCTGGACCCTCTTCTTGGTCCTTATTGCCTTCCTGCAGATCCATGGCATCGAAGTTGCTGGTCACTCCTACCTAGTGGTGGCGTATGCAGATGACCTCCCTAACATTATCTAGTCCCCAGCAATCGATCCCAAAGGCACTTCAGGTCCGGATAGCTTTGTGGCCCTATCTGGCTTGTGGGTCAACCAAAAAGACCAACCTGGCCCCTGAATGCTAACTGTATAAGTGCCTGTCTACAAGGCCGCAAACTCTCTTGGGCTGCCCAGGGCTTTGCTTACCCTGGTACACAGTTACCGACCAAATGGTCCACTTTTTAGTCTGCTAACTTCTCCCCTTTATTGGCACAATTGTCCACGGAAGTGGAAAGATGGTGCAAGCTGCAACTCTCACTACCGGCAAAGTGGCTGCAGTCTGTATGCTCCTCTTCCCCGGCTTTTGTACCTATTATTTTTTTTTATTTAATTTTATTTTTGGAAGAATCAGATATTCTTTGAGTCATAGACTCCTTTACAAGGGTTCTACATCACATATAACAAATCAGTTACACAAATACAGTTAGTACAGTTACAGATACAATATAGTGATTATGACAACGTAAGTTTACGTTACAACTGGAATGTTAGGCTAGTATTAAGGATCTTAGTGCAGTTTGAGACAGTTAAAGGAGACTGGAAACTTAACATCCTGAATAAGTGGGCGGAGAGGAGTATGCAGAGCAAGCTCGAGGCCATTGTCAGTAATAGAGGGACAGGGGCACTAGTTCATATGCAGTCACAGTCACTTGAGGAGTGAAGATGGGCCCTGAGGTGCATTTTGAAATGACCAATTCTTTGATCAAGATGCAAGCAGGAGGGTAGGTTATTCATCCACAAGGGTGCCCTGTAGCAAAAGGATCTTTGAAACTGAGTAGTGGACAGAGAGGGATGGAGAAACAAAGGGTATCAGAGCTACGGGTATGTTTAACTTTAGAGTCCAAGGTGATTAAGGAGGTGAGGGATGTGGGAAGAGGCCAAGGGTAATTTTTAGCTAAGACAAAGTATGGAATTTGATTCTGTTATCAAGGTTAAGTCAATTTGTGTCCTTATATAGCACACAGGTATGGGTGAGTCTGTCACATCCTAATATCAGATGACAGGCCTTGTTTAGCACAAGTCTAAGACTATCAAGGGCTGAGGGGCTTGCCCCTCCAAAAGTCAGAAGGCCATAGTCAAGTAGGGAGAGAACTGAGGAGGAGATAGCAAGTTTACGGGCCTCCGGGATAAGGCAATGTTTATAGCGGTGCAAGAGCCCTAGCCTGACGTTTAGAGCCTTGGATAATTGATGTATATGCTCATGATAGGTGAGGCCAGTGTCCAAAGTGATGCTCAGGTATTTAAAGGTGTGTACAAATTCTAAGGGGGTCAAGGATGATGATAGTATTTGGGTAAAATGCCCTTTCCTGGAGTTTTGCGGATGTGCGAAGAGCATACCTTTAGTTTTTTTATAGTTAATAATAAGGCGTTGAGAGGCAAACCAGCTTTCGACAGCGTTGAAGGAGGACTGGAGGGAGTGGTGGAGTTGAGAGGGGTCTGGGCTGGAAGAGAAGATGACCGCATCATCTGCATAGAGTAATATATTGGAGGTGCAGGATACGGGGAGGGAGTTAAAGAAGAGGCTGAAAAGGAGGGGACCCAAAATGGACCCCTGTGGGACCCCTGAGAGGACTGGAGATTTGGAGGATGGTGTATTGCCAATTTTAACTTGAAGGGTCCGGTTAGTAAGATAGTCCGAAAACATCCCACAGCATCCTGTGAGAGACCCAGGTTGAGCAAGGAGGGTGAGTAGAGAGTGGTGGACGTATCAAAGGCCTTCGTGAGGTCAATGAAGACTGCACCAGTGATGTAGCCTTTATCCAAAGCAGAGTGGATGTGTGATGTTAGCTCAGGCAAGGGCGTAGTTGTGCTGTGTCCTTTTTGGAAACCATGCTGTTGTTTGCAGAGTATATTTAACAATTTACCTTCATCTCTCTCTCCCCTAAACTGTTCACCTCTCTAGAATGTTTGGCCTCCTGCTTCCTCTGGGACAATAGGCCACCTAGATGGAGTAAGCAAAAACTGAGAGCACCCTGATCGGGGGTTAAACACCACCTGGTTTTTGGGCTACCACTTGTCCTGCATGGTGTCGCATGAGACTAAATGGCTTCTATCTAGTCCTTTGGGCACCCCTGTCTGGGTCCAGTTGGAAACTCACTTGGCAGGTGGGATGGCCCTCTATTCCCTTCTTACACTACTGTCACAATCACCTCAGCACCTTCTGCCCACTGTCACCAACACAGCTCGGGCCTGGAAGCTTCTTATATCCATATCACATAAGCCTACACATGCTTGGCACCCTCTGATATGATATGCTCCACTGTGGTGCAATGCCCTCACTCAAACTGATGGATCTTCTGTATACTGGCCCTCCTGGAAAAGGTGTGGTATCTGGACAGTTCAGGACCTCTGTTCATCTGGCCCCATCTCTTTATTATCCTTTGCCCAGCTGCAAGCTAACTTCTCCCTACTGCATAAAGACTTTTGGTTATACCGCCAGATTCACAGTGCTATACAACCTCTCCTTACCAGATGTCCAGACACCACAGTTTGGCAATGGTTAAATGATCTCCACACTTACCCTATCTCGAAAGGTCTAATGGGTCATTTTATAATGCCTGAGGGACTCCCAACCAAATGCCACCTTATCCTGTAGATTGAAATGGGCTGAGCAATTGGACTCTCCTATCTCTGAAGAACAGTGGAACTCTTATCTCAAAGACACCCACCGCATCCACAGAGACACCAAAATTGTTTCCTTCAGCTTAAAATCCTGTTATTTTGGCATCTCACTCCAGTGGCCCTTCATGCAGGGTCTGCTCAGCCACACCCAGTGCTGGCAATGTTCACAAACCAATGCCCAACCTCATGCATATACTTTGGTCATGCCTGTACCTGGCCACATTCTGGACCATCGTGGCCTCTGACCTTTCAAGGTGTTGAAGTCTCCTATTGACCTCATGGACTCTAAGCTGCTCTTAGGTGACACAGCCTCCTTGACTGGCATACCCAAACCTCTTCAAGACTGGGTGCTCCTGGCCTTCTAGAGGCAAAATTTCTCCTTCTCATGCAATGGTGTCAAGATGCACTTCCCACGCGGAAAACCTGGCATGTGGCTTTAGCTCATCTATCCCTCTTTGAAAGACTATCCTATTTTCAAGGGAATAATATGTACTACTATCAGTCTAAATGGGGGCTGTACTTACAATCTAATTTTTGTAAACTCCCTGCATGATCTGCAAATCCTCCTGTATGATTGGTTATTTATCTGTCTGTATTAGTTTCCTAGCTTGTTATTGATACATGACAGAGGGTGGTAGCACTTGCTCTACTCATTTATATTGCTTTCAATGCATTAGTTCAGAATATTATGTATACTTATCTTACTGCTAATTCTGAAACTATGAACTGTCCTATATCTGTACCAGAGATGGTTATATTCTTGTCCTTGACTCTGTATGACTTTGTATGTCTATTTTGCTGCACTATTTACTGTGTGCTGCACTAAGAAAAACTCAATAAAACTTTATACAATTAAAAAATATATATAGCATATATCCATCCTGCTCTAGCCCACACATTTTTTTCATCCCACCATATTGAAGTTGTTTAAAAGATGTCTAGTTCTTCTAATACAATCAGCACTTCTAGGTCATCAGTTTTATTCTTCACACAACGTACATTTGGAAACAAATCATTTAATTCCCATTTTGCTAGTGAATTGTTTTAGAACTTCTCTCAATAAAACATTGTTACTTTGAACATAGTACAGTCTATTAAGTTTAAAGTGGACTGTAAAAAATGGTGATATGGTCCCTAGAAAAAGACATTCTATTAAAGCATTCTCAGAACCTTTGTACCCTTTTCATATTAGTTATATGTTTCCTCTCTCTTACCAAACATTTAGCAGAACTAGAATTTGGTCCATTATACTTGACAAGAGGCCCTGGAAGGTTCACCCAGAAAGTTCTTTTTCCTTTTGCAATAGTTGCTCTATGAAAACAAAGTAAATATATTCAGTTAGAGGTAACACACCATTATTAGCTTGCTTTGATTACCTTTACAAGTTTTACTTTTTGCCTTGTATGTACCTGTATGCACCTGTTTCTGCAGGGTTGTGTTAATCTATTGACTACTACTGATCTCCCCAGGATCCCCATGAAAACCAGATGCTGTATCTAATGGGGTTGTATTGGTAGGAGCACTTTCAAATAATAAAGGTGGCATAATGTAGTCCTAGTGTGGTCCAATAGACTCTACTTGAAATGGACTTCTGTTGTGAACTTGTAAATGAAGACTAGCATGTTTGCTTATGAGCCAGGTTGTAAAGCAAATCAGATTTTTGGTCCCACATGCAGTCTGATTTTCATGCATATCATACCACTAATGGGAATACAAATGAATTCCTCCTGATATAACTAGGTTATGAAAGAACAGAAATTTGATCAGTCATACACTGCTCCAGGGGGAAAAGAAGTAGTAGGCTAGGACACTTTAATGTACTGTACCTTTTTAAGCAGACTAATTTTCAAAATGGAAACATAGCTGGTTGGGGACAAAACCAGAGCTGTGGAAAACATTTTTCATAAAGAAAACTAATATAAAATTACATATTTTGCATTAGGGAAATGTGTGGAATATTTAAAACATTTCATTAAATTATTCATATAAGTCAGCTCCATGGTGCAATCGCCTGGCATGCTGGTGACTCAGGTTTACTCCTGAGCCCAGGATGACAGGAGCAGAGGTTGGCAGGAAGGGTTCAGAGCATCCAGCCGATGCTATCCTCCTGGAGGGAATGCAAGTCTGCATTGCTCTCAAGCAGCTCCTACTGGCCTGTTGGGGTAATGCATGATGTGGCATGAGTGACCAACACACCACCTGTGCATGCTACCATGGACACAATGGTGGGCAGCTGCACAGTGAGGAGTGGGTGGGTGGGGCAGGCAAATGAGAAGAAAATGGGCTGCCTGGTCACCAGATGATGGCTGACGATCCCCTGTCTGCCACAAAGCCCAGAGGTGTCTGTGCTGTACACTCCACTGAGCCCTGCATCAAAGGAAGTGCCCACTGGCCAGTCTCCTCTCCTGGTGGTGCCATGGGAGGAGGCTCCTGATGAAGGGATAAGTTGTTAACCAGGCTGCGGCATTCAATGGGACTGTGAGATGGTGATGGGTGGGGATGTTGGCTTGGGCCCTCAGCAAGCCTGGAGGAGTGGCAGGTCAGGAGGGCTGAATGAAGGAAATATTCATACACAAATTCCTCAGGTCACCAGGGAAAAAAACAAGACAAGGGATAAAATTAAATCACAATCATACACCCCATGATCGAAAAATCAGGAGATATCAATGAGCTGTGAATTTGTAATGATGTTACTTACCTACACTGCATAAAAGTAAATATTTTCCAATGAGCACTAGATCCTAGTCACAGAAATGACCCTCAGGTCACAGGAAAACACTCCGTCATAAGGAATAATACCTCTGTGAATTGCCAGCTTTGCAAAATGCAGGCTTTAACAAAATGTTTTGCATTTTCAAAACTTTGGCAGAAGTTACATTTGAAAATCTCTCACAGTTCTAGACAAAATACAGGCCTTCTGGAACTCTTGATGGATCCTTTAGCATTGACGTATGATCCACTAAATCACCAGATAAATTTTTTTCACTAAATATTTTAAACGAAAAACAATAGCCTCAGCATTGTTGAAAAGGGGCAGTAATTCAGGGTAGATGAAGAATATCAGGACTAGCATGGAAATCATTCTGTGGAGTAAACAGGGACATAACAGAGGCAATGTGATCTCCTGGTTAGGGCACTATCTTATGAACCAGGTGATAACAGGATTCAAAACCTGTTAGAGACAAATATTTACTGCATGATCTTGGACAAGTCATTTAACCTTCTGCTCCCGTCACCCGCTTCAGTAATGGGTAAAAGTAAGACCTCACTGGAAATGAGATGATGCTTCTAGTTTGACTTTCCTAGGTAAATCAATTATACATAAATAAATGAACTGTGACAATAAAAATCTATGTGCACCTTAAATATTTTGCATGCCCCTACCAAACATGAAACATTGTAAGAGTAGATAAATGTATTTTATTTGCAAATAGTACCTTTTCTGAGTTTTCACTAATCAATCAAGTGCATATATTTATATACTATAATATGCAAGCTTATCTAAAGCACTGTACAGAAACATGATCAAAAAGAGTTATGGGGATAGCACAGCAGCCTTTAGCTCAAACACGCTCAAAGAATAAAATATTTAAGCGGGAGCTAAAATCGGTGACAGGTACGACAGGTCTGATATAGAGGAGATTGTCCCCGATGAATTTGGAGCAAGTACTACAAGACTGAATATTCCAGTAACTTGAACCTTGATGGAGGGGCCTTCAGAAGCACCTCATCTCTATATCTGAGTGGCTGGACAGGATAGGATTTAGCACACAAGGAGGTTGGACAGATGTTGACAGTCTGCACACTAAGGTGCTTTAAAAGTGAGCAATAATACCTTATGCCTGATTAACTGCTCAGTTGGTAGCCAGTACAGTTCCTAACGACAGCGGGAAAGAGCTAAATTCTATTAATAGGGATTACTACCCTTACCGCAACATTCTGAAGCAACTGCAAACAGCAATTCATTTTCTTTGGCAAAACAAGATAGAAGACATTACAAAAGTACAGTCTCACTTTTAACGAATGTGTACAATATTCTGGCAACATATGTAACTAAAACAAAAGAAAACATGTTCTGTTCAGAACCACTACAGCTGCTTCAGAGGACGAGCCCAAGTGAAAGAGTACTCAGAGTTCCTGTTACAGCTGAGGCTGTAGTTTTGGAGTCTTGTGTGTGCGCAGTAACCAATAATCACTGTGCATGTGTGAGAAATAGCCTGCCATGCACAAGATGGTCACTAGACATAGGTGCACATGAACGATTCTTGTGCATGCATGAAGCTTGAAGTGGCCTATCTTGCACGGTGAGCTCTATTTTCTGCCCACAATTATGGAAAAAATAGTGCCCTTCACAGAGGGGATGTTGTGTGGAGGGGAGGGGCACAGAGATGACAAATTACTGGAATCTTACTGCAGCACTGTGTACACATGACTGAGGAATCCTGTCATTTACTTCCACAGACCCCTTTCTCTCTCTCTCTAGACCTCAAAAAATGTCTTCAGGGCTCCACCCAGGCAGCTGTAAAAAGAAAAATTACTGTTTCTGTGTGAGCATACATAATCCTTAAACTGAGGGACTTAAGGATTTAAGTATGTCAAGACAAGAGCCCTTTGTTCACTAAAACCTTTTTGCAGTACGTAGTAGAAACATAGAAGTTGTCAGCAGATAAGGACCGCCAGGCCCATCCATTCTGCCTGAAAGCCCTACACTAGTTTATGGCCTCAGACCCTACCTGGTCAATGGATTTTTCCCTCCCTGCCCCCATTTTACCTTTTTGTGCTACCTTTCTACCTCTGCCTTCCTCTTTGTCTTATATAGGTGATGCAGTGATCAGTTATTGTAAGTTCTTTAGTGTGCCAGCTATGATGGAATCATGCCCTACTGCTATAAAGCAGCATTGTCCTTTTAAAATAGGAAAATGGTTATTAGTTGCATAATATCTTTTGAAAGAGATGGTGCTTAGATCATAGCTGACAAATAGGAATTATCATTTACTGGATAAATGTCATCACGTTTTCAAGCTGGTCAAAGTGATATGCATACACAAGAGCATTTCAATATTACTAGATTATTGAGGGTAACCAAGGGTTCCATGTCATAATAGCAATTGCAAAATAGTGATTGCTATTATGGCGATTGCTATTATGGTGGCGTATATTGCCGAAAAGCAAATTGGATTACACACATGCCAGTGACCCAACACTGGGCAACAACACTAAGTGCTTTTTGTTGGGGCTGTGCCCCTGTCTATAGATTCCTAACTCCAGGGGTATATGTTGGGGAGGGGAACACTCCTGTTGTGGCACAAAAAATAAAGGCAGCAGCAAAATATTGTCTTCCAGTCCCGAGCCCCAAACCCAGTACCTGCTGCACCACAGCTAGCCACTCTCACCACCACACCACACAGCTAGCTCAGCTGCAGCAGGTTCACCACTCCTCCAAACCCCTTCCCTATCCCCTTCCCTCGCTATTCCCCCTTCCAGTCACCTTTCCCTACCCTCACTTTAACGTAGGGTTGCTATCCTTGCAGGGTAGCCCATGCGTATAGCGCTGAATATGAGTCACCATTTTGACAGTCACTCATATTCAGTCGTTATACTCACTAGATACTGCCCAGGCTCGTACTAGCCTTTTACATCTTGCTCATCTGCCATTTAAATGTCACTGCAAATTATCTATCCTCCAGATGGAAAAAACAGGAAATGCCTGCCTTCATAGCTAATGTCTATCTCATCTCTTTGCTGGTAAAAGGGGGATATACGGCATACAATCTTGAAGCCTGAGTTGCTCCTGGAAGGGGAAGCATGGTCCCGCTCCCTTGTCACTAGAGTTATTGTAACTAATGATTCAGCAAACGAGGGTGAGCACTGTTCAGCTCAGTTGTTTTATAAGAGTTAACAGGTTCATAGGTGTAGATTTCAAGTCCATTAGCTACAAGAGCCATATGAGGACTTGTCACTTATCAGTGGACAAACTCCCATTTTTTTTGTCTGCATATGCTGATCAAGCAGGTGCTTAAAAGTAAACATACTACTAGCACTAATCACTGAAGTGAGAAGTGTGCTCCACACCTCTACAGTCCTCTGGTCAAATTACCTTCCCCTTTTTTGCAGTTCTATACTTTTTCCCAAGTAACAAAATGGATGTACCCTTGTTGACCTGCCTAAATTTTCTTTCTTACGTAGACTGAAGTTTCCCAAAAAATCCATTTGTTAATGCTTTGTATACATAGCAAAGTTCTCTAATTGTATGATAAGCCATGGAAAACATCCCAGTTCCTGCAGTCTGGTTTGGTATCTTTATCCCTGACTTTATACACTTCTTTAGTTAGTCCTCTTTGTACCCTTTCAATCTTTCTACAGGTACCAATACTTTGGGGAACACTGAAAGGGCACCATACTCCAATATGGGTCTACCAAGAGATTTGTATAATGGCACCAGGACCTCTTCACTTCTACTCTTAATATTCCTAAGAATGTTTCCTATAATTTTGTTGCACATTTTGCAACCTCTGTATTTTGTTCATCGAAGTTAGAGTGTTAGAAATTATTACTCCAAGGTCTTTTTATCTTCAGTATGCACTATAATTTTATTATTAATTTTATATTGTGCTTTTGTATTGTTATTCCCAAGATGCATGACTTTGCATTTGACTTCATTAAACTTCAGCCTGTGATTTATTGCCCAAGTCTCTAGATTGTGCAGTTGCTTTTGAAAATTGATTAGAGATGACACATCATTCACTGTGGACCTCACTTTGGTGTCATCTCCATACTTGCAAAGACACACCCCTTCTGACACCTGCATCATAGAGTCAAAGATATTAAACAGTAGGGGCCCAGTATTGATCCCTGTGGTACCCCACTTGTTACATCTCCCCATTCAGAAAAATTGCCCCATATTTGGACTCTTTGTGTTCTATTCTCCAGCCATGAGCTAATCCAGGCCCTAAGACCTCAGTGCACCCCAAGTTCTTGAAAAGATTTCAACAGCATCTTGTGTGACACAGAATCAAATGCCCTGGTGTAGTCCAAGTAGACAACACCCACAGGCAGACCCTGATCCAGTGCCTGCCTCACTAGCTCAATGAAATTAAGCAGATTACTGGCACATGGGCTACCCAAGGTGAATCCATGTTGTGAGGCATCTACTACCTGTAGTTGACTCAAGTCCTCATCCAAAAATTCTTTAATGAATTTCTCCATTACTTTTCATATCACTGATAAAATACTAATAGGAAGATAGTTATCTACTTTTGCCTTGTCACTTGATTTATGAATTGAAGTAATATGAGCTAACCTCCACTTTTTCAACACTCTCCCTTCTCTCAAAGATATATTAAATGTTATTGCCAGTGGTCCTGCTATCTCCTCAGCAATATTATTCAGAAACATCGGGTGTAGTCCATCTGGGCCCCCAGATTTGTGTTTATCAAGATTTTTTAATTCATCACATATCTGAGCTGCTGTGATTTCTGTATGACATACATGGACCCTTCTGCTAATATTTTGCTGGTATTTTTTGAGTCCTGAAAAACACTCAGGAAGTGCTTATTAAACATGGTGGACATATCAACTTCATTTTCAATTACCTTGTCCTCCTCTTTTAGTTTAATTATTTGCTTTTGCCCATTTCTTAAATGTCCTATGTAATTATAGAATTGCTTACAATTAGTCTTTTTGTTTGTGGACAATTTTAATTCAGCTCTAGCCTTGACTTTTTATAGCTTTCTTACATTTCTTAACCAGTAGTTTATATTTGAACAACTTTTCATCTGTTGGATTGGATCTATATTTGTTAAATTCCTTCACTTTTTTATTTACCATTATACGTATCTTATTATTGAACCATTTGGGGACTCTTCCCTTTTTATGATACTTCTCTACTAGCGGGGCATGTTCTCACACACAGCTCTACAATTTACTATTTACTTTTTTCCAAGTTTCTTCTAGGGTTGCATGCCTCAGGTTCTCATGCCAATTCCAACTCTGCAGTTTATGCTTTATTTGGCGTAATCAGTTTTGAATAGTTCCTTATTTTAGCTTATAAAATGGGAAGAAAAATAGCTGTATTTGATTGGCCTGTACCAGTGCATTAGATCCATCTAATGCACAGGTAAAAAAGAGTAGATCACAAATGATAATGAGTCCCTTTTGATATAAATGCTGGTTTGGAATGTTGGCATTTCTAACAGCAGCCATTGTTTCTCCTCTGCCAGCCAGTTGAGAACTGTATCTCAGATACCATGGACAACAACCAGGCAGTAACCTTTGAATTAAATTTCACACCAGAAATGGAAGGCAATTTATCACCAGAACAGCAGCCTGAAAACCAGTTATCATCAGCAGCCCTGTCTGAAATCACCAACACAGTGAGTACAAGATATGCCGATGTCTCTGCTACAGAAATAGATCAGACAGAAGAGGGCATTAATGAAATCAACACCATAAAGACAACTGCCTGGGTATTAGGAGTTTTAAGTGACTGGAAATCAGCCAGAAACATAAACTTAGACTGGAAAGAAACCCCTGTTCAAGAGCTTAACAAGATTTTTAGGCATTTTTATGCAGAGGTTCGTACTTCAAATGGATCTGAACAAGCCCTCAGCAGCTTCTCTGGGCTGTGTGCTGCTTTCAACAGGCACCTAAATTCTCTGGCAGTTGGTAGAAACATCAACATTATTAGTGACCCCTCTTTCAAGTCTAGCAACACAGTATTTGTATCAGTCATGAAATGTTACAGAAAAAATCAGAAAGACTAATCAAAACACCACGGCACCTTTCAAAAACTGACTTTGAACTGTTAAGAAAATCATCCATCCTGTCAGTGAACACCATGCCTGGCCTTGTCCATGAAGTGTAGCTGGATATCCAGCTCTACATGTCCAGACATGGCAGGGAGGGGCTTAGAGAAATGAAGGCTGATAGTTTTGTAATGAAAAAAGATGACGGTGGACTGGGGTATGCTACATCATCGTACAACGAGCATACAAAAAATCACACTGACCCAAGTGAAATGAACTGATAAATGTACTTTGGCTTCATGTACAAACTCCCTGGCTCTCCTCCATGCCCCAATTCCAGCCTGAAGAAATATATTTCAAAGTTGCTTACTGATGTGCTGTCATTCTACTGTCACCCAAAATGGTTGCCTCAACTTTATTTGGACACTATCAGAACCTGGTACTCAAAAGCACCAATGAGATTAAATTATTTGTCTACATTGATGTCCTGAATTTCAAAAAGAAGCCAGGTTGCCCAACCACTACACTCAACCATAGTGTTCAGCCATAGCAATGCAATTAATGTCTGATGCCAGGCTCGAAACCATGAAATGATGTCTATGACCGGCCACAGAAGTGAGGCCAGCCTAAAGGCTTACTGGGCACCAAGTAGCAAATACAGATGTAAGTCGAGCTGGATCCTAGCACCAAAACCAGCATGCAGCAAAGATTCAACGTCTCCTGATGCCAGAAATGCAGAGCTGTCACCGCTCCAGAATACACAGTGCCATCTACAGCTGAAGAAACACACTTCCCATAGGGTTCTTCCTACCAAGCCTCACAAAGTGCACGGGTCCTTTCAACCTCTCACACTGCACCTTCATTGGCACAACAGATTTCATCCAGAATGAAGCAGGCAATTATTTTCTCAGTTATGTGTCATTACTGAAGCTAATGCTTGAGCCCGTTCTTAATCCTGTTATTTCTTTTCTCAGTTTCAGCGCTGACTCACTCCAGAGAACTCAACGTTCAAGTGAATCAGCAATCTCACCAGTAATAAAACTGTATATGTGCTGCAGCCTAAGTAAAAGTGATTTTCAGTGTGAGGATAAGTAAAATAAAACATTAGAAGTCTGTGGGTGTTTTATTTTTAAAAAATAGCCTCCTCTTAATTCTGTGAGAGTTATAGTACTTGTTCTGTTCTATTTATTGTGTGAGAGACAACTTAGCTGTCATTTTAAACTGATATGTATCTGTACTGGTAAAACTAATATTTGAAATTGTTAACTGTATCTGAATTGTAGCTGAATTTAAAGAAATGTAACATTTATCTCTCCACAATTTTTCTTCCCCTTACAACATATGTGTTCTATTTTATGCTAGTGGAAGGATATTTATTAAAATACATCTATTTTAAAGAAGAAAAAAATGCCTTTGAATATTTTTATTTGTAATATAAGTGTAGTTTCCCATTTTATAAGCGCAATAAGACACTCCAGAGGTATGCATTTGACACATCTAATTCACAACCAGGGGCTGAAGGCACTCGGCCTGTGCCTTGTGCCTCACTACGCCCCTGGCCATGCATTAGATGTGTCTAATGCACACACCTCATGTCCTATTGCTTACTTTGCCATTCCATCTTACTGTTTCTTCTGATACAATACAAGTGATCATGTTATGGTTGCTGGTTCTTAGGGTTGAAGTATCCTCATATTTTAATTGCTCTTCATTGTTACCAAATAGTAAGTCTAGGATAAGATTTTCTCTTGTGTCTTCCCTTACATGTTGTTCCACAGAATTGTTCAAGCATATTTCCAGTAACCTCTTTTCTATGGTACTACTGCATTATAAGAGATCCCAATTAATTTTGGAAAGATTAAAATCCCCCATTAAAATACAGTTATCAGCAATTTCCATATTATCATGATCATAAACATTATATTTTCAGCATCTGTCAGACTAGGAGAGCGGTAACACAGACCCAGCATAATTGTTTTTCTCCCAGTACTAAACTTTGTCCACAGTTGCTCTACTTTGTTGTAGGCTGTATCTTGTGGTGCGAGAACATGTGCTTTTAGGTGGGTGGCTACGTATAGGCCCACTCCTCCACCATTTTTATCTACACTGGCCTTATGAAGGAAATCATCACCATTCATCTCCTCCACCCAGTCATCTTCTCTCAGCCATGTCTCAGTTATACTACAAATATCTATGTTATTCCTGGTTATTATATATTTTAACTCTTCTTATTTATTTTTGATACTTCTGGCATTAACTAATAAAATCTTAAGTTCCTTACCTTGTTGTACTTTTAGTATGTTTATTGTTCAAGATGATGAAAATGCAGTAAATGGCATTATGCACACACTTACTGTTGACAACCCAGTTGACAAAGTCAACAATGTTGATGGGACTTTCCCATGCTAATTAAAAACATAGGATAAAATCAAGCTTTTCCGTGATGAACATGGGATCCATCTGATCATGACAAAAGGAAAACTAGAATTATATACAGTAAGCTACCATGAACACAATCTGAAATGAACAAGAGAAGTCACTTGAGGGCCTCAAAATGTTTGAGATGTTCAAACCAGTTCAAATCTTAAACCATTCAGGCAGTTTTTTCTGAAGTTTCAAACCTTTACAATGGCATTAGCTCCAGATTTTCCTTCTTCCAGTGCCATTGTGTAATACATTTGGTTTTCTATTATGACATATGTGCTGATGTTGACACAAAAAAAGTTAAACCTACCATTGTTTAAAATATTTAGAACATTTTAACTTTTGAATAAAACTGCAGTTCTCATGAAGGGTGCCAGATTGTCAACACTCATTACCAAGATCAGTTATGTACATACATGAGTTATTTGACACAGCCAGCCGCAAAATAAGCTTTGGCAGACTGACCACTAATGTGCTTTAACTTTGACCTGAAGGGACCCCCTACTAGCTGATGTGAGAGTAGTGCAGACTGCATGTCCATTCATCTAATGACTTCTTTCATGAGACAGCATATACAAGGCATTCAAGAGGTAGATTTCTAACTGTCTTGGGGTAGGATGATGATGGCTGTAGTGGAAAGGCAGTACTCTGAATACAGAGGGGTAATCAGCAGTGTCCTTCAGAGATCAGTGCTGTAGCCACTGCTGTTAAACAATTTCATAATTGATCTGAAAGCTGGGGGTCTCTCGCAGGCTGGTTTATTTCACTGGTAGGACTATGTTGGCCAGGGTGGTAGACTCCCTTGCCAGTGGGAAAAAATTGTAAGAGGACCCAAACAAGCTGGACCATTGATTGGACTCCCTGAGTCTAAGATTTAATTTAGAACACACTGTGTGCAATACATAGAAGGAAAAACAGAGAAAGGACCTGCACATTATCTAGAGATCCTCTTACTGCTGTGGGGCAGAAAAAGGACCTGTTTCTTAATAGACAAGGGGCATGACAAGTAATTAACAGCTGCTATCACAAGGGCCAGCAGACTGCTGAGGTGCATTAAAATGGATGACCAGTAGGATATGAGAAGTAATCCTAATACTTTACAAGGCCCACCTCAGGCTGGACCTGTAGCTCTAGATTATGGAATACAAAGACAATACTGAGGCAGTTGAGTGGTGCAACAGAGGACCACCAAAATTATAAGGGGTGTGGGGACAAAGTTTTGAGGAGAGGTTGGTGGCCCTTAACATTTTTACCTTGGAGAAAAAAGCTGAGATGGGGACATGATCCTAGTCTACCACATACTCAAGGCCAATGGTATAGGTCAGATCAGACAGAGATATATTACCTGCTGTCCCCCACCAGAGCACTGGGACATGCTCTGCAGCTCAGAGGAGGTAAATTGAATGTTAACATTATGAAGCACTTTTCCCAAAGGAAGCTGAACCTATGGAACAGCCTACCAAGGGAGACATGGATAAAAAGATAGTATCGACCTTAATGGTAAGCCTGGACAATTTTGGCTTTACAAGGGAGTGACAGGATAGCCTGGGTGTAGAGAATGGGGATTCCTATCATTATCATCAAAAAATGTTTACTTAGCATTCTTATTCCTTCATGTTAGAAACATAGAAACATAGAAACATAAAGGTTGTCCACAGGAAAGGACTGCTTAGCCCACCCAGTCTGTCCAAATGTTTCCTGCCTAGTATGCCTCCACAGACTCTAACTGGGTTCTATTGATCCTCTTCCTCCCTGCTTGTTTACTAATATGTCCCTATGTCTATCTCAGGAATACTTGTGCTTATGAAGTAGGAGAGGCAGATATGATGGCCCTAGAGTTTCTTCCAAACAGAAATAAGGATATGCAATGGGGAGTTAGAATAAATGCTTTGTCTCCATAACAGCAGTTTGACCTCAGGTAACCTCATGAGTGGCTCAAGCTACGAGTGGGTGTCCAAGATCAAACTGCTCAAGTGCAGATAAATCATTTATTCCACAAGATCCTCACTGCATATTCCATTTGTGCAATTAGTGAAGGAATTTGTGTGTTTCTTTATTTTTATGTTTTTCTTTTTAAATGTAAAATTGTTGGGTTTATTTTGTGAAAAACTGCTCCTGCAATTTACAGTCTTGAGATTGCTGAGGCCATCACTGGATGCATTGTCAGGGAGTATGATGCAGAGCTGCAGCATCACAGCTGATTGGTGGAGCTGTGTGTGTTTTTGAAAATGTTTTTTTTTCAATGGTGGACTGTATTAGTGAGAGCTGGGGAAAAGCTTGGGTAAGCGTGGAGCGCTGTGGGTGAATGGCATTTTTTTTTTAATTTAGCTTCTTTTTTATGCTGTAGCTCATGGTTTGATAGGAGAGCAGTTCTGGTTTTAGAAACAAAAGAAAATCCTAGTGAGTGGGTCATGAGAGTGGAAATGGCAGCAGGAGCTCGGATATTGGATCAAGCTGCTTTGAGTGTATTACTGTATCTCAAGTGTGAATTAATAAAAAATAGAAAAAAAACATTTCCTTATATTTTAGGAGGCTTCTGTTGTGCAGCACATTGGATGGAAAACAAAAGAGTTCTAGCAGAGAATATGGGAGTTTTGAGTGTAAGCTGTGGTGAGTGTTTGTGTTGCAATAGTTAGTATTGGTAATGGCAGTAACAAAGAAACAGAAGAGATTGGAAAGCACCAAACAAGGTTAAGAAAGTACTATTTATGTTACAGAGGACAGGAAATCATTCTAATTGTCAGCTGTTGTCATAGAATCATAGAAGCTTGACAGCAGAAAAGGACCGTACCAGCCTATCTAGTCTGCCTTCTTTTTCCCCCTACACCTCCCCCACCCTGCCAGCCTTCACCTTCCCTCCAATACTCAGCCCCATATGCTTGTCCCATGCAGTCTTAAATTCTTCCACCAATTTAGCCCCCACTGCTCCATCTGATAGTCTGTTCCAGGGCTCCACCACCCCTAAGTGAAGAAACGCTCTGTCACATTGCCCTGTATTTTTCTTTGCAGTCTGAGGCTGTGCCCTCCTTCATCTTAAGTAAACCCTCTTCCCACTTTATTGAGCCCTTTACAAATTAAAAGTTTCAATCATGTCTCCCTTTCCTTCTTGTCTCCAGTGTGAACAGATCCAGCTCCTTACACCTCTGCTCTTATAACTTTCCTTGCATACCCTGCACCATCTTGGTTACCCTTCTCTGAACCCTCTCCAATGCATCTATATTCCTTACGAGATGTGGCTTCCAGAACTGAACCCTCATACTTCAGGTGCGGCCCTACCATGAATTATTTATTGAATTATGAAGTTCTTATTTCCAGAAAAGATATTCATTCCCCTAAGTTGTCTGTATTTAACTGTGCCTGAATATAGACTGATGTGAAAACACTGTATTTTGCATTGTGTTGTTTTTATAGACAACATTCTTTTACAGTTTTCTTCATGAAACCAGTGATATGGAGTTTTAAAGGTCATGGTTTGTGCACAGGCCTGAGTAAGGTTCTCATAGGTCAGTAGTTCATAATTAGCATTCTGTGCACAAACCATGACATAGTAAAACTGCAAACCTACCAGTTCCATGAAAAGAACTGTGCAGCATGTTGCTTATAAGAGGAAAATAATTGAAAACACAGTTTTGCATCTGTGTTTATTCAGGTACAGTAAAATATGGATAATTTCAAGGTATGCAAACATATAAAACACCAGCAGATACAGGCCTCAGGGTCTATCAAGTCTTTTTCGACTGTACAGCTGGCCCCTCACCTTGCAGCTGCCCACACCTACCCTCCCCTCTTCATAATGACCCCCCTGCTCTCTCCCGTCCCCTCTTAAAGCTGTCCACCATGCTACAGGCTACTACCTCCTCAGGCAGAATATTCCACTTGTCCACCACCCTCTCTGTGAAGTTCTGTCTCCTGACTTCCCTCCTGAGTCTTCTCCCTCCAGTCTCAGCTGGTACCCTCTCATGACCCTCCCCCTTCTGATCTGGAAAATCCCTTCTGTACTTGTCTTGCTTATCCCCTTTAGGTATTTAAAGGTTTTGATCATGTCTCGCCTTTCCCTGTTCTCCATCAAGGAATACATGTTCAGCTCGCCCAGCCTCTCCTCATAGGAGTATCCCTCTAATCCCTGGATCCTCTTTGTTTCCCTCCACTGTACCTCCTCCAACAATTTGATGTCCTTCTTCAGGAATGGGTGTCAGAACTGCATGCAGTATTCCAGGTGCAGCCTGAACAGTGACCTGTAGAGGGGCAGGATCACCTACCTATTTCTAGAGGAGATTCCCCTCGCTCTACACCCCAGCATCCTGTTGACTTTTGCTGCCACCTTTCTGCACTGAGCTGAGTTGTTCATACTCCCTGTTATGAGCACTCCTAGATCCTTCTCCTCCTCAGTGCATTCCAGCTGTAACCCCCCAGCTGATAGCTCCTCCCCTGGTTCTTAGCCCTCAAAGTGCAATACCTTGCACTTTTTGGCATTAAACACCAACTGCCATGCCTCCAACCACTCCTGTGGTTTGGTCAGGTCATCCTTCAGCCTCCTCCACCCTTCAATGTCATCTACCCCCACTCCCATCTTTGTATTGTTTGTGAAGAGACTGATCTTACTCTGGACACCATGGGAGATATCAGCAATGAAAATCCTGAACAACACCAGTCCCAACATTGACCCCTGTGACATCCCACTTGTCACATCCCTCAGTGATGAGAGTTCCTCCACCACCACCACCCTTTGCTGACTACCCTTCAGCCAATTGGTGATCCAGTTCACCATCTGTGTTCCCACACCTATATATTCCAGCCCCCCCCAGCTTCCCATGTGGCACAGAATCAAAGACCTTGCTGAAATCCAAATACAGGACATTCACTGCATGGCCTTTTTCCAGTTCCCTTGTCACCCAGTTGTAGTACTCAATCAGGTTTGTCTGGCAGTGCTGCTGACTGTCCTTGAGACCATTGTTCTCCAAAAAGGTCACCAGCTTCTCTTTTAGGATCATCTCCATCAATTTCCCCAAAATTGATGTGACACTCACTGGTCGGTAGTTGCCTGGTTCATCCTTGGGTCTACTTTTGTGAATGCGCAACACGTGGGCCATCCTCCAATCCAGTGGTATGCATCCTGTGTCCAAGGAGGTATTGAACGGGTCAGCCAATGGTACTGCCAGGATCTCAGCTAGTTTCTTAAAGTACCCTAGGGTGAATGCCATCTGGACCCGGTGCCTTATACCCCCTCAGCACCCTATCCTCTGTGATTCCTATATCAGTCACCTCCTCCCCACCCTGCCCAACCCTCCTCTCCTAGGTAGTGTCTGCCCCCCTTTCTCCTTCATGAACACAGAGCAGAAGTAGTCATTTAGTGCCTTTGCTTGGTTCTTCCCCTTCTCCACCCAGCCCCTGTCCTACTTTATCCTCACTATCTGATCTTTGTTTTCTGCCTTTCACTGATGTATCTGAAGAAGTCCTCTCTCCGTTCTTAATGCTCTGCACCAATCTCAGCTCCCTGGAAGCCTTGGCCAGTCTGACCAGCCTGGTAACCTCCTGAACTTCATCATATATATCTCCCTGTTGTCCTCCCCTCTGATTTCTTGAATCTCTGAAATGTCTTTTTCTTGGCTCTCACCCCCTCCATGACCTCCTGTGTCAGCCAGCTGGATTTTTTTGCCCTCCTCGTCTTACTCCTAGTTTTTGTACATGTTCCAGTAGCCTCCACCAAACCCTTCTTAATAATATTCCATTTCTGGCTGGCATCCATGCACAGTCGAATACCAGCCAGATGCCTGCCCACAGTATCCCCATCCTTTAAAGTCTTCCTTAAAATTTAATCAACCTGGTACTTGTACCTCCTGATTCAGTCAGGCTGGCTCCGGGACTAACTGCACCAGGAAGCTGTCCTGGAATGTCTCTAATATGACTTGCTCCTTCACACTTTTGGTGGTTTGTGTGCTCCACTTGTCCCCCGGTAGGTTGAAGTCCCCCACCACCACAGTGTTCCCTTTCCTACAGAGCCTTTTTGATTTGCTCAGCTAACTCCCTATCCAGGACATCCCCTTGGGCTGGTAGCCTGTACACCACCCCCATCCTCAATGTCCTACTTTTTAAGTCTTGGAACTGCATCCATAGGGCCTCTGTTCTGCTTTCCTCCCCCTCCTCCCTTATGCACCTTACCCCTCCCATACACATATTGCCACTCCCCCCCTTCTCCCTTAGCCCTGTCATTTTTAAATATCCTATAACCTGGGACTATCAAATCCCAATCCTAGTAGTGGGTGGCCCACATTTCCGTAATGGTTGCAATGTCCACCCTCCCTATTGCCAAAAGAGCCTGTAATTCTGCTGATTTATTACCTAGGCTTCTTGTATTTAGTGAGACCACCCTTCAACCTGGTTCTGCTCCCTCCCCTCTCTGGAATACCCCTCTCTTAATCCCCACTGTGCCACTGCTCCAAGTATCTCCCTGCTAGCCTGGGGATTAAGCTCATTTGGCTCCCTCTGGGATTCATGCCAACCATCTGTGTACTCACCCCCAACCTAGTTTAAATCCACCTTCATAGCTATGTATTCCCACCTTCTGCTTTAATACCTCCTTCCTCCATGTTCAAATGTAGCCTATCCCCCTGCATAAAGTTCATTGTTGTCCCAGAGTCTGTTCCAGCCCCCTACCAACCCATATCCCCTGGAACACTGTTCCCTCAGCCAGGTGTTAAACTCACCAATCCTTACCTTCCTCACCGTCCTAGCTCAAGGTACTGGGCACATCTCTCAGAAGGCCACCAATTCCCCCAGTTCCCCACACAGCCTGCCCAGATCCTCCAACTGCTCCCTCACTACTTCTACTGTCTCCCTTGCCAGGTCATTCATACCCACTTGCACATTGGGATAGAGTTTCCTCCTACCCCTCCTAGCACACTTAAGAACTGACTGCCCCACCCTTCCTGCAGTAAAGCGAGGTGTGGACTCCACACAGATGTGACTATGTCGTTTCTCCTTGCTGCCCCATCTTATCCCTTTCAGTGTGAAATCCCCAACCACTAACACCCTTCCCTCTCCAATCCTTGTCCCCCCCTCCACCCTTTTACTCTGGTGACTACAGCTAGATTCCACCTCAGCTGAAACCCCTCCCGTTCCCTCCTACAGATCCCCTTCCACCGCAGACCTATCTCTGCTCCTCCACAATGCTCCTTCACACACCTCCCCCTCTTTTCCTTCCACTCTGTGCTCCCCCTCCCTAGTCACTTCTACTCACCTCTCTAGCCTTGCTTCTCTCCCATGTACCCCTGCTCTCTTCCTCCATCCTTCCAGCTGTGTCCCTCCCCCTTACCACAGCCTCTATCCTCCACCAAACTCCTGTCCTCTGTGACATCCTCTCACTTCCCTTCACCTACCCCATCCTAGAGATCCCTCATCTCCCCCTCTTCCAATGTTGCCAGCACCACAAACCTAGTAACTGCCCTCTCTGCCATGATGGGTGTAGGCTCCTTCCTCCCCTCACCCTTCCTCTCTGTGGTTAGCCACCCATTTGTATTGCCCTGCCCTCTTCCCATCCCATCCCAGAACCACTGTTTCACCCAAGTGGTGTCCTCCTGTTGCTCTCTGCCCCAGAAACCCTCCCCCAACCTCCTCAACTCTCTACAAGCCACTGCACTTCATCCTCGAGTCTCCTCAGCCTTTGACAGATTGGACATTCTCCTAGCTTCCAGAATACTTTCATCCAGACTGCCACCCCACATTCATTGCAGAACACTATTCTACCCCTGTTGGCCCCTCTAGTATCCTGCAGCCCCTGTACCCCCCTCCTCTGCTGTCCTTGTCCTCCCACACTAATGCCCCCCATCCCCTAGTGTGTCCTTCCCTACCTCCCTCCATTATCTTGCCTCAGCATGTCCTTAATTCCTGAAATATCCCCCAGAATGTAATCCTTCCTATCTAGTGTGTCCCTATCAAACCTCTGCCCTGCTTCCTGCCAAGGTCTTAGACCTTAATGCCCCTCAATCACACTGCTCCTACAATTGAATTACCCCCGAGAACAACAATTACAAACCCCACAAATTGTCAATCACTTTAAGTTCCCCTTGAACAGATGAACCCTATCAGATGCTCCTGCTGTGCCTAACACCACTTACATCACATCAGCTCACCTATTAAAGTGGACAAGTACAGGAGGTATGGGGAAGTGGGTTGGGAGAAACCAGCATCAGCAGTAATCAAGCAGCCTCCCGGTCAAAGTCCAACCTTGACCCTCACCCCAAAACAGTCCAGTATGTCAAACAACATGTATGAACCACCAGAACTTCTCCGGTAACCATAAGCACTAACACCAGCTGAGAGGGGGGTACCAGAGAGAGTAGTGTCATCGTTCTGGGAGAGGCGGATTAGAGATAAATTGCTCTTGCTGGTATTCCAGTTAAAACATCTAAACATCGAAGGGCTGCAGTTGTGTGTTGCCGCTGCAGCAGTGGCTGAAATTGACTAATTCCACCAGCTATCCAACAACTAAATATCGGAGGGCTGCAGTTGTGTGTTCCCGCTTTTCAGCAGTGGCTGAAATTGACTAATTCTATCTCATTTGTGGGGAGCTGATGTCCTTTAGACTCTGCCAGCTGACGCTGCTACAGACTTGATTATTTGTTGGTGAAGGAGCTGCTGACTTGTGTGACTTTGCTGCCATTGCTCCCAGCCTTCTCCGGTAACCGTAGCACTAACACCAGCTGAGAGGGGTGGTACGGAGAGGTAGTGTCATCGTTCTGGGAGGCGGATTGGGATAAATTGCTTGCGCTGGTACCGCGAGTATTAGTAGGTTGACGTGAGTGGCGAAGCGCCACTGGTAACAAAAGGTGTGTATATAAGTATTTTAAAATATAGAAGTACAAATCTTTAAAGGGATAATAATAGTTTTAAAATTAAAATTGTATAACAGTCATATTTTATATGTTTCAATTTCAGACAGAATGGCTATATTTTGTAGGTTGTTTCAATCGTGTGTTCTGTTATTAATAGTGAAATTGACAACCCCGAGTCAATTAAAAATCTCTAGTTCTTTAGCAATTGAGGTTTTCCCGGTACTAAAAATGAGAGTATTATTAGCCAGCGGGATTACTGAGTACAGAGGGCGCCGTAGAAATTCCTTTGTTATGATTAGAGATCAGCTAAATAAAAAAATAATTGATATAAGTATATTGGCACCTGTGGTACACTAAAATAGAAATTGTTTATTAATATTGTTGATCTTGGGTGGTGACATAGAAATAAATCCAGGACCTGATAATTCTAGAGATATTAAAATTATTTCATATAATGCTAGAAGTTTAAAGAAAAGGGGACTTGATGAAATCCTGATAGAAACAGAAACCCCTGAAATAGTGGCATTAACTGAAACTTGGTTAAATAAGAGTATAAACACTAAAGAATTTGAACCTGAGGGTTATAATAGTTATAGACTGGATAGGAAGGGAAAGCGAGAGGGGTGTATTAATGTTTATAAAATGGGAACTTGGACAGACTTTAACTCTGTTTGCAGATCAGGTAGGAAAATAGATTGTTTGTTAGTTAAGGTCCAAAGTCATTGGTATTAGGAGTTATTTATGCTCCCCCAAGACTCAATTAGTGAATTTGAAAATTTGGCATCTGTTATTCATAGGGTCTCCATGGGTTGCAAATTAATGTTAATTGGTGATTTTAATGCAGCATGGGGAAACCAAGGGCCTTGCTTTGGAGAAAAGCTTTAAAATTTTAGAAGTGGAACTAAAAGATTATGATTCCTACTTCAGAAAACTTCTCATCTTAGTTTTGGTAATATACTGATTTAAACTTTGTTACAACAAAATCAATATGAGAGCAATTGAAGTAAAGCAACCAGTAATGGGGACCATAGTTCTATAAGCTGCTTGTTTGTTATCGAGGATATAAAAGAAAACATATAATAGGAATACTCCATTAAGAATAAACGTAGAAATTTTAAAATTATAATAAAGACGATTTTTGCAGACTTTCCTTGGTAAGATGGGATAGATTATTTTGATACCTTCTGTGAATATTGTGTTAGGGAATTTTCTAAATGGTTTCTAGAGGTTTGTGATGAATTGGCTCCATTTTGTACATGTATGCAAAGAAAATTACATATTCCTGGGTTTCAGAAAAATAAAAAATTAATACGTGCAAAAATCGTCTGTGGAAAAAGGCGAGTAAATCTTTAAAAAATGAAGACTGGGAAGAATATAAAAGTTAGAAATCATTTGAAATTTCAAATAAAAAATTGAAACAAAATATTTTGAAGATAAAATTAAACTAACTACAGATAATAACAAAAGTATTGGTCATTATTGAAATCTTTTGAGTCCCCACAGGTTTGCAGTCCACCTATCCAGATGGTTATTAGAGGAGTTTCCCAGAATATAAAGGATTCAACAAATATCTTAAATAACTATTTTGTTACACTGCCTGACTTGGATATTATTGATCCAAAAATAGAGGACGAACCAATTGAGAATTTGGATATTAATACATCGAGGTTTAGTTTCAAAATGATATCCTGTAAACAGGTAAAGGTAGAACTTAGGAGTGAAAACAAATAAGGCCTGTGGCTTTGACCATATAGAAAATCAATTTTGAAAGATTCTGTGCAAGTGATTGCTCCTATATTGACTAAGTTGTTTAATTGGTCCCTGACTGAGGGCATTTTTCCAGATGTTTGGAAGAATGCCAAGATTATCCCATATATAAAGGCTCAGGGACTTATACCAACCAACAAACTATAAGCCTATTGCTTTGTTATCTGGGATATCAAAAATCTTGGAAAATTAATTCAAGCTCAATTGGTTGACCATTTGGAAGAAATTCAATGATAATTAAACAACAATTGGTTTTAGAAGGGATACTCCACGGGCACCGCTCCTCACCAATGTGGTTGATGCTATTGCATCTAAATTAGAGGGGTCAATCAGTGGAGTGGTGTTCGTGGATTTATCAAAGGCCTTCGATACGGTTAATCATGACTTGATGGTTGGTCGTTTGCAGAATTTGGTGTGATTAAAGAGTCAGGAAATTGGTTTAAATCTTATTTATCAAAAAGAACTGAACAGGTTTGTATTAATGGAGTGTTATCAAACAAATTAAATGTCCAACGAGGAGTACCTCAGGGATCTATTTTAGGCCCTATATTGTTTTTGATTTATATTAATAAGGTCACAAAAAGTATAGAACACTCTAGGATAAACCTTTTTGTGGATGATACTTTGCTGATCTCTAGTGGTCATACAATAGGTGAAATGCAAAAAAATTTACAAAATGATTTTACTGGTTTATCAAACTGGTTAATTAAATCTGGCTTGATACTTAACAGCAAGAAAACTAAGTTTATGGTTTTTGGAAGTAGGCAAGTCCCTTTAAGTTCTGGAAATATAAGGATTAATATAAAAACCATAAGTGATGAAATGTTAGAACAAGTTACAGTGTATAAATATTTGGGTATCTGGATAAACTCATCATTGAAATTTGACCATCATATAATAGAGACTATTTCTAAAGTAAATAAAAGGTTGGGAGCTTTAAGGCGATCTGGTTTTGCTTGTATAGATTAATGCGGAACAAATTATAAATCAATTCCTACTTCCAATTTTGGAATATGGAAATCACATATATGGTTTTGCAGCAAAAGGTGTTTAATTAAGGTTGATCAATTATATTATAAGATGGCCAGATTTATAATACAAAAGGATTATAGAGCACACCATTGTCAGGTGCTTAGTGAATTAGGATGGGTCACACAAGAAAGTAAACGTAGGATTTCTTGGTTAAAACAAATTTTAAGGTAATAAAATTTCAACACCTGAAAGCCTTTATGATAAATTAGAACCAAGAAAATGTGTATATAATTGAGAGACAAAACTTAAGGGTTATGTTCTTCCAAGGTCCATAAACAGATATAGTACTTTTAGATTTTCGTTATTAATCAACTATGGGGGTTTTGAAACCCGTGATATTGTAATCAGATTAATGATTTGAAGGTATTTTAAGAAGTCTGATGTCTGAACTAAAGGTATTGTGATTGTTATAGATAATTGTTTAGGTGTTTTGTGTTTTATACTTGAATGATTGGTTTATGTATATTGTCTATGTATTGTTATAATCTAAGAATTATGAAATTACACAGGACCATCTTGAAATAGGACTTTGTCCTAATCATGTGAATTTTACCATCTGAATTCCTGTTTAAAATAAAGGTTTTAACTAACTAACTAAGAACATCAAAATAAAAGAAAAAGAAAAAATAATTTCCTCCTCGATGCTGTGCCCAGCTTTCTTTCCTGCATCCTCCAGTACTGCCAAGCAAGCAGCATCAGCATCCAGAAAATGCACTGGATGGACTCAGCTGCAACTCCTACAACAGACCCTCAAGTCACACACACTCAAGAGACTTCTGTTTTGTTCCCATTGTCAACAGAACTCACTCACACTTCCTCCGCACACCTCCACTCAGTCAGACAGCTCATCTCCTCCCCACACCATGATCTACTGTGAGACCTATGGACAGGCCTAATATACTTAAGGCCTCTGTCCCTTTGTTAAACTTGGTGCTGTTTTGCTTCCTCTGTATTGGCTGGGAGAAACCACCATCAGTAGTAATCACTTAGTCCTCCTGGGTCAAAGCCCAACCTTGTCCCACCCCCAAAACAGCCCAGTATGCCAAACAACACATACAAACCACCAGAACATCAGAATAAAATAAAAAAGAAAAATCACTTCCCTCCTGAATGCTGTGCCTGGCTTCCTTTGCCTGTTTTGTACAGTACTACCAAGAAAGCAGTTTTGGCATCCCAAAAATGGACTTGAGCAGACAGAGCTGCAACCCCTGCAACACACCCTCAAGTCACGCACTCAAGAGGCTCCCCCTGTATCATCCCCCATTGTCAACAGAACTTGCTCACACTCCATCCCTTCCTCCAATCAGTCGGAGAGCTCACCTCACCAAACCATGATCCACTGTCTGGCTGTATGACTGTCACTGCTGTAAACAGGAACATTACTAATTGCTACCAAGTATCACAAATTTCCTGTTCGCTTTATGGTATAAGAGTTACACAATGAGCTATATCAAGTTGGAGAAAGAGTTGCAATTTTTTTTTGTTAGCTGAGCAGGAACAGTACTGTCATGCTGGAAAGGGTAGTGCATAAATTAGTTTCAGAAGGAGGGGATGGTTGACAGAGGGGATGTTACAAATCTAAGGTTTTTAGATTTATCACATAGACAGTAAATTAATACATTTATTTCACTTATATTGTGTTTGCTCCTATTGCATAAATTATTATATTGCTGTCTAACTGTTAATAAGGTTATCCATCAGTGCAGTTGTGATGGTGTTTGTTTTAATGTGGGCATATAGTATGTTTACTAGAAACTGTTCTATGGTAAGTTTGTTTAAAAACATTTGATCTAAAATCCATAACATTCAGACATTGTTATTTTTAAACTGTTCTCCTCAACAGACAACTGTGACAGAAGTAGTTGGATAGCTAACAACTCTTTTCTGTTCTAAATTCTCCTTCACAAAGGAGAAAAGCATTTGTCAATGCAGAATGTTGTCTTGCTGGCATTGGTATTGGTAGTGCAGGAGTTAGAGATACATAATAGGAATGGCAGTGAAGTAGTGAACTGACGCCAACCCCAACTCCACCTTGCAGAGACTGACAGGCTGTACACACCGATAAGTGCTGCAGTGTGCCTTCGGGTCTTCAGGCCTCACACTCACCCCATTGCATAAGAAAATACACTGAGATGGGTGCAGAATAAAAGAATGGGGTGAACTTTGGGGCTGAAGAGTCCAAAGCACACCTAGATGCCTGTCACTAGCTGTAGGGTAGGGTGGAATGGCATGAGCATTACAGCTGACACCCCTGATGCCTGTCAGTCTCTAGAAGGTGAGGCATTATGGTAGGAAACCCTAATGCTCCATGCATTTGTTGGTATTTTCACTCCAAATTTTCAACATGGGCTTTTTGAGATCCCACCTCATGAACAGTGGTACTATCAGTTCATTAGTAGAAAGCTGATTTTGCACAGCGACTGCACCATTTGGCGCCACAGGTGCAAAAACACATTTTGGGCAGGATGTGAAAAATGACAGCTGTACTGTTCATAAGGAGGTGTAAAAAAATGGCAATGTTGAAAACCTGGAGTGAAAATATGAGAAATTGATGCAGTCATGAGCATGCACGGAAACTACGCAGCGCATGCCCGTAACGCAATTAATTTGGGGATTTTTTTAACCAAATTTTCAACATAGGCATTTGGGACCACTGCTCATGAACAGTGTCACTGTGATTTTGTTAATCTGTCCCGATCGTTGATTTCCACAGTGACTGCACCATTGTGTACCACATGTGCGGAAACACATTTTGGGCAGGATGTGAAAATGACAGCTGTACTCTTCATAAGGAGGTATAAAAATGGCAGTGTTGAAAATCTGGAGTGAAAATATGAAAATTTGGTGAAGTCATGAGTGTGTGTAGAAACTGCAATGCAGACCCATAACACAATTATTTTAGAGATTTTTTTAACCAAATTTTCAACATAGGCATTTCCCTCCTCCCACCCTCTGTGAACTCTATTGCTCTCTAACCTTCCTTTGACTATCTCACAGACGCATCTCTCACTGTGTCAAACTAACCTCCAAATTCTGGTTTGGGGCTCCCTCCTATCTCTCATCCTCTCTCTTCACTCCATCTCCCCCCACCCACTGTCTCAGATCAAATGACACCCACACCTTGATGGTCCTTTGCCACTCCACCCTCATCAGTCAGACTGGTTTCATCCATCGCTTTCCTAAAATCTGGACTTCCTCCCTGAAATATGACACCTCCTCCAACTACTCTCTACCTCTGTCCCACACAATTACCTTTCCTAAGCTGTTCCAACTTTAACTCACCTTAATACATATCTCCAGTTTCTGCCTTCCTACCATGAACCCCCACCAGGGTTCTCAACATCCTGAAAGTGGAAATCAGGAAATGGCTGCCCTTCTCCTCATTTTCAGTTCTTGCTCTCCCCTCTCTTCTCCACCTGCCTCCTAGGTCACCAGTGTGCATAACCTAACCCATCCTTTTACTCTAACAACACTTGTGTACTACCTCAAGCCTGCTCCTAGTACACTTATGTACTATAAATGGTTCTATCACATTATTACTGTTTTGTACATTTATATGTTCTTTTGTATGATTTTGGACATGTATTGTAATTTACCCAATGTTCCACTACTGTTTATTGTACAATACCTTGTGTTCCAACTGTTGCTCAATCTTACAATGTTGTATTGTTTGTACTACCCACATACTATTATAACTGATAATTCTTCACAACCCTATGAAACCCCTCCCATCAGGTCACACTGTGAGATGAGCAACTTGTTGTTAAGTGTGCCCTCCTGGTGAAACATTTCAATAAATAAATAAATAGGCATTTTGGGACCTCTGCTCATGAGCAGTGTCACTGTGATTTTGTTAATCTGTTCTGAATGTTGATTTCCCACAGCAACCACGCCATTGTGTGCCACAGGTGTAAAAACACATTTTGGGCAGGATGTGAAAAATGTCAGCTGTACTGTTCATAAGGAGGTGTGAAAAAAATGGCAATGTTGAAAATCTGGAGTGAAAATAATTACAATTGTCAAAGTTATGAGCATATGTGGAAACTATGCAATGCATGCTCATAACACAGTCATTTTTTGGAATTTTTTCACCAAATTTGCAACATGGGCTTTTTGGGACCCCTCCTCATGAACAGTGGCACTGCCATTTTTTTAACTGGTCCTGAAAGGTGATTCTGTGCAGTGATCGTGAAATGACATTTTGGGACTGAATAATGAGATTACAGTGCATGTGTTCATCAGGTGGGGTCCCAAGAGCCCCATGTTGAAAATTTGAAGCCAAAATTCAAAAAAGGGCTGAGATAGCCACCTAAATTGAACCCCCCCATTTATGCCATTATACAGCTTATCAGCATCATTTTGCAGTTCTGCTTTGAAGAATCCAGACGTGTTCCCACTCCACCAAAGATCGCAGCACCAGATCTCTGGAGGTAAGTATGGGGTTAGGGTGTGTGTGGGGAGAGGGGTGCACAGAAGGTTGGTGCAGGTTGGGGAGGAGGTGCCACAGTCAATGGACCATTTTCTTTTTTTCTGGTACAAAAAAAATGGGCACTGCGCTGCAGTACTGTTTTCTTTCTTTACAGTTGAAAGAAAACAAATTTTGGGCACACTGGGGTGGGCTCCCAGTGTGCCCCATGACTTTCAGGGGGGTCTGATGTTGGCAACAATGGGGTCAGCTCTCAGTGTGCCACACAATGGGGTGGGTCAGGGCAGGAACATGCCAACACGGTCATCTTATCAGGAGTGGAAGCACACTGGGTGGACTCCAGGTGTGCCACACATGTGGAGGTGGGAGACATGCCAACATGGGATTGCACCCCAGTGTTGGCTTCCTTTGAGATTTGTGGTGGTGACAAAGGTGTGTCATCTGTGCCACTGCATGATGAGCTTGTCGCTGATTGCAGTGGCACTTTCTTACAAGCTATGTCCACTTTACATAAAACTTGTGTCAGCGCTAGCATGCTGGCTTATTTGGGGAATGAGGGACGCACCTACTACAGTGTTCCCTGCATTCACCAACAACACTACACCTCTGCATTTCTCCTACTACCGCAAGATGTTGCTTGCGCATGAGTGCAAGACAACATAATAATGAATTCTACTGAGTTTGGGAAAAGATACAGGATGTTTAGGATATGTCACAAACAAATTACTGGTTGAAGAGACTATTATTTATCTATGTTTGTATGAATTATTTATGTATGTATGTATATACTGGAAGTATACATGTATGTATCTATTTATTGATTTATTTATTTATGTTTCAACATTAGAAAGTACTTCAGAGAAAGGCTGGTGAGTGGGTGGAACAAACTTTCAGATGAAATAGTGAAAACAAAGGTAATAGCAGGGTACAAAAACTGGAATGCATTTAAAGGAGTTATCAGGCAGGATAATATCAGAAGGAAGTAGAGGCAGGGAAGGAATACTGGATTCTAGAGTGAGACTCTGAAGGAATCTCTAGACAGACTGGATAGAACGTTAGTTTTTTCTGTAATTTTTTCTCTTTCTATTTAGTTGTTTTTGTTACTGGAAAAGGAGAACTGGAAATACTTAACATTTTCAGCATTCTTCCAGTGGAAGGGGATACATATGTAAATTGACTGATATTGAACTGGTTTAAGCTATTGATGGTTTTCATGACTGGGGAAATTTTGCCAGAATGGATCCTTATTGGCCACCTGAACAAGTAGATGGGACCTTGACTTAACATCTCACTTAAAGATGACACTTCTGACAGCACAGTACCTCTAGACCCAATGATGGGGCAACAGTATCAGTTATTTTAACTAGTAAAGCATGCTGCTTGCAGTATTATAAACATCACTTCCAGCATCACCTGGTGTTCATGGGAGGTCAATCATTCTCCTACTACTTACCAGGACTATCCAGCTGAGCTTCTGAGATCTGATAAGATCAAACTTCAAGGTAGTAAGGCAATTAAAATGGAGGGTCTTGATATCATTTCTCTGAGAAGCAGTTCATTAAAGATGTCTTTGGACACATAATGGGCACAATTCAATGTTTTGACAGCAGTTGCACACTGCTTGTTTTGCTGGGGCTCCTTGTCTATCGGTATCCTGATGTCCTTTTCCCTGCTAGCTACAACAAGTGGAGCTACACACAATGTGTAGGTCTTGCCTTTGTTTTTCCTTTACAACTACAGCACTTTACGTTTGTCTGCATTGAACCTGAGGGTCAAAGAGACAGACCATCTCCCAGTTTGTTCAGGTCCTATTAAACTTGGTCCCCATTCTCATGGAAGTCCATCTCCTTGGACAGCTTAGTGTCTTCCATGAACTTCACCGCTTACAGTAATAAGTTTCCCCTTTTAATTGTGAAGTATTTTAAAGTTTATCCTGAGTTGTCAGGGTCTCTTTAAGACACAAAGTATCACATTAAAAAGTTCACTTAGTTCTATTTACATTTAGCTGCTAAAACACTAATATAATTAACATAATGGAATCACAATTACAACTCAGTTGTGCTGGTTATTTTATTTAATAATATTTTGCAGTTGTGGGAAGCTCACTTCCCTGAATTTTGCAGTGTTTGGAATAAACTGACATACCCTCTCATTGAATTGAAGATGCACAGACACTATCATTTCAACTGCCACTGTAGATTTAAAAATAAAGACAGTTTAACAAAACATTCATGTATTTCTAGTATTGTAGATATGTACCTTACCTAAACTGAATATCACCATCATTTGTTTGGGAGCAACCCAGGTCACTGCAATCTGACTTTTAAGAATGCCTGATGTGTGACTTGCAGCTGAATTCTGTAATACAAGTTATAAAAGATGAAATGAAAATGTTATAAATTTTAGTCACACATTTTTATTTATATTTATTATTTATTTCTGTATTCACTTCTTGGATTAATACCTTTGAGCTATACGTTGTTTATAGAAGTTCCACATCAACAGCAAACAACACAAATACAGCAAAACAATACAAAATGGTGGTTTCAAAATTACATTGGATACAGAAATGATGTTCAGTTCTTTTGTAACAAAAATTACAAAATTTAATCATGTTAAGCAATAAGTACATTGCGAGGGGTGAACAACGTGGAATGGTAAGTTACTACATGGAGAGAGAAACTGGTAGCAACAGAGGCTGGGTGCTGAGAGAGCGCTGAGTAGGTGAGGAAGGTTTAAGGGAAAATAGGTGAAGAAAATGGGTGCAGTCATAGGGCCCTGTCATTGGTTTGATAGAAGGAAAATTTCAAGGGGTTTTGGAGTGGGAGGATATTGTGAGGGGAGGGGAAGCTGACTAGGTGGGGGAGGTGGGAAACAGATTAGGAAAGGAATGGAGGATGAAGGCAGAGTGGGATGGTAGAGGAGGATAAAATAACAATGCAGTTGGATTGGGGAGATTGTAAGTGCTATAATGAACAGAAAGAAGAGGGGAGTTGGCTTGTGCAATTTAGAAGTTACAATCACACCTACTAAGTGTTGCTAGGTTTGTATGGTTAGTTTTGAAGGTGCCAAGTTTAGATTCTGTCAGCAGGTCGCCTTGTAGTGAGTTGAGCCAAGTGGGTGCATGGTGATCAAAAGACCACTGACCCAGGGAGGTGCAGCAGAAAGGGACTTTTAGTGACTGGCTATTAGTTCCTCTGATAAGTTTAGCCTTGTTGGTGGGGCAGAGGAGACTCTGAATGCCAAGTGGGTTTGACCTAGGGTGACATTTTAACTAGCAGGCAGACTTGGTATTAAGTTCTACAGTGCACATTTAATCACCCAGACTGGGGACAGAGATTGCATGTGTGTTCAGGTGTGGCACATCTAGGACAAGCCTACAGACTTTGTTTAGGGCCAGATTTATTCTCTTTTGAGATGTGTCAGCTGCTGCACTATAGACTTCAAGCCCATAGTCAATCACAGATAAGACTGAGCTGCATACAGTGAGTTTTAATGCCTTGTCGATTAGGCAATGTTTATGCCTAAATAGTTGGCCAGTTTTCACATTTTCAGCCTTGGCTACAAGATCAATGTGCTGTAAAAATGTGAGGGAACTGTCTAGAGTGACCCCAAGATGTTTAAAACTTTGCACCATTTCTAGTGAGGTGTTTTGGTTGTTTACTATTTGTAATAGATGGGATCTCAGCCAGTTACAAGGAGAGGCATACAGCATTGTCTTGGTCTTCTTATAATCATGCAAGAGCATTGAATCAAGAAACTAGGCCTCAACTAAAGAGAAATTAACCTGCATTCACTTTTCCAGTGCTTATGGCTCTGTGTGGCTGGTGTAGAGTACCACATCATCAGTGTACAGTAGGACCTTACGTGGCACGTTAGAGGAGGATTTAAGAACAGGCTAGGGCCCAAGATTTAACCTTGGGGACCCCTGTGTTGATATTCAGACTTTCAGAGAAGGTATCAATGATTTTACTTGATGTGTTCTCCAGACAGGTTGCTCTGGAACCAACCCACTGATTCAGGTGATAACCCAAGGCAGATTAGTTGGTTCAGCAGCAGTTCATGGCTGAACATGTTGAAGTCCTGCGTGAGGTTCATGTAGGTTGCCTCACCATAAGCCCTCGATCAAATACAGCATGAATATAGCCTGTAAGTCCACCAGCACTGTTGTAGTACTATGTTGTTTCCTGAAACCATGCTGTTCCGGGCATTGCAACTGGTATTTGTTGAGGTGGTTGACAAGCTGGTGTTATACAATATGCTCCAGCACTTTGAGAGTGGGGGAGTATGGAGATCGGATGCTAGTTGTAGTGACTAGTCTTATCACCACTTTGAAAACAGGAGTAACCACCACTGCTTTCCATAGCTGTGGGAATTTGGTTATATAAGCAGAAGATTCATAATTCTGGCAAGGTGACAGTAACTCATCAAGTGTGACAACAATGAGCTTGAAGTCACACATGTCACCACTCATTCTAGTTTTTCCTAAAACTTGTAAAGGTATTTTTGCTTTGCCTTAAGAGATAATTTTGAAGTAGAAAGGTGGGGTGCCAGTATGGGTAGTCTGCCTGTTATTTAGATTTGTGCCACTTGGGGGGTCTAGGAAGTCAGGTAGAAGTACACCACTTAAGTGAGTAAATGCCTTATTAAAGGTGTTTGTTATGAATTTGGGGTCCTGGATTGTGGTTTCTTCAAGATTTAGCATGGTTGGAGGTGTCTTGTTTGATTTCTCTGTTATGGTCCTGATATTGTCCCAGAACCTGCTGCTGTCCCTCCAGGAGTTAGATAGGTCTTTTTTGAAGAAATGGCTTTTCACTTGACAAACAGCACAGGTACATCTATTTCAGGTGGTTTTATAGTTCTGATCATCTGTTTGAGAGCCAGTGCTTCTAGCTTTATGCCAGAGGTTGTCTCTTTGTTTCATAAGTTTGATGAGGCGGAGTGATCCAGGAATTACAAGCCCCATGAACTTTCCGCTTAGAGTAGGGGGCATATATGTTGAAGCCACATTGAAGATCTTGATGAAATGATCAAGTGCTTCATCAACATCATTTGCAGAGTATAGGTCTGCCCAGTCTTGCTGACTGAGGTGCGCTTTAAGGGGCAAGTTGCTCTTTTCATATGACTGGAACACTATACTTTCTCTCTGAATCTCTCAGCTTTAATGTTTGCTTTTGAACAAAACCTTCCTTCTGGCTGTAAATTGTCTAGAGTTAGACCCTTAAAAATGCTGATTTGGCACAGTATGTTATCATTTAATTTCCTTAGGTGAAAACTCTCATATTGCAGCAACTTTACTCCTTATCTTTTGGGTTTTTATGAATGTTGGTCACAACACACTCATCCATATTATTATTACAGAGGTTTAGCTGATTAATATTATATTTGCTTATATTGGCCCCTATCCATGAAGGGGTAGAGTAACTACACACCACATATCTGGGGTGTATAGCCACTCTGCATCCAATGCATCCACTGCTCAGGATGCACCAAAGGGGACACATATCTGCAATGCACCGGATCCCCAGCCACATGAACTGCAACTCACCAGGATGGGCGGGGAATATGCCAGCACTACATGCCATGCACTAAGGCACATAGTGCTTGAGACAGGAGGTGCAGAGGGGGTTGCAGGTATGCCAGGAGAACTCTGCTGTAAGCCCTTTATGCACCCCATTCACACAGCAGGGGCACTCATGAACAGGACAGGTAGCCCACCCACCAGGACTGGCTGTGGCTGTACTCTCTATGGCTGGCTGGCTCCACCCACCCCCTCCCACACTGGTGGGCAGCCCCCACCTGGTGTCCCCCCAACCAACACACATCCCACACTGGGGCACCAGACCAGGGATGCACCCGCCAATATGGCATCATACCAGCACAATGTTCTGGTGCTGCATTGTGGGAGGGCACAGCAGCATTGTCCTCCACAGCTGCTGGGCCTTGGATATCCATGGGGCCCACTGTCAATGCAACACCACTGTGTAGGGGATCCACTCTGTGACCCAGTCTGGGCATCCAAATGGATGCCTGTCTGGGTCTGCAACTTCTACCCCAGCCAACTTGTAGTGTCCTACATGCTGGGGGGTTGGGCCACTGACAGGTGGTGGCCAGTAGTACATACTAGTCAGTGTTCACCTGTCTGCAGGTGTGGAGCACCACGGTTGTGCATAGGGGCCATTGGCTGTTAGGGTCACAGTTGTTAATATAGAACAATGAGTCAAGTTTAGAGCTTGGTCTAGTCCAAGTCAAGGTCACATTGTCTACGTAACATTTCCAGAGTGAAATATTTATTGATAAGTATTTAGATTATAATGAAATTTTCCCACAGGTTTGCACAGTGAGGCACACAACTTTGCACATTACTATACCTTACCTGTATCTGGGTGTAGAAATTGCCATTGAAAAGAAAAATAGCTGGATCTGAGTACATATGCTAGCAGTTCCATGAAAAATTCAGTTGGTGGTATTACAAGTGGATTGGTTTGTTGACATTAATAGCACCCAAATTTCAAATGTAGGTGCAGCAAAGACATGGTATGATATTTCAAGACATTTTGCAATATTTCTAAAGAGACTTCTCTGGTGGCTGTACTATGGTACTGCAGGCAGGTGGGAAATTTCTTAGGATATCAGCAATTTCAGGAAATATCTGACAATGTCTTTTGTGTGCAGCTACATCATCCAAACTAAGTTACCTTTTGCCAGCTGAATAAAGAAATGTTCCTGGTGTCTATTGGATTTTTAACCATTTCTGATTAACTGGGAGACTAAGTCTCATATTGTGCAGAAGTGTTACAGAATGAGTTATATGGTACTACAGGTAATATACCAGATAATTCTCAAAAACATCTTGAGTTTGAAAAACTTAAAAGGAAACAGGATTAGCTGCATATACATGCAGTTTGTTACACTACTGGAATGAGAAGAAAATATCACGAATCATTAGGATTCTTAAGGTCCCAGATTTTGGGTAAGACTATAAGGAATAAATGAGAGACTAGGAGCAGGTCCAAAACATGCTTCTAGTGAACATATTTTTATAATGATCAAAAAACAGACATGAGCACAATACACTACTCCAATAGTTCTTGAAAAACTGGCATTCAATGAAATTAAAGAATGCAAACTGGAAACAAAATCATAGAGGAAATCAGCCTCAAAATAATAAATAAATTATCTGTTAAGATAAGGCAATACAAATTAAATAAACACAAATCACTCATTGTGATCACTCAGAGAAAAAAAAGAGAAAGATTTGCACAGAGAGGAAAAAACTCCTAATGGTCACAATCTTATAGTTATTACAGAGTAGATTAAAGGGTAGTGAAAACAAAGAGAAAAAGATCAAACAGTACCATATTTAGGTGTCCTCTATAAGAACAAGCACAACTACTATAAACAAATGAAGTGGAGCATGTATATGGGAGGATAAGGAGAAAGAAGCTGAGGATGCCATACTCCACCAAGGTGGCAACCCATTCTCATAAGCAACAATTGAGATCAGCTAAATCAACCAGGCTGAAAAATGGTAATGATCAGCTTGACAGGAACCCCATTAAGTGAAGATTAGTTATCTCATCTGCCATTAACAATATTTTAACCTTTAATCCCATTAAATAATATCCTTAAACCCAGAATAGATTTCTATAGATTTTATAGGACACTAAATCTTAAAATGTATTCTCCTTAGCAAACCACCAGTTCACAGTATTCATACTGCCACATTCCAATTCAAATTTCTTCAAGAGGTCTACCAGACTGTGCAATCTTAGAAGAAAAACAACATTATTGTTCACAATGCCTCAAGCACTCCATGAGTTTTGGAAAATGCCCTTTAGTTGGCTTCCCACACTCAAAATGAAATTCCTAGAATTGTTTAAACTAAGTTCATTAGTCAACTCTTTGCTCCTTTAAGGTTCAGCTTGGTCAACACTGTGTAAGAAATGTGAATACCGCTAAATGTCAGTGTATTTGTTAAGACTGTTAAAACATTGCACTTGTCATAATCCTCTGTAAACCTTCATCAACTTTCTTGACACTGCATAATTTATGCCTAGAGTCAACTCTTTCATGTTAACCTGCTTACCAACTTGCTGTATTTGTCAGTTTGGACTCCTATATTATGTTGTTAGCTTTTTATCTAATGTTATGTTATGTGTCCATACCAGAACCACACTGAAAATGAGAATTGCTCATAGAGATTCTTTTTCCTGATAACATAAATAAAAACAGATAAGAATTAGGTACCACAGAGAAGGTTCATGATTTTGAACCAGGCCAACAATTTGTAATACTACCTCCCAAAACATTGAAGTATGGAATGGTTAACAAAGATAGTGTCAGCATCATTTAAAGACAGCCCTACTGTTTCTTGCAAAAATGGGTAACACAACTTGAAGGATACAACAGATGTATTGCTGCACCTGCATAGCAAAACAATCTCTCTTGACAATTATCTTCTGGTGTCATTAGATATTGAGAGTCTATATAGTAACGTATCACAAGGGATGGGTATTGGTTATCACTCATTATATACATCAAAGGGATTCTCATGCAATACCACCAACTGAATTTCTAGTGGAACTTAAGTAAAGTACTTACAGGTAGGTCCAACTATTTTTCTTGCAATTGTAATTTTCATACCTAGATAAGAGGTGCAGCAATGGATACATGTTTTGCATCTATCTACGTAACCTGTATGGCAGATTATTGGAGGAAAGTTAATTTATAATCAAAATACTTAAAAGGAAGCATTGTGGTCTGGAAACTTCAATAGACAAAGCTATCTTGGACTGAACCAGACCCAGATGTAAACTTGACTCATGCCTTGCCTACATTAGCAACTGTGACCCTATTCTCATCTTTTCAGCCAATGTGAGTAAATACAGCATCAATTAGTTGGAACCCCATATCAAAATAGCTTAAGGGTATTGTGACTACTGTACCACTTACAGATAACTGATGGAAAGGAATACAATGCTTTCTATGAGAAGCAAGCCCTCTGTGTGAGATTTCACAGTTTACTGCATGACAAATGAAAGTAATTGCTATTAAAACTACATTGTGCTCCTGCAGTATTATGAAGATATCACAGTGAAAACTGTGATACAATTGTTTGATCCTGTCAGATGCCACTTCACTTTACTGCAATATCAGAGTTTCCACACAAAAGGATTAAAGAGAATACACCAGTTTAACAAGTTTTAAGGAGCTGGAGGAATTACAGCCAGCAGAAGGATTTCATTGAAAATGCAGAAATGATGGCTCAGAGATTCAGAGAGAGAAAGTACATAAATCCAGCTATACACAGAGCCCAAAATAGGGATGTTAGACCCTACTGCATAAAGAAGCAAACAGAGACAAAAGGAAGACAACAGTAAGAATTACAAGTGGGAGGCAGTATAGTGTAATGGTTAAGAGCACTGAGCTGCAAACCTGGAGAACTGACTTTGAATCCCACAGCTACCACTTGCATACTGTGTTATCATGAACACATCACTTAACTTCCTGTGCTCCCATGATGCACCTGGAAATGAGCCTTGACTTAATGTGTCTTTCCTGGCTAAACATTGTAAAATAATAAAACAAATTTAAAAATCTATACTAGAATAAAATACTCAGCCAGACCTTCAACATCATTTAGATACATTGGCATGAGCATAAGGAAACTGAAGTGCTAAAACATCAAGGACAGAGTGGTGCATAGCTGCTGTGAACCAGAGACAGCCACACATATGTGGCTACCTGACAGACCTAAAGGTAATTGTAAATGTGGTAACTGCAAACAGTGTGCCCACACTTTTAACATCAAAGTGTTTAAACATCCAAGCAATAGACAGATTAACTGATTGATTTTAATATAGTCGAAAGTACCTTTGAGCACAGGTGCTCATTTACAAAGGTTCAACTTCAAAGCATAGTTACAACAGAATAAAAAATAATTACAGAACTTCAAATGGGATGTAGTAAATACAAACATAATGTGTAACAGGATGAGTAGTGCACAACTAAGTCAACAGTTACCCTACTGTGTGGGGTTTTAGGACTTTCAATGCATGATTTTGGATTATTTGTGACAAGTGCAGTTGGAGTTGGGGGAGAGGGCTGCATGCAAAGCTTTTTTAAATTGGGTAATGTTTGGTAGGCAAAGAATAGATTCATGTAGTTCATTCAAGAGATATCATTGCCAATGGTGGGTACGTTGAAGGAAACACTACTCAAAGAAAAGATATTTTGGAATACCTTGTATCAAATGGATTACAAGATCCATGGCAGCATGGATTCATGGAAGGAAGGTCATGCCAAACAAATCTGATAGACTTCTTTGACTGGGTGACCAAGGAGCTGGGTTGGAGTGGGACAGTGGGCGTGGTCTACTTGGACTTCAACAAGTCTTCTGACTCATGCCACATAGGAAACTGGTAAGCAAGTTGGAGGGCTTAGAGGTGGGTAATAAGGTATTAACCCAGGTTAAAAACTGGTTGGCAGACATGACACAAAGAGTAGTGGTAAACAGAGTTTGTTCCAAAGAAGGACAGTGACCAGTGGTGTACCCTAGGGATTAGTTAGGTCTGGTCCTCTTCAATGTCTTCATAAGTGACCTAGTAGAGGAACTGGAAGGAAAGGCCTGTCTCTTGCCACTGACACCAAGAACTGCAACAGAGTGGACACTCCAGGGGTGGAAAGGATGGAGAGGGAATTACAAAGACTGGAGGAGTGGTCAAGGGTATGGTAGCTGGGATTCATGTGAAAAGTGCACGTAATGCACTTGGGCCATAATAACCTTGGAGTTGAGTACAAAATGGGTAGAATGATACTGACAAAGACAATGCAGGAATGAAATCTAGGGGGAATCAAGTTGTATGACCTATTGGTGGCCAGGCAGTGTGATGAGACAGTTGGTAAGTCAAGTGGGATACAGGCCTGCATAGGAAGGGGTACCACAAGTAGAAAGTGGGAGGTGGTGCTACCCCTGTATAGATTGTTGGTGAGACTGCACCTGAAATACTGTGTCTAGTTCTGGAGACCACACCTCCAGAAGAACATAGACAGAGTAGAGGCAGTCCAGCAGCTGGCCATCAAGATGGTGCAGGGTCTGCATCATAAGCCCCACAGCTAGAGGCTAAGGAAGCTAAACATGTACATCCTGTAGGAGAGGAGGAGGGGGATATGCTAGAGACCTTTAAATACCTAATGTGAGTAAATAAGGTTCAGGAGGGAGTAATTTTCAGAGAAAAGGGTACTTAGAACACAGGGCATGCTAAGAAACTGGAGGAAATGATTTCAAGAGGGATGTGGAGTACTTTTCACAGAAAGGGTAGTGGACCCCGGAACAGTCTTCCAGCAGAGGTAGTAGGAGCAAAAATAGTGAAGGGGTTAAAAATGCTTGGGACAGACACAAGGGAATTGTGGGGGTAAAGAAGAGAGGGGAACCACAGGGGTGAGAAAGTGAGGGAAAGGGTAAGGGTAGAGACAGTGCCATAGAACAGGTGATGTTTGCACACACAATGGACTGACTGGATGGGCCCAGTGGCTCTTATCTGCTATTAGAAAACGGGCTTTTTATTTCCTGGGCTCTGATTGGCTGATACCCTGCCAGTGGGTACATTAACTTTCAATAGATGCCCAGGAAATCAAAAAGTACCAGCCCCAGTGCCCCTTCACCCACTTAGTATCCCTGTGCCCACCCTGCTTCCTCATTGGCCCAAAACACCAAATTATTTTAAATCACCACCATTTTTTCTGTCACTGCAAGAGATATTACCTCCTCCAATACTTCAGTACCAACTGCCTGACCACACTTCACACAACCTCAGCTGGGCTCATTTCTAGCTACATTTCTTTCCTTTTTGTATTCAGTTGCAGTACCTTTTGTCCAGTGTCCCTGATTCTGACTCCATGACTGTCAACAATGATCTTTCTTTTTCCTATTCCAGCTGCACTCCCGCCCTGAAAATTAAGCTGCTTCACATAGAAACTGGTAAATCAAGGCAGACCCCCCCCGACAGAAGATCCCCACCCACACTAGGCTGCCTTAGTTTTATGAGAATAAAAAGTTGCCACACATAGAAAAAGAAAATTAGAAAAACAAAAAGGAAGCCCATTCTCACTGCAGGCTTTCAAACATGCAGCACGCGACTCCTTACAGATGCTAAAGCCAGAAGTGCTGTTTGCCTGAGCTCCCTGTCAATGCCTACCTCCCACAGAAACATAAAAAGTAACAACACCTATATATATAAAAGGGCCTTGCTACAGTATGCCCAAATGCTATCTCCCGAGAGCCAAACTTTAGCGCTTACACAGCTTATCGCGATCGGGCACAGGAGAAGTGACAGTACACATTTTCGTCTGTCTGCAGCAACAGTATCTTTCCTTAGTTCTTTATTCCCCACTCATTCCACTGACAGGACATTAATCAAATAAACTAGATCAATGGGGTGCAGAAACAAAGTAGGGACAGACTAATGGGGGGACACTGAAAAATGCCTATAATCAGCCTGCTACTCATCATCCATCTTCCTTCCCGATCCATATTCTCGCCATTTCTCATGGCTCTTACCTTGCGCTATTACCATCTATCTTGTGCTACTTTACCTGCTCACAAATGAAAAGAAAGCATGAAAAACCTACCAGCTTCACTTTGTTTGTTCACTATTATTATTGCTTGCTGGCAATACATAGAAGCACAAGGGGGTGGTGGCATGGTTGGAACGGACCAATACCAGTAAGAAAAAAAAGCAAATGGATCACAGCCTGTAGGTCTCAGTATGTTGTGCTGAGGTGGGGTTGAGACATACAACTTTAAAACTCTTTAAAAAACTAAGCCAGTGTTTCACAAGATCATTCCCAGTCCACATTTACAGATCAGACCAACAGCAAACAGGAATTCCAACTTTTAAAATCACCACCAGTGAAAAAAACATGAATTTTTTTTTTCCATTGCAAATACAGTAAATTGACAGCATTGTCTCTGACATTTTCATGGCTGCCTCAAGACTATGGCTGCCTTTCTGTAGCTGTTTTTCCTGCTCACAAAGGAAAATAAATAAGAAAAACTATACCATCTTCACCTTTAAATAAAAAGAGAGATGTACCTCTTTGCTGCCTTGTGTCATTTCCTTGCAGTGGTATCGGCACTTCACGAAAGTGTGTGTGTGTGTGTGTGTGTGTGTGTGTGTGTGTGTGTGGAGGTGGAGAGAAACAGGGCACTACAAGTAAAAAAAGAAAATGAAAACAAATCACAGCCTGCATGTCTCAGTCTGTTGAGAGTTGGTGAGGATAGTGAACTTATTCAAACAATGCATCTGTGACACTTGATCTCTGCAGGTATGTTTATGTAGAGTAACATAAATGCCTATGGAGGAGACACACAGCATTGCAATACAGGAGGAGGCACAGAAAGGAGTAGTTCCTTTGATCAGTTCTCTGATAAGGAAGTTCTAGGGCAGATCTTGACATGCTTCTAGTGCCATATTGATTGTTACATTTGAAGTAGCTTTGTATAGTTAGAGATGTGAGACCTAGTAGTGCCTTTTGGCAAACAGACAGGGTTGGTATTTTATTTTGTCATGCAGTGGTAGTCAGTTGGTCAGTGAATATAGGGTACAGGTGTGGGTGAGTGTATCAGCTCCTAGAACAATCAACAAGCTTTATTGCAGAACACTTTCATCCTATTTCACAAAGTGACACAAGCAGCAGCATACACAGAGAGGCCATAGTCAATGAGGGACATGATAGTGCTAGAGACAACAAGGCGCTTGCTCCTGGTGTAAGGTTGTGTTGGTCCCCATGCAAGTCACCCAGTCTTCTGTTAGTGGTGGTCACTATGCTGCCCATGTGGGACAAATGAGAGGGTATCATCCAGAAAGACATGAAGGTATTTAAAAGTTTGTACTTGTTCCAGACTTTGACCCACTTTGTTCAGGATGACCAGTGGGGACTTGTTTTTCAGTCATGGGCCTGACAAAAGCATAGTTTTATTTTTATAGATCAGCACCAACATGCTGCTAGTGAGACATTGTTCAAGGTACCTGAAATTGGTTTGAGGTCTGCAGTCATTTTACAGTGTCTGGTATTTCTGGAAAAGATGACTGCATCATCTGTGTATAGTAATACCCTAGTAGACCAGCAGATCTCTGGTAGATTAAAAAACAGTTCAAATAGGAGGGTCCAAGTACTGAGCCCTGGGGCACCCTGATCAAACATTCCTTTTGTCTGAGAGAGAGACATCTTTTTACTTAATGAGATTGGTTAGAGTGGTAACTTCAAACCACATTTCCATGTTCAGTGATAGTCCAAGGAAGGTTAGCTTGTCAAATAGCAGCTTATGATGGACTAAGTCAAAGGTCATGGTCAGGTCAATATAAATGGCTCCAACCATGTCTCCACTGCTGAGAACTTTATGCAGGTAGCTAGTGAGTTCAGTAAGGGTAGTGCTGGTTTTATGCAGCTTTCTGAACACATGCTGTTGTGGGCATTGGATGTTGCATTTCTTCAGAGGCACGGGGACATAATTTCACCAACAAAACCTTGCAGAGACAAACCCCACAAACAAAACAGCACAGAACAAAACAGGGCCGGAAACAACGTTGCATACAAGAAAGTGCAGCCATTGAAAACAATGGTAATTTTAGTTTATACTGTGGGTTTTGGCCCCAAACCCCTGATGTGGGGTTTGTCCCCACACCCCAGACTATATAACAAACTCTGAGGGGCTGTGGATTCAAGAGTGGGGTGAAATTCCTGGACGGGAAAAATGTTAAGATGCAAAAAAAAAATTTGCAACATTGAGAGACCTTGTGGGAACTGAATCATGGTCCCAGGTCTCCCATTCTGACCTTGTACAGGCACCTTAGCCATTCCATCATGGGAGCAACTCAGCCAGATAGCCCAGCACACTGGTATAGAGCACTTCCTTATTTATGTATGGAGGACAGGGTAGCAATACTTCTTCTGCTATTACGCCCCTGTCGCACTAATCAAATGCACACTCTTCAATGCACAGTTACTGCCACATGGTTTTCCATTAGACTTATTGACCTTCTTCAGATGGATTACCAGTTAGTCTGAGACGATTCTCCATGGCTCAGACAGGGGAGACAGGATGGAGACTGGTCTGTAGTTTGCCAGGTTACAGTGGTCACCATTTGTGAAGATAGGTGTAACTAGTTCCATTTTCCAAACCCCAGGGAATTGTGAGTACTTCAGAGAAAAGCTGAAGATTTTGGAGATGGAGGGTGAGTTCTTCAATGGCCAGTGCTAGCAACTTCATATCAGTTGTGTCACTGCCAGCCCTGGTTTTACCGATATTCTTTTATGTCTTTGTGTCATTGCTGGGATTCTCTTGAAGTAAAATGTAGGGTGTCCAGTCTCTGAGTTATGTCTCTTACTGTGCTGGTGCCATATCTGTAGTTGGTTCCAGTGTCTTCATTTACCATGTTTGGATCAAAATATGACATTAAAGGCTATAGCACGTGCTCGACTACAGACGTGTAATATATGGTGCAAAGTCCCTGGAGGAAAGGGAATGTTGGATAAATTTAAAAAATCCCCTATCTGGCCATAAAACAGCGATACAGGAAATCTTCAAAACTTGATCCCTAAGCACTATGTTGAGAGAAACAATGGAGATGCACTCACATGCATTTTGTTGGCATTTAAAAAGTTTACATGGACCCAAGAGGTGGTAACCAGGTGAAATAATTGCTCTGGTGAGAAGCATTTAGATCATGGTACTAGAAACTCTATAATCAAAAATAATGAATGAAGAGTGGCATTTGAATTGCCTGTTGTAACTGCTAGATAATTTAGCTTGGTATTACAAATAAAGAGATTATTTAAGAGTGATATATGAGGGTCTTTTTCATCTGCCTTATCTCAAAGTTAACAACGCCGTGTGATCCTATAGTGTTGTTCCTTATTGCTCATATTAATTGATTGCCTGTGCCATAGTATGCACTTTCCCAACCAACAACATTAACACATTTTCTTGCTCTGCTTTTATCCTCAGTGATGGCCCTTTTCTTATGTTTGAACTCTCACATTGGATTTATTAGCACTCTTTTTGTACACTAGCCACCTTTTCAAGTTAGTAGCCATGTAGTAGATTACATATTTTTGTGTGTTGCTCTAATATGTTTATTTATGCTGTTAATACTGTCATTTTATCTTAATAAGCCTGAGTGATCCCTTGCTGCCACAGCTATGAGGGAGAATGTTAACACTCTCAGAGAGTAGGCATATTCGCTCACCTTATAACATGCTAGTGCACACATCCCACAGTGCATATTTAAGGAACAGCATAATCATGCAGAAGTATCTGTGATGTCAGTGCATGGTCGAGCATCTCCCCAGTACAGTATGTGCGTCTGAAGAAGCTTCTGCTACAAAGTGGTATTTTGCACTGAAAACATTTCCTTTGGGGTTCTAGTACATTACCTGCACTTTTCATTGATAGGGGTGTTTGGAGTTCACATAGGAGTTTAATAAATGTTTGCTACAGTATGCTTGGAGGTACCGGTCAAGTAAGCACTGTCAGAATAGCACCACACTATATTGCACTAGTCTTGCAAGCGCTCACATGGACAGCAAGTGGTTTTACAGCACTTGCTGTGGTGTGCCCCTGGTTGCTGTCCATGGTCCTGAGAAAGGACAAGGCATGCTGGCCGAGCTGCTCCTGTGGCATGGATGGCTGAGACATGGAGTAGCTTGACCAGTGGCAGTAGAGACCAGGGTTCTAATTCTGGGATCCCAACTTTGCCAGCTTTGGGACTTTTATTTTTACCAGGATCCGCCACCCTCAGAGTGAGAATCCTATTGATGGGGGTTGTAGCGGAGGAAGACCCCCATGTCAGGTGGTGAGGTGGTGGAGAACCCCACAAAACAAAGCAACACTATTGTTACAGCATGCTTTGCCGGTTATTGTTGTCTGCATTCTTGGACCCAGTGCCTCCTTGAATGTTGCAGTCCTTGGGGAGTGATTTGACCTTGGAAACAAAGGGACTTTGGCTTCGCAGGGTATGCACCTGTTTTAAGCACTTTTTGTCTTCTCGAGTTATTGCTATTTCAGGTTAAGCCTCTCATGTTTTCTACACTGTGGAAAAGTTTGCTTTGCTAGGTCTCCTCAGAGTAGCGCACACTATATTTAATTTATGTTGTGCTGCAGCTCTGTGAAATAATGGACAATTCATGTTATGCGATATGTGTACTTACCAATTATTAAAGGGTTGTAAGAATGAAGCAGTCATATAGAACTGCTATAGTCCTATTCAATTCCTTCTGCTGCTTGCCCTAATTGTCCTCCACGTACACACTACTGCAACCTCTACATTGCTCTCTTCTTCCCACCTCTTGAGGCCAGATGCCTTGCTCATTGTGCTTCACTGGTTGGTAATTTCTGATTTGGCTCCTTCCATCCTACCTAACACATTTCTTTCTACCCTCTTCTATCTCCTATTCCTCCATAACTCCACTCATAGAACTTTTGCCCTCCCTGCCTGAAGCTTCAATTCTGGTATTGCTGCTTCTCCTACCATTTTCCTAATCTCTGGAAGTCACTCCCCTTAGGGATCTGCTCTGCCCTTTCTCTAGTTTATTGTCTTGTCTTCTCTGGAAATATGTTTCCTTCCAGCAACTCTCCTGACCCTTACTTCCCTCACTATTTTATCCCTTTTTCTTGCTGTCTATCCTGATTCTCTTATCTACCCTTGCCTCCTCCTAAATGTTCATTCCCCTTACACTCCCTCCCTCTGTACTGCCTTATGTGGCCATACATTTTTATGTAGGTGTATGTTTTTATATTACATATGTCTGTATACTGTATGTACTATACATTCATATGTATTTACATGATTATTTGTAGGTAGTGTGCCTGGGTTCATTCTGGTTTATGCACTATTTGTTTCTTTTTGTATTGTTATACCCATAGTGCTCAACTTTAATTTGTACAGTTTTGTTACATTTTTCAATTCATGGTATTTGTTACTCTGCTTTGTTTACTGTATCCCATTCTCCCTTATCCCCAGGATGCTTCTTGAAATGAACCTTTGTGGCTCATTCTGTCTTTCCTGGTGAAACTTATTGGTTACAGATTCTGAAAGGGTTTGATGACATGGTACCTCAATAGAAATACAGCATTTCTGGCTAATAATGCTGGCAAATATGATGAGTAAGTGCAGAAGATATCAACTATGCACGAGATGTGACAATTATGCTGACAAATAGCGCACCACAGTAAGACTGGTAATGCTACCATCAGCATAAATAAAGGGAAAGTCAGACTCAGCAGTGGCAAACACAGATAAGGTCAGGCAATGTGAGAGCAGTGACAAGTGCAGGTAAAGTCAGGCAATGTCAGACTCAGTAGAGATACATGCAGGAGAGGTCAGGCAAAACTGACCAGTGACAAGATCAGATCTGGAGTGGGCAGCATTCATCATATACACTACTGTGAGGAAGAGGGGTGTTTATTGTCACTCATCGGAGATGAGCAGTGTACAAGGACCAGTCAGGAATGACATACATTCAGTATCAGTAGTGGTGTGAGTATGTGGCAAGTTTGGCAGAAACCAAAACAACTCAGGAATGTGATCCACCACACCTCATCACAGAAAAGGCAGAGAAGGCAGGCAAGTTGCAGCAGATATTAGATGGTTCAGATCAAAGGTGTGGGCATGCATCAGGTGAGTGTAGAGCAGTTATCAATCCTAAAAGGAAAAAACATACTTACCTGGCAAAAGTTATTCATACACTAGAGCAGGATTTGCTGTCCATGTCACACACCATCCACACATACATGCACGCATGCACACACACTATAGCACATACCTTTATGATGCAACTTATGCTATCCAGTCTCACATGATGAGTATATAAACTGGGAGAACAGAGACTAGTCCTTTGGATCTCTAGAGCATTCAGCAGCATGCAGCAACAAATAGCGAACCAAGAAGGTCAGATAAGGTTTCACATGCCAGGAGGTAGTATAGCAGTACAGCAAGGAAAGGCAGACAAGTCTGACACATCAGAGCCCAGCAGGAGGCCTCCAGCAGCTCACTTCACCATAGCTCAGAAAGGCTAGCAAGGTGGCATAGCACAGTACAAGAGGAGGCATCCAGCAATACACCAAACCACAGTTCAGAAACATGAGCAAGGTTGGAATGGCACAGCACAGCACAGGAGAAGCCTCGCAGCATACTTTAACAATCTGCATTCTCTATACACATTCTCTCTCTGGAACAAACTCCTCCGCCTCCATCTCTCCCATTTCCTTAACTCTTTCAAATGCCTGCTGAAACTTCAACCCCTACCCCAACTTGATTATGCTATCCTTCCTACAGTTACCCTTAGTCTTTATTTTAACCCATACAAGTTTTTGGTTGAGTCTAAGCACTGCTAAAGTTCATTGCACTTTAAGTGTGATGCATGCAAATTCTCTTTATTTATTCTATTATTGTAACACAATGGTCATTTGGTCAGATGTTGTTTTGCTATTGCCTTCTGTGTTTTGCTCCATCTCCCTTTCCCCAGGTTGCACCTGGAAAAGAGCCTTGTCCCCGGTTACCAAATTATTTTTGCTTACTGTTTTACCCCATGCTGGCTGGCTCCTTCTGTTTCTGGCATCCGACATTCCAGCCACTGGCCATCACAACCATCCTCCAACATTGGGCCATCACCCTTGACCCCCATGGCTTACCCACTCCCATGGCAGGATGGTGGGAGTCCCTACTCCCACACCAAGACAGGATCCAGTATGGGTGATGCCCTCAGAGGACTGTGCAAAGTGTCAGACAGTCAATAAGCTGCATGACCAGCCACCATTTTTCTTGTTTTTCCACTGGCAGAGCATGTAATGCAAGCACTGGGCATGCCATGCACATGTTCACATGCAGCATGCCTTCTGGCTACTCCACCTCAATGCCCCATGCGTACTGGGCCAGCGTGCCAACACCTAGCCTCCACTAGGTGTCAGGCAAATGCCAACCTCAGTTCTCACCCTCCCCAGAAAAGGAGGAGAGCTGTCCTCCAGATACTCGATCCTCTCCCACCCCGACTAGCCTGATGACCGCTCACATCGTGAACTTGGGTTGCCAGTGTGGGAGGTAAGGCATCATTGCCTCAGCCCTCCACATCACAGGGTCAGCAGATACCAAATTTTAAATAAATAAAATACTACAGCACAAAAAGATAGACAGTGTTGGCACAGCTCAGCCCAGGAGGAGGCATCCAGCAGCATAGTGCATAGCAGCATGATTGAAAAGGCAGGCAAATCTGGCAGAGCACAGCACCAGGGGAGGCATCTAGCAGCACAATACATTAAGCTCAGAAAAGCAGGCAGGGATGGTTAGAGCCCCATGAAATTCTTTTTATTTTTTATAATTTTTCTTTTTATTTTTTGTGAAATTTCTGATTATTTCTCTTTATTCATTGAAAATGTAGTTTCATTTCTTATTACATTTATATGCATAAAGTACCTCAAAATGACTTTATGCACACTAAAAATCACATCCCTACTATTCTACATTGTATTAGCAGCATTATGCTGTGGTCCTGAAAGGTTTTGTGAATCAGACAGTTCCGGTGCTGCTTTTGTGGACCATCTCAGTGGTAAATAATGGAGCCTAAACAACAAGTGCCGCATAATTTATTTCAATTTTTGCCAAACAAGCAATTTGTTAACTTTTTCATATATTTGTTTTCATTTAATATCTTTTTTATACCATGAATTTCTTGTTATTTCCTATTTAAGAAAAACACGGCTCTCTAGGGATGCTGCAGTACAGCACATGATGAGGCATCGAGTAGCACAGAAAAGCAAGAAGGCCAGAAATGAGCTCAAGGCAACATAGGAGGGAACGTAAAATGAACACAGGATGCTTAACTATAAAAAGGATTTCTGGAAAGAAGATAATTTTTGACTGCACACCCTTACAACATTTATGGTACCCTTCTGCCCCCATCCCAAAGAGGTATTAAGTAGTATTCTCAGGGATCCAGGTTCACTTCTGTTCAATATTTTCATCAGTAATCTGGAAGCTGGGGTCTGCAGCAAGTTGCTTAAGTTCACTGATAACACAAGGCTGGCCAGGATTATTAAGATGGGGTCAAACTATAGAACCTCGACCAAGCTGGCATTTGTTCGAACTCCTGTAGTCTCAGATTCAGTGTAGCAAGTTCATGGTGCTACACCATGAAGGACAACTAGAAGTAGGAGCTACACACTGTGGTAATTCCCTGTTGCAGCTGAGGAAGAAATGGAGCCGATATTCATAATAAACAAAAGTCTGAAGCATGACAAGGGGCATGTGTCTGCTGTAAACAGGTCCAGTAGCATGATGGAGAACAATAAAAGGTGACAACCAGCAGGGCAGGGGAAGTCACTTAGATTGTTTGACCCTGGTCAGACCTAACCTAGAGTACTGTGTATGGCACAGTTCTGGGCTCCTCAGTTCAAAAAAAGATAGTGAGGTAGTCCAGAGAGTGCAGCACAAGGCTACCAAAATATTGGCGTTTGTGGCTAAGAGCAATGATGGCAGGCTGGTGGCCCTTAGCATTTTCGTCTTGGAAAAAAGGAGGCTAAGAGAGAACATTAGCTCAGTTCTCTACAAACCCAAAGATATCAATAAGAGATGTTTGTTTTAGTTTCCTCCAGTAGGACTCAGAGACACACCCTGAAGCTTTAGGGTGATAAATTCAAGGGCAATTTTAAGATGCACTTCTTTTCCTAAAGTGTGTGTGGTGACCCAATGACAAGTCTACCAGTAGCAATAGTGGATAATGAGACAATACAGGTCTTCAAGGTAAGAATGCAAGAATTTCTTCTTCCCATTGGCAACATAAGCTACCCTGGGTAGCAGAATGAGTAAGAAAATCTCTGTGAATTAATACAAGTTTGCATTACATATTTGTTCACCCCTGCTTATGATGGGCATGGTGGATCTAGAGTCCTTCCACCTGGTTATATTACTGTTACTAAATAAACAGACTAAGATAAGATGTCTTCTTGATGGCTTGTTAAACACTGATGTACATGTTATGAGCAAAGATGTTAATGACTATTTCAGATTGATATAACTTTTAATAATAAACTGGGTTTTGCTGTCTCCCATAGGAAAACTGTACCATAATTTGCCATTATAAAGGAGTGTTTATAATGGCAAACATGCACCGAGGTTTCCTCTGCTCTGCACATGCACCAGCCACAACTGTTCCGGGTTTTTCACCACTCTCCACCCTGCTTCGCCTTCACCTGAAACCGCACCACCACTGTGACTCAGCAGTAAGTAAAAATCCTAAGTCACAAAGTGACCGTGGACCATGCTAAAAGCCAACCAGACAGCAGCTGCACCAGAACATCACTTACTTTATGTAATTGTTGTGAGAGAAAGCAAAATCCAGCAATTATATAAAATAAAATGCGGTGGTGTGCAAACTCAATTTTACACACACCTCGTGTTGATACCAAGATAAACCCCTCAAGCTTTGCTCTCAGCTTCGCCCTCAGGGTTTATGTAGCATTCCACACCTTGGGTGAGCATTACATTCTCATAACACACACTTCCCATCCTTTATTCTCTATATAAAACACAAACACGGACACAGACACACACACACACACACACACACACACACATGCTTCTATTATTTTGTGTGTATATAGAATATATTGTGAACACAGAGTGAAAAGTGGGTAGTGGATATATGTATCTATATAGACAGCTATTACTATGGATACAACAATTACCATGTTAACAAGCTGCCAGTTTGCATTTATACAGAAAATGTATAATTCTGAGGGACTGTCCACTACTTTTTATGGATAAGCTGAATGAACATGGACACTTCTATGTATTCTTATTTTGTGACATCTTTAAGTGTTTTATGTTATATGCATTTAAAGATTCAATAAAATAATTAACTTCAATAACACACAAATCTCTAAATATCGACTGTGGTTGATGTTAACTGAGTACTAATTTAAACTATTAACGACTTTTGCAAGGTAAAATGATAGCTGAATCCTCTCTTTAGCTTCTACATTCATTATTTTGTTCAAAATATGTACCGGTAATGAAATTGTCTAAATAGGGAAGTCTGTGTGCGTAAGGCATGTGCATATATGTGTGAGAGTGTGTGTGTGTGTGTGTGTGTGGAGTGTGAAGCTGTGCTGTAAAATACCTAAAGAAAGTATAACGTTGCTGATTGCATTTGGACCACAGGTAAAATCAGTGGGCATCAGACACTGTTTTGTTTCTGCAGAAAATTACAGGGCATTTAAGTCTTTACTTACATATATGTACTCTTGATGTCTGTGCTGTTACAGGCATCACAGAATCTAGCTCTTTACCCTTTATTGACTACTAGGCCTGTGCAGAATGTTCAAGAATTTCAGAAAATTTGAATTATTTCCAGAATTCCATCAGAAACAGAATGGTGGAATTTCAAAAGAAATATACTTTGAAATTCTGCAGTTTTGCCTCAAAATTCTGCACATTTCAGGTTGTTTTCCACCTAAAGGTTTCTGTGACCATTATAGGTGAATTCTATTGAAGCAGGTGGGTGCATGTTATCAAAAGGCACCCACATACTTCTTGATGGCATTTAGACACTTGCCTGGGGATTCCATCTGACGTTTTGTAGGCCAGTTGTTTGTTTACAAACTGTCACCAAATTACAGTTTACATTGACTGTGTGAACTGCTGAAGCTACCCCACCAATAACAAGCATTTGTCAATGCCGAATGTTTGCTTGCTGGCATTGGCATTGAGTTGTTGGAGTTACAGAGCTGCATAATAGGAATGGCAGTGAAGTATTGAACTGAAGCCAACCCCACCACCACCCTGCAGAGATTGACAGGCATTGGGGTATGCCTTTGGGCTGTCAGGCATAACGGCCACACCATTTCACCACACCCTACCCTGCAGACACCAACAAGTGTCCCGATGTGCCTTGGGGTCTTTGGCCCTTATATGCACCCCATTCCATCAGGAAATATGGTGAGATGGGTGTGGTATAGGAGAATGGGGTGAACTTTGGGGCCGAAGAGTTCAAGGTACACCTCGATGCCCCTCACTGGCTGCAGGGTGTGGAATGGTATGAGCATTACAGGTGAGAATCCCAAGTCACACTCTTGATGCCTGTCATTCTCTACAGGGTGGGGCATTATGGTCGGAAACCCTAACGCCTTAGGCATTCATTGGTATTTTCACTCCAAATTTTCAACATGGTTTTTTTGTGACCCCCACCTCATGAACAGTGGCAATATCAGTTTGTTAGCCGAAAGCTGCTTTTGCACAGCGACTACGGCATTTAGCATCACAGGTACAAAAACACATTCTGAACAGGATGTGAACATGAGAGTTGTACTGTTCATGGAGAGGTGTAAAAATGGCAATGTTGAAAATCTGCTGTGACAATATTAAACAAATTGGTGAAGTCATGAGCTTGCATAGAAACTGTGCAATGCACATCTGTAATGTAATTAGTTTGGGATTTTTACAGCAGATTTTCAACACAGGCATTTTGGGACCTCCTATCATGAACAGTGTCACTGTGATTTACTTTATCTGCCCGAACAATGATTTCCCACAGCGAACAATGCATTCTGTGCTGAAAGTGTGAAAACACATTTCGACCATGTTGTGAAAAATGACAGCTGTACTGTTCATAAGGAAGTGTGGAAAAATGCCACTGGTGAAAATCTGGACTGAAAATGTTGCAAATTCATGAACTTATGAGGGTCGTGGAACCGCGCAATGCTCACTCATAACACAGTCATTTTATGGACTTTTGTTAAATTTTCAACATAGCCATTTTAAGACCTCTGCTCATGAACAGTGTCACTGTGATTTTCTTAATCTGTCCCAAACATTGCTTTCACACACTGACTGGACCATTGTGCACTACATTAGCGGAAACACATTTTGGGGAGATGTGAAAAATGGCAGCTGTACTGCTCATAAGGAAGTGTAATAAAATGGCAATGTTGAAAATCTGCCATGCAAATATTAAAAATTCTCAACTTGCGAGCGTGCATAGGAACTGCACAATATGAGCCCTGAAACAGTCATTTTTGGAATGTTTGTACCAAATTTTCAACACAGCCCTTTCAAGACCTCTGATCATGAACAGTGTCACTGTGATTTTTTAATCTGTCCCAAACATTGATTGCGTACACTGACTGCACCATTGTGTGCTACATGCAGGAAACACATTTTGGGCAACATGTGAAAAATGACAGCTGTTCTTCTCATAAGGAGGTGTAGTAAAATGGCAAAGTTGAAAATCTGGAGCTAAATATTAAAATCTTGTGAACTTACAAGCGATGATAACAGCACAATGCTGCGCCATAAAGCAGTCATTTTAGAATTTTTTTCACCAAATTTGAAACATAGGCTTTTTGAGAGCCCACCTTATGAACACTGGCACTGTCATTTTGTTAATTGGTTGTGAAAGGTGATTTCATGCAGTAATCATGAAATCACCTTCGGCCTGATTAATGCCATGACAGTTCCAGAATTCATGAGGAGGGGTCCCAAAAACATGTTGAAAATGTGGTGCCAAAATTCCAAAAATGCCTGAGACATGCATAAAGTTGAAAAACCTATTTATTGCATTATACAGCTTACTGGCATTTCCTCAATTTATGGTCGTGGCTTTGAAGAGTGCAGACGTGTTCCCGGTCCACTGAAAATCCTCTCACCGGCCTCAGGAGGTAAGTATGGGGTAAGAGGGGTATGGGGAGGTAGGGTGCACAGAGGGTGTAGGCAAGGGTGGGCAGGGAGACCACGAGGAATTTTTTGTTTACAGGTTTTGTTTTTTAGGAAGACGACAGGGACATTTGCCATGCTGGGGTGGGCTCTAGCATGGCATCTGGAAGGCTGTTTGGGGCCTGAGATGATGGGGGGATTGGGCACCCTGTCGGCCATAACCTTTTGCCACGCTTGGGGTGGGCTCCCAGTGTGGCACCTGGAAAGCTTTTTTGGGGGTTGAGCTGAAGGGGATTGGGCACCCCCATCGGCCATACACTGTGTGCATGGTGGGGAAGCACATGAGCATGAAATATGCATGTGTGCTTGTGTGTGTGGAGGGGGGAATGCTGCTTACTGAAGCGTAGCTTCCTTTCAACTGTACAGCACTGCATTTTCAACTGCTGTCATAAATAGCTGCAGCGTCATTGAGAACTGCAGCTGCACCTGCAAACACACTGACTGAATTGGAAGATGGGTGCCACACCCAAAAATTCGGATGATGACACTATGTTTCTTGCACATGCAAGCAAGCAAACATAAAAATGACATGCAAGAGTTTAATATTCTGTTTAAACAAAACAAACAGAATATACGCTCAGAGTGAATTTTGCTAAATGTTCCCCCAAATTAAAAAAAATATTTTGGAGATGGTGGTGTTCTACATTCTGCACAACTCTGTTGTTTACTTTTTGTGCCTTTGCTTGCATAACATTCTTCAGACTTATTTGTGTTTTTTATTATTTCTTCACACACTGTATAGAGATGTAGAAATAAGAAAAAACATACAAGTCAAGTCAGTGTTTGCTGGAGATCCTGGGGGGCCAACAGCAGGTTTAGGAGGTGTGATGTAGTAGCAACTGAGCTCTCTCTATATCTGTGTTGGCTTACCAGTCAGAAGTCTCTCCCGGTGCTGCCAGTCTTGGGCTCACCTTGTTGGTGCAGATATCAAAAGAAGTTAGAGAAACATGGCCACCAATCTGTGCTGTACCTGCCAACAGTCTGGGGTTGTAGAGCACCAGTACTTACTAACATTATACTGCCCATGTTTGTTGGACATCTCGAGTACTACCAGCTCCCAGGAGCAGAAACAGCAGTGACTTAGTGACTCATCACCTGTCCATGCCACCACTGCTGCTGCACGTCCACTTTACCCTGACAGTGGCGCTCATCAGTGAAACAGGGACAGGCAACACAGAGCTGGCATTAGAAAGCAGTGCCACAGATGCCTATGCAGAACTACTTTGTGACATACATTTGTGAGGTCTTGAGACATGGATGCAACAACAGGATTTCTGGTTCCATCAATTGTCATAGCATAGTAATGTCAAGAAGTGGCTGCAGTATAGCCTATAGGTTAGTACACTGTGAACAAGCTTGGTACATCCAGCAGACCTTAGTTTGATTCCCAACCTCCACCTGTATACTGCATGACTCTGAGCAAGTCTGTTAACCTACTCAGTGCTCCGAGATCACCCCTGTCAATGGCCCTTGTGCTCAGTGGTCTTCAGTCAGTTATCAAAGAAGAAAAAGAAAAAGCTTTGTAAAACAGCTTAAAGCAGAATCCAGTGGAAGCCTTTGTACTATGATATTAGAAATTCTACCGCAACACAGTCTATGTAGTTTCAATGGGAAACTGAATTGTGATGATATTATCATGACATAGGTCATACCTAAAAATTGAATGTTTTTATTAATAATATAATAATATTAATAAACTTATTTCACACAAGCGCCTTTCAAAATATCAAGGCTACATAAAAGATTAAAATAGCAAATATAAAATCAATAAATACAGTATAAAACTGTGATAATAATATGACAGGGTATTCTAGTGTACCTACCTGCAATTCAAATAAATGAAATGAAATGAAAATGAATACCTATTTGCAGGATTTTAAAAAGAAATAAGCTTTCTTCCACTAACAAATCATAGGTTTTATTGAAATATGGCCTTCAATGATCTGTGAGCTTTTGTTATAATTTTGCAATTTTTAGCCAAATTTTACATGGACAAAATATGAGAAATTCTGTTTGCTATTATTTTATTTTATTTTTTTGCTGAAAGGTTTTTGGTTTGGTCTCAAAGGTGTTGCAGTCTCCTTCTCACATTGAATGAGCTAATTGCTTTCCTCCCACAGCTCTTCCAGGGGATTAGGAGTGTAATTGGGGTGGGGGTGGTGTGGAGCTGACAAAGTCTTAGTAACTTCAAAAAGAGGGAAGAGATAAAATATCAGATTAGTTGGTGTTTTTGAGGTGAAAGACTACGTTTGCTGGCAAAGGCACCTAGCTTCACCTGAGCTCTTTTCTTCTAGGTTTGCTTGTAAAGACAGAACAAGGAAAATGATTAAGGTTTCTTTTGCTAGGCAGATTTATTGTGTGTTATTATTTTCTTTGTGCTCACAGGTTTTGTTACTGTTTTTGCTTACATGTTACTGCTTTATTGTTCTCTGATTCAAACTGCTGTTGCAGGATATACTTGCTGCTGCATTACTACAGCGTAGCTCACTGGTTTGTTACTCTTTGTGCTTACAGATCACTGCTGTAATTTTCTGATTCAAATTTTTTTGCAAGGTATATCTTTTGTTACTGCTTTATTTTTCTCTGTAGCAAAGTCTTTTGCAGGGTATATCTTCTGTGAAATTGTTGCAGGTGGTGCTTACAAGTTTTACAGTTTTATCTATCGTTAGGCTAAGCTTTCAGAGCTACTGCATTTGATGTTGGTTGACTGTTTCTGCTCTTACCTTCTTCTTTCTTTCATCCGTGGTTCTTCTTTTTCAGCATGGAATGGGCCCAATCACCCACCTCATCCCCAACCACCCCATGCTATACTCTTTTATAGAGTAGCACACTCGTGACACTTCCAGTAGCAAAGCAGGAAGGGGAGAATCAGAGGGGTATCCACACAGTGATCTCACTTACAGGGGCAAAAGTAATTTAACTTGTTATAAAAAGTTATACAAAAACAAACAAGCAAAAAGTACACACACACACACACGTATATATATCAACATGTTGCTTTCATTTTACTTCTAATTACTCGTACCAGGTTATAAAATTGGCAACTACTCAGACCCAGCCAGCAGCTGCTCTCTCAGCATAAGGAGCAGTTGGAACTCTTATCCAGAATTCCTGGCTTCTGTATGTAAATCAGCATGTTTACTGCTGTACCACTACTGATATAGTGGTCAAGCAATAGAACACTGTCAGCTGGAAGCCAGACCACTCAGGACAACAGATTGTCTTCCACTTAATTTGATTAATTTTGTACTCTTTTGTTCTGTCCACTGGAACAGACATGAATATCATTGGCTGCCAACACTGCAGGACACTCTGTAATGGTAATGTCACCTGAAGGCAGGGCCACTGTCCCATATGCTGGGAGATATGTCACCTCAGGGCTCAGCTCCATGAGGCATTGGGTGAGATAAGCCTCCTACGTAACCACCTACAGGAAAACATTTCTTATAGGAGTGCACCTCTACATCGCCAACACCAAACCAGCACACCTCTGCCCCAGAGAATGACCAAGCCTGTGAGATGGCAACTGGTTACAGAGAAAGGGGGCAGCACTCAGGCAACTCTCCCAAACAAACAAAACACTCTAAACACAGAAAACAGGTACACCTCTTATGTCCATACCATCTGAAAGGACAGATGTCTTGGGCCAGCAAAAGCCACATGCAGCAGGATAGCAAAACATTATAAACAAAATCTCAAGAACAACAGGGAAAAACTCATAATCATAGGAGACTCCATGATTTGTGGTGTAGACCTCCACCTGAGACAAAATGAACATGCAGATATGCAAGTCACATGTCTCCCAGGAGCAGCTGCTTGGAAGGACACTGACTGAATAGTCCACATAGTTGAGAGGGAAGAAGCTGGCTCAAACATCCTGTTCCACCTAGGGACCAATGACCTTGCTAGCCAGTCAGTTGAGAAGGTTAAGGAGCACATTGTGCAGCTCGGCAAGAAACTGGTTTCATTTTCTTCCAGCACTGCATTCTCTGAAATTCTGCCTGTTTGGGAAAAGGGAAAGAACAGGCAGAAAATCAGAGAGAAAGAGACACATGAGCACAATGTATGGCTCAAGGACTGATGCCATGTAAAGGGGCATCACTTCATCAAAAACTGGGGCAATGCCAGAGAAAAGGAGTTGTTCAAATTTGACAGCCTCCACCTGACTAAGGAGGGAGTCAGGGCACTGGGACAGAAATTTGATGTCCACATGGAACATTTAAACTAGTGGCAGGGGAAATGATGGTAGCTCTAGGAGAAGCACACATAGACCCAGCCATCTCTTCTCCTTCAGCTAGCACCATATCCACACACTCCAGAATAGCAAAAGCAAATAGCAGGAAACACGAAACCCTTTCTGACTCTGTAGATGACCAGAGCAAAGGAAAAGGAGGAAACAAAACATAAAAAGGCTAAGGGACAAACAGTAAGATCAAGGGGGCATGACAAACAAAGTGACACATCAAGAATGGTCAGCACTATGCCTCAATGAACACAGTCCACTAACAAGAATACTGACCTCACTGCCACAATAGCTGAGCCAGGACTAGACTGGTTTGCCATGACTGAAACATGGTTCACAAACAATCATAGCTGGGAGATGACTATCCCAGGGTATAACTTGTTCAGGAGAGCTAGGACTGGGAAAAGGGAGGGGGATTATCTATTTATGTTAAGGATATCATCAGTGCTACAGAAATGCAGCACGCACAAGGGAAAACAGGGGATCTATGGATCCCAATCAGGGCCAGAGGCCAGAAACCCATTCTGGTAGGAATAATCCACAGACCCCAAATCAGGAGGATGCTAGGGATAAGGAAATCATGGAAACCATCCTCCAGATGTCAGGCAAAGGGGATGTGGTGCTGGTGGGGGATTTCAATCTACCAGATATATATTGGAGTACCCAGACAGTGGTGTCATAAAAATGCAGGGAATTCCTAGTCACACTACAGGAAGCAAGCCTAAGTCAATTAGTGACATCACCCACAAGGGGTAACATGATTCTAGATCTGATATTCACAAATAGCGATAGGGTTCTAAGCACTGAAGTAGGGAACCACCTTGACAACAGTGATCATATCATGTTATAGTTCAGGGTAAAAAGGACTGAAGACTCCACACACTCCAAACTGAAGGCTCTTAACTTCAGGAGGGCAGACTTCACAAAAATGAAGGCCTGTCTGAGGGACAAATAACCTTAGTAACACAACAGAAGGGATTGCAGAGGAATGTTGGACAAGGTTGAAGAATGCAATATCCATGGTCACATCACAGTGTGCCCATCAGGTAAGTAAGAACTAAAGAAGGAAAAACCCACTATGGTTTTTCAAGGAGATGGCAACTATGGTGAAAGAAAAGTGCATAGCCTTCCGAAAGTTCAAGGAGTCAGGGAATGAGGCAGACAAAAACAGAATACAAACAGAAACAAAAAGAGACAGGAAAAGTGATAAGAAATGCAAAGGCTCAGACAGAGGTCAGGATAGCTCAGGAAGTAAAAAAGGGTAACAAAACCTTCTACAGGTACATACAAGAAAAAAGGAAGACCAAATGGGGCATTGTTAGAATCACAAAAATGGATGGACAACCCACAGAGCAAGATGGGGAGAAGACAGATGCATTCAATGAGTACTTCTGCTCAGTCTTCACACAGGAAGCAGATGGAAACAGACCAACAATAGGCATAAATAAGTATCCGACTGAAGAAATAGACATGGGTTCCCTTACTGAGGAAAGGATCCCAGATGAAATAGACAAGTTAAATGTAGATAAAGTTATGAGGTCAGATGGGATACACCCAGGAGTACCTAAAGAACTTGGAGAGTATTGCAGCCCCTTAGCAGTGATCATCAACAAATCATTGAGGAGCGCTTGAGGTGCCAGAGGATTGGAAGAGAGCAACAGTAGTACCCTCCACAAGAATGGAAGCAAGGAAAGTCAAGAAACTACCATCCAGTTAGTCTAATGTCAGTCATGGGAAAACTGATGGAGTCCTGCTGAAGGAAAGAATTGTAGCTTTTTGGAGCAAACTGGTCAGCTCGACAAAAATCAAGTGGTTTCATGGCAGGGAAGTCCTGCCAGACAAACCTGGTTGATTTTTTCAGTTGGATCATCAAAACAGTGGATCAGGGTGGGGCAGTGTATGTAGTTTACCTGACTTCAGCAAAGTGTTTGACTTGGTTCTACACAGGAGACTAGTCAAAAACAGGAGACTATGGGTGTCGGGCCTGAGGTAATGAACTGGGTCAGAAACTGGTTATGTGGGAGAACTCAGAGAGTATTAGTGAATGGCACACTCTCAGAAGAGGAGAGGGTGACTAGCAGGGTCCTGCAGGGCTTGGTTCTGGGGCCAGTCCTTTTCAACATATTCATCAATGACATTGCAGATGAACTGAAGGGAAAGGTTTGCCTGTTTGCAGATGACACCAAAATCGGCAACAGGGTGGACACACCAGAGGGACAGCATAGCATGGAAGCTGATCTCTGAAATCTGGAGGAGTGGTCCAGGACCTGGCAATTGAAATTCAAAAATGTAACCCAGAGAAACTGTACTCAATGAGAGAAGAGCAGCTGGTGGCTACTAGGCAGGAATGAGACCTGGGGGTGATCATATCAGATGACCTCAAGGTCAGTAAACAATGTGAAAAGGCAGCACTAAAAGCTAGTGGCATTCTGGGATGCATAGGCAGGGGCATTACAAGCAGAAGGCATGAAGTAATCATGCCCCTGTATCAGTCCCTGGTAAGGCCTCATCTGGAGTTCTGTGTCCAGCTCTTGAGGCCACACATCAGGAAGGACACAGATAGGCTGGAGATGGTGTGGAGAAGAGCAGCAAAGATGGTGCAGGGCTTGCATCAGAAACCGTACAAGTCAAGACTAGATGACCTCAAATTATACTCCCTAAAGCAATTCAGGAATTGTGGGGGCATGATCAAAACATTTAAATACCTTATAGGCAACAACAGGGTGCACATGTAGAACCTCTTTCAGTTAAAAGACTACAACAGGACTAGAGGGCATGACCTTAGACTTAAGGGAGGAAAGTTCAAGAGCAATAGGAGGAAATTCTTCTTCACAGAGCACATTGTGGAACCATGGAATAGCCTGCTGGAAGGGGTGGTGGGAGTCAAGACGGTGGGGGAATTCAAGTGGGCATAGGACAGACAATGTAGGATACTAATGGAGGCAGCTAATTAAGGGTGGGGTTTGAAACCAAGGGCAGACTTGATGGATCATATGGTCCCCATCTGCCGACAACTATGTTTCTCTGTTTCTTCTCAAAGATTTCCACAAAGTCCCTACCTCCTCATGTAATGAGCATGTGGGCTGGGAATGGATGCCCCAAATATCAGGATTATATTTCATTTCACACTACAGCCAGGCATCAAGACAGAACCTAGAGGGAATACAATAACTTGAGGATTGTGTTAGTGACAGGGACTGGTGCCAGCAATGGTGTCCTAGCACCTGGGATGATGTAAAATGATGCGGGCATGCATTGGTTTATCTGCCCTAAGACATTCTTTAAAGGGACTCTGTCAGCTTGGACTGGAGCATCCCAGACGTGGACTGGAGCATCCCAGCAGCAGCATCAACTAGGAGCAGATTTATCCTGGACTCCCTTCAGGGTGCCTTCCTCAAGCAACTGGTCATGGAACCAACCCGGCAGAAGGCAATACTGGACCTTGTGCTCACAAACAGGGACAGTGTGATGGGGTAACAGTGGGGAGCACCTGGTAACAGTGACCACCAGTCATTGTGGTTTGAAATCACAGAAAGAGCAGAACCAAACCACACAAAACATGTATCCTGGATTTTAGGGGGCAGACTTTGGGAAAATGGGAGATACTTGAAAGAGGCATTAAGGGAATGGGACAGGAATCAGGGTTGAGGAACAGTGGGCAGTATTTAAAATGGGGATTATAAAAACAACAGCATTATGCATTAAGCAGGTTAGCAAGAGGAAAAGGAAGAGGAGACCATTATGGTTTTCCAAAGAGGTAGCAAAGAAAGTGAAAGCCAAAAAGATTGCATTCAGGCAATACAAAAGACACAGGCAGAAGGGGATAGGGAGAAGTACCAGGAGAAACAAAGGAGGCAGGGAAGTCAGTAAGGAAGCCAAAGCTCAGACAGAAGAACACATTGCAAAATCAGTGGGTAAGGGACAAAACCTTTACAGGTACATAAGTGAAAAAGAAAGACAAAAGGAGGGATAGTGAGACTGAAGGGGAGGATGGGAGCCACGTGAGGATGACAACAATAAAGCTGACATATTGAACAGGTATTTCTGCTCAGTCTTTACTAAGGAAGAGGGGGTAATGGGTCTGAAGGGGTACAAGGGTGAGAATGGTGCAGAAATGGACACAAGTCCCATTACACGAGAAGGGTCCTGAAGGAACTGGAAGTAATAGAGCTGATAAAGCAATGGGGCCAGATGGGGTGCACCCAGGGTCCTTAAAGAACTAAGAGAGGTGGTGGCTGAACCTCTGGCTATCCTGTTCAGCCAATCACTGGAAACAGGGAGGTACCCAAAGACTGGAGGACAGCAGATGTAGTCCCCTTTATACAAAAGTGGGAACAAAGAGGAAGCAGGGAACTACAGACCAGTCAGCCTCACCTTGGTAGTGGGAAAGATCATGGAAGCACTACTGAAGGAGAGATTGGTGGAACATCTGGTTGTCAATGGACTACAGGACCAAGGCAGCATGGTTTCACCAGGGGAGGTCATGTCAGACCAGCCTCATTGAATTTTTTGACTGGGTGACTAGGAGGTGGATGGGAGGGCAGGTGGACATGGCCTATTCTGGACTTCAGCAAGGCCTTTGACACTGTGCCACATAGAAGACTATTACACAAACTGGGGAATATGGGTGTGGGCAGGACAGTAGTGTGGTGGGTAGGTAACTGGCTGGGTGGCAGGACACAGAGGGTGGTGGTAAATGGCTGTCACTCCACAGAGGGAAGAGTAACCAGTGGGTACCACAGGGATCAGTGCTGGGACCAGTCCTATTCAACATCTTCATCAGTGACATTGCACAGGATCAGAAGGCAGAATTCACTGTTTGCTGATGACACAAAGCTCTGTAACAGAGTAGACACACCAGAGGGTGTAGACAGAATGAGAAGGACCTGCAGAAACTTGAAGAATGGTCAAGGGTTTGGCAGTTGAAATTCAATGCAAAGAAGTGCAAGATAATGCATATGGGGCACAAAACCCTGGCACAATATATCAGTTGGGGGTGAGGATATAGCATGCACCAAGCAGGAAAGGGATCTTGGGGTTGTCATCTCTGATGACCTCAAGGTAGGAAACAGTGTGACAAGGCATCAGGTAAAGCAAATAGGATGCTGGGATGTATAGGCAGGGCATCACCAGCAGGAAAAGGGAGGTCATAATTCCGCTATACAAGACACTAGTGAGGCCCCACCTGGAGTACAGTGTACAGTTCTGGAGACCATACCTACGTAAGGACATAGACAGGGTAGAGAAGGTTCAGAGGAGGGCAACAAAGATGGTGCATGGGTTGCATCACAAGTCCTATGAAGACAGGTTGAAGGAACTGAACATGTACTCCCTGGAGGAGAGGAGGAGAGAGGGATATGATAGAGACATACAAGTATCTTACAGGGAGGAACAGGGTGCAGGAAAACACTATTTTTAAGCGAAAAAGATGTTCCAGGACTAGAGGGCATGGGATGAAGTTGGAGGGAGGACGATTCAGAGGAAACATGAGAAAGAATTTCTTCACAGAACGGGGTGGTGGACAAGTGGAACACCCTGCCAGAGGAAGTGGTGGGGGCTGAAACAATCACGGGATTTAAGAATGCATGGGATAGACATAAAGGAATTCTGGAGGGCAGGGGTAAGGGGAAACAGACTTCTAGGAAAACAAACTGAACTTACAAGCTCAAATGGGCAGACTAGGTGGGCCATAGGCCCTTATCTGCCGACACTGTCTATGTATCTATGTAACTTTGCAGAGTAATTTCTGGTCATGTGTGACCAGTTTGTCTCTAGCAACCTAAAGTATTTAGCAAACTAACACATTTGAATGCCCCATGATATTAATTAAAGCAGAACTATGACATTTTAAGACATTTTTCAAAACGTGCTTCAAGCACCAAAAACACATCTAGTGTGGGAATGCACATCTATAATGCATGGTCATTGTCCCTAACTCATTCAATATAAGGCTTTAATTTTTTTTGTCAGGTGCTGTGAATAAAGAAAACTATTGGAGGGAACATGTGATTCTGTAATAGAAAATGTAGGTATGCACCAAAAATGAGCATTGGCAGTGAAAATAAATAAGACTGAAAAACAGAGCCAAGATCCTTATGATGTGACAATCTTCCTTGACTTGAGTATACAATTTGACTTGTGTACCATTGAGCAATAATTGAAAATAATGGGGAAGACTGGTATAGACAAAAGACTGGAAAACTGAACTGTCAGTTGGCTCTCTAGCAGAACTCAAGAGTGGTTAAATATGGGTATACTGTATATCATCTGATGGCAATATATCAAGTGTCATGCCCCAGGGTTCAATCCTGGGCCCACTAATTTTCCAACTTTTTTTATCTGAGTGAACAAAAACTCTAAAAAGCTGGACCACCAAACACTCTGACAACCAAAAAAATAGGTGGACCAAGTTTAACTCTGGAGCAACAACATTATATTCAAAGTGATCCAGACCACATATGTGACTGGGCATTACAATGTCAAATAAAATTTATCCATGAGAAGTGCAAGGTGATGCTCTTATGTAACTATAACTCCAAAAATAAATACACCTTATGCAGAAATGCTTTGCAGGGTACTAATTAAGAAAAGGACTTGTGAGGTATACTTAGTAATAATATGGAAACATCCACTCAATGTAATGAAGCCATCTCATCAGCTGGTCAATTAGAAGAAACATAAAATCTTGAAATAAAATAGTTTCATGCCACTTAACAAGGCATACGTTAGACCACATTTAGATTATGCCTCCCTCTTTTGGTGTCCTTGCAAAAAAAAAAAAGATACAGAACAAGTAGAAAAGGTACAAATGAAAATTACAAAATGTATAACAGGGCTTCATGAATTTCCTTATGAGGATAGAATATTACACCTAAATGTAATGCCTTTCAAAAAATCATGTTTATGGGGGATCTTCTAATGATGTATGGCAACATAAATCGTCCTTATTTATTTGCTGAACTAAACATGAATTTCAAAGATGCATCCACCTGTGGGTATCTATTACAAATCCCTGGGAATAAACTTAACTGAAGAAGGAGAAAATACTTTCCTTGCACAGGATAATCAATCCTTGTAACTCTCTTCCCCTTGAAATTCTTATCCATAAATCCAAGCAGGAATTTAAAAACAGATTAAATAAATATCTACTGAATGGTGGATCATTACAGTATAGTGACTAAAGGAAAAAAAGGGTTCATGCCCACCTCAGTTTTCTACATCCATAGTATGAACCATAGTATGTGAAGAGGAACAACCTTTTAAAAAAATAGTTGTTTTATGGACTATATGCTGGGCAAACCAGTCCCATCAATGTTTTCACTTTGAACTGCTAGAAGGTCATACTTTAAATTATTGAAACCTTATAAAAAATAAACAAGCAAAAATAAAATGGGAAAAATAGCCATCCTTCAAACAAGGAGAAAAGCTAAATAATTGCTTTTTCGACTAACATCAGTACCATTGTGGTGTATGTCATCCCTACACCCTCGAGCACAAAATAAGTGCAATTGTATGCGCCCAACTACCGTACAAGGACCGGCCATTCCCTGTGCCTGTTCTGCCTAGGCCCGATCACCCAGTGGAGAAGTGCCAGCACTGCCTCAGCTTCAGAGCGGCTACCCAGAAAAGGCGGCAGCAATCCCTGGAAGCCCATATTCTGAAGAAGAAAATGAGTTCAATGGAAAAGGAGCTCAAAAAACTGAGGCAGGATCCCACTTCCCCCGAAGGCCATCAGAAGAAGAAGGAGAAGGAGAGGCACCGGGACAAGTGTCTCCCTCTGGAGTCGTGGGGACACAGGTAATGTCCCCTCTGGGGGACCGCTCCTGTCAGCTCGCCCATCTGGCTCGTGCTCGGGCCTTGCGGGCACCTCTGGGCAACTGGAGGCCTCCGCCCCTGGTTTGGCCACAGGCTTGCAGCCTAGCACCCTTGGCGACTCCGGTAAGTCGGGCGTCGGTTCCTCCGACGTCCGCCCGGAGAGGGCCGGTAAGACGGCCCAACCCTTTGGGGCGGCACACGGCCTCCACTCCACTGGACCAGGTTGATCCCTCTACTCGACCTGCCTTCGGTGATGGCTCTCATAAGTCGGACACCAGCTCCTCCAGCGCCCGCCGGGGGCTCGCCCTTAAGCCACATGTCAGCTCGTCCGACGTCCGGCTGGCGAAGGAACCGACGGGACCCCCGTCCGTCGTGCCGGTTCCCACAGCCCCGCTGCTGTCTGGGACTCAGATTCTCCCCAACACGACCCGGTGATTTCTCCCCTCCATCCCCAGGCAAAGCTGGGGATCTTCCTCCTCCATCAGTCCTTCCACCACCTGGTGTGCTGGATCTGATGTCGGCTCCCGGATGCGGCTCCGGCGCCCGCCCCTCCGGCGTTGGTACCTCCGATGCCAGAGCCTCCCAGCGCGGCCTACCAACTCCAGGAGACATCCACGCTCGTCCGGGCCTCCAGGCCCTCCACTGTGGACCGCCTGTGGGGCCACTGGCGGGCCGTCTGCTCAACAGCCCCCCCGTCTCCGGGTATCCTCCATCTATCCGATGCCGGCGTATCCAGGACTGCAGTATCCGGCTCCACAGTACCCAACGCCGGGCTTTCAGACGCCGCATTACCCAACGCCAGGCTACCCGCAGCCGGGTTTTGGATACACTCCATACGGTTATAGCCAGTTTCCTTATCCTCACCTCCTCCTCCTTCTCCACCGCCCTCGCGGCTGCGGTGGACCTGCAGGAGACTCTGGCCTCCTGGTGGGCTGAGGCCAAGGCTCAGCTCGCCAAAGAGGTCAGAGCCGCCTTCTGATGGTGCCATCCCAGGTTCCCATACGTCCGGTGACACACTCCCTCACCACCTCAGTTCCAGGGTTCTTCCGTCTGGATCCAGAGAAGGGCAGGACACACTTCCCTGGGGACTTCCCAAGGGGTCCATTCCTCCCCGGGTTGGGAAAGGGAGTCTTTTTCCTCTTCATCCTCCTCTTCACCCTCGGACTCCTCAGATTCTTCCGACGATTGCTCTGAGAGAGACGACGAGCCACGCTGTCCGTCAAAGCCCAGGCCAAGGACTCCTCTGAAGTCTGCTCCGGAGGATCCTTCTTTTACAGAGTTGCTTAGGAAAATCCAGGAGGTTCATTAGTGGCACTCCCTGGAACCAAATCCTCAGTGTCTGAAACTCGCTGAACATCTGGATCTGCACATGACAGCTCCAGCCTTGGTGCGACCCTGGATAGAGCCTCACGCCCGACGGCCACCCACTATATGAAAACAGCCATCGGCTTTAGCCACTTCCTAGGAAGTCGAACAGGCTATATCAGGCTCCAGAGGATGTTGATTTCCTGGATTCTCACCCTCGTGACGACTCAGTCGTGATTAGCGCTGCTCACGGCCAGTCGGCCAACCCCAAACATCTTGGCTCGTCACCACCTGATAAAGAATCATGCCTTCTGGACCAGTGTGGGAGAAAGATTTATGCTTCCTCCACGCTGGGGATCAGGGCCCTGAACTATGTCGGCCATATGAGAGACTACCAGAAGGCCATTTTGACTCGGGTGGAAGCCAAACTGGACTCCTTATCTGACTCCCAAGTCAAGCAGGAGTTGGCTGATCTTGTCCGCTCTGTTCGTTCGGCCAGTCGACACATGTTTCGTGCAACATACAGTGCAGTGGACACTGCTGGGTGGAGCATTCGCTGTAGACCTACGGCATCATGCTTGGCTCCGTGTGTCAGGGTTGGTTCTGGAGGTGCAATCTGCTATTCAGGAAGCACCCTTCTGGGGGTCGGTGCTTTTCGGGGGTGATGTCAAGGACATCATCACTGATTTGCAAGAGAAGGGGATGGCACTGAAGTCAGTTGATTACATGTACCATCCCCATCAGCAGCAGCGCCGTCCCTTTCGCAGACGGAATCGGCCAAAGGCGAAACCCCAGGGAAGGCGGGCCACAAAACGGCAGGCCCCCACAGCTGCTAAGCTTCCCCCCGCCCAAAAAAGCAGCGGGTGCTTCGGCTGTGGTGCTGCCTCACACCTGACTCCTTTCCTCTCCCACTACCTCCAGACTTCCTGGAGGAACCGGTGGGAGGGTGGTTTTCCCTCCACCTTCCAGGATGGGAGAGGATAACCACAGATTCTTGGGTGCTCCAGCTCATAGCAGAAGGACACTCGATAGAGTTGCTTCAGAAACCACCCCGCCATCCCCCCTCTGAAGTCATCGTATTCACGGGAACATCTTCTCTTGGTCCAGGAGGAAATTTCGGCTCTCCTGCTGAAACAAGCAATAGAGCCCATCCCCCTTCATCTGAGAGGGACGGGTTACTATTCCCATTTCTTCCTGGTCCCAAAGAAGACAGGAGATCTCAGACAGATTTTGGATCTCAGTTCCCTGAATCTTTTCATAGAATACAAAAGGTTCAGGATGCTCTCTTTGCAGAGCCTTCTGCCCCTAATCCGGCCGGGTCAATGGCTGTGTGCTCTGGATATGCAGGATGCTTATCTGCACATTCCCATTCACCCATCTCATCGCAAATCCTTCGTTTTGCTTTCCAAGGGCACCACTACCAGTTAAAGGCGCTCTCATTTGGTCTGTCCTCGGCCCCCCGAGTGTTTACCAAATGCCTGGCAGTGGTGGTGGCCTACCTGCGTACCAGGGGAGTGCAGGTCTTCCCGTACCTGGACGATTGGCTCCTGGTGGCCTCGTCCAGGGAGGAACTCCTGCATTGCCTCTCCCTTACCCAGCAGGTTTTTGCCTGCCTGGACATTACCATCAACCATTCCAAGTCTCATCTGGTCCCATCCCAGAGACTACAATTTATTGGGGTGATTCTCGATACGACCACGGGCAAGGCCTTCCTGCCTCCAGACAGGGCGTCCACCCTCCAGACCAAAATAAGTCTGCTGTCCGACCGCAGGACGGTCTCTGCGAAGTCGGTCCTTCACCTTCTTGGGCTCATGGCGGCTGCTATCCCAACGGTTCCTCATGCTCGACTCCACATGAGAATTTCTCAGTGGACTCTACACTCTCAATGGGATCAGCTAGTGGATGATCTAGATCACCCAGTTATGGTCTCCTCGCCGATGCTTTGAGACTTGCAGTGGTGGATGATTCGAGAGAACCTGTTTCGAGGAGTTCCTTTCTTTCGTCCTTCCCCTCCCAGACTCTAACTACAGACACCTCGGGTGAAGGTTGGGGAGCCCATCTAGGCCCTCATTGGACCCAGGGCTCCTGGTCCAAGCTAGAACAAGGTCTCCACATCAATGTGCTCGAGCTTCGGGCAGTGTTGTATGCTCTCCAAGCCCTTCACCAATACATCCTTCCCGGCCACCTAGCCGTCCAGACGGACAACATGTGCGTGGTGTGGTACATCAACAGACAGGGAGGGACTCAGTCCTACCCTCTTTGCAGGGAGGCAATGAGGGTTTGGGATTGGGCAACACAACACTACCTTCACCTCACGGCAATTCACGTCTGGGGTCGACAACTCCCTGGAAGACAAGCTAAGTCACTCTTCTGCTCTGACTCATGAGTGGGAACTGGACCAAGGGTCCTAGACAATATCTTCCGACTTTGGGGAACACCACAGGTTGACCTGTTCGCATCCCCTCTAAACGCAAAACGTCCCATCTTCTGCTCACTTGTTCCAGAGCGAGGCACTTTTTGGAGCGACGCTCTGTCTCTAGACTGGAAGGACAGATTCGTCTGTGCCTTCCCCCACTTCCACTTATCCCACGAGTCTTGCAGAAACTAGCTTCAGAAGGAGCGCGAATGATTCTGATCGCTCCTTTCTGGCCCAGGCAAGTTTGATTCTCTCTTCTACAACAATACTCAGAGGATCCTCCTCTTCCTCTTCCTCTATCTCAAGGTTTACTGACCCAGGATCAGGGGACCCTGGTCCATCCAGGCCTCAAATCCCTTCAACTGCATGCATGGCTTCTGCAGACTTAGCCCAATCCTGTTTTGGAGCATCTCCCAAAGTGGGCGAGATTTTGGTGGAGGCCAGAAACCCTCCACCAGATCCACTTATGCCATGAAGTGGAAAGATTCACTATCTGGGCTGCTTCCAAGAACATGGAACCCTTCTGTTCAAGGGGCTTCTGCTGGAGTATCTGTTATCTGTTTGACCTGGGTCTCAGTCATTCTTCTCTGAAGGTACACATGGCGGCCATCTCGGCCTATCATGTTCCCTCCATGAGCAAAACTTTCGCTCAACTGGAGGTCTCTAAGACATTTCTTAGAGGGGTCCTCCATCTGAGGCCCCCCATCCGTACTCCTGCTCCTCCTTGGGACTTGAACTTTGCTCTCAAGAAACTTACTCTCCCTCTCTTCGAACCTGCAGCTTCTGCAGATTTGAAGTTCCTTTCATGGAAGACTCTCTTCCTGGTAGCCATCACTTCTGCTCAGAGAATTTCCGAGCTCCAGGCCCTGATGTGTAAAATCCCATACTTGATTTTTCACAAGGAACATGTTGCTCTTTGCATGAATCCTAAGTTTCTCCCTAAAGTAGTAGCTGAGTCTACTCTAAATCAGTCCATAGAGTTACCTGCCTTTTTTACGCAGTACTGCAATCAAGGGGAGTATTTACTCCATACTATGGATGTTCACTGGATTCTGAGATACTACACCAACAAGACGAAGGATCTCAGAAAGACTGATCAATTGTTGGTCTCTTTTGCTTGTAAAAGGAAAGACAATGCTGTTTCCAAGCAATGCCTGTCTAAGTAGTTGGCTCATTGCATCACTTTCTGTTATGACAAATACAACAAGACCCTCCCGGGTCAAGTAAGAGGCCACTCCACCAGAGGAGTAGCTGCCTCAGCGGCTTGTTTCAAAAATGTGTCTGTGGCAGACATTTGTGCTGCCGCCACCTGGACTTCCGTCCATACCTTTACTAAACACTACAGTTTGGATGTTGCCTCTCACCGTAGAGCAGGCTTCGGGCTGGCTGTTCTGCAAGGCCTCTTGTCTTGAGGCTTGCACAGCTAGAACTGCTTTTTGGAGTAGTTTTTCCTCCTCCCGGTGCCTCTCTTTATTCCAGACTGCTTGGGACTCAGTCCTGTATGTAATTACCTACTGCAAGAGCCCTCTCGAAGTAAGATAGTACAGTTACGTAAGAACTTACCGTAACAGTAGATCTTCGAGAGAGGCTCTTGCAGTAAACTCTTCTCCATCCTCCATCCCTAGGCTTTTCAGCTCCTTTTCCAGTGAGGAAATATCCGCTCCTCTCTCGTCCGGCCTTTCTGGCCCGTGGCGAGAAAGAACTGGAAGGCGTGCGTTAGGGACTGCCCCTTTATACTGACGTCTCCTGACGCCAGTCACCTGACGTGGGGCAGTCTCTCGCCAGGGTCTGCTAGCTGGAAATTTTTCCGTGGGGTGCTGCCACCTGCTGGCGTCAGTCTTATATGTAATTACCTACTGCAAGAGCCTCTCTCGAAGATCTACTGTTACGGTAAGTTCTTACGTAACTGTGCTTTCCTTGAGTCTTTCCTCATAAGGCTTTGTAGTGCAGTGCATGTATCATTTTTGTTGCTCTTCTTTGGACTGCTTTCATTCTGTCTATGTCCTTCCTGAGATACAGTCTCCAGATTTGGACACCGTATTCCAGATGATGCCTCACCAGTGATCTATACAGTGGCATCACCGCTTCACTTCTCCTACTGGTTATGCCCCTTCCTATGCACCCCAGCATTCTGTTTGCTTTCCCCACTGCTTTTTTGCATTGTTTGGACGACTTCAGGTCATTGGATATGATAACTCCCAGGTCTCTCTTCTGATTTGTGGTGGCTAGAACCTGCCCCTCTGCCCCAGTCCTGTATTCTTCTCTTGGGTTTCTGTGTCCCAGGTGCATTATCTTGCACTTCATAGAGTTGAAACCCAACTGCCCAACCGTTGATCATTCCTCAAGTAGTCTTAGGTCATTTCTAATTTTATCTAGCCCCTCCTGTGTGTCAACTCTGTTACAGATCTTGGTGTCATCTGCGAACAGGCATACTTTCCCCTCCAGTCCCTCTGCAATGTTGCTTATGAAGACATTGAATAGGACTGGACCCAACACTGATCCCCACTGGTCACCTCCCCTTTTTCGGATTTTATGCCATTTACTACCACGCTCTGGATCCTGCCTTTTAGCCAGTTTCCAACCCAGTTTACCACTTTAGAGCCCACACTCAGATATCCCAATTTCTTAAGCAACTTTCTGTGCGGAACAGTGTCATAGGCCTTGCTGAAATCCAGGTAGGCCCCATCCATTGCCCCTCGCTGATCCACCACCTTGGTCACCCAGTCAAAGAAATCCATAAGATTAGTCTGACAGGACTGTCCCTCAGTGAATCCATGCTGTGGATCTTTTGCACCACTTGACTCCAGAATCTTCACCACCTTCTCCTTAAGCAGGGACTCCATCAGCTTCTGCACCACTGAGGTCAGGCTTACAGGTCTGTAATTGCCTGCCTCCTTCCTACTTCCACTGTTGTGCAGGGGGACCACCTCTTCCATCCTCCAGTCCCCAGGTACCTCTCCTGTCTCTAGTGATGGGTTGAAGAGGGTTGTCAGCTAACCTGCTAGGACTTCCCTGAGTTCCTTCAAAACTCTAGGGTGAATCCCGTCTGGCCCCATTGCCTCGTCTGTCTTTATTTTCCCTAGTTCCTCCAAGACTCTATCCACCATAAATGGACTGGTGTCCACCTCTCCCCTCTGTAAACCTCCCCTGCCTCTTCCTTGGTAAATACTGAGCAAAAATACTTGTTCAGTATCTCAGCTTGTTCAAGGTTGTCCTCCACTCATCCTCTCCCTTCTTTGGCCTAACAGTACCATTTCTGGTCTTCTTCCTCTCGCTAATATAATGGAAGACGGTCTAATCTTCCTTAATAGCCTGTGCTATTCCTGCCTCCGTTCTTGCCTTAGCCCCTCTGACAGCTTTCCCAGCTTGTCTCTGCTTCTCCAGATATTTCACTCTGTCTTGTTCTGTCTGTATCTTTCTGTATTTCCTGAATGCCTTAGTTTTTTTCTCACACTTTCTCAGCTACTGACTTAGAGAACCACAGTGGGTGCTTCTTTTGCTTTTGATAAACAATCTGACACATTGACTTCATCACTCTTGCTATGGATCTCTTGAGCCTAAGCCACTGTTCTTCTACCCCTCCCCCCATATGTTCTGCTGCCAGGGCAGTTTTGAGTGGTTCCCCCATCTCCACGAAGTTGGCCTTCTGAAAATCTAGTATTACTAACATTATCATTTAAAAGGAAGGGGACGAATCATCATTCAGTGTATCATATATCAGTATAATAACTGATTAGCAGTTTTTCTGTATGGGCTGAACCAGTAGATATTTGCCATAATAACCATCTGGTTATTACGGCATTCACGCGCGCTGTCACTCAAACTGTGCCACTCCCTCATTGGCTTATGTTCCATGTGTGGGTGAGATGAACAGTCTCACAAACATGGTGGCTTCATCTCTTTCGCTTCCTGAGGAGCTGCCACCACAAGAAGACATGACGATCCTTTTTTTTTTTTTATGTTTTCTAAATGTACCTGGTTGATCCAGCCCTTTTCCCTGCAAAATATCTGGTTGATCCTGCCGTTCATCCATTTCAGGGCAAAGCAAACAGAACTACAATGGAGCGTGCCCGGGAAGCATGGTAGGCATGATCTCATCTGAGGCAAACTGTAAGTTAAATAAAAAAAAAAAAAAAAAAAAAACAAGCAACAATAACAACCAAAATTAAAGAAAAGGAAAAAACTATGTAAAGGGAGTGAGGGAGAAGGCAGCAGAGAGAGGGAGTTGAAGATAGTGATGTGTGTGTGTGTGTATGTACACTAAAGTGAGGCAGAAAAAACAGATCAGTTTATTATAAAACAATAAAAGATGGTGAAGTGTGCCATACTCGAATGTAATGCTTACCGTCAGTTTGGGATGTTTTAATAAACCCCTCAGGGTTTATGTACTGCAGCATCCCACAGCTCAGGTGAGCAATAAATTCTCATAACACTCACTTCCCCATCCTTTATTCTCTGTATATCATCCCAGTCCTCTTGAGAAATTTTTGTACCCAGTATAGTCTACCATTTTTCTCTGGTGTTAGTCCATTTACCAAATGAACATTAAAATTCAAATTAACATTAAAAAGAAATGGACCAAGTGAAGGCAGACATATTGAACAGATACATTTGATCAGTATTTACAATAGAAGGGGTACAGTATGTGATAGGCCAAAGATAAAGAACAGGCGCAGAATTGGTAGGGAGGTGGACACTAGTCCTTTTACAGAAGAGGAAGACCTCTGGGAACTTGCAAAGTCAAAAGTTCACAAGACGATGGGACCAGGTGGAGTTCACCCTAGGATACTGAAGGAGCGCAGGGAGGTGCTGGCTGCACCCCTGACAACTTTGTTCAGCTTATCACTGGAAACAGGGATGATTCTGAGGGAATGGAGAAGAGCAGCTGTGGTCCCACTTCAGAAAAGTGGGAATAGGGAGGAGGCAGGAAATTACAGACCTGTCAGCCTGATTTCAGTAGTGAGCAAGGTTATGGAATCTCTATTGGAGGAAAGGATAGTGGAATACCTGGAAATAAGTGGATTGCAGGATCAAAGGTAACATGGTTTCACGGGGAGAGGTCTTGCCAGACAAACCTGATCTAGTTCTTCGACTGGGTGACCAGGGAAGTGGATCAGGGTGGAGCAGTGGATGTGGCATACCTGGATCTCAGGAAGGCCTTCAACACCGTTCTGCATAGAAGACTGGTGAACAAGCTGGCTTGTCTAGGAGTGGGACAGAAAGTAGTAAGCTGGGTAAGAGTTCAAGTTCAAGTTTATTACAGGAAAACTCCATTGAGCAAGCTCATTCACAAGGAGGTCCTGGGTGCATGCTTACAACAAATACACAATGCAGGCAATAACATAACAATACATAAATGGTGGACCAGCTCCTACAAGGTGCATGGGTCAACAATCTGGAGAGAAAAAAAAATATTTAGTGCAAGTTTTTAAGGAAGGCAGTTTAGTGAGAGCAAACAAAGGAAGTGAGGAGAAGGCTAGGGAAGGAGTTTAGTAACAGTTACAGGTATCCTTTATTTTTGAAGCTACCAGTCTTTTGAAGAAATTGTCTGAGGCTACACTGGATATTTTCAGAGTAGATTGCAGCTGGTTCCAAATAGTTGGTAAGGCACTTGAGAAGGCTCGCCTACCAAAGGAGGTGTGAGTCCTAGGTACGTCGAGAAGGATAAAATCTGATTTCCTAAGGAAATAAGAGCTGTGGGCAGCACAGATAAGAGCTACTAAATAACCTGGTAATTTATTCAGAAGAAGTTTTAGGATCCAAATGCCAGCATGAAACATGCGTCTAGTGATGAGTGAAGTCCAGCCAACAGCTGCGTATAGTTCGCAGTGGTGGGTTTGGTGTGGGTAGTTTGTAATGAAGCACTAGGCACAGTGATAGAGAATGTTCGGTTTGTTTAGGTTAGTAATTGCTGCAGAAGTGTATAATATGTCCTCATAGTCAAGTAAAGGGAGGAAGGTGGTCTGAACAAGCCTGAGTCTGGTTTTCAGGGGAAAGAGGGACCTATTTCGGAAGAAGAGCCTAGTCTAGCTTTCAGTCTTCTGGGCAGGTTGTCAATGTGCTTGTTAAAGGAAAGCTTGTTGTCTAACCAGAAGCCGAGGTATTTAAATTTAGAGGCAACTTCCAGTGGTTCACCTAGGGATGTAACGATGAAGTCTTTAGGTGGGACAGTGAGGGTGACGGAGGAAGTATTAGGGGGGAAAATCATGACCTTTGTTTTTTGGGCGTTTAGGAGGAGTTTGGTATTGATGAGATTTGTTTCTAGCTGTGCGACATCGACTTGAAGTATGTCCCTGACTTCTGATATTGTAGGGCCGATGTATACAAGACTGTATCATCTGCAAAGAAATGCAAGGTTGACCTGGTTATTTGAGAATCAAGGTTGTTGATATATAGGGAGAAGAGTATAGGACCTAAGATGGAACCTTGCGGGACTCCCCTAGTAACTGGTAAGGAGAACAGCCCACCTGCTTTGACTTTCTGCATCCTTCCTGATAGGTAACTGGAAAACCATTGGATAGTAGCTATGGTAGCGCCAATATTGGTAAGGCTGTTCACAATTAGAGTATGGGCAACGGTGTTTAATGCTTTGCTCAAATCTAAGGATACTGCACCCGTAATTTTTTTAGCGTCCTTAGCTGAGATCCAGTCATCAGTGACTTTGGCTAGTGCAGTAACGGTGCTATGATTAGGGAGAAAGCCTGATTGGGCTGGATTGAGGAGAGAATAGGTTTCCTGGTGGTTCTTCAATTGTATATAAATCAACTTTTCGAGGACTTTTGAAAGGATAGGCAAGATTGAGATTGGTCTGTAATTGTTTAAGTCGCATAGGTCACCGAATTTAAATAGCGGTATAATATGAGCGGATTTCCAGCATGATGGCACTATGGCAGAAGAAATAGAGAGGTTGAATATATGGAGAATGGGAGCAGTAAGATAGCGGTAGCCGACTTTTAAGTAAAATGGTTCTAGGCCATCGTCTCCGGCACTTTTTGTGGTATCCAACTTGATGAGTGAATCCTTGACTTCTTTGAAGCTGAGGGGGAGCAGCTGGAAAGGATGGCTGTAGCCTTCAGGACAGTGGTAGGGCTAATATGGATGCTAGTACGAGATGTGTACGGTGATACATCGAAGGCTAGACCAGCTGTGACAGTCAGAATTCAGTTCTTCAAGGATTTGGTGATTGTTCTCAATACCTGTGCCATTTATGTTAATCTTAGCTGGGATGGAGGGAGCAGCCGGTCGACCTTCAGTAGTCTTAATGGTCCTCCAAATTTTCTGTAAATTTCCTTTGGCTTGTTCCAGCGTGGAAACGTAGTAGTTCGCTTTGGTAGAACGAATATGTTTTATGCAGGCATTCTAGCTGCTCTAAATGTCTGCCAATACGTCAGATTCGTAATTCTTCTTGCTAGAGCCCAGAGTTTATCTCGGTTAATAAGTGCGGTTTTGAGCTCCGGGGTAAACCAGGGGTGGGAGACCTTGCACGTACGTACCTTAATAAATGGGGCATGCTTGTTAGCCAGGGTGCTGAGATTTTCATTTAGGGTACAGGTAGCCTCATCAACTGTTTTAGAGAGGTACAGATCTTGCCATTTGACCTTGCTAAGGTCGGTCAGATAACTCAGGGTATTGAATTTACTAAAGGATCGCTTGATTATGAACTTAGGATGGTGGTGGGCTTTGGTTTGATGTCTTGCACAGACCACAACTCTATGATCACTCATATCATTGGAAAAATCAACTGACTGTAGTATTTTGTGGGGATGGGTGGTAAGTATGACATCGATGAGAGAACTATTAGCAATGTTAGTGGTGTTAATCCTAGTGGGTTCACTAATTATCTGGACAAGACCTAGTTCACAAAGGGATTTCAGGCTATGCGATTTGTGTGTGAGCCAATCCATATTGAGGTCCCCGAGTATCAGTGCTTCTATATTGGCAGTTGTAACTAAGAATTTTAGGATGTTGATGATTTCAGTTCCACCAGTTGGAGGTCTGTAGCAGCCGATTACTATAATAGTTTCATTGGAAGGAAGCTGGAGTTTCAGAGATACAGTTCGTATTCCTTTGATTTTGAGTTGCAGAAGATGTCACTAATAGAGAATTTGGATTTGGTGTAAATAACTACTACCCTCCCCGGTATTCCTATCTGCTATAAAGATTATAGTTGAGGAGAGTTATTTGCTGGTCCGTAATAGTTTTTGAGCCAGGATTCGGTAATAATGATGAGGTCGGGCTCAGTGTGTGCGACCCAGGCTTGTAAAAGGTCAGTTTTTTGGGGCAAACTTAAAATGTTGACCATCATGAATTTAAGGCTGGGAGCAGCAGCAAATTCGGTAGGCGAGAAGAACGTTGACAAAGGGCCTGGGTTTAGTTCTACATTACATGAGCAGAGAAGGAGCAGGAGTTTCTTTACAGCAATTGAAATTGATCTGGATGCTTTTTTAAGTTGTGGCCGGCTAACAGTAGTGGTTAGGGATACCATTTTAGTGCTATTATGGTACAGTCTAATCTGGCAGTTAATAGATAGTAGGGATAATGCTCTAAGTGGCATGTGAGAAGCGGGTAGTAAAAGCAGGTGAGAAGAGAGTGGGTTGTAACTAAAGGGAGGGAGGGGGCATTGGGTGAGTGTCAGTACAGTGAAAGGGAGCAACGTTTATAGCAGTGAGATGTTCCAGGGCAGGTTTCAAACCTGGGACTTCATCGTGATAGCATATAGTTAGGATGTTAGTGAGCAACAATAAAATGACAATGAGGAGGTGGGCCATGGTTCTAGGAGAGCAGGCTAGTGCAGGGGAGAGAGGGCGGGGTGCCTAGAGGGAGGGTGGTTTGTAGCACGGTCTATGCCCTTAACGTGAGCGAATAGGGTGAAACAGCTCTTTAGGGGGAGGAGCCATTGAGTATTTAATGGAGGCCTGGGAGGGTGTGGGGGTTAGGAAGAAAAAGCCTGGCAGAGACTGAGCCCAGAGCACAGATATGCAGCGCCTTTCGCCTGAACCAGTCAGGGCTTGCTTCGAAAAAGCGCCCGCATTGCTATTGGCTGGCTTTGGCCCGTACCTTGCTTCTTGTGGATCCAAGGAGCGTGGAGCAGTCGGCGGCTGCTGGATTGCCGTCTGACCGGGAGGGTGGAATTCTGGCTGTTGAGCGTAGCCAAGCCCTTTTCAGGGGCTGCTGCTGCTGGGGAGAAGAGCGAAAGGAGCAATTTAAGGACAGCTAGAACAATGGGTCAGACAGATAAGCATGGGACAGAGATCAGCAAGACAAAAGGTCTTTGGGAGTTTAGGCGCCAAGAGAGGCAGAGAATCATTTAGTACAGCTAACTATGCTCTAAAAGGGCTGTAATCGCACATTTTTTTAGCGTCTCAAGCAATGGAATAAATTCTAACATACAGTCTTAGAAATTTTGTCAGTTAACTTGTAAAAATCCAAAAAAGGCCGGCAGAGACTGAGCCCAGAGCACAGATATGCAGCACCTTTCATCTGAACCAGTCGGGGCTTGTTTTGAAAAAGCGCCCGCATTGCGATTGGCTGGCTTTGGAAGTTGGTTGAGCAGGAGGAGTCAGAAGATGGAGATAAATGGAGTCTGCTCAGGAGACGGAAGGGTGACCAGCGGGGTGCCTCAGGGATCAGTACTAGGCCTGGTCCTCTTCAATGTCTTTATCAGTGACATTGCAAAAGGGCTAGAAAGGAAAGTCTTCCTGTTCGCGGATGACGCAAAAAATCTGCAACAGAATGGACACACTGGGGGGGGGGAGGAGAAAAAATGAGGAATGATTAGTGGAAGTTAGAAAAATGATCAAGTGTTTGGCAGCTAGGTTTCATTGCTAGAAAGTGCAAAATCATGCACTTGGGACACAGAAACCCAGGGTCAACGTACAAATTTGCAGGAGAGGTACTGGCAACCACCAAACAGGAAAGGGACCTGGAGATAATAATTTCTGATGACCTGAAGGTAGCCAAACACAGTGGGAAAGGCTAGTAGAATGCTGGGGTGCATAGGGGAGAGGTATCACCAGTAAGAAGGAGAAGGAGGTAATATTACCCATGTACATGTCACTGGTAAGACCAAACCTCGAGTTACTGTGTCCAGTACTGGAAGCCCCACCTCTGGAAGGACATAGATAGGGTGGAGAGGCTCAGAGGCAGGCAACCAGGATGGTACAGGAACTGCATCAAAAGACTTAAGAGGAGAGACTAAGAGGACTGAATATCTACTCGCTGGAGGAAAGAAAGAAAAGGGAATCAAGTACATAACCGGTATTAATAAGGTACAGAAAGGTAGCTTTTTCCACAGAAAGATGACTCAAGAACAAGGGGTCATGCTGTTATCCTGGGGGGGGGGGCTCAGAAGGGACGCGAGGAAGGATTTCTTCATGGAGAGGATGGTGGAGGCCTAGAATGGCTTCCCAGATGAGGTGGTGGGTGCCATAATGGTCGCAGGATTCAGGCATGTGTGGAACAGATACAAGGGGAGCTTGGAAGTAACATAAGGGTTTGGGATGACCACGGATAGTGTAGGGGGCTGCAGTGGCACAATGACAAGGTAAAATGGGCAGACTGGATGGGTCAATGGGGTCTTTATCTGCTGATAACTTGTGTGTTTCTATGTTATCTGTGATCCTTGTTAAAATGTGTTTATTAATAGTGGGCACTAAGCGTTATGTGTCCTGTGCATGATGCAAGACGGTGGCTATACCAAAAGATTCATGAAGTGCTTGTGTGGGGCCCATTTCTGAGGAGAGAAAGTGCCAAATCTAAGTGTACTTAAAAGCATGGTTACCCAGAATGCCAAACAGATTGAATAAGTATATCTCGACTGGTCATCGAAAAAAATTTTGTTGCTTGACCAGACAGCCGAAACCGTCGATCCGCTTCCGATCGGCTGACGGTTTCCTACAGAGAAACATATTTTCTTCTGGGGGGCTTTGCCCCTGAACCCCCCACATGGGGGGCTGGGTCCCCCGCACTCCCCCCCACTAAATATAATCAATTCTGAGTTGGAGCTGATTGAGGGGGGTGCAAGACCCCCAAAAGACAGTGCCGGGTTCCAGCACTGACCTGACACTGTAGTGTCAGTTGACGTCGATGTTTCGCTGTTGGGTGGGTATACCAAATAGGCCACCAAAATCTCTCAGTTTCCCATTGACAGAGGTGAGCCAGAAGGGAACTACTTCCCGCTCCCAGATTTTGAACCCTGGGTTGGCCATGAAGTCATTGTATAGTGGATAACTCCAAAAGAGGCTAAGTGTAGTGTATGGCAGGATTTACTTCCTTCTTAATCTATGCTCTTTGTGCCATATTTTAAGTATGTGCAAAATAGCAGCGTTCCCTTAGGACACTTCCTGTTTGATTCCATGGATGCATAAAGCAGGTCTGTGAGTCTTTGATTCCCTGTAATGGCTTTTCAAGGATATCCTTACATTTACATTCAGTGTTGTACCAATCTCTCAGGCTTGTCATCTGTGTTTTTCAAACTGCTAAACAGCAAGACTCCCCTTCCCCCCAATAAGTTGTTCATAGCTAACCCTAGGGGTTTTGTTAGCCCATAGCCAATCCGTACAGTAGGATTGAAGTTGCTTAAATACTCTACGGGAATACAGACTGGCAAGACCTGGAAAAGGCAGTGGAATCTTGGCAATATTTAGTTATTTATTTATGACTTTGGTAACCAGGTAGGTGCGCTGATCCCAGGGACTGTTTTCAGGCACGACCCGGGCTACATACTGTGGCACAAGAACTAATATAACAAACAACAAAGAATGGAACAGTTAACAAAAACGAAAAAAAAAGATAAAGGTTACAACAGTGCACGGGAATAGTAAATAGAAGAACAACAAAAAATACAGGATTCCATAAACCATACATCAGTTAGGCATTACAGTAAGTAAGGGTATGCATAAATGTATAGTTCTATCAGCAGCAGTAGCAATAGGAGACAAACAAGGGAATCTAAGTATAAGCAGAAAGAGTGATCAGGTGTAACATAGTATAGGGGTGGGGCAGAGGGATGGGAGGCAGGATTAACAAACATAGGTACTAAAGCTCAAGTACAAGCAGGACAGCTTAATTGATTCCCACTTGACCTAATATACATACAACCATCAGCATTTTTCCTTTGCCATCTCCTCCTGGTGTGCTTGTTAGACCGCCCAAGTGCTGCCACCTCAGCTCTACCATGGATTACTCTGGCAGTGTACACCCAAATCCTGGTCCAGCTGGGGTCACATTGTCAAGCAACAATAATAAGGAAGGAACAATTACACTCACCAACATAAATATCTGCTGTCTACTCAAAAAGATAGACTGTTTGCAAGTCTGGACATTACAACATAACCCTGACGTACTCGGAGTCGTTGAGACGTGGCGTACTCCAAAAACACTGAATTCCACTGTCCCGATACCTAGTTACACACTATTTAGGAATGACTGGATCTCAAAAAGAGGAGGGGGCTGTGCGTTATACATTAAAGACTCAACAAAGGGGTTTGCTCTTCCTTTGCCCCACCTTACCAGTACTGCACAAATTCTCCCCATAAAAATTCTGTTGTGGGCCAACAATAAAGCTCTATCTATATTTACTGTATATATCCCTCCTGAAGAGAAATTTCCAGGATTCGAAGACCTCATGGAGGTTATCAGATGTCAGCACCTCAACTCTGAATCCATCATTCTAGAGGACTTCAGTATCAATTGGTTGGCACCACCAACTGGCACATATAAGGACACTATAGCTGCACTGCATCTTACACAACTTGTTGACTCACCCACTAGAACAGTTACAAAACTGGATCTAGCACATTACTTGACTGGATCCTCACAACCCACCCGGATCGTATCTCCAACGTGATGGTCCACCCAGACTCACTGAGTGACCACTCTCCTGTAACCTGTAGCTGGACCAACAAATTCAATGCAACACCCCCCATATAATCTCTAATCGTAAACTAAAAAGGGGTCACCTGGAGTACCTTAAGGAACAGCTACGCAACACTGACTGGAGCCCCCTTGACACAGCGGAGGATATGGACACTGCACTCGAGTACTTCATCAAACAATTCAATGCTGCTTGTGACTGCCATGCCCCAGTGCAGAGGACAAATATCTGTGGAAGATACAGCCCCTGGATCACACCAGACTTAATAGGTCACAAAAAACAGGGACAACTGGTGGCATAGGGTGCAGAACTCAAGCAATCAGACTTCCAGGAATACAGAAGACTTAGGAATGACTGCACTTGGACTGTTCGCTCTGCCAAAAGTAAACATTTTAGGGAAGCATTACAAACATCATGGGGAAATGGCAAGTCTTTTTGGAATAACCTAAAAGATGTAACAGGGAAAATCAAAAAAGAGGCTCCACAAATGCTCAACATCGATGGTACCCCTACCCTTGACCCCCTGACTATTGCCAACATGTTTAACAAAGCATTTACTGACCTTAACAGTTAACTTCCGACAAATTTATTTGAAGAAACCAACCCAAGCTCAAGCCAAAGCCTAGGGCCCACTCAGACATCCCCCCTCCCTTCTATTTCAAATCTGTCAGCTACAACCAAGCAAGAAAGTACATTCGTAAGGTACTTGGAAAATCTAGGAAAAGTGGCGATCCACTCGACCTTAAATTTATTTCCCTTGCACTTCATGAAATCCTAGCTCCCATTACTAAATTGCTGAACTTATCCCAGCAGCTGGCTCAATTCCCCCAAGCTTGGAAGTCAGCCCTGGTAACTCCGGTGAACAAGAGCGGTGACCGGGCACAGCATGCCAATTACAGACCTATTTCTATCCTTCCACCACTGTCAAAAGCGCTGGAGCACGTAGTCTCAGACCAGCTGGTTGAATACCTTAATAAATAACATTCAGTGTCCAGAACAACATGGATTTTGGAAAGGGCACAGTACCTCCACAGCTCTTCTGGAGTTCACCAGTTGCATACACAGTTCACTGGACCAGGGTAACCTTGTTGATGCAGCCTTTATTGATCTAACAAAGGCCTTTAACACGGTCAGTCACTCCCCTACTACTTCAACAACTCACCAAGATAGGTCTCTCTAGCCCCACTACTAACTGGTTCAAAAACTATCTAGCTGATTGTTACCAACAGGTAAAGATTGGAAACATCACATCTGGGCCCCTGCCGGTTCATTGTGGGGTCCCCCAGGGGTCAGTCCTAGGACCCCCTCCTTTTCAGCATCTTTCTAAATAGCCTACCTCGATCATGTGACCAATGGATACTTCTCTATGCAGATGCTGCTGTTATTTTTACTTCTCAACATGACCCTCACACCCTAAACTATCAGCTACAACATGCTTTTAAACAAACTGAAGATTGGTTATGAGCCCACAAGATGGTTCTGAACTATAAAAAGACAAAAGTAATGCTTTTTGGTGATGCTAGAAGCAAACACAAAGCAGCATCCCTTAATATCACCAACTACATAGGGGTTTCACTTGAACAAGTGGAGCAATTCAAATACCTGGGGGTTACGCTTGACTGTTCCCTCTCCTATGCAGAATACATTGAGAATGTGGCCAAAACATTCAACATAAGAACTGGGCTCCTGCACAGGCACAAGAAATGCCTAACACCTGAAGCACTCCAAACTGCAATACATAGCACAGTTCTCTCCGTCATCGGCTATGGATTGGTCATATGCAGCTCAGCCACTCCCACCTCACTGCGTAGGATAGCAGTAGCCCTAAACAAAGCCTGCAGACTGCTCACCAATTCCCCCCCTTCCCGCCAACTAACACACACACGTGACCTTTAAGAACAAGCCAGGTGGCTACAACTTGAAAACAGAATACAATACCAAACCTGCCTGTTAGCTAAAAAATCACTACTTGGACTTCAGCCTCCTGGAGTCACAAGTTTATTAAGCTTATTCACAGGCCCACACTGCACCAGGAACTCTGACCATCAGGTTCTCACCATCCCTCACTGGAGAACCTCCCAAGGGTAGAGGTCATATGCCTACCGGCACCACTTTGACTCAATAATGTCCTTCTACCCTGAATTGTCCCCATTTTTGTCCTGCAATACCTGCGCCTCCTCTCCCACCTCCCCTAAATAGTCATCATGTCCCCCCAACTCAGTGCCCCTGCTTCCTTTCTGGACAGCTGCTTACTGTCTTTACCTGACAATGCCACCTAGGCTTCTACTGTTACCTGAATAATCCTAGTGTTAAAACCATCTCTGTTTCCTATTTACAATGTATTTTTGTCTGTGTTTACTCACCTAGCTAGATACTCCTAAACCCACAATGTATGTGTACCCACCCTTTACGATGTGGAACGTTTGTTAAAGGTATTGTAATCCAAGGTTGAGTAAATAAATAAAAAAAAATTAAAATAAAAATACATACACATTCCTGTAGGGTGCAGTCGGGAAAGTGAGTGAACTACCCATGGAAGCAATGGCAGCAGGAAGTTGTCAGGAGCTAGTCTTTCAGGCGGGTTTTGAATTGGCAGTGGGTGTCGAGGGAGCAGAGCTCGGCATATGGTAATTTTAAGCACATCGGCTGTGCCAACGAAAGAGAGGCGTAGTCTTCCATTTGTTAAATAGTTCCTTAACACCAGATGATAGAGGTGGATAATTGGCTTTATATTGACTTTGTATAGTTTTTAGTCACACTGACACAAGTATTGGAATCTTGTTTCAACCCACTTGAAAGGTAGAGTTGATTGCAACTCACGAGTATGGTTAACAAAAGGCCTGAAATGTTTAAATTTTCTAATAGCAACATTGAAACTGCAAATAAGGGTCGATTGGCCCATCCAGTTTGCTCATTTTTTCATTGTGATTGCTTTTGCTGCAGACTCTCCTTGGTCTACAGCACTGTCTCTTCCATCTCTTCCTTACCTTTATGATTCCATTGTGCCAATCCCAGGCTTTTTGAATCCCGCCACAGTTTTTGCCCCCACTGCCTCTGCTGAAAGGCTGTATCAGGCATTCACCACCCTTTCTGTTAAGAAGTATATCTTCACATCTCCCCTGAACCTAGCCCCATTCAGCTTCATATCATGACCCCCTTGTTCTGGAGCACCCTTTTCTTTGAAAATACCTCCCACCTGTACCTTATGTCATGAACCCACTCATGTGGGTCAGATCACTGAGCTCACAGTGCCCACCCTTAAGTGCAATCCATGACAGGTAGGGAGGGAAACAGGGATACCCTCCCCGTGTCCGCCCAGAGTGTTCACTGGGTTACAACAGAACACTTGCCACGAGGTCCCAGTGTATCCCTTTATACTTTGCATCAGGGCACAATACCAGTCTCAAGTCCTGTGGCCAAATATGAACCAGTTTCCTGGCTATTACACAAAGGATGAAGACCCAGGTAAGTACGCTCTCTTCGGGGTAGCAGCACAAAAACCTGATTTGGCCTTCACCCTACAGGACATGCAGTAGCCCAGTTCACAATGCCTGCAGACTTGTATAAGACTCTGGTACTCTCCCTAATCCTACCAGATCCCCTACTGACCCTTTTCAATTTGTTTGCTATTTGGTGACCCTTCTGAGCATAAACAGTTGCCACAGATTTGTAATAAAACTTCTACATTCACACATACAATAAAGAATCTCACGCAGGCAGAATTCTTTAGAAAAAACTAAAGTATTTACTAAAATAATACAAAAATGCAGTTACAAGTAAAAGAGCACATATACAAATTTAGGTTACAGTATAATAAACAGAATAGGAAAGTATACAGTATAAATGTCTTAAAACGAGTTTAACTCAGTCTCTACCTCAGCCTCAGAACTCACATGTGAGTCGAAATGTTCTATACTTAACCTTATTCAAAATGGCCACCTGGGGCTGAGTGAAATGAGTTTCACACTTCAGAGAATCTTTGGCTGACAGAAGATCTAAGTCCTTGTGTAGCAGTCTGGCAGTTCTATTGTCCTCAGGAGAATGTCCAAAACCAGAATGGTCAACTGGCTCTGTGCTGAGAGGTTAACTAACCTTTCTGAACTGCAGTGTCAGCAATATTCCAGTCATAAGGAAACGAGTTTATTTTCTCACCAGTGACCCACAGCATGGTTTATGACAGTTTTAGAATTAACCTCTTTGAAGTCTCAGTTTCTGGCAATAACAAGCTGGAAATTAATTTCACACAGTACCACTAGAAGGATGTGTGCCTTTATTATAGTACCTCACACAGGCCTGTTAGGAAGGTATTTCCTGGCAAAAACATTCATGGGCCTCATAACATGTGATATTCTTATAATAGTTCCTGAGAGCAAAAGAATCTGCTTCTGTAGTGCATGTTTATGGCAGGTAAATGGCTTTTGCAACATCTCTGCTAAAGGATCCTTGGAATGAAAATCTCACTCCTAGCAAAGCACGTGGCCTTCAAGTCAAAAGGTCAAACCCCTTAAAAATAATCTAGGCTTTCCCTATGCCTTGAATTAACACTGGCATGGGCATACACAGCAATCCCATAAAACAGTATATAACAGAAATATATATTGCAAATAATTATTGGCAGTTGACTAGCTCATGAGACTCCTCCCTCCTAGACTAAATTTGTGGGAACCCATCCTTAGCATAGTACGAGTTTCACAAATTCTGTTCATTGCTCTAACTGACAAGATAGCCCATCTCCGTTGGTATTTGCCAACCCTGCCCTGTAGGTAATGGTCATATTGTAACCCTGTAAGGCAATACTCCATCTTGAAAGACAACCATTCATCTTCCCTATCTGAGTCAGCCACACCTGGGTGTTATGATTGGTCTGTATCTCAAAGTGCCTCTCGTAGAGGTATGGCTCTAACTTCTTCAGGGCCCATGCCAGCACAAGGCACTCCTTTTCAACAGTGGAATAGACCTGCTCCCGTTGAAGCAGTGTTTTACTAAGGTATGCTATTGGGTGATCTTTCCATTAATTAGAGGTCTGACTAAGGTCTGTTCCAATCCCAACATCTGAGGCATCTGTCTGGACTCCAAATGACTTACTGTAGTCCTGGCTGGCAAACACAGGAGTACCGCACAGTGCCTCATTTAGCCATGTAAAGGCTTGTTCATGGGCTGGTTCCCATTTTACCTTTTTACGTTCGCTTGCGCAAGGAACATTTTGGGAGAGTAGCACACTTGGAGGTGTGCCTCTCCCACCCAATGCACTGCTCCCTTGAGCAGGCGTGGCAGTCCTGCACCAATGGGTGCAGGAGCTCGGTATGACAGCGGTGTTCCTCTGCTTCAAAGGAAAGCACTGCTGCCATACTGGCACCGCCCCCCATGTCACGTGCTATCTCCCCTGCATAGTCACGCCCGCCTCCCCCAAAGCTTTGGTGCCGCGCGAGCCCACACCCAGCGTGGCAAATGTGTTGCCGACAGGGTGCCCAATCCCCGTCGGCTCCAGCTCCCCAAGCCATCCTGCTGCGCTGGAGCCCACCCAGCGTGGCAAGCGGTAGTTTATTTTGCTGATGGGGTGCCCAATCCCCGTCCGGCTCCTCGCCCCACCCGCGTGGTTTGCCCGGCAGGGGTGCCCAATACCCATCGGCTCCTCTCCCCCCAGCCATCTTCTGCCATGCTGGGAGCCCACCCAGCGTGGCAAACGTCCCACGTCCTTTTTTATTTTTCAACCTGTAAAACAAAACGGTCCCGCCACGTCTCCCAGCCCCCTCCACAACCCGCTCCCACCCACTGCGCACCCAGCCTTCCCACACCCCTCACCCCATACTTACCTCTGGACTCTGGCGCGATGATCTTGGTGAACCGGGAACACGTCCACTCTTCAAAGCTGACCGTGAACTGAGGAAATGCCGGTAAGCTGTATAATGGGCTACATTGAGGGGTTTCAACTTTAGTGCATATCTCAGTCATTTTTTGGAATTTTTGCACCAAATTTTCAACATGGGGTTTTTGGGACCCCTTCTCATGAATGATGTCACTGTCATGGCGTTATTCAGGCCCGAAGGGTGATTTCGCAGGCACTGCGCAGTCACTGCGCAAAATCACCCTTTGGCCTTGAATAACGCCATGACAGTGACATCATTCATGAGAAGGGGTCCCAAAAACCCCATGTTGAAAATTTGGTGCAAAAATTCCAAAAAATGACTGTTTTACGAGCGTGCGTTGTACAGTTCCTACGCAGGCTCGTAAGTTCGCGAATTTTCAATATTTTCACTCCAGATTTTCAACATTGCCATTTTACCACACCTTCTTATGAGTAGTACAGCTGTCATTTTTCACATCTCACCCAAAACGTGTTTCCGCCCATGTAGCGCACAATGGCGCAGTCGGTGTGCGAAATCAATGTATGGGACACATTAAGAAAATCACAGTGACACTGTTCATGAGCAGAGGTCTTAAAATGGCTATGTTGAAAATTTGGTGAAAAAATTCCTACAAATGACTGTTTTACGAGTGTGCGTTGTGCAGTTCCTATGCATGCTTGTAAGTTTGCAAATTTTCAATATTTTCACTCCAGATTTTCAACATTGCCATTTTACCACACTTCCTTATGAGCAGTACAGCTGTCATTTTTCACATCCTGCCCAAAAACGTGTTTCCGCCTATGTAGCACAATGGGGTAGCAACAAGGTCATGCTGGCAATTTATTGTGCAAATACCAGCAATCGCAGACAGGGCATTAGGGTACAGCACCACATGCCAAACACCACTGCAAATACCTGCAAGCGAGCGTTCGGCATTGACAAATGCTTGTTAGGCATTCTTTTCTTTAGCAGGTGAGATAGGGATTTTGTACAAACTTATGATAGTACCCAGCGTCCCTAGGAAATGCCGAACCTGCTTCTGGGTTTCCGCCTGGGTCACACCTCTATCACCTCAACCTTGGCTTGATTAGGCTGAAGCTGCCCTCACTCTACTACATGTCCTAGGTATCCCACCTCTGCCATGGCCACCTGGCACTTTTCGGCCTTGACAGTGAGCCCTGCCCTCTGTATCCTACCTAACACTTCCCTCAGGTGGGACAGGTGTTCTTTCCAGCTGGCACTGAAGATGGCAGTATCATCCAGGTATTCCATGGCATACTCCTCAGTACCATGCAACACCTGGTTCACCAGCCTTCGGAAGGTGTCATGGGCGTTCTTCATTCCAAAAGGCATTACCCTGAACTTGGAATAATCCTATTGGAGTGATGAAGGCCAACCTCTCCCTAGCTCTGTCAGTTAACTCCGCCTGCCAATACCCTTCTGTCAGATCAGTGGTGGTGAGATATGTTCATCCTCCCAACTTGTCCAGTAGTAAGTCCGTCCATGGCATTGGGTGGGCATCAGACTCCGTGACTGCATTGAGTCCCCGATAGTCTACACAGAAGTGAGTAGAGGCATCTGGCTTTGGAACAAGGACTACGGGTGAGGCCCAGGGACATTGGAATTTCTTGATTATCCCTAAATCCAGCATTTCCTCCACCTCCCTCCTAATGTCCTTTAGGACAGCCTCGGGCACCCAGTAGGCTGTCTGTCGGATGGGTGCTTGTGCTCCTGTGTCTACAGTGTGTTGTTTAGGGGGTACGCCCCAGCTTAGCTGTAAACAAAGGGCCAAAGTCCCCTAAAACCTTCCTCACTTCCTGGTACTGTTCCGTGGTCAACTGGGGCGACAGTTTGATTGCCTCCACAGAGGACTTCCGCTTGCTTTCCTCCAACAAGTCCAGTAGGGGATCTGCTTCATACGTTCCCTCCCCAGAACTACACACTGCAAATACCATGTCAGCCCTATTTGCATATGGCTTCATCATGTTGACATGGTACATTCTATAGGTGTGTCTCCTGTCAGGCAGTTCTACAATGTAGTTTGTCATTCACTTGTCTGACTACTTTGTATGGTCCTGCCCACTCGGCCTGCAGCTTATCCTTCTGGACCGGGACTTAGGGCCATGACTTCCTGACCTACACTGTATGAGTGAGTTCTGGCTCTGCGGTCATACCAGACCTTTTGCTTCTGCTGGGCGACTGAGAAATTGCTCTGGGCTGCTCCCATAAGTTCCTTCAGCTTTTCCTTAAACATCAGGACATATTCCACTGTGGGAGTTCCCTGGGTGGCATGTTTGCCTTCCCAGTCTTCCTGGACCAAGTCTAGGGGCACATGCACCCTGCATCTATATAAGAGTTCAAAGGGGGAAAACCCTGTTGACTCTTGGAGCACCTCCCTGTACGCGAACAACAGGTGGAGAAGGTATTTCTTCCAGTCCTCCATGCTGTTCAGTAAGCGCTTGGAGGATAGATTTTTTTTTTTTTAACACTACTGCTGTTTCTCGCCCCCCAGCCAGCCTTCTGCAACCCCCAGCTCTGTCCCCGGAATTACGGGACCCCACCTTATGCCCAGCCGGGAGGCGGTGCCTGCGGGGGAGTCGGGATGTCGTCTACGCCAAGGATTTTTCTCCTTTTCACCCCTTTATGCCCGCAGACTGTGCAGTGGTGCAGCAGCAATCCCTGCCTCCATGAGGCAACCAAGCACAGTGGGCGCAAGAGCCCCCTAGCTTTGCCATTCACAGCACAGACTCCCCACTCCGAGGAAAGAGAGCTATGACACTCAGTCCTTGCCTCCCTCGCCGGCCCCCAAGTGAACAGAGTCCATTCCCGAACCCAGGTCACCAGTGTGGCATGAGGTGTGGCATCCAGCGCCTCAACCCTCAGCACCACCAGGGCATCGTTGGAGCATGGAGCATCGATTTTAGCTCAACCCTCAGCGCCACCAGGCCGGCGTTGGAGCATCGATTTTAAGATACCATTAAACCTTTCACCAAACCTTTTGGCTTGTGGGTGATAAGGTGTCATGCATCTTTGCACTACCTCACACTTCTCCCACAAACACTTCATCAGGTCCAACATTAAGGAACCCCCTCGATCGGTGATAACCTCCTGCAGAAACCCGACATAGGAGAAAATCCCTAGTATGGCGTTGGCCACGCTGTCTGTCCTAAGTGAGGAAAGGGCAACCACCTCTGGATATCTAGTGGCATAATCAACTACCGTCAGGATACACCTCTACACCTCTTCTCAGTGGAGCTGGGGGTACTCAAAGGTCCCACAATATCCATTCTTACCCTCTGGAATGGCTCCTCCATAATTGGCAAAGGAATTAAGGTGGCTTAGGTTTTATTACCCACCTTCCCTATTTGTTGGCACCAGTGACAAGACCTACAGTATTCCTTCACCTGCTGGGTGAAGTTGGGCCAGTAGAAATTATGGGCCAATCGTTGTGTTGTGCGCACGATTCCCAGATGTCCAGACATGGGGATATCATGAGTGATCTTGAGCAACTGCTTACGGTACACCTGGGGAATGACAAGCTGCCTGCCCATCATCTCTCTCTCTCTGTCCTTATCTACTGCGTATAGAGCAGTCCATTGTCCCAAAATACCCTATGTCTCCCATCACCTCCCTGTGTCCTGTCAGATTCTGTCAAAGCCCTCAGTCTTTCCAAACTAGGGTCAGTCCTCTGAGCAGCTGTGAAATCTTTACATTTTCCCAAGGCCTGTGACATGTCCCCTTCAGTCTCTAAACTAGGGTCCATAGCTCTAGCGTAAGAGCATTCAGGGTCCCTGCCATCCCTAACTGATTGATCATTGGTTACCCCCTCCCTCCTTAGAGTAACCTTCTGTAGCTGTTTTGTGAACTGCTATGTGGGGAAGGAAAAGTATGCCTCTTTGCAAATAACACAAAGATCTATAACAGAGTTGATACACAAGAGGGGGTGGAAAGGATGAGAAGGGACTTGGCAAGGTTGGAGGAATGGTCAGATGTATGGCAACTTAGATTCAATGCAAAGAACTGCAAAGTAATGCACCTGGGAAACAAAAGCCCAAGGGAAGAGTACACAATGGCGGGGAGGTACTAACAGCAACAGAAATGAAAAGGGACCTGGGGTAGTCATATCAGATGACCTAAAGGTGGGCAAGCAATGTGAGAAGGCAGTAAGGAGAGCTGGGGGGATACTGGGATGCATAGGGAGAGGCATCACAAGTAGAAAAAGGAAGTGTTATCCCTCTGTACAGACAGTTGGTGAGACCCCATCTGGAGTACTGTGTCCAGTTTTGGATACCCCATCTCTGCAAGGACGTAGACAGGATGGAGGCAGTCCAGAGGAGAGTGACAAAAATGGTGCAGGGTCTGTGTCAGAAACCGTATGAAGAGAGACTAAGAGAGCTAAATAATGTATACCCTTGACGAAAGGAGGGATGGGGGGACATGATAGAAACTATCAAGTACCTCAGGGGAATCAACAAGTACCTCAAGAGAATCAACAAAGTTCAAGAGGATAGCATCTTTCAGAAAGAGATGTGCAAGAACAAGGGGGCACAATTTGAAGATAGAGGAGGGATGGCTCAAGGGCAACATGAGGAAGTATTTTTTCATGGAGAAGTTGGTGGACGCATGGAACAGCCTTCCTGAGGAGGTTGTGGGGTCAAAAGCAGTGGGGGAATTCAAGAATGCATGGGACAGACACACGGCAATTCTGGTGGGGAGGTAGGAAGAAGTAAGCTGTTGGTTAACTAGGATCTGCAGCTTATCCAATAGGCAGGGAAATGGGCAGACTGGGTGAGACAGGTGGTCCTTATCTGCCATCATAGTCTGTTTCTGTTTTTCTGCATGGATTGTGAATTACCTTCACCACTGCTGTGCTATGGCTCAGGTTAAATTTAAGGGCAGCATCTGCGCCCTCTCCACCTGAGCGGTTTCCAGGAGCCTGGCAGAAATACAGTCTCTGCTTATTGGAGAAATTTGTAGAGCTGCAACTTGGAGCACAGTGCACACATTTTCCAAGCACTATGCCTTGGATGGCCATGCCAAGTAGTATGCCACTTTTGGCAGAACAGTTCTGAATGGATTACTACCCTGAGTGATCCCTCAGCTGCAGTCACCCTAGGCCAGGACTTTTTCTGAGTTTAGTACTCTGACCCAGTAGTCTGAATTAATGGTGAAGATTGATTCTTGGAAGATATTAAAATTGTGTACTTACTGTAATTCTTGATTTTTAAAAATATGTTCACTGTTGGTTCACACGCTCCATCCACCATCTTCCAGACTCAGTTCGGTATTGTTGTGTTGGTTTTCACGCCTTTATGCTTAGTTTGGGCTGTGAAGACACTGTGTTACTGGATTGGTGGTCCTTCTTATATGGGGCACCAAAGCTGTCATGTGCCCTTAGGTTAAATGCATAAGTTGTTATGTTATGCTGTTCACCTCCTGAGTAAAAAATATGGGGCTGATGCTGCTGTATACCAGTGGGTATGTGTGTCTTCGCGCAGCAACACAAACATGCTGCCTACCACAACACCAGACCTCTGAAAAGTTCTGGCATGGGGTACATCCTTGTAGCTTGCAGGAAAGGCAAGTCACATTTTTCTCCTGTGGTTTTCTTCCAGCTGTGCCAGGCATTTTTTTTCTTCTTACTCTTGGCTGACATGGTTTCGTTTCCTATGCCAAGTTGGCTGTCAAGCCCAATCAGTTCAGCGATCACTGGGGAGATGAGTACATCTTGACTCCTTAGGGCTAAGCAGCCCTGCAATTACACATGCACCACAGGTTTCTCCCTTGCCGGGGTTAATCTGACTATTAAAAAGTTCCCTTCTGGCATCATGCTTCTTGCCTTCAGGAATCATTTGCAGATTTTTCTGCTAATTGGCACATTGTGTCATCTCGTTCTCAAGGGATCTCAACTATTTCTTGCATATCCCTGTTTATTGCCAGTCACACATTTACAGGGCTGCAGCCTTAGTATCATTACACCTCTGCTATCCAGCTAGTAGTGCTTCTACTTCTGCTAGAGGTTCTGGCTGTCACAAACACACTCCACATGTCAGGCCCTCTGCTCCCATAGTGCCAAACCTGGAAATGCAATATGTGAACAGCAGACAAACAGGGTATCCCTCCTGTTTGTTTTGGGTCCAAAACACCTACTAGTCTCGAGTTCTGAGGTCAAACATGTACCCATTTTGTTAGCACGCCCAGTTAACAAGATCAAATACCACACCCTCTTCCGGGAAATGCAGTTCAGTACTTAACCCAGCGGGCACCCAGCCTGGTTCACAGTTCTCCCTTTGACTCGACGGCGACCTAGGTACGTTTCTTACCTTAGTACAAATGGTAGCACACTATAAGCCCTTTAACAGTTACGTCAGAATTATCGACACTGTTCCAGCATTCACATGCAGAATGAGAAAAGACTCCGGCAACATTAAGGAAACCAAAATGTTTACTAAAATTACAAAAAAATAGTAAATATATACAAAACATAGAACATATACTGTATACATAAATGTTTATAATCCAAAAGAAATGGAAATTATAGAAACAAAACATCTGGTACTTGAATTGTTAGTTCTAACTCAGTTTTAATTTGGGTATTACCTATCCTTGAAAGAAGTGCCCTTAAGTCCTGAACACTGTGTGTTCTCTTAGGAGTCCAGCAATAGAAGACAAATTTCACTCCTTTCAGCCAGATTGATAATAAGCCAAAATGTCCCTCCCATCCTGTGAGGTCACAGCTCATGTGGTCACTCGAGTATGTCTGAAAGGGGTCATTTTACTGCTTGCTTGAATTCAGAAAGATAGCAATACTAAATTATAATAGTCTCTTTGATCAGAGCATTCCTTTGATCTTCAGAGCTCCTTCCTGACCGCTATTTTCTCTAGGGGTGAGAAATGTAACAGGTCTCTGTTCAGAAATTGTTTCTTCCCAATATGTCGAAAAATGCATCCTGGTTCCTGGACTTCAAAGTAAATGGATAGTTTACAATGTGTGATAAACTGGCCTTTGAAGGAAGTTCTTAATTAATTTATCCACTGGGTCAGTTTTACTACAGCCAGCTGTTCCAACAAGCAGGTGCCGTTGGGGTCAAAAGGTCAGGCCCCTTCAAAGCTAGTCTTCCCCATGGGCCTGCTGTCATATTTTCCCAGCAGACATTCACAGAACATACATTTATATCACAACTATGATATAATATAATAACAAGTAGAGTGTCTTACATACATAGAAACATAGAAGTTGACGGGCGATGAGGACCGCAAGGCCCATCAAGTCTGCCAATTTCTTTTTCTACCTTATGAATGTGCCATCGGCCTTTGCTCTGTCAATGGCCTATCTAGTCATACTTATCTGTATTGCTCCCCTTATGCCTATTCCATGCCTGTTTGAAGCCCTGCACTGTATTCATATCCACCACTTCTTGAGGTAGGCTATTCCATGTATCCACCACCCTTTCTGTGAAAAAGAACTTCCTCACATTACCACTTAATCGGCCTCCCTCTAATCTCATGCTGTGTCCTCTTGTCCTGCTATTTTTTCTTACATTGAGACATGTTAGACTCTTTCACCTTGTTAATGCCCTTGAGGTGTTTGAATGTTTCGATCATAGCATCTCTCTCCCTCCTTTGCTCTAGGGTATACATATTGAGCTCTGTTAATCAGTCCTCATATGGTTTTTGATGCAGTCCCTGCACCATTTTGGTTGCCTTCTCTGGACTGCTTCAATTTGGTTAATGTCCTTGTGAAGGTGTACTCCAGTACTACACGAGTACTCCAGATGGGGTCAAACCAGTGTCTTGTAAAGAAGGATTATTACCTCCCTTCTGACATGATAACCCTACTAATACACCCAACATCCTCTAGCCTTACCTACTGCTTTAGTGGTTTGCTTGGATAATTTCAGGTCATCGGCGATGATGACGCCCAAGTCTCTTCCCTTGTGACTGCCCAGCAACTCCCCACCCAGCCTATAGGTGGCTTCAGGGTTTCTCTTCCTTATGTGCACGATCTTGCACTTTTTGTGTTAAACCTAAGTTGCCACTCTTCCACCATTTTGCTAGTTTATCCAGATCTCTTCTCATTCTGCCCACCCCATCTGGATCATCTACTCTGTTGCAGATCTTGGTGTCATATACAAACAGACAAACTTTACCCTCCAGTCCATCTGCTTTCTTACTGATGAAGATATTGAAGAGGACTGGCCCCAGGACTGATCTCTGAGGTACCCCACTTGTGACTGCATCTCTTCTGACTGTATACCGCTTACCACCACTCTCTGCTTTCTGTCCCACAACCAGTTTGCCACCCAGTTGACAAACTTCACCCACCCAGGCCTACCCAGCTTATTAATCAATCTTATATGGACAGTATCAAAAGCTTTACTTAAGTCAAGGTAGATGACATCAGCTACTCCCTCTTGGTCCACCACTCTGGTTACCCAGTCAAAGAAATCTATGAGATTAGTTTGACAGGACCTTCCTTTTGTAAACCCATGCAGCCTTGGATCTTGTGCTTCTATGGATTCCAGGTGTCACACTGTTTCCTTAAGGAATGCCTCCATAATCTTGCCCACTACTGAGCCGTGCCTCCTCCCTGCTACCACTCTTGTGGAACGGGATCACATGAGCCCTTCTCCAGTCTTCTGGGACCTCTCCTGTGCTCAGAGACACACTAAACAGTTCTCATAATGGCTCTGCTGGTTCTACTTTTAGCTCCTTTAGTGCCCTGGGAGGTATGCCATCAGGTCCCATTGCCTTGTCCACCCTGACCTTATCATGCTCTTGTAGGACCCTTTCTTTTGTGAAGGGTCTAGTGCACACCTCCCTCCCCCACCCCGTGTCCATGGTGCTGGGCTATGGGTCCAACCCTACCTTCTCTTCAGTAAATACTGAACAGAGGTATCTATTTAGGATAGATGCTTTTACATGGTCCTCCTCCTCACATGCCCCCGTATCCGCTTCCATCTTAGCAATACCCCCTCTGGACTTTCTCCTTTCACTAATGTATCTATAGAAAGTCTTGTCACCTTATTTTACTGTTTGCGCTAGTGTTTCCTCGGTTTGCGCCTTTGCCTGCCTTACTGCCTTCCCTGCTTCCCTTAGAGAAGTTTGGTATGCCTCCCTATCTTCATCCTGCTGCGTTCCCTTGTATTTCCTGAAGGCCAGCCTTTTGGCTCTAACCTTTTCTGCTGCTGTTTTTGAGAACCAAAGTGGTTTCCTTCTTATTTTGCACTTCCATTTCTTTCTAACACAATAGGATGTTGTTTCAAGTGTTGCATCTTTAATGCTTGCCCACTTTGCCTGTACACCCTCACCTGTATTTCTTTTTGCTAGGGCTAGCTTAACTTTGTTGGCCATCTTATCAAAGTCAGCTCCTCTGAAGTCCCATATTTTGCCTTGGAATGGGATGATTTTGTTCTAGTGGCCAAATTGAACCATACCATGTGATGGGCACTGGCTCCCAGGTGACCTTCTACCTGGAGATCTGTGATCCTTTCCCTGTTAGTCAGTACTAGATCTAGGATAGCCCTGTCTCTTGTGGGTTGTTGTGCCAGTTGTTTGAGGCCTTCCCCTACAAGGAATCCACCATGTGTCTAGTTCTGGCAGATGTTCCTGCTGGTATTGACCAATCTGTATCTGGCATGTTGAAGTCTCCCATTATCAGAACCCTCCCCTTTAGCTGTCATGTTTTGTATATCTTCTAACAGTAATGTGTCTATGTCCTCCCCCTGGTCTTGAGGACTGTACACAACCCCAGTTTGTATGGCTGTCCCATTTCCTGTGTCCAGGATGACCCACAGTTTTCTGGCTCCTTATGGCCCCATACCAAACTACCTGTCTGTGCCACCTAGTGTGTCCTTACCTGTGTCTAGAAGTTGGTAGTCCGGTTTTATTTTCTTCTTAATTTTCCTATATAATTTTCCTTATCAGTTAGGGCAGTGGAGATCTTACTTCGAGAGGGTTCCTGTAGTAGGTTTTCACACAGGGCTGCACCCCCTGGCGTCAGGATCGCACAGCAAACTTGTAGCTAGCAATCATTGGCGGGGACTGCCCCCACCCCACCCCCATCGTCAGGTGATGGACGTCAGCGTGACTGTAAAAGGGGTGGCTCCCGCTGTCGCTTGGTATTGTTCGACAAAAGCAGTAGAACAGCTTTCAGTTGCCTGCCATTTTTGATAGTGAATATTTTCTTTTTTACGTTTTCTTTCATGACCATTATGGTGTATGTTGTCTAGTCGGCCCAAGAAGAAGTGCTCCAAGTGCAACGCACAGATTCCGCACGGGGACATATCATTCCCGGTATGTCCTCTGCCTGGAGCCTAGGCACAACTCTGCCGAGTGCATCATTTGCCAGGGCTTCAACCAGGCCACGTGCACCTCAAGGAAGAGGACCCTGGACGCCCATCTGCTGACCCAGAGACTGACTTCAGTGGAAAAAGAGCTTCAGGAAAGATTGCCGTCGCTGGCACGGGAAAAACCCTCTAATATTATTATGTATGATGTTTGTAATATAAAAATGTAGTATGTGATTGTCTCGCATAAGTCAGCCTGTGCTTCCGTGGGTGCCCCCACACACACACACAGGTTGCAGTGAAACTACAGGATATGTAAACTGACCAGAGGATGTGTGAAATTGACTAGTGAAGGGAAAACCTAGAGTTTCTCTTCTGTTCTTAATTAAGACTCTGGCCATCTGTCAGAGGATGTTTCAATAAACTTTTATGATTTCTAGAGGAACCTATTGATAACAGCAATGTGTTAAAACATCGTGAAACACCTTTGAGCTGCCTTGGGAACAGGAACCACAACCAGTTAAAAGAAATGTTTGATTAAAGACGGTCTTATGTAGAAGATGACGTTTGCTGATGTTCACCTTTATTAAAATACCTCCTGGTGGAATTTATGTGAATTAACACTAAAGGAGGGTCTAACTGACCTCACAGAAGAGGAGGGAGATGCCCACTGAAAATAATCCAGTATCTGGGGAAATGGGTGATATCATCTTGGGGCTCTGAAGAACAAAGTTCTCTCTAACTAAAATCAGCACTTATAAAAGGTAATATTGTACTTAAATAGCAAAGATCTAAAAGTATTGTGGTAGAAGTTTTGTTCTGTAATTTTCTTTTGTGACTGAGCTCATGCTTTTGTTGTGTATTTTATTGTACTTATTTTACAATTTTTAGTAAATAACCATTTTTTTTTTTAAATTCTGCCTGCGTCTTCCCAGTTTTCTTTTTGCATATGAAGTGCCTGTATTTTTAAGTCTGACAATGGTTTAAAAGGCGTGATGGTGTTACTAAGCTTGGAAAAGGTAAGGGTTCATTTTGGATACCTGGCTAGGTGTCCCGGCAAAGGATTATACCGCAACCCCCAAAGAGGATACATATCTGTGCCTGTGTATTGGGTATGCAAGCATAAGGTTCACAGTTTGAATCCCCCCAAGAACTTGAGGCTAAAATGTGACTCGGACCCAACGCACACAGGAGGGTTTCCCTGTCTGTTACCTGTTCACACTATTGCACTCTGAGGTTGGCAATGTGGGAGAAGAGGGCCTGACCTGTGGTGTGTGTTTGTGATAGTCTCCAGCCCCAGAGAAGAAAAGAAAGAAGGACAAGGAGAGATGCTGGGAGTGGAGCCATTCTCAAGGGAAGTCCAGCCAGCCAGCTGATGCCTACCAGGGTGGGCCCTCCATCTGTAGAGCCTCTTTCCGCTCTGGTGGACCAGATGCCCTCTCCCTTCCCTTCCGAGGTTAGCAGGCAGTCAGGGGTTGCCTCTTTGGAGGCTCCTTCAGGGTCTTCTGCTTTGAGCTCCACCGCTAAGTTGCCGTCCAGCTTCGCCGCCAGGCGCCTGGCCCAGTCTGAGCAGCCTGACCCTAGCCTTCCAGCTTCTGTCAGCCCACCTGCGCCCAGTATGTCAATCAACAGCTTCTCCGCCGATCGCATGCACACCACCTCTCTCCTGTTGAACTCCCTAGTGGATCCGGATGCCGGGCATAGAGAGCTCGCAGGTCCCTCTTCATCCCCTCAGGGTTCTCCCTCCAGGGATTCGCTACCTGTATACGACCTTCTTGGGACTACCCTCCCATTGGATATCATCCTGACCTGTCAACAGGGGATTTACCAGATCTCCCCCTTAGCCTGGCTCTCTCCCGCCAGACCTTTTGAGGGGCAGCATGGACCCTTCTCCTGCGGGACCTTCGTCTCCTCCACCTACCCCATTGCCGGACCTGCTTCCCAGCGTGATTCACTCGGCACCCCTCAATGGGGCCCTTTGTTTCTCTTTCGGGCCCAACCAGGTATTTCCGTGGAACCCTCAATATCCATAATACCTGACACCAGGAGTCGGTCGCCAGAGTTACACCTCGCCGACAAGGCTATCCAATGCAGGCTACCCGACACCAGGACAGGCATACTATCCAGGCTACAAGTACCTTTATTGGTATCAGTCTCCCAGCTACCTTTCTTACATGTAGGGAACCCAGATTACCCGCCTCCACCACTGCAGCCTGTACGCAAAGTCATTCCTGCATGGTGGAAGGACGCTAAGTCCCAACTCCTTCAAGAGCTGGGTCAACCATAGGTAGTTGTCAGGACCACCTGACCTATCAGGGTGCCTCCAGGTAGTCCTGTACCCTCAAGCCAAGTCCCGAAAGTGACTTGGGTGTTCTGCCCTTTGACTCATTGATCACAGGCTCCAGGGCCAGGCTCAAGAGGCATCCTTGCCCAGTAGACCGAATCCTCAGAATCAGATGAGGACCAGTCCGAACCTCACTCTCCCATCGAGTGTCTGCAGAAAGAGCTCCCAAAGTCTCCCCCGCCCCGAGGATCCTTCCTTTGCAGAACTCCTCAGGACCATTTGAAAATCATGTGGATGGGCCTCCCAGGAATTGGACTCCAAATGCAGAAGACTGGCAGAACATTTGGACCTGATCAATGCGGACCCCCTACCCATTCCACCCTGGACGGGGCCACATGAGGACCTTACATCCACCATTTGGCAGCAACCTTCATCCATACCAAGGTTGTAAATCCGATTTATGAACTAAATAAAAAATACCTGCCGTATCCAAGAAGGCCAATAGGACGTACTACCCCCTGGAAGGGGTCTACCACCTAACTGCCCAACCTAAGGCCGATTCTGTTGTGATCATGGCTGACCATGTTAGATTGGCTCAGTGTAAGCATCTTAGTGCCTCTCCACCAGATAAGGAGTCCAAGCAGATGGACCAGTATGGTAGAAAAATCTACTCTATCATCCTTCGCGCTTATCTGTTCCTTTAATTATGTAGCCCATATGGTGGCTTTCCAAAAATCCTCCCTCTCAGGTTTGGAAAAAGACCTCCAGGAGATCCCTGATGAACAGCTAAAGAATAAACTCCTGGATGAAGTCAGGATGAATAAATCATCCTGCCGCCATGCCCTGCATGCCACATATGATTCGGTGGCTCTGTGGCTCAAGAAGCAGCTATGGGAATCTGTCTCAGACGTCTAGCCTGGCTTCATCTGGCAGGATTGGCACAGGATGTACAGAGCTCTCTTTTAGATGCTCCTTTTGGGGGTCCAGTTCTGTTTGGCGGTGACACCAAAGGTATATTATTAGCAAGCTGCAGGACAGCGGCAAATCCCTAAAGGATGTCCATTCTATGTACTGTTCTGGTCAAAAACAACGGCAGCAGCCATTTCGTCACCAGCGGAAATGGAACAAGCAGAACCAGGTCAGACGACAGAACAAGTGTCGTCCCCCAGGTTCCAGCACCCAAACCCTCCCAGGCCAAGTTCCTCAAAGCTGACCCTGGGGGAAAGACGCCCCTCCCCTCCATGTCTTGACTTCCTCCCCCTCTTCTGCTTCCTCTGACCCTTTCGGAGGAACCGGTGGGGGGGAAGATTTGGTCTCTACCTGGACGGGTGGAAGGCAGTCACTGCAGATGCATGGATTCTTTAACTCATAGAAAGAGGTCACTCGATAGAGTTCCTGGAGAGACCTCCTCCCAACCCTCCGGAAAGGTCATTTTACCCATCAGGCCAACAACCACTGGTCTTTCAGGAAATATAAGGTCTACTTCAAAAAGTGGCCATAGAGTGTGTCCCACCAGAACATACAGAAGGGATTCTAATCCCACTTCTTCCTGGTTCCAAAAGGTGGGGATCTAAGGTTAGCTTAGATCTCAGCATGCTCAATCTCTTTGTGGAGTACAAGAGGTTTCACATGTTGACTTTCCAGGGACTGTTACCCATGCTCCTCCCCAACACTTGGCTGTGCTTTCTGGATATGCAGGATGCCTACCTTCATATCCCTATTCTACTGGCCCACCGCCACTTCTTGAGGTTCCCTTTCTGGACCATCCTTCCAGTTCCGAGCCCTACCTTTTGGCCTATCCTCAGCACCTTGGGTGTCCACTAAGTTCCAAGTGGTGGTTGCAGCATTCCTACGTAGGGCATCTGTGTGTTCCTTATCTGGATGACTGGCCTTTTCAGCCCCATCCTGGCCAGTCTGAAGGAATCCTTTCTTTCTACTCTGTACCTTTTTTTCCAGTCTAGGCATTTCAATCAACCTTCCCAAGTCCCAGCTGATACCCTCTTAGCACCTCCAATTCATTGGGCTGTGCTGGACACAGCCTAGAGCAAGGCCTTTCTTCCATCTGACCGAGCAGAAACCTTGGTCTTCCAAGCGACGTTGTGGCTTCCTTGAGGACCACGGTATTCGGTCCTACAACTTCTGGGTCTGATACCCACAGTTCCTTTGGCCAGACTGCATATGAGGGTTACCCAGTGGTCTCTTTGTGTCCAATGGGACCAGCGCTTGGACGACATGGACCAGGGAGTCCTTATCTCCAACAGCCTTCAAAAAGATCTCCTTTGGTGACAGAACCTGGCCAACCTCTCAGTGGGTTTCACGTCCATCCTCCATTTGCCTCTCAAATTCTCACCTCGGATGCCACAAACTTGGGATAGGGAGCACATCTGGGAGACCACTGAACTCAAGGCTCTTGGTTTCCCGTGGAGGAGCATCTTCACATCGATATTCTGGAGATGAGAGTGGTGCTCTGTGCTCTCCAGGCCTTCCAGTTGCTCTTAACTCCGGAAACACTTCTTATCCAGACAGACAACATAGCCACTGTGTGGTATCTAAACAAACAGGGAGGCACCTGGTCATACCTCTATGCAGGGAAGCAATGCGGGTGTGGTACTGGCGTATACACACAGCCTATCTTTGACAGCAGTTCACGTGCCAGGTGTTCACAACATTCTGGCGGACAGTCTCAGCCGATCAGTCACCAGGGCTCATGAGTGGGAACTAAAGCAGGCAGTAGTAGAGACCTGTTTTCTTCAGTGGGGTCAGCCAGACCTAGATCTATTCGCCTCCCGTCCAACGCAAAACTTCCCAGCTATTGCTCACTGCTTCCTGGTGTGGTGCTTTTGACAAGATGCACTGTCTCTATCCTGGACAGGGAGATTTCTATACTCTTTCCTCCCTTTTTCTATTCTTCAGAAAGTTTAGCTGAAGCTCCAAGCAGAGGGGCTCACATGATCCTCATTGTCCACCTGTGGCCTTGGCAGATATGGTTCCTGTTGCAACAGCAGCTGACACTGGAACCTCCAGTACCTCTTCCTCTCTCTCACAACTTTCTGTCCCAGGAGCAGGGCACACTAGTTCATCCGTGCCTTAAGTCTCTCATCCTCATGTGTAACCTGTGGTTTAACAATTTTTTCTCTGGCAGGGTATCATAGGGTTGCTCACGTCTTAGTGGAAGCAAGGAAACTCTCCACCTAGATCCAGTTATGCCATGACGTGGAAGAGATTTTTCTATCTGGGCCTCAGAGAAAGGCCTAGACCCCTTTTCTTGCTCGGCTTCCCAGGTTTTAGAGTACCTCTTGCATCTGTCAGAGTTTGGCCTCAGCTGTTCCTCCCTGAAGGTTCATCTCTCTGTGATTTTGGCCTACCACCTTCCGATGGAGGGTAAAACCCTAGCTTAGCTAGAGGTTTCCAAGACTTTCTTGAAGGGGATCCTCCATATCAAACCTCCAGTCTGGAATCCTGTTCCTCCCTGGGATCTCAACTTTATGTTAGAAAAGCTTATTTTGCCCCCCTTCAAACCGGCAGCAAGCTGTGATATGCATTTCTTAGCATGGAAAACGCTCTTTTAGTTGCTGTCACCTCAGCTTGATTAGTTTCAGAGCTTCAGGCTCTAGTTTGTAGAGAGCCTTATTTAATTTTCCACAGAGACTGTGTGGTTCTGCAGACCAGCCTTTTCTTCCGAGAGTGGTTTCAGAATTGACCCTTAACCAGAGTGTTGAACTGCCGGTGTTCTTTCCAGAGCGCCCAACAGGGGACTATCTCCTGCACACCCTCACGTGCACAGGATTTTGAGGTATTACACCTCATGGACTAAGGAGGTTTTGAAAGTCGACCAGCTCTTTTGTAGCTTTGCCTCCCAGTGCTAGGGTAAGGCTATTATTTAAACACTTTGTCTAGGTGGCTGGCTAATTGTGTCCATTACATTTACCAGAAGTACAAGAAACCCCATCCAAGGATGGTTACGGGCCACTCCACCAGGAGTGTGGCCACTTCCACCGCTTTTTTAGAATGTGTCCACTGCTGACATCTCGCAGCAGTCACTTGGTCTTCCGCCTATACCTTCACTAAACATTACAGTCTGGACATTGCCTCTAGGCGTAGGGCTGGCTTTGGCTTGCAGTCCTGCAAGGTCTTCTGTCTTGAACAGACCTTTAGTTGGCAGACATTTTCCTCCTCCCAGAACCTCGTCTCTGACTCCTCCTTTTGTGTTAGACTGCTTGGTATTCAGTCCTATGTGAAGACCTACTGCAGCAACCCAGATGCCTCAGGGTTCGGTTGGGGAGCACACCTCAACGGTGTCAGATCTCGGGCTTATGGACAGCCAAGGAGCTCATCTCCACATAAATATCCTGGAAATGAGAGCAGTTCTTTATGCCCTGCAGACTTTCCAGTCAGAGATCTCACCAGGTACTTTCCTGTTACAAACAGACGGTGATGTATTACCTCAACAAACAATGAGGCACCCATTCCTACCGCTTTGTAGGGAGGCCATGAGGGTGTGGGATCAGGTACTACGACACGGTGCAAACCTAATTGCTGTTCATGTCCCAGTAGTGACAACGCCATCGCAGACATCCTGAGTCACCTCAGGCCAGAGTCCATGAGTGGGAACTACTCCAGGAGGTCGTAGAGCATCTGTTTCACGGATGGGGCACACCAGAGTTGGACCTTTTCGCGTCCCCATACAATGCAAAACTGCCCAATTTCTGCTCGCTAGATCCAGGGCGTCGTGTTTTCTGGCAAGACACATTGTCCCTCTCCTAGATGGGCAGATTCCTCTACGTCTTTCCTCCCTTCCCATTGATCCAGAGGGTCCTTTTGAAACTCTGCAGAAAGCAAGCGACGTTGATATTTATCGCGCCATTTTGGCCCAGACAGATTTGGTTCCCTCTGCTACACCAGCTGTCCCAGGAACCTCCGGTGCCTGTGCCAATCAGCTGTCACTTATTGTCTCAAGAGGAAGACTCTTTGGTTCATCCAGACCTTTGATCTCTGAACCTGCACACGTGGCTCCTAGAGACATAGCCATCATGCGGTACAGGGTCTCGCAAGAGGTAGCAGATATTCTAGCGGCTGCTAGAAAACCGGCCACTCATGCTACACATATGCCATGAAGTAGCACAGATTTTGCCTCTGGGCTCGGGCACAGGGGTTTTCACCAATGAATTGTCCGGAAAGATCGGTCCTGGACTACCTCCTGTCTCTCTTTCAGATAGGCTTGGCCTACTCCTCGATAAAAGTTCACCTTTGTGCCATCTCAGCCTATCACACTCCTATAGGCCAATGTCCCATAACTCAGTTTGACACGGCACACACCTTCCTGAGAGGTGTCCTCCACCTTAGACCTCTGATTAAGGATCCTATTCCTCCATGTGATTTACCCTTTGTCCTGGAGCAGCTTACGCTGCCACCGGTTGAACCAGCCATGGATTGCGAGCCACGTCTCCTTACATGGAAGATGTTATTTTTTGTTGCCGTTGCCGGCGGGAATTCTGAACTTCCGCGCTGATGTGCGAAGATCCATATTTGGTTTTTCACCAGGACAGGTGTCCCTTCGGACAAATCAAGTTTCTACCTAAGGTGGTCTCAGCTGTCAACCTTAATCAGGACATAGATCTACCAGTGTACTTTCCTAAATATTCTAATAAAGGAGAGGCCCTGTTGCACTCTTTGGATGTGTATAGGTGTCTTAGATACTACCTGACCAAGAACCAAACACCACCTCAAAATCTGACCAGTTTTTCATCTCCTTCACCCACAGGATGATGGGAGCCTGCTTCCAAACAATCACTGTCCAGGTGGCTCATACATTGTATCAATGCTCTGTTACCAGAAGCGCAACAAACCCTTACCGGCCCAGTTAAGGGTCATTCCACAAGGGTAGTGGTTACCTCCTTGTGGCCATGAAGAACATGTCCACTTCAGCCACTCTGCAGCAGCTACTTGAGCACTGTGCACACCTTTATCAGGCATTATAGCCTGGACGCTGTATCGAGGCTAAGAGCAGGTTTTGGTCTAGCAGTCCTTCAGGGACTACTATCCTAGGCTTCGGTCAACTAGTGATCTCTACTTTCCTCCTCCCACCAGTGAGGATTTCCAGTATTGCTTGGGAATCGGTCCTAATGGTGTAACCTGCAGCAAGAGCTGTTTCTAAGTAAGATAATACTGTTATGTAAGAACTTACTGTAACAGTAGATCTTCGAGAACAGCTCTTGCAGCAGGTACTTTCCCTCCCACCATCCTCGCTGGAGGTAGACTTGTTCCGATATCCTTCTCTTAGGATTAGGTGTTTTTAACACCAATCTGATTGCCATTTGATGGCAGATCCTCCTTCTTTTCTGATGTCATCCAGCGGCGGAAGTCTCTTTCGGGAGAACTAGGAGATTCTGGGGGACCGCCCTTTTATCTGATGCCTGACATCGGGGTAGACCGATGTTGGGGGTGTCCCTGCTGTATACTGCTAGCTAGAACATTTTCGTGGGGTCCTTGTGCCTGCCGCTTCAGTCCTAGTGGTAACCTGCTGCAAGAGCTGTTCTCGAAGATCTGCTGTTACGTAATTTCTTACGTAACTGTACTTTCTTGAGCATTCTACTGTTTATTTCCCTTCTGCTTTTATTTCCCCTTTGTTTCTCTGTCTCTCTCGCTCTCTCCCTGCTGAACAGAACTGAGTTTGGTGAGAAGCTGGTAATGGATACTGATTAGCACGTGAGGGTGTGCAGGCAACTGCAGCTGCCAGACTCCTGGCCAACACATTGCTCCCTTGGGGTCCTAGTGCTTCTGGCTCAAACCCACTGATTTTGATGTCTGCCTGAAATTTGTTTTCCTGAACAACAATCCTGCACACCCATAAGTGATCATCAGTGGAGAAGATATTCTGAAGATCAGTTATAGCAAATACGTAACTTCAGTTCTAAGACTGGTATTCAGTTCACATCCGCACCACCCACCCGACCTTCCCTGACAGTGTGGTACCCAGATGCCTGCTTCTGGTGTGTAAAGATCTCACATCATGGGTGGAACCAGAGGCTATACCACCTGGGTGGTGGAGGAGCTTAACTTGTAGACATTCTGATGACTCCGCTGTCTCCAGGAAGAACTACCTGTGTATGGATGTGAACTGAATGCCACTCTTACAACTACAGTTGCTGGTGAGTAACCTATATAAAGGTTTGCCATGGGAGTGTACACTGAATTGTCTGTTTTAACTAAACTGATTTGTGTCATAAACCAGTAGCACTCCTGGGGGTCCCCCGGGTTCCATCTTAGGACTGCTCATGTTCAACATACATGTAAATGGACTGCGTTTCTCAGATCCATCTGTGACATTCCATCTTTGTGCTGACGACACTGTTATATATACATTAGATTGCACCTTGAAAGGTGCACAGACAAAACTTCAAAGAGCATTCAATGAGTAACAAGTCTTCTTTGAAAATTAAATTAATATTGAATACCAAAAAACACAGTCCATGGTGTTTCGATCGATGACTAATAGGTAGGATAATTTTCCCCTGGCACTGGTTATCCTTGGGGGGCCCCAGTCCAAGAGGTGCAATCCTATAAATATTTGGGCCTGTGGGTGAACGAATCCTTAAGTTAGCATACAGATTTTAGTAATTTGATCAAAAACGTTAGTAAAAAACAAACAAACTGGGAGCGTTGTATTGGGCCAGGCCACTTATGAACTTGTTGTAAGAAGAAGAGTTGTAAACTCCATGATTATCCCCATGTTTAACTATGGACTCATTCTTTATTCTGGGGAAGAAAAGAGATTTTTAAAACTAAAAGCTTGTCATGGTGGTCTTGCCAGATACATACTAGGGCCTTAGCAAACCCACAAGTGTAATTTATATAATCAGTTGGGATGGCAATACTTCAGCGTAAGTAGCCAGGAGCACTTAGAGTGGTAGCCATAGAAAAGTTTCTCTGTACTGAAGTATACCTGAGTATACTGAGGCAGAATGAGGCAGGATCACATTACAGTCAATGCAGATTGCCTCAGTGGTACCTCGAGGTAGGAGACTTTTAGATAACTACCATATTGGCCTTCGTAAATGGGGGCCTGTTGGGCAGATTCCCAGGGTATGTAATGGATAACCTGAGTTGTAGAATAAAACTAGACATACTTAGAACAGTTAAAGTTCCAGATTTAGTTTTACCTAACTGTAATCTGGAAGCTGGCCGCCAGTCAGTATATTCCAGGGGAATACAATTCTGGAGCAAGATACCAGCACATTTGATGAATGGGTGATGTGAATAAAACCTGGACTGGGGTAAAAGCATGGATATGAAAAGAGTTGAATAATTCAAACAATGTTGTGTACTGTGCGTATTAGAACATGTTAGGCAGGACAGGCTAAAGCATAGTGTGCAAAAGTTTCTTAGGGTTTGTACCAATTTGCCATGCTGTTATTCATGTTGCATATAACCTCTACCACTTTTCAATGGTTAATGGACCACATTTGGTGACCCCATGGGCAATTTGCAGTTGCCTTGCTCCTATGGCAGATATCCCAGATGGTAAAGTGCCTTACTGGCAGCATAAACTAGCTAAATTAGAAGGTATATCTGACTGGAACAAATTATGGGAGATTTATATAAATATATTAATTTTGAGAGATACCTTATGCTGTTAAAAATTAATATATTATCAATTTTACTTCACAAAATTGCACAGGTTAGATAAATTGTCTACAGATTTAGTACCTAGTGTGAGGAAGAACAGGACACTGTTAAACATTTTGTGATCATTTTCAAAATCTCAACCACTTTGGGAGTCTTTAAAAGTCCATATGGCCGTCCACTTGGGATTAGATCAGACATTCTTCCTTAACATTTGTATATAGGGGATTATGATGTTGGTATCATATGCTCCCAAAAGTATCATGTTGCACTAATATCTGCCTGTGTAAAGAAGATCATATTACGGCACTGGTTGGACCAGGAGGTCCCTGTGTTTTGAGAATTACACATTGAACTGTTGTTTACCTTAAAAGCTGAGAAAATGATTGGTGAACAGAATGAAATCCTACTGTATATGAAAAACTGGGAAAAGTCACACACTCAGATGTTACTCCCTTAGTTTATGCATCAAGGGATTATAGTTGAATAGTCTGTCTATTTTTAATCGATTTATTTTGTATTGATTTTAAATTGTTAGAATTTCCTTTCAGTTGAAATGTTGCAGTTTATGTTTACACACTGTATATGGAGGTGATAAGGCCTTTTAGTGAGAAGACTATTGTATATAGTGGTCCAGTATTAAAAGCCTAGACTTTTCAAAACCCTTTACTCACTGTACAGATGCTTCAGATTTTAGTTGGGATTTTCTTTTCTAAAGAATTTGATCGTGTATGATACAGTTTTGTTCCTCAGTCTCTAATAATTCCTTAGCGAGTCTTTATTTGCCACTTTAGAAAATCGGTTACCAGAGAAATGAACAGTTTGTGCTGCAAGTTACTGTCTGCTGAGGATCCCCTTCACCCAGGCAGTTGTCCATGCTCCTGTGTGATGGCTGCAGCTGATGAAGGACTGCAGTGCCCATGTTGCATGGTGGCAATTGGCATTGTAGTCTAGTCCTTCTGGTCCCCCCACCAGGCTAGCAAAGACCACGGGAATGCAGATTTTGTCTCCTAGGAGGGGTCTGATGACTGAAGCTGAGCGTGACAGGTCATTTCTCTGAGGGGAAGAGTATGTGTTGGTGTCTTCATCCCTTGTAAACCCGTCCCACCAGCAGATGTCAAGGGGACTGATTGTGCTTGGACAATGAGTCCGTTTTAGACAGAGCACAGAACTCTGCCAGAAATCGACTGAAATGAGTAGCTTGGGTCTGCAGATAAGTTGTTAAAGTGCTCTATAAAATGTGAAAGATGTTACCATGCAGAAGTAAGCCTACTTTCTGTCATTCTGTTTGCTATTAAGAAAAAAATTGGTTGGATTTTTTTAAACTATTTAAAGTAATAACCTATGTTATAAATGTATTTTTTCAATTTTTTTTTTTTATTGGGATTCGGTCATTGAGTGTTCCATAAACAACCCCCTAAAGTTTGGCACGACATGCTACTGGTTCACAGCAAGAAAGAGAAAATTAGAAAAACAGGTAAACATGTATACTAAAGATGGGAGAAATAGGCACTGATATTTCCAGACAAAAGTCTTTTTGTTAAATACCTCAAACTGGCAAGAGAGACAGAGACAACCCATTCTTTTGGTGAATGTTGTCATAGAAATGAGGCAAGGGGAATCAACGTCATCTACGGGAATGATGATTAATTTTATTTATTTGACAGAGTAGCTGAAACATATTGTGAACTGCAGAAATATACTTCTGACAGTACTGTAGGTGGTATTAAGCACCCTGAGGGTAACATTAATGCTGTAGGGAAATATCTTGGGACACATAAAATCACACACACAGTTGATCACAGAAGGAACCTTTTCTTAAATGACCACAGACATTTACCTTGTACTGAATATGTAAACTGATATACTTCTTGAAAATAGAGTAGACTCTGAAAATATGGGGCCCTGATGCACAGTCACAGGACAGCCACACAATCATTGCCAAGCATGGTCATCCCTCTCTGATCCCTTCCTGTTGGACTCCCTACCATCTGTTACTGGGTCTCCTCCTGGGCACTGCCTCAGCCTGTATCCGGCTCTTTCCTGTTCTACAGCTAGACTGCCATGCATTCCACCTGCTTTGGTCACTTTATTTGCACATCAGAGCCTCTCATTGAACCTTTGCATAGCTCCATTTTCCTTTTTATGTGTGCTTGTACCTTGTTAATTGTATTCTGTTTGTACTTTGTACCAAACATTAGTACTGTGATGCTTTTATTATTATATCTGCCGTTCCTTCTCCCCCAGGTCGCACCTGGAAATGAGCCTTGGCTTAGTGTGACTTTCTCAATTACCAATTTTCAAATAAATAAATGATTTTGCATCAGTCCCTTGACTGGCCCAGCCCCATCACAAACTCCGCAGAGACTGTGCAGGGAAGGGGCAGGTTTATTCAGAACAGGGGATGCACTGGATGTCGGGAATGAATGTGGGCTGGGGTTGGGGGGGCCACTGGACCACCAGGCAAGGACACTGAAGTGCATTACATGGAAAAAAAAACACATCCCATGAATGGACCAAAAGGTACAGGTTGGGTGGGTGGGATAGCTTGTTTGAGTAGGCTTGTGGCACTGTGCCAACTAGAGTATTCTGTGGATTATAACCCTCATTTGCATTACTACTTAGTCTGGAAGGGTAGGACTCCTCAGGACAGCTGTCACCACTCTGTAGATGGCTGTTAGATAAGTGGCCACAATGGAGCACCTGATTGCAACCTATTTTGTGACTCCTCACATAGAGATTGAACAGTGGCCACCTTTTTTCTGCTGTGGGTTTTATTAGACAGAATATGTAATGAATTGCTTTAGGAAGAGGCTGATACTTGTCAACTTTCAGTAAGAATTGTGAGGCAGATCTTAACTAGTAATATTTATTTTTTTGTGTTATTTATTTATCTCCCCCACACCTCATCCTGCCACTCCTTCGGGCCTTTGCCAAGGACTCCTCTTCCGGGGCTCTGTCGCCCATCCCCGACTTAAAATTGCAGCCACCGCAGGGTAACCCGCATATCCCTATCGCCGAAAGGGGTCCCTCCTCCAGGGAGAAAGGGCTTTTACGGCCATCAACTTGGACCTGGGTGCTGCTGAGGTCGGGTCAGCATCTTGGAGTTCCACGAGGCACTGGTCCAGGCAGCTGTCATCCAGCAGTTTTGAGGTGCCATTTTCTTGTTTTTCCTCTGATTGTCCCTGGTTGGTTGCGCCACATCTGCAGTGCTTATGGTCTCCACCGAGGGCCACTACAGAGCGAGGCATCTCCCAGCCCACCCAAGAGAGGAGAGCAGTCCTCTGGACATTCAATCCTCTCCTCCCTGCCGACCCCCAACGCCCGAGTCCATTTCCGAACTCGGGTCACCGGTGTGGTTCAAAGTAAGGCACCAGCGCCTCAACCCTCTGCACCACCAGGATGGCTATAACTAGCAATATTTTATTAGCCATAGTAGATGATTAAAGAATATGTGGAAGACCCAGACTACTATTTAATTGGCTTCACCAGAAAAGCTGATGAAATTGTCCTGATTCAATTTACCCAAATTCACAGAAATCATAGTAATGTTTTTGCATATGAGTACCAGGAAAGTGGTAGATCACGATCTGCTTATCGTTAAAAGAATATTAAAGCTGGCCTGTCAGTGTAGCAGCAGCACTACCACTTGCAACAACCTGGGATTAGGAGTAATCTCAAGTCATCAGGGCTGGCTGGGGAAGGATTGAGCATCCCAGAGAACGCTTGTCCTTTGGGAAGGGAGGGATCCTGTTGCCACTGCACAACCACCACCTGAGTGCTCCCAACTGGAGGTAAAGGAAGTGGCACCATGTCAGGTGGGGGTGAGATGCTGACTGGCTAGTGGGAGGTGTGGTCATGCTCTGCACCAGCGCTTAGCCTCACCTGGTGTCTTCCAGTGGACAGGGTCATGTAGCGGGAAAAAACCCTAGTGTATCAGGATAATGTGTCATTAGCCTCCTGAGCCCCGACTTGCCAATGGCCCACCTGTCCCACAGAATCATATAATCGGGGAGCCTTGGCAACTTCCCACCCCCCCCCACAGAGGGGTAAGTCCATAAGTAGATGAGGGCCAGGGTAAGTGACAGAGACAGCAAGGATGGGGCTGGCAGCTGTGGAAAGGGGGGAGAATACTGAAAACAATCTTATTGGATCAAATAGTACAACTGAATCCAATAAACTCAGCTGTATTATGTTTTTTAGACAGAAAGAAATGTGCATGGTCATTGCACTGAAAGTTGTGAATGATTATACATTTTTATGTTTGATAAAACCGGTCAGCAACCAGATTTACTTGCTTTTGAAGCCCTCTGAAAACTTCAGGAAGTCTTCAAACAAGTGTTTTGAAAAAGTGGAAAATTCCACTTTGGACAGAAGGAAGGATTTTTTCTTATGCAAAAAAAAAGGTTTCATACTTCTCAATATTTCATAAATCAAGACAATTTATAAAATATAATTATGGAAGCTTAGGCTTCTCTACACTCGTTAAGGGTGTCTCTTATGTTCTTAGGTTGTTTGAACTGCTTACCTTTGGTTTCCATTCCTGTCACTCAAACGTCAATCAGTGTGATGCTGTTGCTGAGAACAGAAATGCCTCCAGTCCATACTAATATACAGTACATGAACTGCCATACATATAATATGCATCTTCTGTTTCTTCCTGACATCAATACTTGGCTTTTAATTGAGCTTCAAACTTATTGAATAACCGAGGCCATTGATTTACAGTAAATGAAGTAATGAAATTCCATTTTCAGGACTAGAAATTTGGGAAATTACATTGGCAATTGTTAGTCTACTTTCATGCTACTGGGATTCTACTGTCATTCTTTTAATATGTGTATAAATAATCAGAATAAAAGGATTAATATACGGAGCATTAAATGAAGCAAATTGAAAATAGTACAGTACATGAAGCAGTATAAGAGAAATACAGGTTCTGTAGATTTACTGGACTGGTGTAAAATGCCAAATTCCATTAAATTCTTATTTTTTATTGGTGTTCGGCAGTCAAAATTCTGGAACTGTACCAGGTTTTCTGGTAAAAACTGAAAACCAGTGGCCTTGATCATACCTCTCCAGTATTCTTTTGAGCACCAAAAGCAAGTTACAGATGTAGAATCATGTTACTGTTTTGTTACTTTTATAAATATAGACGTAAAGAATCCATTTCACAGAATAATGATAATAAGTTTAAATATTTAAACAATTTCTCCTACTTTGAAGGTTAGATGCCCATTAGTGTTAACTGATTTACAAATACCCTTAGATAGTGTGTATCAGTTGTTAAAATTAGATTTAACACATTGAATAAAGAGTTGAGTGAAACATTAACCAATACTCTGGAAAAGCTCCTAGTACTTTTAGATAATATATTTTTGTTCATTATATCCTATGTTTGCTTAAAACTAACAAGTTATTGCATTTTACGCAGCTGAATATGTGTTAATGCCTGAAAAGCTTAAGAATATGCACAGTAAATAAATATTGTTCATTACTTTTGCAGTGTTGAAAGGTACAAGGTGACTTTACCATTTATTACTAGTCTATATGTGCCCAAGATTTTCAGCAGGCAGTGTGTAGTTCAGTGGTTAACCCATTCATACCGATGGCGCATAGAACCATCCATTGCTTAACCCAACCCAAAACAGCAGCACAAATTAGTAATGTGTAGACTTTGCAAAGCACTGTAGGAGATACCGAGTTGAATTCCACCACAATCACTGACTTATTGTGTGTCCATGAGCAAGTTAATTATTCTGTGGAGTGTATCCTTGATACTTGCTAAATGCAACATGTGCCATGGACACTGTCCAATCTAACTCCCCTGAGCAGCTGCTCTGTGTGTGGAGAGGTGCCAGTGCATATTGCTTTTGATTAATACACCGTATGTCATGCAAGATATATCTCAATTGTTGCAAGGAGAAGCAGATCATGTTACATCCCTTCTCTAAACTGTTAGATGTTTTGGTTGGTATACCCTTTGTTACTTCTTCACATGCTTTTGAGCCTTGTCCCAGTTTCTTGGAAGGTGTATATGGTGCCGCGATCCACACATAGGTAGCTCTTACTTTCCCATTAATTCTTGCCATAAGGTAGTCAAGCAAACCTCCTCCCACCCACCTAGGTGGTGTCCCCTGACACAGCTCCATGATGTAAGATCTTCATTTCTGTTGGAAGGATCGGAGTCCTCCTCGCCGCAGCTCCTGCATGCGGTATAGACCCAACTTGGTCTTAGGCTTTTTTTTTTTTTATCTTACTATTGTTTATTCTCTCTCGGCAGAGCGGCCCTACATGATCTCCAGCAGCTGGCCCTGCACCCCCGGACCCGGTCGTGCATGTGGGCCACACAAACCCGTTCTCCCAGTGGGCTGGCCATTATCGCTCTCGCACCCACCGGACACGCGCCCCTCTCGGTCTCTCCGGGGCACAAGGATCACCCTCGCATTTTTCCACATTTTCTTCCCAGTGAGAGCCGGACGTGGCATAGCGCCCGCACAAGAATGAAGCTGACGCCCGCCTCGTGATTCTCCCCTTACTATTGCACGCAACTTGTACTGCGGCTGGCCTCCACCAGTCACCGCTACAGGGCGATGCAAGCCTCTACTACCCACCCCAGAGAGAGAGAGCAGTCATCGGATGCTCAATCCTCCTCTCCTCAGTATCCCCGTGGCCTGAGTCTGTTCCCCGAACCCAGGTCACCGGCGTGACGCGAGGTGTGGTCTTAGGCTTTTTGACTACGGAGTGTGTTCCCAAATTACTCTAATGGGGATGACAACCAGAAAACTGGACCAGGGTTCAAGCAATGTGACGCTTGTAACTAGAAGATGATGCGCACCAATCCTCATGCCTCGTGTGTGTACTGCCTGGGGGCCCAGCATGATCTGCAGGCTTGCAGCCTGTGCCAGTCCCTTTGAAGGATCATTAGGTTCACCTGCTCTTAGGCCACCCAGACAAGAGGGATCCTCCCATTCATTCCAAGGATGCCCATTAGATGGTGTCAATTGCGGTGGTTTCAGCAGCGCAGCTTGCTATCCTTGAAAAGGCCACGACCCACGCGGTCATGACTATGAGCCCCATGTTTCTTCTTGTGAGCTTGGGTGCTCCATTCTCCAGAGTGTTCCTGGACTTATGCCAGTCCCTTCCTGAGGACTGAAGTCTTCTCTGGCCTCTGAATCTAAGAGGTCCCACCGCGGGTTATGGGACCAGGAGCAGACGCAGCTCTTCCCACTCCCCGTTCTGCTTCTGGCTCAACAGCTGTCAAGCTATCAGCTTCAGATGATGCTCCTGTTGTCCCGGTCCAGTCTGCTGGCTCCTCACTGTCCTTGTCAGGCCCGTTGGTCAAGGCGTGGGTCGACCAACCTGCTGAGATCTTTCTCGACCCAGTCGACACATTGTCAGAGAATGGGGACAACTCACTGATGAGGACTTCAAATCACAGCCCTCAGGATGAGCCAGACAGGTGGGCCAATATGGCTGTCTTCCCTTGGGAGATTAACCCCTTGGGGCCCGCTCTGGCCAACCGTATGCTGACTTTCCCCATGTCTACTCCCCATCTACCTGACTGTTGTCAGTTGAGGCATCTATTGGGCTCATGCTCGACATCCAGGGAATCTCAGCTGCCCTGCTGTGGGGCTTTGACAAAGAAGACCGTCAGTGCTCTTCATCCTCGTTGTCTTCATATGAAGACCTACTCTGCTGCAGATTGCGACACCATTATGAAACGCTCATCAGGAAGCAGTGGCTCCTCGACCACGGCCAAGCCCAATCTCAGACTCCAGTGCTTTCATGGTCATCTTTGCCACAACCTACTCCGGTTACCCTGGCTTAGCCAGCACCAACTTCTCCTCCCATTCGGGTGGAGCCCCCACCTTCACACCTTGCACAGGGCCACGCTCCAAGGCTGCCTGCACTGCTTCCTGCCTCCCCATTTGGCTCTTTGTAAAATTACTGACATGGATGAGCTTCGGGTTGTCCAGGGGGAGCCTGGCTCGAGGGCGGTGTTTGAGTAGTCCTCAGATTCGGAGGACTCCGCCATGCACTCCCTTTGGATGGCTCTACAATGCTGGTTCACACTGCATCACATCGACAGGATTTATGTAGACTGCGAGTTGCAGTTGCCATAAATCCCATTTGCCTCCCGGTCCTGTTTTTTCATCGGGGGCTTTGCCCCCTGAACCTCCCATGCGGGGGGCTCTGCCCCACGCACCCCCCCCCCCGTACTGTAGATTCTCAACTCCAGTCAGAGATGAGTCAGGAGGTGCAGGACCGGGAGACATTGTGCCCTGTATTTAGCATACACAGTGACCTGTCAGCAAACTGTCGATTTTGCCAACAGCAATGTATGTCACTGTGTTGGTGTCATTGTTTGGGGGTGGTATAACCCTTGGACCTGGCTTTGACAGGGACTCTCTTGAGGAGCTCACCACTGAGCATGGTCCACTTCCTTTGGGGCTTTGCTCGCTACATCTCCAAGTCCATCGGGATCCCATTGGAATTGGTCCAGAAATGGGACAAGATACCCCTGATCAAAATTCTGGACAGGGATGACTCTGGTTTGCCTTCCTGTGGCAAAAACATCCTCAATCCCACAATCAAGCTGTGGCAATGTCCAGCCTCTTGCCCAGCACCCTCGGCCCATATAGTCTGGAAATATGCATTTTCTACTGAGCATCTGTCCTGTTTCACCATCTACCCTTTGACTGAAGGTCTGTTGGCTGATTCGGTGTTCCACTGGATGGGCAATGTCGAGCTGTCTATAAACCCACTTACAAGCAGTCCAAGAAACTGGACCATACAGCAAAGAAAGTCTATGCAGCCTCCTCCTGGGCCTTTGTCAGGCTATTTCAGTCGTCATGATGGCCAGCTTCTCCCATGCTGTCATGGGAGTTTTGGAATGAGTTCTTACCCACCTCCTGCAGACTTGCAGTTCGTGGTCAAGATGGTCTGAGACCAAGGATGTTCGGTTGCCAAGCAACAGCTCCAAACAACCTTGGACATCGGCGTTCTGTGCCAGATCTTTGGCTGAGGTGGTTGCTATGCACCACCGGTGTGGTTAAAGATCTCAACCATTACGGAAGATGCCCAACATAAGTTGGCAGATTTCCCTTCTTGGGCACTTACCTTTTTGGTCTGGGGAGTGGATGGTCACATTACCCAGACTGAGATCCAGCGCCACTCTGGATTCCATTACATCCTCTCAGAAGAACCCTAAGGGTCCAAAACAAAGAAGAAGCCCTGCAGTTTTGGCCCTACCCTGTGCCTCCACCCAGATGTCCACAGCCCCGCCTGGTGGCCTCAGTCTAAACGTGCTGGATCCAAGTTCAGAGGCCAGGGAGCTGGGGTACCCCAAGCCTGCCCACTTACAGGTCAGGGGTGTGCCACTCCTTCCCATTCTGTTCCAGCCTTGGATTCCCCGCTGGGGATTGTTTCAGCCACTTCTCACATGCCTGGTCCATCGTCACATCAGACAAATGGTGTGCTCGATTTGTTAGAGTCATGGTTTGCCTCTAAACTGGAGGCTGTCCCACCCTTTGGAGCTCATTCCCCACTAGAGGCTGTGGTGTCCCTAGACATGCTGTCTGCCCTTCAGGTGAATGTCATTCAGCTTATTCAGAAAGGTGCTGTAGCCAGTGTCCCAGACTCAGCATTGCGTCCAGATTTTGTCTTTCAGATATTTCCTGGTTCCAAAACAGACGGGGGTCTGGCACATCATACTGGACTTCACGATCTCAACCAGTACCTGAGGAAGTGCAAGTTCTAGATAGTCATCCTGAACCGAATCATTCCATCCCTATAGCAGGACATGTGGTTTTGCTCTCTGGTCCTCCAGGATGCTCACTTCTGCATCCCAATCCATCTGACCCATCAGCAGTTCCTTCGGTTCAGTTTGGAAGGAGTACTGTATGAGCTCTGCACTGTGCTGTTTGGCCTGTTCTTGGCCCCCAGGGTCTTCACCAAGTGCATATCAGTGGTGGCAGTGTACCTGTGGCACTGAAGGAGACAGGGGTACCCTTGCCTGGATGACTGGCTGATCGCTGGTTCATCCTGGGAAGAGGTTGAGTGGTCCAGGGACTTGTCCCTCCAGACTTGCTCTACCTTGGGTTTTCTTGTCAACCTGGACAAGTCAGAACTCTGCCCCTCACAGATCCTCCACTTCATTGGGGCAGAGTTCAGCTCCTTTTGGGCCAAGGCCCGACTCCCAGAGGACCGTGTGGCGAATCTTATCTCCTTTGCCTGATCATGTCAGGTTGGGCACTCGTGCCCTGCCCAGGACTTCCTGTGACTACTGGGGTACATGGTGTCCTTCACCAGCATGGTCCTGTGGTCCCACTGGTGGATGCGCCCCCTGTAGTGGGAGCTGGCCCTCCAGAGGTCTCAGTGCATCTGTCACCAGGACCAGCTGGTCACAGTGATGCAGCCAGTGTGGGATGCCATTCGGTGGTGGCTCGTCCTGGCACATCTGCAGGAAGGAGTCCCATTTGTCCACCCAGAGCTGACAGTCACTTTCATGACAGTGCATCTCTGGTGGGATGGTGAGCCTACCTGAGGGACCTCAGAGCCCATGTGCTCTGGACCCCAAGCAATCCCCATGTCACATCAACCTGCTGGAGCTCCATGCAGAGAGTCTTGCTCCATCAGCCTTCGCCTGGTCCATTCAGGATCAAGTCATGCAGGTCCAGAAGGACAACACCATGACCATGCACTACCTCAACAAGCAGGGCAGGATGCATTCCCTCGAGTAGTGTCAGGAAGCCCTCCTCACCTGGACCCTTGTGCGCCATCTGGATGCCAATGTCCTGGTGAGCCATGTGACTGGTATCTCCAACCAGCTGGCAGATGCACTTAGTCTTGTGGGTGAGGCATCTAACAAGTGGTCTCTTCACTAGGCGGTAGTCGATCACCTGTTCTCCCAGTGGGGCACTCCCCTGTTTGACCTTTTTTCCTCCTGGGAGAATGCAAAGCTAAGGCTGTTTTGTGCCTGCCCTCCCTCCCCCCGTGTGGGACAATAATGGGGAATGCCTTTGTCAGACCCTGGATCCCGGGCCTCATGTATACCTTCCCTCCCTTTCCGCTGATCTACACAGTGTTGATCAAGGTACAGAGGGAAAAGGCACAGATGATCCTGCTAGCTCCGGACTGGCTGCACCAGATATGGTACCCTGTTCTCCTTAGCCTCGGCAGCCAGCCCTCATTGTGCTTGCCCTCCGCACAGTGACCTGCTCTCAGGGGAGGGTCCTCACCCAGACTGTCAGTCCCTGCACCTGTCAGCCTGGTTCCTGAGCTGCTTGAGTTCCAGGCTTTGAGCCTCTCTGAGGAGGTACTCTATGTTGTTGAGGCCTCTAGGAAGGAGTCAACTCACCAGTCCTATGCCTTCAAGTGGTAAAGATTTTCTGTTTGGTGTCAGGGCAAGGAGCTAGACCCTCTGTCTTGTCCTGTGGCTCGCTTCCTGGACTATTTGTAGTCCTTTTCTCAGACAGATATGAGGTCCATGACTCTCAAGCTGCATCTGGCAGCCATCTCTGCTTACTGGGTGCGGGCCGGTATGCCATCAGTGACACAGGAAAAGTGGTCAGGCTTTTTTTTTTTTTTTTTTGTACATTCTATTTGTATTCTGGGGACCAGGGCTCTCCAGGAGTGCCCTCACAGCCACTCCCTCTACTCCCAACCTGAGACCTCCGTTTTCCACCAGGAAACATGTTGCTGATTCCCCCACCCCGAGTCATGGACCTGTCCAGCCCCCTGATCACCCTCTGGGAAGAGCCACCTCACCTACGTGGTGGCCTGTCTCTATAAATAGAGGATGGTCTGGGTCGGGAGGCTTAGGATAAGCGGTGGGCGGCAGGTCTGGCATCAGGATGTGGGCTTAGGCTCCTGGGGCCCCTCAGCACCTCTAAATTCACCACAGGGTTTCCTGGTAGGTTTCCTCCTCGGGATGTGGCGTGTAAGGACTTCTGCGTGGCTTTCCACCACGCCACTTGTCACTGAGTCTGCTGTCGCCCACCCCTTACAACATCGTGTGCCTGTGCTGCCTCTAGGCTCCACTGGAGGGCAGCTACAGTGCCAGGAACACTCTGCAACCCACCCGGAGAGCAGTCCTACGGACGCTCAATCCTCCTCTTGCCGACCCCAATGGCCCGGTCCATTCTGGAACCTGGATCGCCTGCGTCGCAGGCGTGGCATCCAGTGCCTCAACCTTCAGCACCACTGGGCCGGCTCAGGTGCTTCTGTAAGGACCCCAACCACTTGCCCCAACCAGTGTGTGAACACCCACCACCGTGGGACTTGTTGCTGGTACTGCTAGTGCTCATGGGCAAGCCATTTGAACTGAAGCACAGGTGTCGATCTCCCACCTTTCATGGATGGCTGCCTTCTTGTGGGCATCACCTCCAGCAGAAGGATCATTGAGCTCCAGGCACCTCAGTGGAGTCTCCTATTTGGTTTTCCACAAGGATGAGAGGATAAATGGTGCTGTCGGACATCATTTAAACTTAATTGGATGGGCAGGGTGGAGATTTGCCACATTTCATTACCCAGAATATGTACCACAAGCTGAGAAATTGGGAGACCCTCCTAATCAATGCTAGAAGCTTGAGAAATAAAAAGGAGGAACCTGAGTACGGTATATTCCCAATAATGAAGATATAGCACTATGTGCATTGACTGAGACATGGTAATGCAATAAAGGATGGGGGATTGAAATAAGTGGCTATCAACTATTCCACAGGGACAGAGGAGAGAGAAATGGGAGAGGTGTTGCACTATTTGTCAGGAATGACATTAGGGCATTTGAAATACAAGGAACAATAGAACCGGAGATGAGCAGATATGGGTCCAGTTATTGCCACCCAAGGATGAAAAACTTATATTGGGTGTATGCTACAGGCCCCCCTTCCCTGACTAGTGTGAAACAGAATTTATACAGCATATTAGAGATCAAGATCCAGGTAGAAGGTTGTTGATGTTGGGAGATTTCTACTTCCCTGGAATTGATTGGGCTACATGGTCTCCTGCCACTGCCTCAGAGGCTGAATATTTGCAAGCACTGGATAGTTTGAATGTAGACAATTGTGACAGAAAAAAAACAGAGGAAACCACACATTAGATCTAGTTATTAGTAATCTGGGTGAAGCCATAGACTATTGTAAGACCAGGGAACCATTCTCAGTAAGAGACCATAAAATGATGGAATTTGTAATTAACCTCAAAGCTATAGGACAAAGGGGAATTGCTGAAGAGAAACGCTATGACCTGGCAGACTACAACAAACTGAGAAAACTAGTATTATACTGGGATTGGGCAAAGTCATTTGATGGTCTTTGTGTGCAACAAATGTAGGGATTATTAAAATCATTCCTCCATTTGATAGTGGAAAACCATGTACCTATAAGGAAAAATACAAGAGAAAAGGTAGGATCCCTCTGGTTTAATCACAAGATAAAGAAACTACTCAAAGCCAAAAATAAGTCCTACAGTTTAAGCGAGCTTGAGAGCAGAAGACAAGCAAATATAATGAGATATAAGACCAAACTGAAGGAACTAAAGAAGGAAATTAAATCAGCTAAGAAGCATTTAGAACTGAAATTAGACACCAATGTGGGAGACAATAAGAAGGCATTCTATAATTATGTGGGAAGTCTAAAAAAAGTAATAACCATATTGGGCCAGTACAACGAGGTAATATCCTGGTTAGTGAGTTCCAGGAGATGTCTGAGGCGTTTAATGCCTATTTTGAAAGTGTGTATCAAAAGAGTACAGAAACTAGACTCGATAGCATAGGAATACAGGAATGTAAACTGGAGATCACTTCAGGCATGATAAAAGACAAACTACAAAACTTAGATCCCACCAGATCAGCTGGACCAGATGAATTGCATCCTAGGCTATTAATAGAGTTGGCAGCAATATTATGTCACCTCCTTAAGATTATTTTTCAGAAATCCCTACAGAAAGGAGTAGTGCCAGAAGATTGGATGACAGCTTATGTTATACCCATTCATGAGAAGGGACCTGAATCATCTTGTAGTAAATATAAACCAATTAGACTCACTTCTATTGTGGGTAAAACACTGGAGGCACTAATAAAGGAGACTGTAGAAGAACATCCGCAAGGTGAGGGGCTAAAGACCTTACCAACATGGTTCAGAAAGGGAAGGCCATGTTTTACTAATTTAATTCATTTTTTTATCCAGTAAGCATAGCTTATAGAAGATGACACCCCAGTCGACGTATTATATGTTGATTTTGAAAGGCATTCAACAGTATATCCCATGTGACGTTAATTAAAACTTTAAGGAGATCAACTTGGATGAAGGTATTGCACGCTGGATTATAACATGACTGATTAGTAGAAAGCAGAGAGTTTCTGTAAAGGCCATTACTCTAGTTGGATAAGAGTGACTAGCCAGGTCCCACAGGCTCAGTACTAGGACCAGCCTTATTTAACATTCTAGTTGTATCGATTACTTGTATGAACAAGGTCTGGATGACAAAATCTGCAGATGATATCAAAATGGGAGCATTGGTTGTAAATGAAAATGATGCAGAATCATTCCAGGAAAACGTCACTGTCATGGCTGATAATGCTCGTAAAAAGAAGTTGAGGTTCAATATGGACAAGTGTAAAATAATGCACTTTAGGAGAAATAACCATAACTTCAAATACCATATTGCTGATAAGGAACTCAGCACTACAGAGTCCGAAAAAGACTTGAGAGTTTTAATCACAAATAACATGAGCTTTGCAGGGCAATGTTCTGGTGTGGTCAAAAAGGGATATGGTATTCTGGCATTGGTTAAAAGGAACATTAGGAGTAGGGCCAGGGATGTAGTGATGCCGCTTTTTGTATCTCTGGTGCAGCCACACCTGGAGTATTGTGGCCAGCTCTGGACACCGCACTGGAAGGCTGACATGAGAAGGTTTGAGGGGGTCCAGAGGCGAGCAGCTAAGTTGGTGACTGGCCTTGGGACATGACATATGAGGAGAGATTCCAGGAATTGGAGTTATATTCACTCCCATGTAGGAGATTCAGGGGGGGACATGTGCCTTGTTTATAAGGCATTTGTTAACCAGGACCTTTGGGAATGTATGGGACTAAGCCTGAGACCAGATTCAGTAAAGGTCAGGGGGGCATCATATGCAGTTTAAGAGGTGATCACTACTGAAAAAATCAGAGCGGGACTTGGTTTTCCCAGAGGGCTGTGTACCAATGGAATTCACTGCCAACATCTGTTGTATCTAGCAGCAAAATAAATCAGTTTGGCATTAGATAACAACCTCTCTGCTTACTGTTACAAAGTGGAGATTTAAATCTGCAGCAGGTCAGTAAAAGGCCAACGCTATCTGACCTGTTAAACATCATATGAATCTTAAGGATAAGGTTCTTCTCCGCCCCAATGCAAAGTTCCTCCTGAAGGTTGCTTCAGAGTTTCACCTTAACCAGGTGAATAATCTCCCAGTGCACTTTCCTAACCCAGCTTCGAAGCCGAGCTCAGGCTCCACATGTTAAACCTGTTGGGGTGGTGCTCGCTTGTTACACTAAGCGAGCAGCTGTAGTTTGAGAGAGGTTCTCCAGCTCTGTCACCCATGCTGGAGCCTAACCTGGCAGCTACAGAGATTGGCAGGTGGACTGTCTCCTGCATCGACCTCTGCTATAGGTTGGCTGGTATGGAGCCTCTCATAGGGCTTAGGGCTCATTGCAACAGGCATACCACTGCCTCCGTTTCCAGGGACATCCCTATCCAGGAGATCTGCAGGGCTTCTACCTGGAAGTCAACACACACCTTCTTCTCCAATTACCATATCAACCTTGAGTCCCACCAGGATGCTGGTTTTGGGACCTCAGTTCTCCAGTCCCTTTTTCCCCAAGTAGGGATGTGCACCTTGCCCTCTCTTCCCAAGAACTGCTAGGAATCTGCCTGTGTGGATAGTGCACCATATCAGTGTCCCTAGAAATGAGGGTTATTCACCTGTAACCATGGCTCTAGGAGTGGTATATGGTACACATCCACACAACCCACACGACCACCCCTTCCAGCACGCAAGATCTGACGTCATGGGGTGGTGCCGGGGGAGGATACCACCCAGGCGGGTGGGAGAAGCTTAGCTTGAAGACCTTCTGGCAAGAATTAAAGGGAAAGGAAGAGATGTACACCATACAGTATATCACTCCCAGAACTATGGGGATGGACGAGTATCCCCATATCTTGACTGCATGGGACAGGCCCGGTCCTGTAATGCCAATGCTCCTAGGCTCTATTTTATTCTACCTGTCATGAGGAAAAGAACGTTTGAGTTCATACCATTCTTATCTAGTAGCATGGAGTTCAACCTTTTTTGGGAGTCTGGATGTCATTTTTCCCTTTTGGTAGATGTTACTATCTTATTTGCAAGAGTTTCCAGTTTGTGCCTTTTTCCCTCTTTTACTTCTGCCAGCGCTATGTGCTCTGGGCTACTGCCTTATCTTTTTCCTTATTAATATTTACCTGCTGTCTGGCTAGTGATATTAGGCTCTGACTCTTCTAGCCCAACTATCCTTGTGCCACTTAGTAGCCCCAACTCTTGGGTATTATGTTGCTAGTTGGGTTTTATTTTGTTGTTTATTTTATTTTCTATATCCTTTTCCTAGCTTTCATATTTTCCCTGTCCCTTTGGACTAGAAAGTATCTAGTCTTCTGTTTATTTTCTCTCTACTTTGTCTCCTGGCTAACAGAATTCAGGTGCATGATTGATAGATGAACTAAAAATATTACAAGAGCATAAACATAGTGATTCACTCAGGGTGAGACATAGTCTTAAAAAAGGGCCTTAAAACATATTTGTCCCAGCAAGCATTTTATTGAGTATGTTTTAAAACTATTAGGATTAATGGGATGGATAGATAATTGTATGGTCCCTTTTGTATTTTTAAATTTTGTTTGTTTTTAAATGTACGTTTTGTGCTGGCCTGTTAGCACAGCTGTTGGATTTCTGCTTGCATGACGCGGGTGACCCGATTCAGGAATGGACCCTAGGGCGCTAGAGGCTTGGGTTGGGGGAAGGGATGGCATCCTAGGGACTGTGTCCAGCCGGGAGAGGGAGGAGGGTGTCTGGCGCTTGATGGACTTCTGGAGGCCAAGGGTACCGCAGTGACCAGCGATGAATGTTCAGGGGCAGGACAGACGCTTGATGTCCTTGCACGTCCCCACCCCCAGGAAAAAATGAACAAAATGCCAGCTCCCAGCATGATGGCTCATCCCATTCCGCTGCCACCAATGCCCGCCAGGGGCCGCTCTCATGACCCCAACCCAGGGGTAATCCGGTGCATGCCCACAATGTCTGTTCAGGAGTTGGAAGCCCTCTCTATGGCCCTGCCTGGGGGTAAGCCTGGGCATTGGGGTGGTGTGTGGACAAGACTGAAGGAAAAAATATGAAGCCAGACCAAAAATATGAAAATAAAAATAATTAAAAAAATTAACATTTTACATTATGCAGCACCCAGAGTCTTTGGAGATGGGGCTACAGAAATAAAGTATCTATCTATCTAGCTATCTATCTATCTATCATAAAGGTAGCTGCAGAATATCTTAGATTCTAAGGTTCAGATTGATCTTCTTTATTTGAAAAGATACCATTATGAGGGAGGGTCCAAGGGGACAAAGAACACTGACAAGAAAGTCCGAGCCTATAAGAAGGCTTCCTGCATAATGCAACTTAAAAGCCCATCTAATGGCCATCTGGCAGTATTTACTCCTGTTATATTAAACATTTTTCAAAAATATTATGGACAGTTATACTATGACCCAGAACCCTCCTATGAATAACTTGATAGCGCATTTTTAGCCCCCGTCAATTCCAGGTTAACCAGTTGCAGCAGGACAGGTTGCTGTCTCCATCTCCAAAGAAGAAATTCAATTTTGCGCTGTCCCATACTAAAACATTAAAGTGTCCCGGACCTGATGGCTTCCCCTTGGAGTGATACAAGGCATTCCTTGATCACCTTCTTCCCACGTTTTTGTCCCCCTTTTTTTTAATCATATCATATTTTGTCCCCAGCAGCCACTAACCTGCCCTAATCCAGCCACCACTCCAGCTCCACCTCCGATACCGGAGCTGCATGTCCAGCTGGCATATGCAGCCCTGTCTTCTAGAGGGGCACTCCCTATTACCCCCGTGCCAGATGAGGAGCCATTACTGGCATAGGCATCCGGCCATCAGACTGCTGCGGTCTGTGCTGCTCCACTTTCCAGTTTTCTGGCCCTGGGAGTGCAAGTGTGCAATGATGACAGAATGCGAATGTGCTGATGTCTGCCTCCATTCTTCTATGCCAGCTCTAGCAGTGCCCCCGGTCATCACGGGCGCTGCAAGCGATAGCTCAAGATCCCTCCCGGGATAGCAGAGCAGTCCACAGGCGCTCAGTCCTTATCTCTCCCTCGACCCTGACTACTTGGGCTTGGCGTCAACCCGGCTCGCCAGCATGGCATGAGGTGTGGTGTCCAGTGCCTCAACCTCAGCCACCGGGTCTGGACATTTTGTCCTCTTTTCACAGTGCAGGAGGGCTGTTCCCCCTCTCATGGGCATATGCCATCCAAATGACAATATTGAAACCCGACAGGGATCCCAAGCTTCCGACATCTTATAGACCCATATCCATCTTAAATTATGATTATAAACTTGTCATGTCAATCTGGGCACACCGTCTAGAAGATCTGCTTCCCACCATTATTTGCTCCAACCAGTCTGGATTAGTTCACTTTTGGCAAACTTTGGATAACATGTGCTGAACTATACACTCAGTGGACTTTATCACACAGAGATCTATTCCAGCAGTTTTAATTAGCCTCAACACCGATGAGGCATTCAATAGAGCTTCATGGAAGTTCATGTGGCACGTGCTAATTGCCTTCAGTTTTCTGGAAGAGTTTACTCAATGCCTTCACAATATTTACACCTCACCATCAGCATATCTCCATGTGAATGTTCACATATCCTCTCTGATTCTGTTCACCTGTGGGACACAACAGGGCTGGCCCCGTCACCTCTGTTATTCACAGTTTGCATAGAGCCGTTGGCCATAGCAGTTAGAGAAGCATGAGATGTCGAGGGAATCCCTCTGAAGGATGTGACCTATAAACTGTCCTTATATACAGATGACGTCCTGTTGACCTTTATTGAACCTGAGCAGTCGGTCACTGTGGTCTGGCAGATACTACATACCTTTGCTGATGTATCAGGATATGTTACAAACATGACAAAACTGAAGTCCTTGCTCTTAACTGTTTTCCTCACAAGCCTTAAAAATACTGATAGTAGTTGCGATGGAGAAGCACAGAAATCAAGTATTTAGGTATAATATTTACCCCAGTTCTTAGAACATTTAGAGTTGGTTAACTATGAGCCTTTTACACAATGTATAGAACAGAATCTTCACAAATGGTCTTGATTACATTTAAATTTGTACTCAAGAACTGAGACCGTCCATATGAATATCCTCCCTAGATTATTGTACTTGTTTCAGACTATCCTTATCACACCAGCCTCCTAGTCTGATCCTGGAATAAACTTCTGTCTTGGTTCGAGTGGGTGGGACATTGATCTTCCTGGACATAAGTCTCCACCACTCATTCACACTATTGGGATCTGCGCCGGAGGCAACAAGACCCATCGGGAGCAAACTTTTTGCTGGAGGGTCGGCGCCGGAGATGGTGCGAGCCCAGCTCAGCGGCAATCGACTATCTCGGCCGACCTTCCAACCGCCTCAGTTCCTTTTTTTTCCGGCCATCAGTAGTGCTTCAGTAATACGCGCCACCTGTCAGTAGTCAAACTTCAAACTAGCAGCATAGTTTTCAGTTTATTTTTTTTGTAGTATTATCTCGATACAGTATCGCTTAAGTTTATTCTAAATACACAAAGAAGTCTCAGCCTACTTTGACGGAGTCAACCATGAGCAGGTCAGGTGACGGTAGGGAGACTTCATATGAAAGCTGTTCAGTCAGTAGGGCTGGGTCCGTCCACCGCTTCTCCGGAAGAGGGTCTGACAGCGGTCAGCCAATGCCCGGGGGGATGGGCCGTCCCCGTGGAAGCATAAAAACAAACGGTCGCATTCTCGGCACCGTTCGACCTCGAGCTCTTCTTCGGCCCACAGGTCTAAAAAGAGAAGGCATCACTCGAGGTCGCCCTCTGATATGTCTGCGCATAGACGCTCGGTTATCGGGGCTAGTTGCCGGTCTCCTCCTTCGGAGTCGCCAACTTCTGCTTCCAGTAGCTGACTGCTTCGACATCGGAGCCCTACCCCTCCCGCAGGTAGGTCTTCAGATGAGCAGTTTCATCAGTGGGCCGCTCTTATGGAGCAGTGGGCTCGGAGGTTGGTCCGGCTACCTGGCTCGGTCACTTGTGGGCCTCCGGGCTCTTTGGGCAACCAGGTAGGGCAGTTGGATTTTCCTAGTCGCGCGGCACCTTCTTTGGTGCTGTTGACCCCCTGCTTAGGTGTTCCCCCCCCCCACATGGCTGAGGCGCAGGGGGCCACACCGATGCCTTTATCTCCTGCTCTTTTTCCTTCAAACCCTGTTTTGAGTCCTGGGATGTTTCGGCGCCTTGGAACCTCTTATGGTCGTCGCCTTCTCTCGCTGTCTGCGGCACTGTGCCTTCGGCACCTGCGGCTCGGTGCCATCTGCGGTGCCCGCAGGCTTCCTCTGCGCCCGTCCAGCGGTGCGTGCAGCATCGGCGCCATTATCGGTTCCGTTTAGCCTCCGGGCGCCGTCCCGGTGCTGCAGGGTGTCTCGCGCCTGTCCTCGGCACCACGGTGCTCCTCGGCACCGAGCTCTCGAGACTCCTCCTTTACTCGATTCTTTCTTCCTCTTCTATTTTTCACTCCTTTCCTGTCCAAACAGTCCCTCCTGGACTGTCACGAGATGACGTTGAGCCTGACCCAGACCTTCGGCTGGGTGATGAAGTGGACGAAGCAGGATCTTTTATTGCTACAGAGCCTGTGGTCGAGGACCTGTCCTTTAAGTCTCTGTTGAAGAATCTGAGCTCCACACTTTTCTCCAGACTACAGACATCGATCCTGGGAAGCTGTTAAGACTCCAATATCTTCATGCTTCGGAGATCCCTACGGATTTGACTCCTCCGATTCAACCTTCCTTCGAGACACTGTCTCAAATGGTATGGAATAATCCTGCTCTCACCCCTTCAGTGGCTAAATCCATTGATAGGAAATACTCAGCTCCCAAGGATCGTCCCATCTTGGCATCCCAAGCCTTTGTGGATCCTATTGTAGTCCTGGCAGAGAATGACAAGGTCATTCTTCCTCAAACAACTACAGCTCGACCTATCAACAAAGAGTCTCGTAAGATAGACACATTAGGTAAGAGAGTCTTTGCTGCGTCCACTCTAAGTATGCGTATTGCCAGTTACCAGGGCTGTTTTTCCCAGTATGAGTACATCCTGTGGCATTCTATCAAGCATATAGTTGAAGCTCTTCCAGACTCGGACTCAAAGCCAGAGCTTCTTCAAACCATTACCAGAGGTATTGAATCTAATAACCAGCAGGTCAAAGCAGCCATGGATGCTTTCGACACTGCTTCTCGTTCAGCAGCTGCTGGTATTTGTACTCGCCGTCACTCCTGGCTGCGTACTTCGGGCTTCACGAATGATGCACAGCAGCAGGTGATGGTGTTGCCCTTTGACAGCTCTTATCTTTTCAGTCCTCAGGTAGAGCAAGCTCTAGAAGCTACACAAAAGACTAGGTCGGCCATTAAGCTGGCTCGACCCCCTCCTGCCCCTTCTGGAGGGCATGTCGGTAAACGTCAGTTTCATAATCGTCAGTCCTTTCGGGGCAGAGGCAGAGGAAGTTTCCATAAGAACCAACCTGCCCAACCTCAAAAGAAGGTGCAACAAAAAGCGCAAGGGCCCAAAGCGCCCAGCGCTACCTTATGAGTTGTCGGCCCAAGTCCCATCTCAACTGCCCGAGGTGGACTTTTCCTCTCCGGTGGGAGGTCATCTGAGGCACTTCTACAGCCAGTGGAAGTCCATAACCTCAGACAAATGGGTTCTTCGGATAATTTGCGAGGGATATTCTCTCAATTTTCTGGAGACCCCTCCGGATCATCCTCCCAAACGACAGCCCAGGCTGTCAACCCTTCAGTCAGACCTTCTCGCCGCCGAGATTCAGGACCTTCTGAACAACAGGGCAGTAGGTGCCTCCGCATCAGCGAAACACGGGGTTCTACTCCCACTACTTTCTGGTTCCAAAGAAGTCTGGGGGAATGCGCCCCATTCTAGACCTCAGAAAGCTAAACAAATTTCTCCTCAGGGAGAAATTCAAAATGAATTCTCTGGGAACCCTGTTACCCTTGCTTCATCAGCACGACTGGCTAGCCTCCCTGGACATGCAGGATGCTTACCAGCACATTCCTATTCACCCGAGGCATCACAAATTCCTGAGGTTTGTGGCTCTGGGTCAACACTATCAGTTCAGAGTCCTGCCCTTTGGGCTATCCTCGGCACCGCGAGTCTTTACAAAGTGTTGTGCAGTTCTCGCAGCACATCTCAGAAAACTCGGTATCCAGGTGTTTCCCTATCTGGACGACTGGCTCCTAGCAAGCCCTTCCAGACAAGGAACTCTGGAAGCCATACAGATGGCCTCTCGCCTTCTTACGTCCATGGGAGTTCTGCTGAACCTCAAGAAGTCTCAGTTGCAGCCCTCCCAGAGACTCCTTTTCATAGGGACTCTTCTGGACACCTCTTGCGCGAAGGCTTTCCTTCCAGAGGACAGAAGGAACGATATCTTTCAGATGGCCCGTTACATTCGAGAGAACAGATCAGTTTCAGCTCTCTCGATGCAACGTATGTTAGGCCTCATGGCATCCTCAGTGTTCACTGTACCCCTAGCACGGCTGCACATGAGAACCACTCAATGGATGCTCAGTACTCAGTGGTCTCCAACCACTCACCCGCAGTCTTATCCCATCAAGGTGACAGAACCCTTACAGAGGTCCCTCACCTGGTGGTCTCAAGAGAGCAACCTCGTGGAAGGATTTCCCTTTGCTCCTCTGGATCATCAGATCTCCATTACCACGGACGCATCGCTAATGGGGTGGGGAGCTCGCTGTTGCGCTCTCCACACTCAAGGGGTGTGGACTCAACTCGAGTCCCAGCTTCATATAAACGTCCTAGAGATGAGAGCCGTCCTTTATGTGGTCCGAGCGTTAAAGGACATTCTCTGTTACAAGACCATTCTCCTTCAGACAACAAAGCAGTGATGTACTACATCAACAAGCAGGGCGGTGCTCACTCTTACCCCTTATGCAGGGAAGCGATGAGGGTGTGGGAATGGTGCTTGGAACACAAAGCTCTAATTCAAGCGGTTTACCTGCCAGGTGTACAAAACGACTTGGCAGACCGTCTCAGCAGAACAGAGGCAGATCCTCACGAGTGGTCTCTCGACTCACTCGTAGTTCAGTCACTATTCGAAGAGTGGGGAACCCCAGACCTGGACCTTTTTGCATCCCCACTCAATGCAAAACTGCCTCTCTTCTGCTCCAGAAATCCAGGGTCTGGCATTTTCTGTCAGGATGCGTTCAGGCTGCAGTGGACAAATGCTTTTTACGCCTTTCGCCTTCCTCTAATTCAGAGAGCACTCCTCAAGTTAGAGTCTCAGGGGACCAAGATGATTCTCATTGCTCCCTTTTGGCCTCGACAACTATGGTTTCCACTACTCAACAATATGTTGGCAGTTCCTCCAAGACCACTCCCCCTGCAGATGAACCTGTTGACTCAGGGTCCATCCCAACCTGAGATCGCTTCACCGTCACGCTTGGCTCCTGAAGAGGTAGAAGTGAACTGGTTCAACGTCTCTCGAAGAGTTTCAGACATTCTTCTGGCCGCTCGGAAGCCAGCCACTCGAAAAACTTACACATCTAAGTGGAAGCGTTTTTCGCTCTGGTGTGCAAAGTCCTCTTTGAATCCCTTTTCCTGTCCACCAGACAAGGTTTTGGAGTACCTTTTGGACCTCTCAAATTCAGGCCTACAATACTCTACAGTCAAAGTTCACCTTAGTGCCATTTCGGCGTATCATGAGCCAGTTTTTTCTTTGTCTCTGGCTGAGTTACCTATGGTTAAGAGATTTCTTAAAGGAATCCTGCATACCAGACCTCCTATAAGATGTTCAGTTGCAGCCTGGGACATTAACCTTGTGCTAGACATGCTCACTCGGAAACCTTTCGAACCTCTGACTACCTGTGAGCTAAAATTTCTCACCTGGAAGACTGCCTTCCTAGTGGCCATTACCTCAGCCCGCAGGGTCTCTGAGATACATACCCTGATCACAGACCCTCCGTATACTGTGTTCCATAAGGACAAAGTAGTTCTTCGTACTCATCCTAAATTTCTTCCCAAGGTTGTGTCAGAATTCCATCTAAACCAACCTTTGGTCCTTCCCTCTTACTTTGCGGACTTCCAAAATGAAGCGAGCGTTCTCTTCATTCTTTGGATGTTAAGAGGGCCTTGCGTTTCTATCTCGATAGAACCAAGAATTTTCAAAGGCCCAACAACTTTTCGCTCTTCAGTGAGACCCGCTGGGTCAACCTATCGCTATCAGATGTGTCTCATCATGGCTAGTGGCATGTCTTCGACACTGCTATTCCATGGCACAGGTTAAATTGGAAGGTAGGGTTTACGCTCACTCTACCAGAAGCGGTCACGGCATCCTAGCGGAAATTCTGGCGTGCCTGCCGGACATCTGCAATGCCGCCACCTGAACTCGGTGCATACTTTCGTTAAGCATTATGCACTGGATGTTCATGCCAGGCGACATTCCACCTTTGGCAGAACTATCCTTAATGGACTTCTGTCCTAGAAACGTGAGCTCTTGGTCTATCCTGCCACCCTCTCGGGGGATTATTAGCTCGGTACTCTCCCAATAGTGTGAATGAGTGGTGGAGACTTATGTCCAGGAAAATATGAAAATTACATACCTACCGTAATTCTTGATCTTCTTGGATGAGTCTCCACCACTCATTCACACGCCCACCCTCCATCCCCCGAGCTCACCGCTGTGTTGGTCTTCACTCCCTCAAATCTTTAGGTGTGAAGACTTCTTTATTGACACTTCTTACAGGGTCGCCCAGACATCTTATGTCCGAACTAAGGTTAGATTACCCTTTAGGTTAGTTGCGCTGCACCTCCTTGGTAAAAAAGGTACTGAGGCGGTTGGAGGGTCGACACGATAGTCATTGTCACATGAGCTCAGGCTCACATACCGTGCTCCAGCAAAGTTTGCTCCCGATGGGTCTTAGTGCCTCCGGCGCAGATCCCAATAGTGTGAATGAGTGGTGGAGACTCGTCCAAGAAGATCAAGAATTACAGTAGGTACGTAATTTTCATTTCCTGTCTCCGCTAGTCTCTTCTCCAACTGCCCCTCACATGGGGAAGTTTAAACCTTCCTAATATTCAACATTACTTTCAGGCAGTAACAATTAGCATTATTATTTGTTGGCTGAATCCAGCTTATACTGCACCTTGGAAGCAGATTAAATTCACCCTGAGCAATCTTTCTGATGTGGGGGAAATCCTATTTGCCCCTTTGACTTCATTGCCAGATTTAAATGATTTCTGCTTAGGTGCAGCACATATTTTATGCATTTGGTACCGAATGCGTGCTCTCCCTGCCTAACAATATAGCGTACAGTTAAATTAATTATATTGTTCTCAAGTGTAGCAATTACAGTACAAGGAGTTCCTAAAGATTTCTGTAATGCAGTTTGAAATTCTTTTAAATTTTTTTTACCTTTAAATCTGATGACATCTCATTCCAAGACATGGTCATGTTTACTTGTAGCGTAGATTCACCAAATCTGTTACAGACCCGCGGATAGGGCAGATTTAGAGCATTTGACCTCAAGTTATACTTTTTATCACTGTGTAACTCAGTTGCCAGAGGATGAATAACCTTAGATTTTAATAGCTTGAAACACCAGGACAGACAGTTATATTCTCTTTTTTCTTCTGGACCTAGCCTTATTGTCTGGCTTATACACTGCCCTACGCACTTACACTGTCACTCCCCCTCACTCATATTCCATCCTAATCTCTCCCTTTCCCTTCCCCCTCATTCCTAAACAACCCACACTGTTCAGCCTTACGCACTGCTACTGCTCCCCTCCTTCCCCCACCCCACCTATACCACCCCCCATCATCTCCTCCAACTCCTACTGTCAATTTGGTGCATCTCGCTTCAGCGCAAGTCCTGTTACTGGCACACAAGTCTTATTATTGGCACTTAAGTAATCATGTTTTACCCTCGATGAGTTCCCATGATATGTGTACCCTGTCCTTGATGTTCTTGTTCTGTACTGTTCTCCTATTGGAAAAAGTACTAATGTAATCCCACCCAACTATTGTATGTACATTATTTGTATATTCTGTACTGTTCTATTGTAAAAAGTGCTAATGTATTCCCACCCAACTATGTACATTGTCTGTATTGCTCTATTTCTAAATTCAACTTTTGTATGTATACCTGCCTCCATTGTAACCCCTCCTCCCAGGCTGCACCGTGAGACGAGCATCTTTTTGTTCAGTGTGCCTTTCCTGGTGAAACATTTTCAATAAATAAATTTAAGGCTAAATGGATCATACAATGGTGCGTGCCAAATTTACTAGAATTTACAAATCTCACCAGTTTATAATAGGTTTGGTCTACTTTCTTTAATGTTTTATTTGCATTTCTGTAAATTAGTCCACCATACCCCAGTACTGAAATTAATGACTGTTGAGTTAATTTGTCTAGCATTTTTTGTAAGACAAGTGGAGACTCTCCTTAATGCCCCAAGCTTCTGATTTTTTTTTGTGATTGTGTATTGCCTCCACACTGCTACACCATTACTGGGACAAAGCTAGAGAGCTGTTTACATGTCCATTCCACAAGAGCAGTAGCCATTTCCGCTAGCAGAGCTCTCCTTGGTGCACATTGCAGAGATCTGCAGGGCTGCCACATGGAGCACTGTATATGCTTTTACCAAGCACCATGCCCTGGATGTTCATGCTAGACAGCATGCCAGCTTTGGCAGAACTATTCTGAATGGCTTCTGTCCTGAGTGAGTTCTAGAATATAGCCTCTCTAGACTGGGTGTTTGCTTCCTGAAGCTTGGTAATCTGACCCATGAATAGGACTCTATGGAGAAGATTGATTCTTGGAAGATAGAAAAGTTATGCACGTTTACTGTAATTGAAGATCTTCCTAAATGTCTTCTCTATAAAGTACCACAACCCATCCTCCATCCCCCAAATTCACTGCAGTATTGTGTTTATCATCGTCCACCCTTTTTGAACAGGTATGGGCTGTGAAGACACTGTGTAGGGGCCAACAGGGCTATCTTGTGCCCTTAGTGGTTAGATTACTTATGGGTTTAGTTCTCACGTTACTCTCCTCCTTGGTACAAAAAAAAAAGTGCTGAGGTGGTTGGGGACTGGCACCACTGTATACCAGCAGGCACATGCAGATGATGTGCACACAGGAGTATACTCACGTCCCCAGCCCCCATTCGTTCTGACCCATAAGTTGTACTCTATGGAGAATATATTCAGAATCTTCAGTTAAGCAAAGTAAGTAACATTTCTATACAGCCTTCAAATTATGTTATCGTAAAGTTTTATTAATGGAAATAAAAACTATATACCTTTTAACATCCTACCTTTTGCCACCTCGTCTGGCAGCTTAACTAGTAGGGCAGTTAAATTCATTAGCTTGCATAACATCACACTGTTTCCATTGCATTCTAGTCAAAAGGGAACAGTGCTGAGTAAGATTTCTTCTCCAGAATGTCTTATGATCCATATAGTAGATTCTAGGTGGGTGTTTTATTTTGGAAGTAACTCCAGTTGCGAAAAATAATGTCTACATTTGAGGGCTTTATGTAAAATATTAAGTTAGAAGTATTTCTCTTGAAAACTAAAACAGTTTAGAAGTGAAAGAATATGTATCTTTAAATGGTGAAGTTCCTCAAAGCATGGACACTGATCTTTTTATAAATTCTCATGGAAAAAACATGCGGTGAGGTATTTGAAGACTAAATCATGTGGTGAGATATTTGAAGACTAAATCATGAGTTGCGCACTTTTATTTCAGGAAACCCAGAAATGTTTTCTTACGAGGACTGGGATAGAAAAATCCAGGAAAACTTTGAAAAGCTGTTTTATGTTTCTGAAGACCCCACTGATCCCAATGAGAAGCATCCAGAATTGGTCCATAAGCGTGGTATTTATAAAGACAGCTACGGGGCTTCCAGTCCATGGTGTGACTACCAACTCAGACCCAATTTCCCTGTAGCTATGGTCGTGGTAAGGAAAACAATTGTTTCTATTCTCGTGTTACAGTTATTTAATGATGAAAATGAATATAAAAATTCCAGAGCTCCACATTAGACAAAATCCAAACATAAGCCATAATGTGTTAATGTGAAAATGTTTTACTGAATGGCATTTTCTTTCTTTTTTTAATCACTGCTGTATTTCTCCCTTGCTCCCATACAGCCCTCATCTGACCGACTCCCCCAGCTTCATCCCCCGGAATTACCGGGGTTTACCTTACACCCAGTCCGGGAGCAGTGCCTGCAGAGAATTGGTCGCCATCCTGCTGCCAGTTGCCCTTTTCCGTTTTCTCCCCAATTTTCCCGAGTATCTCAGAAGAAGGACGCATGCATGTGGAGGCACACATGCACCTTACAGCCCTGGTAATGGCCCTGCTCCATCTGCCCCATTGGCCTGTCGCCAGCACCCTCGCTTGTGTAGCCCCTCGGCCTCCACCAGGGGGTAGCCATGAGTGAGGGATGCCACCCCACCTCCCCGGAGAGCAGAGCTGCCTTTATGGCTGCTCCATCCTGCTCCGCCCGCCCCACCCCACCTCTGTGCCGACATCCAACGACCCAGGCTCACTCCCAAACCCGGGTTGCCGGCATTCCGTGAGGTGAGACGTCCTGCGCCTCAGCCCTCTGCGCCACGGGGCCGGCTGAATGGTATTTTCAAATAAGAACAAGAATGAGAAAAGCAGAGCAGACTGGATGAACTGAGGTATTTTCTCCTGACATTGTCTGTGTTTCTGTGTAATAAAGCTTGTGTTCAGAATTGTAACATTTATTTCAGGCTCCTGAGCTGTTTACCCCAGAGAAGGCAATCACTGCACTAGAGATGGCAGAGAAGAAACTTCTTGGTCCTCTGGGAATGAAAACTTTAGACCCAGAGTAAGTAGTTGTAAGTTACTTGCTACCACTGTTTTCGACGTCATTGTACTGTATTTGGTCTGCTGTTATATAAATAAGTAACATACTGTAAGAATATAAAAAATGTGCAGGGAAAAGAAGGTTGAAAATCCCATATACTGTAAATTGCCTGTTAGTACGCTTTATTTTTTTTTTATTTCCTTTCGTTTTTTTCTCTTTTTATTTATATTTTATTGTTTTAGCAATAAACCCACAATCTGGAAAGCCGCAGTCATTACACCAGTTTTTAAAAATGGAGACAGGACAACCCACACTAACTACAGGCCTATTTCAATCCTACCTCCAATCTCCAAAGCACTTGAACTCATTGTTTATGACCAACTAACAGACCACCTTAGCAAGTATTGGCTATAATGTAAGGAGCAGCATGGTTTCCGGAAACGACACAGTACATCATCCCTGGTCGAGTTTACTGGTTTTATACATGATTCCCTTGATCGTGGGCACTTAGTGGGGTCCGCCTTTGTTGACCTCACTAAAGCCTTCAATACAGTAAATCATGATACTGGCTCAATTATGTGACTCCTTTGTTTCCCACACCTCACTGAAATGATTCTGTAGCTACCTCATGGGGCGGGTACAGCAGTCAAGATCAGTAACACATTCTCAGACAGCCTCAATGTGGGCACAGGTGTTCCTAGGGTCCATCTTGGGACCACTGCTGTTTAGTCTTTTCATAAACAACTTCCCTAATGTTTGTTACGACAAAATCCTGCAGTATGCAGATGATGCGGTCCTCTATACGAGCCACCATGACCCTGTATCACTGGAACAAAGTCTACACTACAGTTTCTGCCTCCTTAAAGACTGGTTCTCTGATGCCTGACTACTTTTCAAATATAAAAAAAAAAAAAAGCCTGTGCTATTTGCCTCAACTCACAATAGCCATAAATCTGCCATATTAACTATCCATGACAAACAAATGATACCCTTGAAATGGTACCCAGCTTCAGATATCTAGGGATAATCCTTTATAGCTCATTTTCCTACTCACTGCACATTGATAATGTCTCCCTGACTGCAAGCGGGAGAATTTGACTGCTCTACTGGCACAGACAGTGTCTCACAATGGAGCTTTAGGACTCGCATGTCTAGCACCGTCCTCTGTTGGACTAGCATCACAGTCTACAGTGCAGCTGCTACCTCGACTCTGAAATGCATCGCCCTAACCTTAATTAAGTCCTACAGGCTCCTCCTAGGAGCTCCACACCTGACCACACCTGTGATCTATATATACTCTGACTGTCTCAGTCTAGAGAACTGCATCAGATATCATCTCTGCCTCCTGGCCAAGAAGGTCACCCTTGGCTTAACTCTTCCCAGTGTCCAGTCTTTGCTTATCCCAGCAGCCCCTACCAAGCTTACCAGAGGGTCGCAGAACAACCGCTTCAAAGTACCATTCTGCTGTACATCCCAAGGGCAGTGATCCTTTAGCTGTCATGCCCCAAATGGATCAAGTTCACTCCCACCTGACCTGCAAGCTGAGACTGTTAGACCCTTTCATATTCAAACTACGCTCCTACCTTGCTAGTCAGATGACCTGTCGCTGCTCCCGTGATGCAGACATAATGCTCTAAGCCTCAATCCTGGCTGTACCCTAACCTCCAAACCTGTTTTTGATATTATCATTGCACTTCCCCTACCTGCCGTTCTGCCTCCCACCCATGCTTCTCCCTCTTCCATCCCCTTGTTCCTCCTCCCCGCTCCTCCCGCCACGCTCCACCCTCTTCCCTCTCCTCTCTACACCCACATTCCCTACCCATAACTATCCTTTCATCCCCTGCCCTCCCTCAACTCCCCCATTCTCCCCCCTCCCATGTTCTCCCCATCCATCCCCAGGTCCCCCGCCATCGTTCTGCCCTCCCTCCTCCATACCCTGCCTCCACCTTCGCACCTCTTCCCACATCTCCTCCACCCATCCCGAGCTATCTCCTCATCCCTGCCCCCCTCTTCTACTGTTCCTCAGGTCTCCTACCTACCTTCTCCCTACCTTCCCCTATAACAAAGGGAATCTTTGAAGTCCTCAGTTCACTGCTCATTTGTCTCTCTCCCCTCCATCTCCTTACTTAAGCCTAGGTGAAGCCCCTTCTTGTGGACTCACCTCCCAGCTATCCCGCTCCTAACCTCATAATATTTTCGCACTGTGATTATGATGCTGTAATCCAATGATGTTTTTTTTTTTCTCTCGCTCACTGCCTGTATATCAATGTGTTCTTATTGTACATATTGTAAAATTCTGATGTACTGGTTGTTCTACTTGTCTTTTGTCTGTACTCATACGACATGGAACCTTTGTAAATGAGCTCCCAGCTCAAGGGTTGTAGTCCTAGACTGTAATAAATAATAAAATAAACACAACTTCTTACAATATACTCATGCCAGATATCCCATTTTACAATCCTACATTACATCCAATGTGTCAGTTATTATTAATCTATGGATCTGGATTTCGGTTACGGGGGTATTCCATTAATTAAAGGTTCAAGGTGTAGTCCAGGAGATGCTGCACCCTACACAACTTTGGGTGGTCAGATCAAGTATAATAGTAATTCCAAATGTGTTACCTCAACAGCCAGTGTTGTGATCCCCTCTCCAAACATGTAAATTCCAACATGTTACAAGTGATCAGAAGTTAGAGCTCTCCTTTCCCCGATACACTTTAAAGGCAGTAATAGAAACTGCAACCTGTAACTAACCTCAGAACCAAGCACAGTAAATGAACTGCATGTTTAACTAAGCACATGGCTTCCACCACCCCTAGCCTCCACCACCCCTTGTCATTGTAATATTGGATCTGCGTAGTTAGGATTGGCAAACAAATTTTAGTGTATAGAACAACCATTCATCTGAAGAATAAAATTGAAAAATCTTATGGTATCTGAAAACAGACCCACTTTTAAAATGATTAACTCTGAAATAACTGCTATGTGGCAATATACTTGAGACCCCCAGGCCACTTTTTATACTAGTGAGCACACCTCCGTTCAAATCTGGAACACTGGTACCCACATACTGGGATACCATTTTACTTTACAAAAGGTTGGTACCACCCTTGGTGTTAGGATGTGTACCCGACTCATTTTCTAGAGGAAGAGAGGGGTGGGTGGGGTACAACAAAAAAACAATATGAATCTTGTGTAAAATTCACAACCCATGTCCTGGGTGGAGGCTGCTAGGCATATGCTAGATCTAACCTGGTGAGGGGTGCCCCAGTAAATCCACACAACCAGACACAATAATTGGAATGTCCAGAATAGCAGCTAGGATTGTGCAGTATGGCTTTATTCAACAAATGGAAATTTAAAGCAGAAGTGGACCCCCAAGGGTCAGTCTAGGCAGGACAGGTACATTTCACGAATGCCCCTTGCATGCAGTACAGTTCATGAACACACAAAAGAACATTTTCATCCCATTTTCCCAGTGGTGCATTTAGTGAACACCTGGTCACACACCCGAACATTTTCCTCCCATGAGTCTAATTACAGTATGTGAAGTTAGCCACACACTCAGAACTCTTCGAATATAGGTGCAATTATGTGAAACTCAGTCACACACCTTAACCTGCAGCTTGGCCCTTGCTCAGGTAAAACTGGTGCCCTTTACGAACCAGGAAACCCTGCCTTGTAAGCACTTAGGTGGTGTTCCTCCCACCCTTTGCCCTGACAGTCTCTGCCATTTTTCAGGGCTACACCATTTCCCACTGAAAGTCTAGAGGTCCCACACTTTAAATCTGTCACTCACTGGAGTGATCAAAGAATAAACTGCACTCTCCTGGGTGAACATTTTTTTTGTTTGTATTCTGTTTTTATCCTCCCTCTGTCTCCCCATCAGCCTCTCCTTTGGGCCATCTATGGTCTGTCCTCCACCGCTCACTTGTGCCCACTGCCACCGGCCACTGCCTCAGATGGCAGCCACCCTTGGGGTAATCCAGTGTAACCCTTCACCAGATGGGTTCTTCTACGAGGAGAAAGGAACCAGTGGGGGCCGTCCATCACAACTTCTTAGTCCCTCAGGTGCTGCTGAGGTGGTCTCTGGGGCCTGACTAGGGCATTCTTGGTGGTGGGGGTACCAGATGACCATCATACAAACAGTGGAGAAATTTTCCCTTTTCTCCCCAGAGGTGCGGTGTGTCGTGATGTCTAGGCATATGCCAACGTCCGCCACACCCCCGAGTCAGTCTGTTGACGCACTGCTATAGCCCCGGTGTCCATCGGGAGTCAGCAGGCACCGGATTGTAGCCCCCCCCCCAAGGAAGGCCCCAGACTCGCGTACCAGCTCAGGCTCCACGCACTCAGACCACTCTCTCTCTCTCTCTCCAGGGCTCGCTCTCAGCCTCCTCCGGTCAAGGTTAAGGCTTCAGGTGGCTCTTGGCTTCTCTGCACCCTATAGAGACTTCCAGACCTTGGCTTCCTCCACTTTCTCCCAGGCCACATTGAAGTCCTCCAACCATCACCAGATCTAGTCTTCCCCATCAGACCGACGCCGGGACCACAACTCCAGATCGGTCTCCCAGTGGTCCGGGTCCCCCACCTAGGAAGACTAAAGACCTGCAATCCCTGAAGCGGAGGATGGACCCGTCAGTCAAGCACCCGAAGTCGGCCAGGCGTTCACCAGAGCCGAAGATGTCGGCCAAGCGCCCGACATCAGTGACACATTCGCCGGAGCCGAAGACTGCCCCCCCATCACTGGTGGACTCCACGAAGGAGGAGGAGGACCTGACATTGCCTGAGGACCAGGCAGGCAACAGCAAGGATGCCTGTCTTCCACGGGAGCCTTCGCCAATCCCGGAGACGCCTTCAGATCCAATCCGCGACCCTGGCACCAGACCACCGGTGCCAGGTCCGTCGTTGGGTATGAACATCCAAGAGGTCAATGATCTCTTCACTTTCTGGTGGGACACAATAAGGAAAGATGTGATCCCAGTGAAACTTCCTCCTCCTACTCCTTCACCTCCTACTCCCTCTCCTCCACCGTAGGGGCCAGCAGGACAACCACCAACCCCCAAGGAGCACACTCCACCTCATAGGGGAAGATCCAAGGAATGGAGAAGGCTTCTCTTAAGATCTCCCTCAGGGTCTCCCAGCCCCAAGTAACCCAGACATCGATGGTACACTCCGCCAGGGGAGGATTTTAGACTGGATACTTATGACACCTCCATGTCTCCTTCTCCACTCAGCATCCCATCACCTGACCCACAAGACCTGCCCAGGTCACCTCCAGATGATCCCTCTTTTCCTGAGATTATGAGGCACATCCAGGAGAACATGGGATGGGATTGGAAGATCTCAACCCGAGAGACTGCGCCTAGCTCGTTACCTTGGCAGAAGGATCCTAAGCCTGTGGTAGTGCCACCCTTGGTGACACTTTCACGGACGCCACTGGCTGCGTGGAAGTCGCCCCAAGACTCCACCACCGGGGCTGTGTTGAAGAAAGCTGACTGCCTGTACAAGGCCCGAAGAGACCAGTACTTGTGCAACAACCTCTGGCTGACTCCCCAGTCATTACAGCCTCTCATGACCGGGCCCAATGACCACAACATATGAGCACACAGCCACCGGACCAGGAATCCAAACAGCTGGATGCCCTGGGGAGGCACATGTATGCAGCTGCTACATGCTCCATCAGGTCCCTGAACTACTGTATCTGTCTCATATGTTTCAGTTTCAGAATGTCCTGTGGGAACAGGATCAGGACCTAGTTGATAAGCTACCGGATGGCGATCAGAAGGCAGAGCTCTTAAACCTCCTCCGCATAGGGTCTGATGTGGGGACCCGTGTTATGAGCTGCATACAATTCTGTGGACTCGCCTGCCAGAGCTGCAGCTTCGGTGCTTGTCTCCGGAGGCACTCCTGGCTCCGTGTCTCTGGTTTTACCTCAGACGACAGAAAAACATTGTTGACTTCCCATACAATGTCGAAGTCCTGTTTGGTGAACACTGAAAAGGTCATCACCAAGTTTCAGGATGCCGGAAGGCAGCAAGATCCTTACAGGCCATGTACAGATCTAAACCTGATTCCTTTCATAGGAACCAGAACTGCTTTCTGCTGGCAACCGCAGCAGGCACGCTCCTGCCAGCAACATAGGGTCACTTTCCATCGTAAAGCCCAGTCTAAATCTTCCCCAGGTGGAGGCCAGCGGTATACCAAACCGGCCCGGCCTGCGGGAACCAACACTGCCACAGCATGACTCCTTCCTGGCCCCACCCCTTCTCTGGATCAACGGGCAGAAAAAGTCGGGGGTCACATCGCTTGCCACTTTTCAGGGTGGCAGTCGATCACTGCTGACCGGTGGGTACTTCAGATGGTCAAGAGAGGTCACTTTATCAAATTCCTCAACCACCCACCATCAAGACCTCCCCTGCTTTTCTGTTGTGTCGGGTCATGCGCTCTGCTCATACAGCAGGAGGTGCACAAGCTCTTCTAGGAAAGGAAGCTATAGAGCATGTACTGCCGACCAGAGGTGCAGCTTATTATTCCCACTTCTTTCTGGTTCCCAAAAGACAGGGACCTCTGTCCGATACTGGATCTCAGCGATCTCAATGCTTTGGTTCTCTACAAATGCTTCCGCATGGTGACCTTCCAGTTCTGATACCCATGCTCAAGCAGGGCGCCTTCCTAGCGTCCTTGGACATGCAGGATGCTTATCTGCACATACCCATTGCTGGAGCACACAGGAAGTTCTTGAACTTTGAATTTCTAGGTCGCCATTATCTGCTCGGACATATGGCTGCGGCCACTGCAACAGTCCCGCTAGCCCGTCTCCACATGCGGGTGACCTAGTGGATGTTACGGGTCCAATGGCATCAGAAGCAAGACTATTTGCAGCTTACAGTCTGGATCACAAATACCGTAATCCAGGATTGGCAATGGTGGCTAGATTCAAAGAACCTATTAGCGGGGGTTCCCTTCATCACGCTGTCTCCGATTGTGATACATAGATACATACATAGATACATAGACAGTGTCGGCAGATAAGGGCCTATGGCCCACCCAGTCTGCCCATTTGAGCTTGTAAGTTCAGTTTATGTTTTCCAAGAAGTCTGTTGCCCCTTACCCCTGACCTCCAGAATTCCTTTATGTCTATCCCATGCATTCTTAAATCCTGTGATTGTTTCAGCCCCCACCACTTCCTCAGGCAGGGTGTTCCACTTGTCCACCACCCGTTCTGTGAAGAAATTCTTCCTCACGTTTCCTCTGAATCGCCCACCCTCCAACTTCATCCCATGCCCTCTAGTCCTGGAACATCTTTTTCGCTTAAAAATAGTGTATTCCTGCACCCTGTTCCTCCCTGTAAGATACTTGTATGTCTCTATCATATCCCCTCTCTCCCTTCTTTCCTCCAGGGAGTACATGTTCAGTTCCTTCAACCTGTCCTCGTAGGACTTGTGATGCAATCCATGCACCATCTTTGTTGCCCTCCTCTGAACCTTCTCTATCCTGTCTATGTCTTTATGTAGGTAAGGTCTCCAGAACTGTACAGTGTACTCCAGGTGGGGCCTCACTAGTATCTTGTATAGTGGAATTATGACCTCCCTTTTCCTGCTGGTGATGCCCCTGCCTATGCATCCCAGCATCCTATTTTCTTTACCTGCTGCCTTGTCACACTGTTTCCCTGCCTGCTGGCTCACCTCCATATGAGGATACCTCAGTGGTTCCTGTGAGGATACCTCAGTGGTTCCTAAGAGTGAAGTGGGTACAGCATTCAGACAAGCTGGAGTGTTTCATACAAGTGACTCATTCTCCCGATGTTCCCTGCTTTGGTGGTTGTGCCACTTCAACCTAGAGACAGGGTCCCCATTCCGTGGCCATCCCTCAACCTAGTAATGACGACGGATGCCTTAGGTTTGGGATGCGGTGCTCATCTGGGCCCTTTCTGAACCCAGGGCTAATGAGCCCTCCAGATATAGTTATTCACAGTAGTATTCTGGAGAGGAGGGCTGTTCTATGTGGCCTACAGGCCTGTGACCTCCTTACGGGGAAACAGCTGATCCACAGACAATATGTTGAGTGATGTACCACGTCAGCCAACAGGGTGAAGTACATTTGTACACTTGCTGCAGAGATTTGATGAGAGTTTGGCACTGGGCAGAAGACCACAATATATTCCTGCAATTGGTGTTCCTCCCCGTACCCTGACTGCATTGGCATATTGCTCAGCTGGTCCCACATCGTTATGCCACAACTGGGAACTCTCAGACTTGGTCACAGTCGACATTTTATAAAAATGGGGTCACCTAGACGTACACTTGTTTGCATCGCCACACAACACAAAACTGCAGTGTTTCTGCTCACTCTCTCCAGGGCCTGGAGTTTATTGGCAAAACACATCATTGTCCCTCTCCTGGAAAGGGAGGTTTCTGTACACTCTTCCACCATTCTCTCTGATACAAAGGGTTCTGGTCAAGCTGAGGGCCAAGCTCACCACCCTGATTCTGGTGGCTTCTTACTCGCCTGGGGAAATTTGGTTCCTACTGCTCCAGCAGTAGGCAGTAGAACCTCCTGCCCTGCTTCCACTGCTAGCAGGACTTCTGAAAGATGAGCAGGGTGCTCTAGTTCACCTGGATCTGCCATACCTGCACCTTCACTCCTGGCTCCTGATGACTGACGTAGAGCTCTCCCACTGCAAGGATTTCCCAGTGGTTGCAGATGTTCTGTTGGTGGCAAGAAGGCCACCTACTCTCAAAAATGGAAACGTTTTACAGTTTGGAGTACTCGACATGCCCTGAATTCTTTGTGTCCAGTCACTAAAGTACTAGACTACCTCGTGTCCCTAAAGTAGTCATTTTACTTATTTAGCATCCAGTCTGGGGCTTTGGGCACTGTACACTGTAACAATAAAATATTAAACCAAATGAAACATAACACATAATCATAATTAAAAACAGCTAAAACATAAAGTGCAAATTAGCAATAAGGGTAACATAAATACTAAGACAAGTGGTATTTAAATCAAAGTTTGCCTGAAGAGGTGGGTGTTTAGGCCCTGCTGAAAGGCCTCCACCAAGGAGCCTCCTTAGAGACCAGGAAGCAAGTTTCATAGGGCTGGACCAGCTACCTCAAATGTGTGGCCACCGAAGTCTCAAACCTTGCCCTGGGAACTGCTGGGAGGTTCCACTCAAAGAAGCAGAGAGGGTAAGCTGGGCAGTAAGGAGACGAGAGCTCACCCAGATAACCCAGGTCAGCGAACAGACCTTGAAGGAGATTCACCACTTCACTGGCAGCCAGTGCAGATTGCCCAGGACCATGCAGATTGCTCAGGACCAGGGTCACATGACATGACCTCGGAAGGCTGGTCAGTAACCTAGCTACTACGTTCTGCACTAGCTGCAAATGTCATAAGACCACTGTACTCATTTCCAGATAGAGAGCATTGCAGTAATCAAGCCGGAAGTCACAAAGGCATGCACCAGTGAAGGCAGGTTTTCTGGTGGGATCAAGGCTTTAATCCAGGAAGTGTTACAAAGGTGATAAAAGCCATTCTAACCCCGTGAAATCTTACTGTATTCTGACATAATGCAGTATGCTTCCACCATAGTACTGTCCCAGAGCTGAAAAGGTTAATAGAATCTATGCAAATGATGGAATGCTAGGCTCAAGCTCAGTTTTCAAACCACCATCTCTGGTAAACAACCTTCCAACCATCAGATTCTTCACTCCGCTTGACTAATCAGATGCCTCTGAGAATCCTCTACAGCTACACTCAAGATCATTTTATTTTCTCAGTTTTTTACCATTTAAAAAGTTATTGTTTTGAACCGCAGTCTCTGGTTTACAGGTGGACTAGTTTAGATTAGCAGATATTGGGCAAGTTCTCGGTTTCTGCCAGTTTGCCGGTTGGGATCTGAGTTTTTTTCCTTTCTTCTCTACTTAAAGGTAAATTCTTTTTCCTTTTTTGTCTCTTGTATAGGAACGTTACCAGGCTAAACCTCAGTTCTTTCTTTGGTCATTAAACCGACCAGAAAAAAAAAAGAGAGACTTTTGTTTAAGGGTTTAGCTTTTTCTCTGTTGGCTGTTGTCTCAGACTCCTAAGAAAAGAACTGGTCCAACAGGTTTCCAGCACTGTACAGAGTGTGTGGAAACATTTGCTAAAGCTGATCCCCATCTAATGTGTGTGTTCTGTCTTGGATTTGACCACCTGAAGACAGACTTTGAGATATGCAAGAATTTTCCTCAGTCGACGCTGGACAGGTGCATTAACTGACTGATGGATAAATGCCCCAGAAAAATGCTGACCCAGTTACAGATAAATCTCCTACCTATAACAATACCGACGAACCGGAGGAAACGCCCTCTGACAAGGGTACCAGTTCGCAGGACAAAAAACGTACCACTGAGCAAGCCGCTGAACCAGCAACAGCGGGCAAGAAAAAGAAGAAGAAGCATGGGGCGAAACAACCACAACCAATGAACCCAGTGGTTCCAACCGCAGAGGAGATAGCTATCGCTATTCGGATTATTCAATCCCGACAAACTCCTGCCGGTTCGGTTCCGCAGTCCTCGGTTTTCAACCCAGTGGTTCCACCCCCAGGTTCTACCTCGGTTCCCAGGCCCCAAGATTTTGAAGCTGAGGGCTTTGGTGATGATGAGGATTATGATGAGGATGAAGACCTAGGGGAACCTCCTGAACCAGATGTTTCCCCTGATCCTCAGCGCACTGACTCCCCTGATAAGGGATCAGAGGACTTCACTACTCTGTTTGCTTTCATGCAGCAGGTAGCTCCAACCTTGGACCTCCCCACTCAAGAAACAACCAAGGAGGAGGAGGAAGAGGCCAACTATATAGAAATGATAGCTGTTGCCCCAGCTAAGAAGCTTCTAGTCCCCATCCACAAATCTCTTAGAAAGCATGTGCTTAAAATCTTACAGACACCAACTTCCATCCCGTCCAGTAGATAGAAAGCTAGATAAAAAGTATTGGGTGGCCAAACCTGGTGTGGAATTCCTTTTTGGACACCCTAGCCATGAAGAGATTGTACAGGCTGCTGCCTGTCATAAGGCTGGTATACCCCTGGCATACCATCCTCCTGATAAAGACTCCAAGAAAATGGACTCGGTGATCAGAAAGATTTATCTGGGTTCTTCCCTGACCATTAGACAGGCCACCTACATGGCTTGTGTAGCCAGGTAGCAAATGAGTCTGTGGAGCACAGTGGCAGAGACTTCTAAGGCCTGTCCAGCACCCATGGCATCTGACCTAGCAGAAGCTGCCAAAAGGGGCGCTGAGGCAGCCAATTTCCTATTTAGAATGGCTGTGTATGCCAATGATACTGCAGCCAGGTTTATGGCTACTTCTGTGTCCCTCAGGAGATTTGTATGCCTTAGGACCACAAATCTCTCAGGACACACAGACGAAATCTTGGATTTCCCTATGAACCTTCATTCCTCTTGGCCAGTAAACCGAGGCATATATGAAAAGATGGTGAATGCAAGGTGGCTTACAGAAGTGCAGCCACCAAAGAGAAAGCAGCTATTTCTCAGACGCAGCAAAACGGAGGTGGAGAGCAAGGCCTCACTACAGGCCTTTCTTCCAAACCCAAGCCCTGGAGCAGAAGGGGTACTGGTAGGGCTGAGCCCAGTCCTCAACCAACTCCCAGGTGAAACAGACTCCTGAAGAGTGTCAGAGTCGCCCTCTCCCAGTAGGGAGCAGGCTCGCCACTACCTCCAGGTCTGGCAGTCAATAACTATAGACAAGTGGGTTCTGGAGGTAGTGGGCCAATGCCTCACCCTCAGCTTCAAAATTTTTCCCAAGCTGAGGTAAAACCTTTCAGTCCTGCCTCCCATCAGACTAACTACTAGAGGAGGAAATGAGAAAACTGTTGCAGTACAAAGCAGTAGAACTTGTACTTCTGCTTCAAAGGGGAAAGGGATTCTACTCAAGATACTTCCTTACAGTAAAGAAAACAGGGGAGTGGCAACCCATTCTGGATCTCAGACACCTAAACAAGTACCTGACAAAACCAAAATTCAAGATGGTCACTCTGTCAGCCTTCCTACCCACACTAAGACAAGGGCACTGGCTGGCCTCGGTAGATCTAAAGGGTGCCTATTCCATATTCCCATCATTTCGTCACACTGAACATTTCTCAGGTTCAGGCTCACATCAGGCCACTACCAATTCAGCGCAATACCCTTTGGTCTCGCCTCAGCACCAAGAGTGTTAACAAAATGCCTAGCAGTAGTAGTAGCACACTTCAGAAGGCAGGGTGTTAGTCTTCCCCTATCTGGACGACTAGCTGGTAGTGGAACAGTCTCCTCAGCAGGTCTCAGACTCCCTGAGCTTGGTTCAAAGGGTCCTGCAGTCCCCAGGGTTCTTACTATACCCCACAAAGTCAGTGCTGTCCCCAGTCCAATTACTGGACTTCATAGGGGCAGAGCTGGACACGATAGCAGAAAGGACTTTCCTCCATCAAGCACGAGTAGAAGTACTAATTCAGCTAGCCAACTCTTTTCAAATGTCCAGCCCCAGACCAGCAAGACACTTCCTTCTGCTATTAGGCCACATGACTGCCACAGCAGCAACAGTCCTAGGAGCCAGGTTTCAAATGAGGGCAATCCAGGTCGATCTCCGGTCATATTTGCTCACAAAAAAGTGATCATCTGTCCAAACTAGTACCAGTAACCAAATCTTTCCTCTTGGCACTTCAGTGGTGGTGGGAAAGAGGAAACCTAAGGCAAGGTGTACCTTTCCTACAGCAGCTTCCCTCAGTGGTATTAATCATGGATGCCTCCCTCCTGGGGTGGGGAGCACACATAGAGGACCAAACAGCTCACAGGACTTGGCTCAGGAAGGAGACACTTCTCCATATAAACCTACTGGAGCTCAGGGCAGTACGCCTGGGTATTCTGTCCTTTGCCCTCAGTACTCAGAGACAAGAACATGCAAGTTAGGACAAACAACACAACCACAATGTACTATATATAAAGCAAGGGGTACAAGGTCCCCCACCCCACCCCATGCACAGAAGTCATGCTAGTATGGAAATTGGCCTGTTCTCTGAATCTCTCTCTAACAGCTGTCTGTCTTCCAGGGAAAGACAATGTCCTAGCAGACACCCTGAGCAGAATCAATCAGAACCACCGCGAATAGACACTGAACAAACAGGTACTCCAAACAGTGTTCAGATGAGTGGTATTTGAGAGGTGGATCTGTTCACAGCCCAGACAATCACCAACTACCGAGTTCTGTTATAGGCCACCTGTAGTGGGTAAAGTGCCAATGAACACACTACTGAAGGCCTGAACGAGAAGTTCTTGTATGCATTCTCCATTCCTCTACTTCCCAGAGTTCTAAACAAACTCGGACACAACCAGCAACTATGATTCTCATTACCCCAGACTGGGCCAGACAACCATGGTACTCCCTGCTTCTTCTCCTGTCAGTGAGCAGACCAATATCCTTACCCAGGAGGCACAATCTCTTGACATCCTCACAGGGCAGCATCCTTTACCCCAACCTACAGTCACTCAGACTCAGAGCCTGGCTTTTGACATAGAATCTGCTGACCTAAGGTTGTCAGAGAGAGTTCTTAAGGTGCTCAGAGGCTCCAGAAAACCCTCCACAAAACAAACCTACTCTTCAAAATGAAAGAGATTTTAACTCTGGTACCAGCAACCGGAGGTAGTCAGTACTCAAGCTAGCTTCTCAGTAGTACTGGACTACCTGCTGCACCTTCATTCCCTTGGTCTCAAGCCCTCTTCCCTAAAGGTACATCTAGCAGCTATATCAGCTTATCTCTCGGCTGGTAAGAAATGCTCTCTAGCTTCAAATCAGGTGTTCATAAAAATTTTTAAGGGTCTTTTGCATTTGCACCCTCCACATAGGGAGCCCACTCCTGCTTAGCATCTGAACATCTATATTGGTCAACTGATGCAGCCGTCCTTTGAGCCCATGTCTTCAGCAGAACTGAAGAACATAACATGGAAAACTGTGTTCTTTTTTTGTTAAAGATTTTATTATTATTTCACACAGGACACACCAAGCAAAAGTATAATATTGAGAGGTTACATGCAACCATACCGCAACCTTAATACAAGCGCCTGAGATACAACTTGCAGGATACCAAGAAATGGAATAAAAAGCACTGTCATAGGTAATGATCCAAACTTACCTAGACCCTCCCACCCAAAAGAGTGGAAGCCATGGATATAAAACCAAGAGCCCAAACAAAAAATAACATTTAGGGCCCAAGGCAGCGATGGTAGACGGGGTTACAGGCCCCTGGATCAGGTCTACTGCTAATTAGAACTATATACACCATAAACTGGAAAAACAAAAAGGCAAACTGATTCTGAGATAGAAGATAATATCTTAACAAGTATAAAAATACAATGGGAAAGCCTATAACTCAGACCAGACAGGGGTCTCTCGGGAGTTACTGACCACCTAGGGTTGGACATCGTGACAGTACTTGGACTGGAGATATGGTTGCCACCGTCTGTCAAATTGGACCCGTGAACCCCGCGCAAAACTAGAGAGCTTCTCCTAGGCTCCTTGGGCTAATGCCTGAAGGAACTCTCGGAAGGATGGAACCTCTGGGGACCGCCACCTCCTTAAATAAGCTGTTTGGCTATCGCCCCCACAACAGTAACCCACTGGGCCCCGGACAGCGCGGTGGGTGTATGGGAACGGGCATAACCAAGAAGGAGAAGAGGGGGTCCGTACTACTTGAGGGAACAGAAAAGTACACATATCCTGGATTGTTGTCCAGAAATGCTGGAGATAGGGACACTCCCAGAGTATATGAAAAAGATGGGCACCTTGATTACCACATCTCCAGCAAGTGTCCTGCTGAAGGAGCCCCATCCTTTTGAGATTAACCAATCCTGTACCACCTATGAAGGGTTTTGTTCATAATGAGATGGTGCGTCATCCCTACACGCCATATGCAATCTCACCCAAGCATGGTCCCATTGGGGGCTCAGAGATAGAAGAATTAAAATCTTTTCCCATTGGGCTTTAGCTAACAAAGTAGGGTTTGCAACGGCACCTCTAAGAGCCTTATAGATCTCACTGGCTCTGTTCCTGGGTTGACGTAACAACCTGTAAGAGGATGGGATCCTGATTATGCACCTCTGTTTGGGGATAATTAGGTAGATGGGTGATGGCGCTCTAATCTGGAGATATCTCCAAAATGAGAGGCCGGAAATGGTATCTGGATCTTAAAGCCTCAAAAGTATCCATTGAACTAGAATCTGGGAGCAATAAATCTTGAACTAAAAGGATGCCCTTTAAATCCCATGCTTTCCAACGGATCATACTACCACCCACTACCAAGGCGTGGTTGCTCCATAGAGGCAAAAACCTCCAGGGAGTTACATCCTGGCCTAGCAGAGTTAGAACTCTTTGCCAATATTGGATGGATAATAGAATGGGAGGGGGGAAGATTTTCTTTTTACTATACAGCGCCACCGCAGGAGAGGGGGCCTGTAGTAATGATGCCTCCAGCGGGAGCCAGGTAGGTGCAGTAGGGCCAGTGTTAGAGAACCATAAAGTGGTCTGGGCCGAGATAAAGGCCATGTGGTACCCCTGAAACCAAGGAAGGCCCCAACCACCCCTGCTCCAGTGCTGACGAAGTTTAAGCTTACTAAACCGTGGACGGGAGCCCTCCCACAGGAAATTACCAATAACTGCATTCAGTTTTTGAAACCATTTCGAAGGAATAGGTATTGGAAGATGGGACAACAGATACAATACCTTGGGGGCCACCATCATCTTGATGGAGTCTATTTTCCCAGCTAATGAGAGCCTTAAGGCTTTACAACGGGCCGTGTCCTCCTTAATAGACTCCAAGAGTGGAGAAAGGTTGGCTGAGAGCATTTTGGACAAGTTAGGGTGTAGGATGATACCCAGATACTTTATGCCATTGGGGACCATTTGAGACCCGCCCGCAACATCTATAGCAGAAGGCATGAAGTGAGAGGGAGGACCTCTGTTTTGGAATGATTGATCCTATGGCATGATATTCCAGAAAATACATTCAGTATATGTAAAATAGATTGAATCACCTGTGGAGTGCATTCTGTAGTGACCAGCAGATCGTCAGCATACAAAAAAGTTTTAAAGGTGATGCCTCCCATCGTTATTCCAGGGATGGAGGGCGCTTCCGGCGCGATGGCCAGGGTTCAATGGCTAGAATGAACAGAAGGGTGGAAAGAGGGCAACCTTGTCTTGTACCTTCTGCAACTGGAAAGGCAGAGGATTGCCATTAGCTGGCCACCCCAGCCGGGGAGGTATATAATAGTTTGATCCAGGAGAGAAAAATCGGGTCCCACCCCATGGGGAAAACTGTGTTCTTAATAGCCATCACTTCAGCCAGAAGGATCAGTGAGTTACAGGCTGTGTACAGAACTGAAGTACATCTCCTTTCACAGAGACAAAGTAGTCCTAAGGTCAAACAGAAAATTTCTCCCAAAAGTGGTATCTAAATTTCATTTAAATCAGTCTATCACCTTGCCAGTCTTCTTCACTGACAATTCAGGTTCAGGGGAACGCAGATTGCACAGCTTGGATCTTAAGAGGGCTATCAGCTATTACCTTGAACACACTAAGGGTCATAGACAAGATAGAACTCAGCTGTTCCTGACCTGTGGAGCAGTAGGAAAAGGAAAACCTGCCTCAAAGAGAACCATTGCCTGTTGGATTGTTGCCTGTATTCAGTTTTGTTACAGCAAGATGGGCAAGGAGCCCCCTGTTGGCCTCAGGGCCCATTCCACAAGGGGCACAGCTGCATCCATAGCAGCTGCAAGGGACATACCCCATTGGAAATATGTAGAGCAGCTACTTGGAAAACTGTTCACACATTTGTCAAGCATTATAGCCTGGATACTCAAGCCAGGAGTGATGCCAGCCAGGTCTGGCACAGCAGTACTGCAGAGCGTGTTCCCTAAATAGGTTCTGTACCAACCTCCAAAGGCACTGCTTGAGTAGTTCAGCATACATCAGAATACAGTAAGATTTCCTTGGTTAGAAGACGACATTACTTACCATAGTAATCCTGTTTCTTCCAAGGGAATCTTACTGTATTCTGAGCTCCCACCCTTCCTCCCCTACTAGAACCTGGGGGCACTACACTACAGCTTTGTAACTGTGGTGGATTCCTGGACTGGTTTTTCCTTAGGTCATCTGTGACCTGAGTCTTAGAGATGAATGCCTATTGCTTTTCAGATGAAGGGATGCGCATAGGAGGGGTGGATTATTATTATTATTAGTGTTGTTTCTAATTAGTATTAGATAGTATAGATAACTTCCTATGCAAGCTTCATTAGAATCTGATGGTTGAAAGGTTGTTTACCAGAGACAGTGGTTTGAAAACCGAGCTCGAGCCTAGCATTCTATCATTTGCATAGGTTCTATTAGCCTTTTCATCTCTGGGGCAGTACTATGGTGGGACCATACTGCATATGTCAGAATACAGTAAGAATCCCTTGGAAGAAACAGGATTACTATGGTGAGTAATGTCTTCTTCCGGACTATGGACGATACCTGAGCCTCACATGTCCGTATTTAATCCAGAATGACACCCAGATTCTTCATCTCCGTAGAAGCCACCATACTAGAGGAAACAAGTACCAGACCATGCTCAATCACTATTACTTCCTTCTTGTCTGGATTGAGCTGCAGCCAGCTAGAGGACATTCAATCCTGGATCTCGACATGACATAGATTCAGCACACCGACTGTGCCTGGGTGTCCAGGGTGCAAGTGATGGGTACAGTTCGGTATAAGCTACATAGCAGTGAAAACCCGAGCTGTGCCATCTGATGGTATCGCCCACAAGTAGCATGTAGTCTATGAACATAGGTGAGAGAATCAAACCCTGGGGTACACCACAGAGCAGGGGCTGTGGGAGTGAGGAAATACTTCTTATTACCATCCTCTACATCCTGCCACTGAGGAAAGACTCAAACCAGCTGATGATCCTACCAGCAAGCCCACAGTTCTCCTTGAAATGATCCAACAACAGCCTATGGCCCACACTATCAGATGCTGATGAGATATCGAGTAGAACGAGAACTGACTGTCTCTGGCCCTGAGGAGGCATGGCTACACCCTGACTAATGGGTCTCAGTACTATGCCCAGATCTAAATCCGGACTGAAGTGGCTCATAGATGTTAAAGAGCATGAGGTGGGCCTCAAGCTGCAAAGCCACTGTCTTCTCAATAACCTTTCCAAAAGTGAGAATACTAGGTCCAAGGTGTGAATTTAGTTGTGGTTGCAGTTGTAATCACTTGTGCAAGGCCCAGTGATATCAACTGGAAGAAATTTTGACCAAATTGCAAGAGTTTGTCCTCGACCCAGGCATCGGAGTCACCCAGAATCAACCTTCTGGGTTATTCTAGCATCCTCTCAGTGACGAAGTCCGCAATTTCCTTCAGGAAATCCCTCTTGCACCTTGGGGGCCGGTACACATGAAGGATCCTACGATCTGCACCTGGACCCCGCTTGTGGCCACGCATTCAAACAATGAAATATCTCCCACTGGGTGTACCGTGGAGTTCAAGTGGAGTCTAAAACAGATGGCCACTACCGCAGCCCTGCGAACCTTCTGAGGAAGTGAAGCACAGAGAAACCAACTGGGACTAATGTCTCCAAAATTGCTCCGCATCATTACCCAGCCACGTCTCCATGATGCAAGCCAGATTGACAGTGGAAATCAAGTCCAATATAATCATAGACTTGTTTCCCATCAAGCCTGCATTGCACAACACTGCCTATAGGGGACAAGTGGAGATGGTAGGCCTACAGGTTACCTGGCCAGTTGATCTGGTGGGAACCTCGGTATGGGAACCAACCACTTCAGGCCTCCCTTGGTCTCATTTTTGCCTTAGAGCTTCACCTGGTCCCTCACTACCCTTATAATGCCACTACATTAGAACCCCCACTGCCTACTGTCCTGTCTCCTCAAAATGCCCACCTCCCTACAACATCTGTATGATGGGGGAACATCAAAGGGGCGGAGTTCCAGCAGCTGGAATGGGGAGTAACGAAGTCTGAGGAGACCCAGACATACACACATTATCCCACTGGCCAACAACAACAAAAATGCCTAACCAACAGCACCAAAATTTGAAATACCCGTTAAAAAGAGAGTCCACACCAAGCACAGAAACTCTCACTGTGCCACCCGTAAGCCCTTAACCATACACACCAGCAATCGCCCAGTATCTAACACAATAATAAATACCTACCTACCCACCCAATCCAACACATATGCACCAGTCTACAGTAGTTACTGACCAGTTATTTTACCCCCTTCCCCACCCCACCGACCCTCCCACCACAAAATAAACAACATTATACTCAAAATTAAAATTAAGAGGAGAATCCACTGAGCGCGTTAAGTTAAGGTGCAAATTACAACTAGCAGAAAGTCCAATATAAGTCCAGCATTTAATACTGTCCACAGATATTGCAAAACAGGTTCTGCTCTCACCAAAGCAAGTCCAAGATGTAATACAGCACAGTAACCCCCAAGCAGCTCTCTTTCCACTGCTAGGGAGCTAAACAGCAAATAGTCACAAACATTCAGACCCACAGGTCCTTTCACCACCTGCAGCCCAAGTTTCTCACTCCACCTCGGCTGTCCCAGGCTTCCTTTCCAGTCTGGAATCCCACAGAGACAATTCCCATATCCAACTCTAGCTTGCCTGAATACTCCAAGACCAAAAGATGTAGCCAGTGGTTGAGACAATTCCAGTTCTTCTATAGAAGGCAGAAAGTTAGTTCATGTGGAGACTCGTACTCCAGCCCACAATCAGACAAGTCCTCAGGTCTTCCTGGGCCCGTTAACCTGAGCGCAGCCACATTCACCTGCTCGGGCTCTGCTCTTCCCCACAGTTCCTTGAAATGGCTCCTTCAGAACAGTACCACAGGGCAGCTACAAAAGAGGGTAACGACAACAGGAAACAGGCACAGACTTGCTAGGCAGCCCTGTTTTGCCTCTCAGAGCCCTCCCCACCAAAAGTGTGGTAGCGTCATAGGGTATGGCAAGCCAGACACACCAACCCACATGCATTCCTTGCACTGCCTGTTGTGGTCACCCAGCTGGCAGGAAATCATCAGGATGCACAGCCCACCCTCCCCAGAGGATGGGCGTGTCTGATGGGATGCTCAGTCTTCCTCCCCCGACGACCCTCTGGCCCTGGTTTGTTTCTGAATCTGGGTCATCATCATCACAGGCAGTAATGCTACCGCATCTCTGGCAGGCCAGCTAGGTAGCAGCCATGTCTGTAATGGAAATCCAGAATGAGTGAAGTGGCTCGTCACATGTTTGGATTTTTTTTTTTTTTGGGCAGAGTTGTTTAATAAACATCTGCCAACTGAATGAGAACAGCCAACCAGAATATAGTATTTCACGTTCTCATTTTCTAAATACAGTATAGGCACATTAATATTATTTTCGACTTGTATCTCTACTGTGAACTGTTGAATGAGAATGTAATGTTTCTCATTAATTTTAAATGCATTAAAATCCATAACTGAGCCAGCCTGACGGCACAGCAGTTGGATTTCCGCTATACACCAGCCACCGGGTTTGAGAGCGGATCCGGGGCGGCTGGAGAGCCAGCAGGGGAGAGAAGGCTTGGCGACTGACAGCTGCCCCCCTTCTCTCAGGGGAGGGAGGGGCTGACCCAGCGCTTAGTTGACTTCCTGGCGGAGGCCAGGCAGCATCATGCGCTGGGTCACGCCAAGAAGGGCCAAGGAACGCCTGACATTGGTGGCACACCCACACCCCAGGGAGAAACAAGAAAACAGTGCTCCGTAGTCGACCAGATGATGGCCGCCAGCTCCCACTGCCACAAGACCCTGGATAGCCTAATAGCCACTCCAGCAGCACCTGGACCTTCTAGAGTGTGCTGGCCTCCCCCGCTAGCACCCTTCCCCTTCGGAGGAGGGGGACCCACCTGGCAAAAGGTTATGCCGGGATACCTGGGGGGCTGCAGATATGGGGTGGCGAAGGCTGGGGACAGGGCAGGGTGGCAAGCGAGAGGCATGGGCTGACCAGAAGGAGAGGCCGATCAGGAGCCGGGAGGGCACAAAAAAAATCCATAACTGGATCACACTCATCATTCACTCAATATCCAAAATTATAAAATGTATATTTTTATCAGTTATCATGTCATTCCATGCTAGTTAGGTAATTTTTTTCAGGATTTTGCTGTGCTAGTGTGAATGGCTAGCATAACAAAACCTTTCTAAAATGCATTTAAACCACTGGCCTGTCAGCACAGTGGTAGCTCTGCCACTCGCGATGCTGACAACCTGAGTTTGGGATTGAGCTCAAATCATCGGGGGCTGGCCTGGGAATAGAGCAACTGATGGACTGCTCTCTCTTTTTGTGGGGGTGAGCTCGATGACTTCAGATTGACTGCCACCTGGCAAAGGCTGGGTGGCAGAGCAGTTAGGTGAGATGATTCCAAGAGAATGGAGACGTGACCATGCTGGCATGATCCACAGATGCACACGACTGTGCCTTATGCGTCACTCCATGGCCATGTCCCAGGGGAGGGAGAAAATAGAGTAAAATTGGCCACCAGCTGGGTAGAGGAAACCCTGCCACCCCTCACATCCAGTATCTTGACACCCCTTTCATGGATCCTGGGTATGCTTCTGGGCTTCACCTCTGATATGAATAGCTGGATAGGGGGGTGTGGAGCTGCCAAAGGAGCAGAAAGAATGCCCCTACCTTGATGAGGCTCAGTATGATGGGCCAATGCAGTGTGTGTCACAGGTGGCCAGAGGAGGGAGTTCCAGGATTCCATGTAAGAGGGCCTAGCCAGACAGGAGATGGGGCTAGCAGAAGTGAAGGAGTTCTTAGGTAGAAGATCCCAGGGGGTGGGTAGGGGAACAAAACAGAGTTCAGAAAACAAAATGCATTAAACCTCAGTGGTATGATTTGAAAATTCATAGTAGCATAAATACATTTTATCGGGGGATCTGTAATCTTCAGTTATCAAAAAACTAAAGGGAATCTGGCAGCTCTTCATATACATAGAGAATATACAGCTGTTTAAGTTCGTGAGTGCAAGCAGAACTGCAGGGCATGCAATCAAACTGAGAAGGGGGTAAAGTAGGGTAAATCATTAGACAGCATTACTTCACCTGGTGGGGATTAACATATGGAATATCCTACTCAGCCAAGCTGTGGAACCTAGCACACTTCAGTCTTCCAAAGCAGGACCAGACAGATTCCTGAAAGAAAATGGGACTGAAGGTTACACAGCATGAGAATGAGTAACATTTCGGCTGTTAATCTTGGGTGTGTCCCCATACTCAAATAGGATATAACCACAGCCGTGGAGGCAGAAGAGTGGGCAAGATGGAATCAAAATCCCTTCCATCATCACAGTACTGTGTTACTTTGATAGCTTCAGAATACGCTTCAGTTGTAGATTGTACTGTGCTGTAGCTACGGATTCAACAGTAAGGGCCAAGACTCCTGTTGTTCTTGTAAATTGTATTAGAAATGAAGGAGGAAATATAGTTTTTAGGGTAATGGAGTGCATTTGTGTATTTTGTTTTTGGTATTTGTTGATGGCTGAACCCCTCAGTATCTGCAATCGTTTAGTCCTACAGGATGATGGTGAAAATCATATGACAGTCCAGAATGTATTGGCAGCAGAATGTTATGAGTTTCTTTTTGCACACTCTAGGTATTTGATGCCACATAAAGCACAAGGGTGAAGCTTGAGTGCCTTGTTATGGCATCACACACTAAGGGTGTATGGGGGTGAGTTTAGTGGTAGCCAGAGATAAGATGTACTATTTTCTAGATGTATCAGGAAATGTCACAGGTAGTCCATTAGAAATGAGTGGGGATTTCTTGTGAACATTTTGATATTTTCTGGATATTTTTGCATCATGTCACCTGTTACCACTGTAACTAATACTGCCAGTATTTATATTTATTTATTATTTTAATGTTAATGGGTTTCAGACACTTGACTCGCAGCATACTGAAATGGAGCGCAGTTCAAGTCAGTGTCAGTTAGTTTGACAATGAAAGTATAAAAATACAATAATGCGTGGTTGTGATGCCATAATCAAGTATTACAGGATTATTTGGTTTTAGACCTAACCAGTAATTAAAAAAGTTACCCTTTTATCTCAGTCTGACATTGTGAAGTGTCATGGCTGATCAAGCATAGAATTCACAGAATATATGTCATTAACTTTTTGGAATGTCATTCTTTAATGAATGTGATGTAAAAAATTTCATTTTCTTTAGCACTTTGTTCTTTTCTGTAACATCCATATTGGTCCAATAAAAGGTATCAAATCATGTGTTTCTGGCTCTATTTTCTTTACAGTGATATGGTTTACTGTGGTGTATATGATAACTCCTTGGACATTGACAGTTATAACACTGCTAAAGGGTTTAACTACCATCAAGGACCAGTAAGAATTAAATTTCTTTCATTTATATTTTAAATTGAAGATTTCGCACTTTATAGTCAGCATACAAATAGTAAAACCACAAAAATGTTTTTTTTAATTTTTGTAGGAGTGGCTGTGGCCAGTTGGATACTTCCTACGTGCAAAGCTGTATTTCTCAAAAATCGTTGGGCGGGAGACCTATGAAAAGACTGTTTACTTAGTAAAGAATGTCCTATCTCATCATTTTCTTCATTTGGAGAGGTACTGTATGTAGATTCAGTGAACGCATTCATGCAGGCACTTTTGTTAAAATATCACACCAGGTTAAACACCTTTTGTTGTTCCATACATGTTCCAGCTATGTGCTAAAAATGTACCAGGACAGAAACATAATTGATGCATTCAGTTAACAATTGCCATGTAGTATTTGTGATATAAATAGCTAGTGCTTTTTAGTGCTGTTATAGCATTTGATCTGGTCACACATATTTGTATGAAATGTTTGATCAAGAAAGGCACACAGAGCTGTGACAGCTCATTTCCAGGTGAGATCTGAGGCATGGACTTCATTAATTTATTTTATTGGTAAGGGAAATGTTGACCAAGACAATGTGGAAAATACCTCCCTCTTACAATTAGTGCTATGGAATCTTTAACTTCCGCCTAAATAGTGAGAAGATATAGGCAGAACAGACCCTGGTTTAATGTCTCACCCAAAGGATGGCACCTTCATGATGAAGCATCCCCTAGTGTTGCATTAGTGTCAGTTTTGGGTATTGGTCTATGTTCCTGATGTGGTACTAGAACCCAGAACTTTCTGATCTTCTGGCCCCAGATGTGAGTTTGCTACCTACTGAGCCACTGATGCAGCATTTCTTCCATATTCCATGTATCATAGGAGAAACCAAGCTTTTTAGACTTTCGTCCATTATGATTGCCAATATATTTTGTAATTATGGGATTCTGCCTAGCTCTATAGTAGATGTCTAAGCTGTTTTAAAAAGGCTGCATGGATACACTACCCGACTACTTCCAGTGGAAGTGAGTTCCAGACTGGGACTATTCGCTGGGTATACCAGTTTTTCCTATTTAGGAGATTCCATTTTTATGCTTTTAGCTGCAAGGGATGGGCTCTAATATTGTAATTTTGTGATTTTAGTTCAAGTCCAAGGTCTTTCCATACTATGGGATCTGAAAATGCTCTAAAGAATAGACACATGTTGCCCCTCTGTCTTCTGTATTCCAGTGAAAAGAGGTTCAATGCTCCCAGTGTTTCCTCATAGTTCATATGTTCCATACCCTGGATTGCTTTTGTAGCTCTCTTTTGGACCCTCTCCAGTTTGGATATTCCTCCATGTACACTGTTTTATTTATTTATTTTATTTATTTAGCTTTTGTTAACCGGGTAAGTGCACTAGCCATAAAATGACTATTTTCAGGCACGATCCGGGAGAGTACAGACATGCAGAAACTTAACAGGATAACAATTTATAAGTGCTTTTACACGAAAGTTAAAGAGGATACAGTACATTGGAACATACAGAGAAGTGCTTTACATACAATGAGTTAAAGTAGATACAATATATCAGAGACATACAGAGTAGACCATTCATAAGTTCATAGGTGCCTACCTATGCAATGAATAGAGAGGGCCTTGGACAATAAATTATCAGGTGACATATAAACAGAACAAGGTACACAAAAACAAAAACAGGTAATACAAAAGGAAGAAATAACCATTGAGAGCAGGGATGTCATTAAGGAAAAGGTCGGTAAATGAGGAAAAGGGGAGCAAGCCATGAAATTAGATCCTATGAGTATATGTAAGTGTAAGGGAGATGCCTGCAATGCAAGATTGTATATGGAAAGGGAAAGGGAGACGGGACTGGCTAAGGCAGTAAGAGGTTTATATAGAGGTGAGGAAATACTGTTGTATGGCAAGAGACATCAGTCATTAGGTAGGGTGAAAGCAGGAGCAGGTATCAGCAATCAGCAGATTTGAGCGCAATTTTCTCTTAAAGCATGTGTGGGAGCTAGAAAATCTAATGTCATGGGAAGGGAATTCCACAGCTTTGGAGCCGCATGCTCAAATGCAACAGTTCCTTTTCTAGTGCGGCACCTCAGCAAATTCAGAAAGGATTTATCAGCTGATCGTAGACCATGAAGTGTGTCCTGAGGAACAAGCATAGCTGCAAGACACCTAGGGGTTTGATTTCAAATTATCGAATCAATAAGACAGCCAAGGCAGTATTTCCTACTACATAGAAACATAGAAACATAGAAGTTGACGGCAGATAAGGACCGCAAGGCCCATCCAGTCTGCCCATTTCTTTTTCTACCTTATAAATGTGCCATCGGCCTTTGCTATGTCAGTGACCTATCTATTCATAGTCATTTGTATTGCTCCCTTATGCCTATCCCATGCCTGTTTGAAGCCCTGCACTGTATTCATAGCCACCACTTCTTGTGGTAAGCCATTCCATGCATCTACCACCCTTTCTGTGAAAAGAATTTCCTCACATTCCCCTTAATCGGCCTCCTCTAATCTCATGCTGTGTCCTCTTGTCCTGCTATTTTTCTTATATTTAAACATGTTAGACTCTTTCACCTTATTTATGCCCTTAAGGTGTTTAAATGTCTCGATCATATCACCTCTCCCTCCTTTGCTCAAGGGTGTATATATTGAGTCCGTTAATCTGTCCTCATATGTCTTCTGATGCAGTCCCTGCACCATTTTGGTTGCCCTTCTCTGACTGCCTCAATTTGGTTAATGTCCTTGTGAAGGTGTGGCCTCCAATACTGCACGCAGTACTCCAGATGGGGCCTAACCAATGTCTTGTACAGAGGGATTATTACCTCCTCTTACGACTTGTGATACCCTACTAATACACCCTAACACCCCCTAGCCTTACCTACTGCTTTAGAGGTCTGCTTGATGATTTCAGGTCATCAGTGATGATGATGCCCAAGTCTCTTTTTTCCTTGTGACTGCTAGCAACTCCCTCCCAGCCTATAAGTGGCTTCAGGGTTTCTCTTCCTATGTGCATGATTTTGCACTTCTTGCATTAAATCCCAGTTGCCACTCTTCTGACCATTCTGCTAGTTTATCCAGATCTCTTCTCATTCTGCCCACCCCATCTGGATCATCTACTCTGTTGCAGATCTTGGTGTCATCTGCAAACAGACAAGCCTTACCCTCTAGTCCATCTGCGGGGTCACTAATGAAGATGTTGAATAGGACTGGCCCCAGGACTGATCCCTGAGGTACCCCACTTGTTACTTGCATCTCTTCTGACTGTATACCATTTACCACCACTCTCTGTTTTCTGCCAGTCAACCAGTTTGCCACCCAGTTGACCAACTTCTGACCCACCCCGAGCCTACCTAGCTTATTTATCAATCTTCTATGTGGAACAGTGTCAGAAGCTTTGCTGAAGTCAAGGTAGGCGACATCAACTGCTCCCCCTTGGTCCACCACTCTGGTTGCCCAGTCAAAAAAATCTATGAGATTAGTTTGACAGGACCTTCCTTTTGTAAACCCATGCTGTCTTGGATCCTGTGCCCCTATGGATTCCAGGTGTTGCACTATCCTTTCCTTAAGGAGTGCTTCCATAATCTTGCCCACTACTGAGGTAAGACTGACCAGTCTGTAGTTCCCCGCCTCCTCCCTGCTACCACTCTTGTGGAGTGGGATCACATGAGCCCTTCTCCAGTCTACTAGCTAATGGAGAGAGCCAACCAAGATCATTATAAAGTTGACAGTGGTGTTTAAGCCGAGGAGCAGAAGAGGCATAGTGACATATGTTGTTATACATAATATCCCATCTGAGTAGGTTAGGTGGGGAGCAGAATCTCTCTCGAATAGCCATTTTAGCCGATGGCATGAGCATATAACTAACCTTATATGCAACACCCAGTTTGAGTTGACAGCTCTGCAAACAGACTGTACATGAAGATTAAGATCAAGAGATTGATCTAGCAGGATGCCCAGGTACTTGAAAGAGGTCACATTCCAGTAATTGACCTTCTAAGTCCTGCACCATCAGTGCTGTTGTGCAGGCCCAGAGCTTTGGGGCTGATCCAAGCAGCATGGCTTTAGTTTTGCTAGTGTTGACAGCCAGTTTGTGGTCATATAACCAGTTTTGGATATTGTTAAAGTCAGAGGAAAGGGTTGTATTGATAGTGTCTATATTAGTAGAACTTGTATAGATGACAAGATCATCAGCATATAGAATAGCAGAGCAGGATTTTAGAGCAGCTCCAGTGTTATTTATATAAAGAGAGAATAGGAGGGGCCCTAGGATGGAGCCCTGAGGTACACCAATGTTGATGGTGGTGATGTTCGATAGAGAGGAATTAAATTTCACCACTTGAGTTCTATTTGTCATGTGGCTTTCATACCAGTCAACAACAAAGGAGGAGAAATGTAGGTGTCGAAGCGAGGAGAGAAGCAAAGTGTGATCAACAAGGTCAAAAGCCTTTGTGAGGTCAATAAAGATAGCCCCAGTCAGATTGCCAGTATCCATTTTTGAAACAGTGTCTGTGGTGAATTTAAGGAGTGCAGTCGTTGTGTTATGTCCTTTCCTGAAGCCATGTTGGGTATCCGAGAGCAGACTTTGCTTAAGTAGATAGTCAGTTGTCTGAGTTAGTACAATTTCTCCAGGATTTTGCTCAGTACCAAGAGTATGGCAATTAGTCTTTAGTTAATGACAACCTTAGGATCCCCTTTTTTAAGTACAGGTGTGATCCGAGCAGCTTCAGAGGTCAGGGACCATTCCACCTGAAAGTGATAACACATACATTTTGGCCAGCAGTAATGCAATAAGGGAGCTGCAAGTTTCAAGAGGCGTTCCAGGGGTCTGAGCCAGAGCTGGTATGATCAGAGATGGACCTCAGGAGCTTCAGGACTTCCTTTCTAGACACAGCCTTAAAAAGAATGGATGAGTATAAGGAGGCACAGGGACAACACTTCCAGCTTATCCAGACAGGTTCCTGATGAGGAATGGGAGGACACTGCAGTGGAATTGAAGGAAGAGGTATATTGGGAGAGATCAGAGAAGTGCAGGTTGAAAGAATTAGCTATGTTTTGTGAGTCATTGCAATGCACATCATTTATCAGCATATCACCAGGGGCAGTTGACTGTGAGGATCCTAGGAAGGATTTGATGTGTGACCAGAATTTCTTGGGATCATTGGCCGAGTTAATCAGTAGGTCTTTACAGTACTTGCTCTTAGCAGCTCTGATTTGTCTTTACATGAATTCCAGTAGCATACGGTAAGTGTTGAAATCTGTTTGCTGACCTGATGTTTTGTAGCACTTCCAGAGTTTATCTCTAAGTCGCAAAACTTTGAGCAAGTCTTTGTTTAGCCATCTTGTTTGTTTGCCCTCGCTTTCCGGTGATCTTTGGGGCATGTTTACATTGAACCGTAGGAATTTAGTGATGAAGAGGTTAAGAGCATCCTGAGAACAGTGTGATAGATAGATCTCTGACGAATCAATTCTGGAGACATCATACGAAACTCGCCTTGGTCTAGGTAAGCAAAGTTTTGAGAGTGATGAGACGGGTGGAGGAGGTGGAGGTGCCCCAAGGACAGGATGCAGAAAGTAGGAGAGTGGTCAGTTAAGGCATCAGCAAGAGTACTAGCGGCTGAGATATGTTCGATCCAGTTTACTAGCACCCAGTCCAATAGTGTGCCTAGTGGTGATGAAGACAGACTCTAGTTGGCACTGTTACCATCTGATGCAGGTTGTAGCTATGAGTCAGAGATTGAAGAGAACTCAGAGCTGCCCTAAGCCAGTTTAAGTTTAGGTCCCTAAGATGACAACCTCATTATAATTAAAATTTGAGAGGTATTTTCCAACAGGCTCTAGACCCACAGTCCCTCCCGCTGGGGTTATATGCACAGATAACATGCAGTTTCTTGACTCCCAATGCAAGCGAGTATATAAGTATTCACGTACTAATTGAGTTTTATACTATGAAATAGATGATAGGGTGGTTTTATATAGAACATGAAAGCAGCTGTGATCTGAAATCAGTGGTGGGGTCTTCCTTTGGGTTGTCAACCCTAATGATCACCCCTTCCACCAGCCTGTAGCCTCCTGTCTGAAACAAAAGGTACCACTCTAAGCCCAGTGCCTCATAGTGATACACTCTTCAAATGTAGAAAAGTACGTCTCGACACATGTTGGCACAACAGTTTGTTGTGACTTTCTTCACACAGGGCCCTGCATAAAGGAAGGAGATTATGTCTGACATTGTTTACTTAAGAAATGGGGTGGGTATTAAGGTTGATAAAGATCCTACCACTGATTTTCCGACACTCAAAACCCTAATGTTTTTTCTTTTGCTACTTGGGGGTGGAGGTTGGGAGTTAAGGATGGAAACCTTAATGCTACATTTCCCTTCTTTTGTGACATTAACTTGAACCCTAACTGGGCATTAAGGCACTTTTTTGCAAAGGATTTCCTTTCTTTCTGAGATAAATATCCTCATTCACACAGGTCAGTTTGGGACCTGCATGGACACATGCAGATGCGCAGGGCCCTCTGGAAGACTCCATCCGCCAACAGAAGTACAGTGATGGATGTCAAGAATTCATGGGACTGTCTTGTGGTCTGTGGAAGCACAGGGCCTTGCACTTCCATGTGGCCACAGATACAGGCACACAGGGCAAAGAGTCCATCTCTCAACCAGTGCACAGGACCCTTGCCACCCACAGGTGCAGAGGTGCAGGGCCATATGCTAAGAGATGAGTTGTCTTCACTACATGGTACTTGGGCTCATACGAGCAACTCTGCACCTTTCATTCTGTGGCGGGGGGGCGCATAACAACAACATCCCCCTCCCACTCATCCAGCTAGGTCATTGAGCTCACCCCTGGACTCTGCCACAGGCATGGGATCACAAAGCACTACCCACTGGGATCGAGACTGACACTACACACAAAGTTTCTTAACAAATTTTTAACCCAAATTTTCAAAATAATAATTTTATAAATCCCCCTATAAACATGACGTGGCATTTATAGTATACTGGCCAAAATGTTATTTCACACCAGAAGTGGGAAAACACGTCTAGTGTAGTCTAGGATTTAAAAAAAAAATGCACCTGTTGTTTTTATGGTTCCTTGGGTGGAGCCATGTTGACGTATTGCTGTCACACAAAAGAGAGAAGGGACAGTGGAAGCATATGACAGGATTCCTTCTTTGTGTTCTTCCGCAGTGCTGTGGTCAGTCCTTTACTGTTGTTTCTTCATTGCCCCTTCCCTCCGCAGCCACAGTAGCTCTTCCACTTCCCGCACTATTTGGTTGCTGCCCCTCACTTTCATTTCGCTAAAAAAAAAAAGAGCCTGGCATACCCGAGACAGAAGCCATGGGCTCTGTGCACATGCCTGACTTTTCTTCCATGGTTGCGCATGCAGTTTCACTTCTGCAGTAGCGGTGAAGTCGCACATGCTCACGGAGCTCATGGTGGCCATCTTGGGCATGGCGTGCTCTTCTTTTCCAGCAAAATTAAACTACATTTTGTTCTTGAAGTCCCGTGAGCACTCATAAAATGGTATAGCAACTGTGTTGGCTCTGACCAGAGCTGTTATGAGATGGTGTGAAAAAATAGCTTTATTGAAAGTTTGTAGTCAAAATATTGACAGTTAGACATTGAAGTGAGAAAGATACAATGTGACCTACTGGGAATTGTACCCAGGCCCCCAGAATACCATGGCAGTGCTCTAACCAATGAGCTACAGGCTCACATGGTTGGACCCTGGGGTTTCTGGACATACTTCCTTTCTCTGGTATTGCATATATTTTTTTTTTTTTCAGTCTTTGGTAACCAGGTAAGGCCCACTAGGCATAAGTGCCTGTTTTCAGGGGCGACCTGGGAGCACTGGGTGGTTAAGTGACTTGCTCAGAGTCGCACAGTACGCAAGTGGAGGTTGTGAGAATCAAACTCAGGTCTGGTCTGGTCTGGTGGATGTACCAAGCTTGTTCACACCTCATTCCTCGAACCTCTAGGCTATACTGCCAGCCCAATCTTGCAGCAAGGAATGATCAGGATGACAAGGTTTTATTATTTTTGGTGTGGTTTTAGCCATTGCTAAGCAATTTAAATCACAAATTGTAGTGAGAAAGAATTAATATGACCTACTGGAAATCGGACCCACATCTCTAGAATGCCATCCCAGTGCTCTAACCCTGAGCTACAGGCTCACGTAGGTTGAAGCTGGGTTGGCACACACTTCCTTTCTCTGGAATTGCATATCCTGCAACTAGGAATAATCAAGATGACAACTAAATGTTTTTGCTATATTAGTTACTGCTAAGCAATTCAAATCACAAATTGTAGTGAGGAAGAAACAATGTAACCTACTGGGAATAGAACTTAGCCCCGAATACCGTTGTGGTGCTCTAACCATCGACCTGCAGGCTCACAGAGAGATTGTTTGGGAAGGAAGTAGATTGGCATTCTTCCGCATCTCCTCCCAAGCACAAACAAAAAGAAAGTTCTCCAAGTAGTTAAGAAGGATCTGTTGCAACATGGCATACAAGCTCAGTTGTTGTTTCCAGCTAGACTTCAGGTACAGCACAAAATAAAACACATATTTTCACTGATTCAGATTCTGCAACTACCTTTGCTGCCAAATTAATTACAGAGCTAGAACATCCTGTGGAAACTATTGAAGATGATGTGGACAATGGTTGATTACTGATTTGACTGTTTCACTTTCTAACCTGATGCATTGTATTTTCATTGGACCTGATACTTTAGTAGTTTATATAGGAGTATTGGAATGTTGTACCATTGTCTAGCAATACAATGCCACGCTCATTTTCACTTTGTTGCTTGTTCTGCTTAGCTCCTAGTTATAGCCTGATATATACATCATTAGTTGTTTTTCTGAACTGTGGTTTACTGCCTGTTTAGGAGTGTAAGCACGCCTACTCAGTGAACTACTGTATAGACAATTACCTGTTAAATGCTGTCTCCCTACATGGTTCTTAGTGAGCTCAGCGATGTAGAGGTGCAATGCAACTTTATTGTGTCCAGGTCATCTGTTTATCCAGTTTAAATGCCATCTCTAGTTTAATACCTAATTCCCCTTCCCCAGTACTTTTTATTTTCCTGCGAGGGGTGGGGCGTATTGGTGAAAAGGTTTCCGAGGCATAACATAGATGAGAGCAGTCTATCCTACAGTATTACCTTGCTGGGCTTTACCTTCTTTTAGACTGATGGCAGACCTTGATTGTTTGGCCTCTTAATTGCCTCTTTTTTTTTTTTTTAATGAATCCTGTATCATTTGTCAGCTTCGTCTTCAACGGGGTCTTTGTACCTGTTTCTGTTGGGTTTTATGTTATCTTGCTGTAACATTTAAAACTTTACAAATGAAAAGTTAAAAAAAAATAATGGGAAGGGGAGTAGGTGTCTGGGAGGGGGGAGAAAGAAGTGGTACCGGTGGTGGACACCCCAACCAGCTGCTACTTGTTAATAGAGAAAAAGAGAGAGGGGCAGAGAGAGAGAGAGAGAGAGAGAGAGATAGATAGATAGATAGATAGATAGATCGAGCAGGGGATTGCCAGCTGACTGCTGCAACTGAAGCTGGCAGCTTGACTTGAGCTGTTTCTTCACATTTCAAAAAAGTCCGGCTGTTCTTGTACTGAGAATGTGGGTGAGAAGCTCCTCTCACTAAGCTGAGCAGCCAGGATTTTTAGGTGCCCAGAAACATTATTTCCAGGGCAAGTTTTAAAAAACAAACACCAGAATTTAGCTAACCGGTGTTCGTTACCTAAGTTCAGGTGTTTTTTTTTTTTGAAAATATGTCATTTGTATGTATTTTCAATGTTTTTGAGTTAAACAAGATGGTAGGTGCCAGAATCCCCCCCCCCACAAGTAAATCATGAAAATAAGCACTCATGATCGTGATGATTTTTACCAGTCGAACTTAATAGTTATCAAAAAAACTCTTTATAACTCTGAACTGTGATAATATTTCATGAAACCTTTGAAAGGCACTACGCCGGTGCAGGCTGCTTCTACCCTAAAAGTTTAATGAAAAAATTCTACGCCATCTAGGCAGTGCATGAGAGCAAAAGCAAAAACCAAAAACTGTGTTGCCGGCCTGGTGTTGCAGAAGGCTGAGGCATTGGACACCTTGCCTCATGCTACGCCAGTGACCTGGGTTCTAGAGCAAGTGTGGGCCATCAGAGGTCAGCCTGGGGAAGGGCACTGAGCTGGATTGAGTTACCAAGAGGCAGCTTTCCTTTCTGGGGAGGGATGTGGGCTTCCTTCAGATCTTGGCTGCCTCTTAGTGGAGGCTAGGGTGTAGTGCCGGGTCAAGGGAACCAGACATTAGGCCGAGTGGGAGGAAGGGACTGTCACCAGGGTCTTGGGGCACATGGGCACCTCCATGCACATTCACAACTGTGTTCCGGGGCCCTGGGTTAATGAGGGAGAAAAACAGAAAATACCCCCTGGACAGGATGATGGCCGGCCCCTGCTGGCTCCTGTTGGTGACTGGGCACCCGAAGATCATTCCCGGTGCCAGGCTGAAGAGGGAGTTGGTCAAAGTTTGGGTCCAGGGGCAGAGAGGCATATAAATAATAATGAAATGCCAGCCCGCCCAAGACAGGAACAGGGCACCCATCTGTGATGCTGACGACCCAGGTTCAGGAACAGACTCTGGACGCTGAGGTCGGCCGGGGAGAAGGATTGAGCATCCCAGGAACTGCTCTTCTTCTCCGGGAAGGGGGGGGAAGGGGTAAGTGTCTGGCACAACGCAGAGACCCCTATGGAGGTTGGTGGTACCTATGTGCTGGCACTGTCATCTGTGTGGGTAGGCAGACGTGGAACGCCATTGAATGTCCCTGCCCCAAGGTCAAAAACCAACAAAATTGCAGGCCACCCATAATGATGCCCACCCCTGGCCCGAATCGCTCTATTCCGCTGTCTTTACACTGACCAATTCCGGTGTCTGGAGCTCCAGCCAGCCTCGAACCCTGCCCTGGGGGGAAAGCCAGGGAGGCAGTGTCGGTGAGTGTCCCACACTGACACCTTGTCCTTCTGACAAGTCCACTTGGTGCCATGGCCCCGCCCTGAGGATATGCCAGGGGTATCTGCAGAGGAAGGCAAGTCCAGGGGAGCGGGGTGGGTTTCAGAAGTTAGGGCGGGGGGGGAGTGGCTTGCAAACAAACAAAAAATAAATAAATAATGGGGAAAAAAAAACTATGTGTTAAGTGTAGGAAAACCAAACACCTTTTTCTAGGATCATGGATATCTTGTTCATCCACACTGCTGGCATGTCCCCTTCCACTTTAAATCTTCATGGAAGTCTTCAAGCTGGCTCCTCCCACCCACCTGGGTCGATACCTCTGCTCCGCCCCATGACGCCAGATCTTCCTTTCTGCTAGAAGATTCAGGTTGTCTCCCTCATGCTCACGATTTTGTGGGCCCTGGCTCTAAACCTATTGGTTATTCCGAAAAGTCATCTAGTTCGCATTTGTGACTTTGATTCTTTGACTATGGAAACATAGAAACATAGAATTTGACGGCAGATAAGGACCGCTTGGCCCACCCAGTCTGCCCATTTCCCTACCTACTGGATAAGCTGCAGATCCTAGTTAACCAGCAGCCTGCTTCTTCTTACCCCCCCCCCAGAATTGCCTTATGACTGTCCCATGCATGCTTGATGCCTTCTTGTTCTTGCACACCTCTTTTTTTGAAAGATGCTACCTTCTTGGACTTTGTTGATTCCCTTGAGGTACTTGAAAATTTCTATCATGTCCCCTCTCCTCGAGGCTATACATAAGCTCTCTAAGTCTCTCTTCATGTCTTCCAGTGCAGACCCCACCATTTTAGTTGCCCTCCTCTGACAGCTTCCATCCTGTCTATGTCTTTATGGAGATTGGGCGCAGAAACATTTTAGATACAAAATATGCCTCAGCCTCTTGAGGTATAAAAGATTCTTTTATTAGTTAAACACCAACAGGTGTTTGTATAGTCGACTTCTCAACCATTGCTTAGGTAGTTAAAAACGGCCAGTAAAGATTTTTTTTTTTTTTAAACAGGGGCCAATGTTTTTTTTTTTTTTTTAAATTAAAGCAGTGCCTAAATTGCAGCAGTCTTCGCAAAACAGTGCCATTAGTTGCACAAAGTGCACAAACAGTGCTGCAATTTATGTAATTTCACAAAACAGTGGTGCAAATTTCATGTATCACCAACAGCTGAGTAAAAAGAAACATATTTCCAGCCATACTATTTTCATAAAATAACATCAGAATTGTGTTGCTTGCCCCAATTAGGTAAACACAACTTTGGTGTTTACCATGGGGCAGTATTTTTGAATTAAGCAACGCCTCCCTCTCTAATTGAAAACAAGTTGGCGGCAGCACAACACTACTGATCCATTTGGCGATCAAGAAGTGCTTTTGCGAAAGCAAAACATATATTTTTTCCACGCTGGCTATAGTGGGAAACTTAAAAGAAGACAAGTCTTCCCCTGGATTTCATTGGTGCCCCTGCGGCCAGAAAATGTTGCACACCGATCCTCACACTGCATGCATTTATTGCCTTGGTATCGACCATGACACCTCGAAATGCGATATGTCCAGCTTTCCATCGTAACATCCTCGACGACCGTCTCACATGCCTGAAGTTGGGGAGGCCAGAGAAACGGAACCCTCCGGTAAAATCCAAGGAGGCTCGGTGGGCAGTTTCCATGGCTGCGGGATCCACTGAGCAATTGTAACGCATGCAAGCATTCGAAGAGGAAGCGGCTTGGGCTGCATAAACTACTTGGAGCTTCTTTGTTCCACTCAACCTGGGCTCCACCTTCTCGGGTCCCTTCCGAGAGTTGTGCCAGTCTGTCCTGACCAAGGGAGAGGATCCTGCGGGCATGCACTTCTCTCTTTCCCATAAGTAGGAGAAGGATCTGGGATCATCTCCTCATCCCGACGGAGATGCTCTTGGGTATGGGAGAGATCTCGGTCCCAGGAACATGCAGTCTCGACTTGAATCGAGATTGCTTCTTTTGGCCGCTGACTTCCTGGCTTTGCCATCTAGCCGTCGATGGAACTGTTGATCGACAATGTGAAAGTCATCCATCCGATCGATCCTTTATCGACGACCTGGCGGATGATTCCCTCAATCGAACTCCAATTCTGACTTTCCGCAACGAGGAGACCCAGTCTGCTGGAATTCCCATTGAGGAAGTTGTCCCCGACCCCGGGAAATTACCAGTTGTGCCAGTGTCTCTTGAGCAACTGAGCCGGCCTGTCCGATCTCGATCGAGGTCTCGAACCCCCTTGACCGAAAGGCCGAGGAAGAGCCATAAATGCTCTAAAAAGAGGTGATGCCATCAGTCGTCTTTGTCCTCCTCAGACGAGGAGAGGCTCCAGCAGAAACTCTGTCGGCACTACGAAGACCTCGTGGCAGCAGCTGATTTTGACTGGGCACAAGCCGACTCCAGCTTCCACCCTGGCCATTACTTGGCTTTCACTTCCTAGGCCAAAGTCGACTTCTTCGGAGCTGATCAAGTCGGTTCCCCGTCATGAGCCGCAAACCTCTGGTTTACTAAATGGTCTTTCCACCGATCATGGTGGAACCACCACCAAGCAGCCTGTGGAGAGGCTCCTTCCAAAGAAGATAGGCCGGACACTGGGCTATCCTGGCGCCTGTAGGTCACTGTCACCACAGACCACCTCGCGGGTCAAAGGTGACCTGGGCGGTCGACTGTTGTATCCGGATTCCATTGATCCGATGTCACCGCCTGCATTCTATCCTGGGGATGACGAATCAGCTGGTGGGGTGGAAACGGAGGAAGGTCTCTCGTCTTTTCAGGGCATTCTGTGCCTCATCTCTGAGTCTACAGGGATGCCCCTTGAGCCAATCCAGAAGAAGGCGGAGTACCCTCTCATGGACATCCTCAAGAGAGGGGTTACCCCACCGGAGGCTTTTCCTGTGGCCGAGGCCATTGTCGGCCTGGCCTTAGCACTCTGGCAGCGCCCTGTCTCTTGTCCAGCTCCATCTGCCCGCATGGCCTGCAAGTATGCAGTGCCCATGGGGTCCCTTGCGGGGTTCACAGAGCACTTTTCGTCCGAGAGCCTGGTCACCGCCTCTGTGTTCAGGCATACTGGCAGTTCTGCTAATACTGACCAACCTCCTGAGAAAGACTCCAAGCTGCTGGACCATTCAGTCAGGAAGGTCTATGTGGCTTCTTCCTTGGGCCTTCATCAGGCAAGTTCGGCTGTCATCATGGCACACTTCTCCCATGCCCTCCTAGGGTCTCTGAATGAAGTCCTCCCACATCTCCCCCTAGACATGCAGACCACAGTCAAGCAGGTCCGAGAACAGGGCCAAGCTGTTGCCAAACAGCAGCTTCAGACAGCCCTGGGCATTGGGGATTCTTGTGCCTGTTCGATGGCAGCTGTAGTTGCCTTTCGTGGCAGGGCTTGGCCGAGGCTATCCTCCTTCCCAGATACTCAGCACAAACTAGCGGATGTGCCTTTCCTAGGGACCGACCTGTTCGGCCCAAGAATAGCTGGTCACCTTCAGTGCATTGAGCAGTCCAATGCCACCTTGGACACTACTTTTGTCCAAGGGCTCTTCGGGCAAGAACCAGCAGAAGAAAAAGAAGAAGCCTTTTTGGCATTCTTCCCCTGCGGCTCAGCAGTCCTCTTTTCAAGGAGGACAGCAGCATCAGCAACAGCAGCAGGCTCAAGCTTGGTGCCCCCCTCCCAGGCCCGTAAAGGAAGCCGTGGTTCCGGTCCTGGATCCTCTTCCTCCTCCTCCTCCTCCAAGCTTGCTCAGTGATGGGGCAGGGGCTGCCAACCCCTCTCCCATAAAGCCAGCTCTGGGTCCTCCAGTGGGGGGCCAGCTCTGCCACTTCCTTTCTGCCTGGTCCGCTGTCACTTCGGACAGGTGGGTTCTTGAAGCGGTCGGTCAGGGACTGCCTCTGGAATTCAAGCAGTACCTTCCAAGCTGAGCCCACGTGCCTCGGGAGGAAAGAGTATCCACTCAGACTCAGTTGTCTCTCCGAGATGACATCGCTCAGCTCCTCTTCAAGGAGGCTGAAGCTCCAGTGACAGATCCTCCAGCAGACCCAGGCATTGTCTCCAGGTACTTCCTGGTGCCCAAGCCGAATGGGGGCTAGCTACTCTATTCTAGATCTGCATGACCTGAATCAATATCTCAGGTCACGCACCTTCAGATGGTCACTCTGTCCCAGATCATACCATCCTTGGAGCAAAACATGTGGTTCTGTTCACTGGATCTGCATCATGTTCTTTCACATCCCAATCCATCCGTCCCATCAGCGGTTTCTCCGCTTCATGGTCGAAGGACCCTGTCTGATTCTGAGCCATGCCGTTTGGCCTGTCTTTGGCCCTGGTCTTCACCAACTGCATTGCAGTGTTGGTGGTCCATCTCAGACGCTGGGGGGTCAGGATTTATACTTATCGATGACTGGATCCTCAGCAGGTTCCAGCCAACAGGAAGTGGAGAGGTCCAGGACCTGGCCTCCAAACCTGCTCAAACTTGTTCTCCTGATCGAGGCCAAGTCAGAACTCATGCTTTCTCAGGTGATGGGCTTCATCAGGGCAGAGCTCGACTCTTGTCAAGCCAGGGCTCGGCTCCCAGCGGACAGGGCGGAAGATCTCTCCTCCTTTGCCCAATCATTTCTGGTTGGGCAATTGCGCCCTGCCCAGGACTTTCTGCCCCTTCTGAGTTACATGGTGGCGTGCACCTCAGTGGTCCATTGGGCCCAGTTGCACATGCGCCCCCTCAAATGGGAGCTGGCTGCCCAGTGGACTCAGTGCCACGGTCATTTCAACCAGCTGATTACTGTAACCCAGAAGATGTGGGACGCTCTCCAGTGGTGGACCGCCCCAGACCAATTGCAGGAAGGGATTACGTTTGTCTGCCCAAGCCGACGGATCGTCCTTACGACTGATGCCTTTCTCATGGGCTGGGGAGCCCACATGGGGGACAAAAGGGCCCACAGGCTCTGGACCCTTAAGGAGTCCCAATGCAACATCATCCTGTTGGAGCTCAGAGTAGTCCGACTGGCACTGTCAGCTTTTGCTCCTCAGCTCTGGGGTCAAGTGGTTCAAGTCCAGATGGACAATACCTTGACCATGTACTACCTCAACAAACAGGGCGGTACGCATTCCCATCTGCTGTGCAGGCAGGGAGGCTCTCCACATCTGGACCCTCATGAGCCATCTGGAGGCAGATGATCTAGCCATCCATGTGGCAGGAGCCTCAAACCTTCTTGTGGATGCTCTCAGCCGCCTAGGCAAGACATCCCACAAGTGGTCTCTCCATCCAGAGGTAGCTTACAGCCTGTTCTACCACTGGGGCAAACCGCTAGTGGACCTGTTTACCTCCAGGGACACCAAGCCAAGGCTGTTCCATGCTCGCCCCCCAGCATGGCTCGCTGCAGGGGATGCCTCTCGAGGCTGGGCGGACCCCAGGCCTCACGCCTTCCTCGATCCACAAAGTGCTTTTCAAGGTGAGGAGGGACAAGGTGAAGGTGATTCTGGTAGCCCCATATTGGCCGCGCCAGTTCTGGTATCCAGATCTCCACAGCCTCAGCTGCAGGCCCCCCAGAGTGGCTTCCAGCATGTCCGGACCTGATATCACTCGATCAGGGGAAGGTATTCCATCCGGACCTTCAATCCCTGCACCTCATAACCTGGTACCTGAGCAGCAAAAGTTCCAGGCTTTGGGTCTTTCTGAAGATGTCTTCACTGTGGTGGAGGCATCCAGAAAGGAATCGACCAGGAAATGTTATGCCTTAAAATGGAAATGGTTTTCCATTTGGTGTCAGGGCAAGGGCCTGGACCCTCTGTCCTGTCCAGTGGCTAACATTCTGGACTGCCTTTGGTCTCCCTCAAAGGGGGTTTGTGGTCTTCGACCTTTAGGGTGCACCTGGCAGCCATCTCTGCTTACCGGACGTGGACCAGTCAGCCGACGTTGCCGCAGGAGACAGTGGTCGGATGCTTTTTCAAAGGCCTGGATCACATATCCTCTCCAGCGTGTAAACCTCCACCTTTGTGGTATCTTCTCACTGGTGCTGGCAGATCTCATGTGCGCTTATTTGAACCAATGCACAAGTGTGCCTTGTCACACTTGTCATGGAAGACGGCCTTCCTGGTGGCTATCACATCTGCCAGAAGGACAGGGGAGCTCCAGGCACTTTCGGTGGACTTCCTTATCTGGTCTTCCACAGGGACAATGTTGTCCTATGCCCCCACCCGAAATTCCTTCTGAAGGTGGTGTCAGAGTTTCACCTTAACCAGGTGTTGACTCTGCTGGTATACTACCCTAACTACATCTTGGATGTCGAGTACAGGCTCCATACTCTGGACCTGAGATGTGCTCTCTCCTATTATAAGGAGAGAATGGCGGAAATTCATGGAGAGGTTCGCCAGCTGTTTGTCACCTATGCTGAAGCTGCTTCTGGTAGACCTGCAGCATAGCAGACGATTGCAAGATGGATTACATCATGCGTTAGTCTAGGCTATGAGTTGGCATGCAAGGAGCCTCCCAGAGGGATAAGAGCTCATTCTACCCACCATATCGCTGCATCAGTGGCTACTTCCAGGGACATCCCTATCCAGGAAATCTGCCAGGCTGCTACCTGAAAATCTGCAAACACCTTCATCATCCACTACCACATTGACCTTGAGTCACGCCGGGATGCTGGTTTTGGGGCTTCAGTTCTTCAGTCTCTCTTTCCAAAGTAGGGGGTGTGCGCCTTGCCTCCCTCATCCCAGAGAACTGCTAGGAGTCTGCCGAAGAGTGTGGATGAACAACATATCCACAATCCTAGAAAAACAGGTTACTCACCTGTAACAGTAGTTCTAGGCATGGTATGTTGTTCATCCACACGAACCCACCCGACCTCCCCTGCTGCGGACGCACAAAACCGGGCTTCCAGTGGGCTAAAATCTGGCATCATGGGGCGGAGCCAAGGGTTATACCAACTAGGTGGGTGGGAGGAGCCAGCTTGAAGACTTCTAGCAAGATTTAAAGTAGAAGGGACATGCCAAGAGTGTGGACGAACAACATATACCACTCTAGAACTACTGTTACAGGTGGGTAACCTGTTTTTTGACTCCGTATCTCAAAACCAAACAAGATGCTGTCATGAAACTTTTACATCATGAGATTCTGCCAGCCTGACTACGCATGCCAAATTTTGGGGTATTTTGCAGAACGCTCCAAAGTTATTAAGGCGCAAAATCGAGGTTTAATATTGAACAGCCTACTCAACCCCAACTTTAGGGGTGCTACTGGGCTCCCTATAATTTAATCTTTTCTTCCCTGTAGGTTGGTAGTCGGGTTAAATTCAGTTGTTTCTCTTCCTTTCCTGTATCATTTTTCTGTCCCTTTATCCTGTATCCTGCAAGCATAGCTTGCTCCACTTTTAATTTTGCTTGTGAACAGAACTGAGGTAGGCTAGATGTGCCAGACTCTGTTATTGCTAGGCACATGTCACCATGTGGTGTTATGTAGGAAAGTGGGCCAGTGACTATTGCTGGCCCCTGGCCAAAATACATTTTCCCACATGGTGATAGGGCCCCTTGCTTAGACCAAAAAGTGGTACTTAATGAGAAGATTTTCTAGAAGAGCTTCAGTTACAGTAAGTACATAACTTTTCTTTCTCCTTCCTCCCCCAACATATTGCAGGAGGCGGCTTTCATCACTGTCTCCCATTTTGTGAGCTCTGCATTGGGGCTGCCAGGTGGACATTAAATTTTCAGATGTTGAAACTTATGATATCAGTGCTAGTTTTCAGGTGCCAAGAGCGTAGCTGTAAGCGCCTGTTGTAGTCATGCATACTTTTGCATTTGCTATTCAAGTTCAAAGGTACATTCGCTGTGAGTAATTCGCTGCATCATGTCATTGCTGTCATTGATGGGGCTTCTAGGACTTGGCATAGGGTTTTTAAACTCTACAAGCTTCCGGTTCAATCCCCAGTGTGAAACATTTTTTTTTCTTTCTCACTACAGTTTTTATATAATGAGAAATTTTTATATAACTTTGAAAAGTTCCAGCTTAGACATTGAGGTTTAAATACAGCTTGGGAAACACTGCTTCAGACAGACAGACAGACTGACTGTTATTTACGAACATTAACTGCTGCTGCTAGGGGGGCTGAACTCAGTGCTGCATGTCCTTTGCCACAGTTTGCAGCTTCTATCTAAGAAGCTTAGTACAGTGACAATGCTGCAGGCTACCAAGCAGTAATGTGTAGAGGGCCTGGGTTCAGCCACCAGAGTGGATCATTTTTCTTTCTCACTACAGTATGTGTAATATGAGAGAAATTGTTAGATGTCATTGTTGATTTTAATGATAAACTTTCAGCAAAGTTTGACATTCTGTATTGCTGATAACTTAAAAAGTTCCAGCTCAGACTTTGAGGATTAAATGCGACTTAGGAACATTACTTCAAATAGAGAGACTGTTCATTGTGAAAATTCACTGCAACTGTGTGTGTTGGAGGGGGTCTACACTCAGTGCTGGATGACCTTGCCACAGCATATATTTCCTGTCTAGGAAGCTTAGTACAGCGGTAGAGCTGCAGGCTACCAAGCAGTAGGGGCCTGGGTTCAGTCCTAAGAGTAGAACTTTTTTCTTCTCAGTACAGTTGATTGATGCTACAGTATGTCTCAGATCCCAACCCCAAGCCATTTCTCTTTTCATTGTCAAGGGAAGCCTTTCAGTCTTCTTTCTGGCCACGTAATTATTTCATACAGACCTTCCTTGGTGCCTTAGTACCATTGATACACAGAAACTTAGAAGCTGACGGCAGATAAGGACTGCAAGACCCATCCAGTCTGCCCATTTTTTCTACCTCATAAATATGCCATAGGCCTTTACTCTTGTCAATGGCCTATCTATTCATACTCATCTGTTTTGCTCCCTTATGCCTATCCCATGCCTGTTTGAAGCACTGCACTGTATTCATATCCAGCACTTCCTGAGGTAGACTGTTTATGCATCTACCACCCTTTCTGTGAAAAAGAACTTCCTCACATTACCCCTTGATCAGCTTCCCTCTAATCTCATGCTGTGTCCTCTTGTCCTGCTATTTTTCTTATACTGAAACATGTTAGACTCTTTCACCTTGTTAATGCCCTTGAGTTGTTTGAATGTTTCAGTCATGTCACCTCTCTCCCTCCTTTGCCCTAGGGTATACATATTGAGCTCCATTAATCTGTCCTCATATGTTTTCTGATGTAGTCCCTGCACCATTTTACTTTGATTTAAAGTTAGCATTGCATTTCCCTTACTTATACTGATACTGTAAGTGTACAGCAAGTACCTACTGTATCAGCCCAACTAATAATTATTTTATTTATTTCATATTTTGTCCAGACATAACACATGCAGCCTAGGCATGTTTCCTGGTGTTATCTGAGGAGGGGTGGAACAGTCTCATACAGACCAGGTCAAATCAAACAGTATGGCAGATGGAGCAAAGGCATGCTTCCTGGTGTCACCTGGGGAGGGAGTGAACAGTCTCATGCAGACCAGGACAAATCAAACAGCATAACATTAAAATATGAACAACAATGTAATATTTAAAGATATAAAACAGCAACAATATCGGAAGGATGTAGAACATGAATTCTGAAGGTAAAAACAAAGTAATCTTGGACGGAAACAAGCACTTGGAAAAGGGTGTGTGGGGGAATGAATAGCAGAGTTATGGTTATGGACAGGAGTAGGTGTGAGCCATAAAGTTACTGAACAGGGGTTTTATGGAGGAAAGCAGTTGGGCAGAACGAACAGAGGAAGGGATGTTCAAGAAAGGGAAACCTTTACAATATTTTTCGTCGCCGCTTAAAAAGTGAGCGTGTGTGTGTGTGTGTGTGTGTGTGTGCGCATGTGTGTTCTTTCGTGTCTGGATAAACTCTACTCCATGAGGAAGGGTGTGTCTCTATAAAAAAAATAAATTAAAAGTCACAGTTGCAGATTGCTTCCACTCTGGTCAGCAAGTAATTGATCCTTTTGTCCTATAGCCATGACACTAGCTCTTTTAACATTTGTTGAAGTACTTTCTGTTAACCATGTATTTTTTTTTGTTTTACAGATCCTTGGAAGGGTCTTCCAGTGATAAATGAAAATGGCCAGTACTGTCCCTTTAGCTGTGAGACCCAGGCATGGTCTATATCTGCTGTATTGGAGGTTCTGTACGATCTCTGAAATGGATAAGTCTGGTTCTATAGCACAGTTTCAGGAGGTTTGCCGCCTTCCAACATTATAGGACTGAGCAGTCAGACAGTTTTACTTTTAATAATGAAATATGTGGGCTTTTCAGACTCATTGTTTCAGGCACACTAGCAAATGTGGGTACATACAATAACCATGTTAATTGCAGTCTCACCATTTAAAGAGATTTTTCAGTATTTGAATTTCAGAATCTTCCATTTTTTATTTTATCGAAGACATTTTAATTTACACTGGATCTTGTTCCATTATACGTAATTCGGATTCGCTTCCTGTTCCTGCTGTTAAATCATAATCTTCTACTTAAGAATCCACAGTATACTGCTATGGAAACCATTATAAGCCACAAGCAGAGGAGTATGAAATCAAGACAGTAGCAGGAGCAAGTAATCTAAAATGCAAAAGGCAATCTTCATGCAGCTGTTTTAGTAGCAAAGAATGTAATGTCCAGAAACTCATTTTTGGGGAAATGTTGAGGTTTGAGTCCTCCTAATGCCAGCTGTAAAAAGAAACAGGAAAATCACTTTAAGCAGGTTTTACAGAAAGTACTTACAAACTGCAATGTAGCTGTTTTGGTTCAATAAAAGGTATCAAATCACCTACTTTATTCAAAAGATATTAAGTCAGCTACAGCGTGTAGCAGGGAAAAGTGTTAGAACACAGATGTACAGTAAATAACTAAAAATGGCCATAGCATAAGAAAGTACAGTATGTACTGCAGGTCATTTACAGTCATGCACACACATCACAGCAGTCATACAGTGGTAGCCAGAGATATGTCCCAGTAAATATCTAGATATATTTGGATATATCACAGGGAATGTATTGCAATGAACTGAAATATCCTGTGATATGTTGAGATATGCTGGGACTTATCTCTAGTTCTACTATAAATGACTATGGCATGAACAGTTATTCTCAAAGGTTATTAGGCAGAAGACCTTCAGTGAAGTGCAGTGGCATATGGATGGACTGCATACTACCCTAATATTGGGCAGCTCTGTAAACAAATTACATTATTGCTTTGGGGGTGGTGAGGAAAACATCCCCCTAAGTCAAACCAAGAGTGCTAGAATATGTAAACCTAAAGCTCCTGTATGTGTGCAGGCTTCATTGGTAAAGATTCTTATTTTGGATATTATTTACTAGGAACCTTGTCCTCCAATATAATAAGTATACTGTACTGTCTGGTGAAACATATTTAGAACTCCAGTATACAGCCACATGGGTGATGCCTACAGTATGTTCACCTAGACGAGAGTGTCTGCAGAACCCAAACTGCTGCTTGCTCACTTTATGATTACTCAAATGCTGCATCAAAACCCAGATATAAATGCTAGAATGTTTACATCAGAAATTGTCTGTCTACTTTGTGTAAACTTGATTTTCAGCCAAGGTGAGAGGCAGCTCGCTGCTTGCTGTTTGCATTAGCTTTGACAGAGTAGGGAACTATTTGCCTGAGTGTAAAGGTTGCATATGACACAATGATATTGCAGTTAAAATAGATTTCACATAGTTGTATAACAAAGCTGAAACATTTGGTACTACTATGCTATAAATTACAATGGATGTATCAGCCTTTGATTGTAGTTGATTTCAGGTTTGTTGTTTTTCATCGGTATGTACAGGGATACATTATTGCTACTGTATGTATATACAGTATATATTTGTCACACCTCATAGTCTAATTTAGGTTTTCATGGTTTGAAAGATCTTTCTATATTGCATATTTAAATATGTATTCTAGTGATTATTGAACTGCAGGTGACAGGGTTTTCAATACTAACTGTTTAACATCTGTTACTCTGCCATTTTCTGCTGTACAGACTATATGCACTGACTGCAAATCATAGAAATCTCTGTACACTTTTAATGTCTGTTCTGTACTACTTGTGATACCTCAGTGTGTTTACTATGAGCATCACATTTTGGCAAATAACTTGAAAACAAGATTAAGGTGGTAACATCCTGCCCACTGAAATCTACGGTTGTACTAGGTAGTAAAAAATCTTCCTGTTTTAAATTGTGAGTGCTCTGGGAAAAAGTGTAAAGTACTGTATCCAAGAATGGGGTGACTTAATGACAATAACAAACATTTCCCCTACCCTAAACAATTAAAAAAACTAAATGTCTACAAAAACCTTATAATCACTTTGCCAGAGTACAGTGTTTATGAATCATGTAATTAATCCTTTATAATGCAGGTTCTAGCTCCAGCTGAGGATGATTTGACTGTTGTATATGATAGTCACTTATCCATGTTCATGTTTAAAAAAAAAAAAAAAATGAGTCCACCATTCGTACTGTATCTTTGTGCATTGAGTGTTCAGGAAATAAATAAAAAAACTGTTGTACGACAGATTTATGTTCTGTCTGTGTCTCATTTTACTGTTACCTTAATTGCAAGTTATTATTTAAAACGGTTGTTTATAGTAGCTGCCTGGTTATCTAAGTCCATATTATATATTGCTAGAAGTTGTTGTGTGCACGGAAATTGGAGATGAATACACGTGTTGAGCTGTGGATGTTTTTTTCAAGAGTGCTGTGCCAGAACAGTAAATATCAAGAGTCTAATATATTTTATCATTATTTAACATCTTTTCTTACATAACTCCTTTTCATAGCCCTTTAATAGTGTCAACACATATTGCAGGGCTAACACGTTTTTCAATTGTATCAGTAAAAGGGCTGTTCCCTCACCTGATGGAAGTATTCCATATACTATACAAAGCTGAACCAATATTTTGCAACTTTGGCTTAGCTCTATAAAACAGCTCCATGATTAGCTAAACGTCTTTCTTTTTCCAGTACATGCATACATACTACAAAGGTAAGTCTCTTATAACTTGCTTTTCATACAGTATATGTAAAGATAAATATAGTTACTATATTTAGAGACGCATAAGAGCTGTTATGAACCCATTAAAACAGACAACCTCTTGCATTTTGTTAAACACTGGCTTGCATGAACGTAGTAGTCATAATGAGATTAGAGTTCCATTTAAGGGCTATTAATGTTGAATTTTTAGATTATATGTTTTGTAGAGGCAGTATTCTTAAAAACAAAGTTATAATCTTGGACTAGTGCATTTAGAGAGAGAAAAACATTTGTTTTTAATAAGAAATACAAGTGCACACACCATTGGTCAACTTTTGCAAACATGATATGTGACAAGAGAGTATACAGGTTATGTTGGCTACTTGAAGACATGGTTGCAAGTTTGACTGCTACAGTAGCTGAATCCAACAAGACTGGCTAATGCACAACTATTTGTTGTCAGTTCATGGGAACAAACTACAAAATTGTACCATCATAAACATGGCTCCAGATAAGGTGAGTATCAACCTATTTTACTCATCCCATTTTAGGAAATACTCTTCAGAAAATGTTTTAATGAGTACCAATACTCATCCAACATTTGTAAATGCTTGACACTTCCTAGAATAGTGCTTTATAACGTAACTGGTGATTCAGAAGGAGCAATTTTTTCCAAATTTACAGCACTCATATGCATCCCAATTTTGTTTTACTCACTATATTTTAAAACTGGTGAGTAAATTACTCCTACCTGCCAGCGTTATCTGGAACATTGATCACAAATATAGCAAATGCATTTATGATTCTCCGTATTTGGTTAATAACCTTTGAATATGTATTTTCCCTTGAAATCAAGACGTAATCTGTTCTTGTTGTATAGGTCAGATAAGTGTATACTGTACATCTCTTTGTGTGTCACAGAGGATCAACATTACAGGAAGTAAAACCCAACATAATGCAAGATACAATGCTAGAACTAATAAGCATACAGTAGGAATAGAAATTGCAGTATCAGAAAGAACATGTCAGAATGCTCAGTCCTGGTTTGAAAGCCTGCTTGAAGAAATAAGCATTTAAATGGTAACCACATCGGTGTGGTAACTGAATTTTATGCGCCCCTCTGAGGAGTTGGCGGTGCCTGAACCTTTTGTTAAAACATAAGTAGATTACATGCAACACTAGCACATACTAGTGTGAATAGAACTTATTACATTGGTCATATAAAGTAAGTAAGGTAAGCAGTCTTTTGGGCATTTAAGAAAAGTTGGTTGGTGTGGAACCAATGTTAAACCTTGTCAAAATCCTGCTGGAGTCTTGCTGCCACTTCAGCTTGGGAGATACCAGAGGTGAGTAGGATGGTATTGTCCGCATACATGTGGATGGCTGTTGTAGAGCAGGTGGCTGGTAGATCGTTCAGGAACATCAAAAATAAGATTGGGCCAAGTACTTAGCCCTGAGGGACCCCAGTGTTGATGGGGGAGGGGAAAGGGAGTCGCCAATCTTGACAGATTGCGATCTACCTTTAAGGTAGGAGTGGAACCAGGTAATGGCAGAAATTGCTAGTCCAGCGGCATTCAGTTTGTGTAGGAGGAGAGAGTGATACTGTGTCGAAGGCCTTAACCAGTTCAACTGAATGTTGCTGAAATTATCTGCCTTTGGTCCATACTGGTGAGTATGGAATCTGTTAGCTGCAGGAGGGGAGTAGTGGTTGAGTGGGATTTGAGGAAGCCAGACTGAAAGTGGGTGAACAAGGAGAAGGATTCTAAGAAGGGAGAGAGTTGGGAGAGCACAGTGTGCTCTTGACATTTAACCAGAATGGGAGACATGAGATTGGATGATAATTGCCAGGGTTAGCGGGATCATGTCCTTTAGGTAGTGGGGTGACTGTATAGTGTTTCCAGGCAGATGGGACAGAACCCAGAGAGAATGATACATAGAGGAGATAACGGGGGCAGAAAGTTAAAGGAGTTTGGAATCAAGTCCATCAGGGCTTTTGCCCTTGCTAGGGTTTAGGGCTTGTAGGACCTTGAAAGTATCTATGAGGGAGATGGGAGAGAAGAAGACTGTGGTGGTTGTGTTCCAGTTGTTGGAGGTGGTAGTGGGTTGGTGGGTGCGGAGTGAGGGGGATAGGATGAGGAAGAGGGGTTGGGGAGAGTGGAAAGGAGCGAAGGTGCACATGAGGTGGAGGAGTTGAAGGTTTCAGCCACCTTAAGAGGGAATTGCCTACATTGAGTGGTAATGGGGGTTGGGTTGGAGGCGAGAAGAGGGATTGGACCACTTTCCAAAATTTGGAAGGGTGGCTTAAGTTGGTGGAAAAGGAGGTGGAGAAATGTTCAACTTTATAGTATCTAGTTGCCTTGGTACATGCATTCCTCAGATAGCAGTAGTTAAGGAGGTGTGTGAAGCCTTATGGGTTTTCCAGGCTTGGTCACATGTGCGCATGCAAGCTAGCAGTCTGACATTGACCTAAGGGAAGTGAGAGCCTCATACCCTTGTGTATTTGAGGTTGGCATGTAGGTTCCAGATGTCTAAGAATTGGGTTGAGACATAGCTGAGGGCTACATCTGTTGTGCTTGCAGTGGTAGTAGGTGACCAGTCAGAATGAGCTATGTCTGCCAGTAGGGATCCAGGTTTAGGGAGTGGAAAGAGCGTAATAAAATCAGTTTGGGTGGGCTTTAGTGCAGTGGACTTTGTGGACACAGTAAATCATGTAATGGTCACTCAGGGAGTATACCGACTTGAATTACACAATGAGGATGTGAGGTAAGGCCCAGTCTAGGAGGGTGGTTGTGGATTTGAGGTTTAGTCGGTGGGGGTTGTGATTAATTGGTTTAGATTGACTGAATTGATTTCAGAGCAGGCTTTACCATTTGTAGGTGAGATCAAGTCCAAGTTAAAATCACCAAGTATGTGTAGCTCTCCTGAGGAGGCATGTGTAGTTAGGGACGTGATGAGCTCAGAAATTGTAGGGGAAGGGAGACCAGGGTGGCGGTATGCACCAGATATGAAAATGAGAAGAGTGTGAGGCAAGGAGAGTTTTATAAGGATGAGCTCATAGATTGAAGGGGAGGAGACTGCAAGCACTGGGGAAAACTGGAGGTTGGAGGATATATATACGTGTCTACACCCCCTCCTTTAGTTGGTCTATCTTGGCATATAAGGGTGTAACCTGGAAGGAGGATGGTATCATCAGGTATTTTTAGGGACAGCCAGGTTTCAGAGAGAATCAGAATGTCAGGTTGGAGGTCTGTCATGAGAGGCTGGTGTAGGGTAAGCTAGGGTATGAGGCTTCTTATGTTAAGGTGAGCAATTTTAAGGCCTTTGGGCTGGTGGGTGGGGAGCGGGTTGGTCCTGGGTTAGGGCTCATGTCACCAGCAGTGAGGAGTAGTAAAGCAATGAGAAGCTTAGTAAGGATGAGTGCCTTTTGCTTGGACTTGAGTAGTGAGAAGGGGGTAAAGGTGGAAGAGGTGTGTGGGTTTAAGGGGTGTTTGAACAATGGTAAAGTAGCTAAGAGAGAAGTGAGTGGGAGAATTGATGCAGCAGGAGGATATGGGTAGTGGGGTACACAATGTAGAGTGGTGGGAGATGGAGTGGGGGAAGGAATTGGTTTTGGAATGGCGGAGGGAGGTATGGAAGGGTTCATTGAGGGGAGAAGCAAACAGTGAAAAGACAGAAGTTATATATTAATGTTAGACATTGCAAGGTTGGGTAGAATCAAAATGTGAAGTTGGATTTATTTCAGTGATGGAAAGTAGTATAGCAGGCTATAGTAAAATGTTAGGGGTGATGGTAGTGATAATAGTAGAAATAGAGTTTATTTATATGGGGTGCCCTTCCCCGTAGGCTCAGGGCACCCTTACAGCAAGAGTACAAACATACAAAATTGTATAGAACAGTCAACATAAAATGGTACATAGGTATGAACTGCTGTATTACTGTGTCTAGTGATATAAGTAGAAGAACTGATCTGGGAGGGGGCGGATGGGAGTTGGTTGTGTAGCTTTTTGTGCTGCAGGACTATTTATAATGTCTAGTGATGAAACCAGTGGTAGTTTAATGTCTGAGAGATAGTTTGGAATGCCTTACCAAGGGATGTTATTGAAGCTGGTAGCATGGCAACATTTAACAAAGAACTAGATTCATATGGGTCCCAAAAATGGGCAAATTGACCACCTCGGTGGCAGGTCCTGTCTTTGGCAATCCTTACACTGGACCTGAAAAAGACACCATCATGTACCCATATGGATGGCTGATTGTGTACTAGAGTAATCGGTGCAGTAGTGAGGTATGGAGACAGAGGCAGGCCAGTGATGTGGGGGGTGGGTAGGATTTACTGATTAGTTAATTTGGTATACATGGGTTTGTTAGGATGACTTTCAGTGGGGGAGTGGCTAGGAGTAGCACAAAGTGCAACTGCCGTGCCTGGGTGGGAGTGTGGAATACACCACTGGGGAGCCGAGGCTGCTGCCGTGTGGAAACAATCAGCATCAGTGTGCCGACAAAATCCTGATCTGCTCAACAAATAGTAATGGCACCGAATGCCAAATCCAGCATGGTCCAAGTACCTTAATTCTGTCTTGGGCTTCTGCTACCGCCATGTGTGTGTGTGTTGGGGAGGCCTGAGATGGCTACTTGGACCCCGTCCAAAGCAAGTCAAGGATGTAATGGAGAGTCTGACGGACGAAGCAAACAAATCACTGAGGTGTGTTGGGCGAACAGCTTCAGGGGTCATGTTCAATGAGAGCCAGATCCCGCCACAGAGAGGAGGTACTGGGTTGGTAGTTAGGAGACAAGACCAATGGGAGGTGGAGGAGAGAACACAGAGAATAGATAGCAAGTCAACAAAAGAAAGATGGTTAGCAGCAGCCAAGAATGAGCTGACTGCAAGTGGGTTAGAAAGAGTGCGCAAAGCAGGAGTACAATTAACAAACAGTAGGGCTAGAAATCATGGTGTTACCCAGGCTCTGTAAGAGATCCTCAGAACAGAGGGTGGTCTAACAAAGCATTTGGTATAAAATACACTGAGCTCTATATAGTCTGCCAGGCAGAACTTTAGAATGAGTGATGAAGTAACAATTAACATACATACTAAATTGCCAGCAGAATAGGCCTAATGGTCTTTCGTGTCTGCTCGTTTGGTCAGCCCCCACCCTGGGAGTTGACCTTTCTGCCCCCTCGCCTCCTCTGGCTTCTCCTTTTCCAGTCCCGGATATTCTCACTGCACTGGATTTTGCTTCCAGAACCCTTCCCCTGTACCTGTCCCACCCCCTCTTGAACCCCTCCACCATCTCTGCCTCCACCAGTCCCTGGGCAGTGCATTCCATGGCTCCACCACCCTCTCAGTGAAGTAGCACCTCCTCCTTTCTCCCTTGAATCTCCCCCCCAGCTTCCACCTATGCTGTCTAGTTGCCCCTTCCTTCCTTCGAAACACCCTGACTGCCCCTCCCCTATTTACCCCCTTCATGTACCTGAAGACCTCTATCATGTCCCCCCGGTCCCTTCTCTCTTCCAATGTGTACATATTTAGCTCTTCGAGCCTCTCCCCATAGGTCCCGTCCCCAAGCACCAAATCATTTTGGTTGCCCTCCTCTGGACCCTCTCCAGGAGTTCAATGTCCCTCTTTAAGTGTGGCCTCCAAAACTGCATGCAGTACTCAAGGCGCCCTCACCAAGAAGCTATACAGAGGAGTATCACTTCCTCCTTCTGGAGGTGATCCCCAGCGATGCATCCCAGCATCCTGTTGTCCTTGGCCGCCACTCCTACAAGTCTCCAAATTGTTCATTTTGACATCCACCACAACCCCAGGTCCTCTCAGCTATAGAGACTTGCAGCACCCCAGTGTACACTTGGCCCGTGTTTCTGGCTCAAGGTGCAGTACCTCGCATCTCCCTGCATTGAACCTCAGCTTCCACTTTCTAGACCACCTTCCAGAGCCTCTATGTCCCCTGTAGGGCCACCTTCCCTCCTCCCTGTCCACCACCGCCCCAGTTTTGAGTCATCCCAGACAGACCTCTCACCCTGATAGCCCCATGTCAGGAGACATAGAAAGGAACACAGGGGGCCTACATCCTATCTCGCGGACCCCACCACGACCCTCCCGGGGATGAGACTATCCGCCAACCACGCACCCTCTGGGTCCGGTCCTGTAGCTAATTACCTATCCATCTTATCATCTGGTTCCCCACCCCCATTTCTCCCAGCTTATCCAACAGGCCTCCATGAGGAACAGAGTCAAACGCCTTTCTGAAGTCAAGAAAGAGGACGTCCACCGGTCTACCCAGGTCCAAAGCACTTGTCACCCAGTCATAGAACTCCACAAGGTTTGTCTGACATGATTTTCCTGGGACGAATCCATGCTGTCTATCGTCCAGGCACCCTGACTTTTCCAGGTACCCCCCTAGCCTGTCATTGACAATGCCCTCCATCTCCTTGCCCACCACCAATGTCAGGCTGACGGGCCTATAGTTCTCTGCCACCTCCCTTGATCCCACCTTGTGGATAGGCACTATATGCACCACCTTCCAGTTCTGGGGCACTCACCCTGTCCACAGAGAGATGCTGAAAAGCTCCGCCAGGGGTTTCACCAGGACATCCGCCAGTTTCTTCAGCACTCTGGGATGTAATTTATCCAGCCCAGATGCTTTCTCCATCTTAAGGGACCTGAGGGTTTCCCTCACTCTCTCTGCCGTGATTTCCACCTCCACTACCTCATCTCCTGCTTAGCCTTCCCCTTTCTGCCAGTGATGCCCCCACCTCCTGTTACCCGCCCGATGGGTAAGGGCCCCTCAGTTTCACCGCCTCCTGCTAGGTATGATGCAGCCTCCATTTTCCTTGGTGAAAACTGGGGTGAAGTACTCATTTAGTACCTCAGCCTGCTCCCTCGGGTCTTGTGCCCATCCTCCCCTGTTTAAATCCTGCTAATCTGCCCTTCACCCTTCGCTTTTTCCCCAATGTATCTAAAGAACCCCTTGTTCCCTCTCCCACTTCCTGGCCAGGTTCTGCTTCTTCCTTGCCTTAGCCACCCTCACCACCCTAGTGGCCCTTCTGGCCATCAGCTCCTACTCTCCTCGATCCCTTTCACTCCTTGAGCACTTGAACGCCTCTAGGCAGCGCTTCTTCCCCTCACCACCTCCTGCACCTCCTGGTCTACCAGCAGAGTTTTCGGTCCCTACTGCATTTGTCTCACTCTTGCACAGGTGCTGGTAACCTCCTGCACCCTCCTCCTGATGATTTCCCACCTACTGTCAGCATCCCTGTCTGGTCCAATCCCATCCAAATGCTCCTTAAGGATCCTTCCCATTTCCTTGAAATCTGCCCCTGAAGTCAGTTACCTCCATCTTTGTGCAGCCTTCTATCCTCCTAGGTCCAGGCAGAACCAGACCGTGGCATGGTTGCTCCCCATCAGTGGGGTCCCTTACCTCCAGGCCCCAATCTGGTCACTGTCTGCCAGGACCACATCCAGTACCCACGCCCCTGGTCAGTTCCCCATCTGCTGAGTTAGAATGCGCCCTGAAAGACATCCAACAACCTCTGTTCCCTGGCCACCGAGGATGTCGAGTCTCCCAGTCTGTTCCTGGCATGTTTAAGTCCCCAACACCACCACCCTTCCCTGCCCAATCTGCAGTGTCTCCCAACATCTGCCACCAGACTCTCCTCCAGCTCCTCCGCCAGTGCAGGGGGTCTATACACCACTCCTGTTTTTACTCTTGCCCCTCTTGTTATCAAGGTGACCCAATCGCCTCCACAGTTCTCTCTGCCTCCTCTACTCCTCCTATGCCAATGCAGTTTTTGACTATTATTGCTACCCCTCCTCCCCTTCCCTCACCCCTGTCCTTCCTGAACATGGTGTAACCCTCCAGGTTTAGGTCTCAGTCGTGTCCTTCGGTGGCCCAGGTCTCAGCGACCACTGCCACATCCACCTCTCCCTCAGCATTGCCTGGAGCACAGGCATTTTATTGCCCAAGCTCCTGGCATTTAGCAGGGCTACCTTCCACCCATTCCCTATACTTCCATTTCCCCTGCTCGCATTCCCATGGGGATTCCATCTTCCTCTGGTCTGCACCTTAGCAGTCGGCCTTTTCCCACATTCCTTCAGCTCCCCAGTAGGGTGGAGACAAAGTCCCTACTTTATCGGACCCCCTCAACAGCCTTTTCTCCTGTCCCTCCCCCTTTCACATGTTTAAACCCCACCTTTCACCAATGAACCCCTCTGTTTTGAATTTAAGGATTTCCCTCTCCCCAAATTGAGATGGAGCCTATGTCTAGCATACAGCCCCTTATCCTCCCAGGTCATCCCCCAATTCCCCATCAACCCATATCCTCTGGCCCCACACCACTCCCTGAGCTACTGGTTTATCTCCCTGATCTTCCTTTTGTGTTTCCCACTAGCCCTTGGCACCAGCAGGATTTCTGAAAAGGAAATTGCACATCCTATGTCATGACAGACCCTGGCAAGCTCCCTGAACCTTGCTTGTATCTCTAGCTCGCTATTAAATTAAGTGACTTGCTCAGGGTAGCAAGTGGGTGCTGATGGGATTCAAACACAGGTCTCCAGGTTTGCAGCTCAGTGCTCTTAACCACTATACTATACTGCTTCCTAAAACATGAACTTGTCCTCCACGATCTTACTTCGAGGGGGCTCTTGCAGTAGGCAACACCATTAGGACTTAGCCACTAGGCGCCAGGACCACACGGAAAAATTCTAGCTAGCAGTCTACAATTGGGAACCCCCCCCCCCAATACGTCTGCATGTCGACGTCCAATCTGGCATAAGAGGGGCAGTCCCCCATGCCTACCTCAGTTCATTTCCCCTCGTTGACCTGTGTTCATCGGACCTTGCGGATCAGTGCTACATTCGTCCGCCATTTTTTTGTTTTCTTTCTTGTTTTCTAGCAACCATAGTTTGATTTTGGCTCCATGTTGTTGCTGACTTCCTCTGTGGACTCCCACAAGTCAAAGTTTGCCTGCGGAAAGCAGCTCTCTGAGAAGGACAGCCACACTGTGTGTCATTTGCCTAGGCCTGGATCATGACACCAAAGCCTACCAAGCGTGCCAGAAATTCAATCCGGTCATGCAAAAAAGATGCCAGAAAGTTCTGGAGACCTAGTCAACCCAGTGGTGCTGAGGGTTGAAGTGCTGGATGCCACACCTCGCGTCCTACTGGCGACCCAGGTGTGGGAACAAACTTGGGTCATCTGGGGTCAGCAGGGGAGGGAGGGGTTTGAGCATCCAGAGGACTGCTCTCCTCTCCTGGGGTGGGTACTGCGGCTTGCACCACTCACCAGTTGCTCCCAGTGGAGATCGGGAGCCCTGCATGAGCAGTGCCACTAGTAGGAGTGGAGCAGCAGCGGACATCAGCACATGGTGCTCAGATGTCATTGCATGTCCGTGCTCCGAGAGAGCAACAGGGAAATCCCCAGTGGACCAGGGAGGCAAAGGAGACCCTAGGGGGCCAATGCCCACATCGCACTGCTGACCATCCTTCACTGGATCTCCTGGCTCCCCACCCTGCCCAGGACTTGTCCTCTAATTTCCAGAAAGGCTGCCAGGTAGGTGAGGGGCCCTCCCGGGGTGATCTGGGGCTGAATGCATCCGTGGTCTGGGAGGGAGACCAGTAGGAGGGTGGTTTCAGGCCAGGAGTAGAGGCAGAGGTCATGTGGGCACTCCAGACAGATGCCCCTCGCCCCACCGAGCATAAAGAGAATTGGGGGGATAAAGTTCTGAAGATCCATCTCTCTAGCAAAGATTGGCCGAGATTGAAAAGGAGCTGCAGAGAGGACTTCTGCAGAGTTCCATCATCCAGGAAGAAACATAAGAAGCACTGGGACTGAGATCTTGTCCGCTACGGAGCCACGGTCACCTCTGGGGACGGTAGTGAATCCTGAGTCTTGCTCCTGTGGGGTCGACTTCTACTTCCACATCAGCCCTCCATCCTTCTGGGCTGTCTGTGGACAAGCCTCCACCATTATTTATGTGGTGGGAAGTGCTTGCACAGGTTCGGAGGATTCTTCCTCCGCCCCTGTTGCTCAGGACAGTTCTCCACAAAGGTCCTAAGTCAGGTGGCCAGGCTGGTTCCTTGAGTGATGCTTTAGCTATTTCCACCCATCCAGCCTTGGCATCTTCACGGATCCCAGCTTGGGGCCTGACAATGGTCAGTCAGACTGGTGCCTGCTGTCGCCCGCCTGGGCTGCAGCCTCCTCCATGAGATCTCAACCCATGGTATCTTTGACTCCTAAGCCGCTGGTCTCCTGTCCGGATACCCTCCACCAAGTGCCGGCAGGGCCTTCCTCCACCGGTCTCCCATCTGCAGACCCGGTGCCCAGTCGCCATCCACCAGAACCCACAGATTCTCCTTCCCTGGACCTGGCATCCCCAGCTCCACCACCTCCGGTTGCTCGTCAGTTCACCAGAAGCAGTCCCTGCCTCAACCCCTCGGAGGTTTTGCCCAATCAACCACAACAGCCGGTGCTGACCTCGGCCGTCCCTTAGACTCTTCAGTTGCGAGCTTGAACTCTACAGTCTGTGCCTTCTGGGCATCTGATGGGCTCATCGTGTGGCATCAGGCCCTGTTTATGGCCTTCTGATGCACTACTCAGCACTGGGTTGCTCTTTCCACCCAAGGACCGCCCCTTCTCAGCAGATGCTAGCGCTAACCTCTTCCCTGGTGAGGAGAACTCCTTCGTCCAACACTGAGGCTACCTCTGGTAATTGAACATCAATTGGGGCCAGAACAGTCATGACCTCAGGTCTGTCGCCACTGCCGCACTCAGCCTCAGACTCAGAGGGATCATTACATCTTGTCTCAGACTCCTGGAATCTCCAATCTCCCCACCGCATTCGCCTCCAGGGGAGATTTGGATCAGGGACACTCCTAAGTCCCCTCTAGAGGACCCCTCATTCCTGGCAAAGATGAAGACAAATCAGGCTTCTCAAGGGTGGTGCTCTGAGGAGCAAGACCCTTAAAGATGCCATGTGATGCAGCATCTTTGCTTTCCGGAGGTCGATTCAGTGGTTATTCCCCCTTTGGTGGTACCACATGATGACATTTCGTCTACAGTCTGGCAACAGCCGGCGTCAGTCCCAGCCACTCCAAGGAAGGCCGACCAACAATATCATGCCCCAGACGGCAAATCTCAGTTTGACTCCCACCCCAAGGCTGACCCTTTTGTATTATTGGGGGTCCAGGCAGAGTGCGAGGGGTCCATTAATTGGGATGATTACCCTTCAGCTAGGGAATCCAAGCATTTGGACCTTCTGGGATGCAGCGTCTGTGCCCCATCAACCGTGGCCTTGTGGGCCCAGAACTACCTGGTGCTTATGCTGATGCATCAGCAATCCCTTTTCGGGCAGGTAGGGGATTTGCTCCAAACCATGCTGGAGTCTACTGCTCAGTTTCAGATCAAGCAACTCTTAGGTTCTACCTCTAACGCAGGCTTTCATGCCCTCCATGCCACATACAACATGGTGGATGCTGCTGCCTGCAGCTCGGCCTCCGCCATCTGCATCAGGCATCATGCATGGCTTCCTGACTGACTTTACTCCAGTGGTACAGGCTTCCATTATGGATGCCCTTCTCGGGCCCTCGTTGTTCAAGAAGGACATACAGATGTTGCTGTCCTCCATGAAGGACTCTGGAACTTCCATTCTTACTGGCACCCATGGCCAAAAGGGGCCAGTCACATCTGCCTCCAGTTCACCTTCAGGATCAGTGACCCCGATGTCCTCAGTTCTCTGGGATGCGGGGCAAGTGCCAGGCCTCCTCGGTCTCAGCCACTCTGGCTTTTAAGGCCCGCAGAGGCACAGTCAGCACCTACCACTTCTTCTTAAACCCCGGTGACCCGCTTTCCTCTCCTCTCCTTTGTTCAGTAGGTTAGAGGACCGGGGGAGGGGAGAGAATGGGACAAAGGGGCAAAGCTTCCCCTCTTCCCTTTTGCGCTTGCCAGCTCCCATAGTGTATGACCTACTAGGGATATCTCTTTGCATGGCAGTTTGCCCATGGTCTCGCCTGGCGAGGAAGTGACCCAGACTCTCCTTGGGTATGGTGAGGTCACACCTTACTTTATCGTTTCCGGAGGTTCAGGTTTTACCTTCCCTCCTCCGTAGCTTTTGGGCCTTATGCTTCTTTTGGCCCAACTGTTCCAGGACTGTCGTTCAACCCGGGTAGGGACACATGTCTGTTGGCATCCATACTTCTCCTCTCATCCCCTTCTATGTCTGCAGGGGATGGCACCATTCTCAAATGAGGATAGGGCTGGAGCAGGCCTCACGAAACCTCCCAGCCTGCCTAGGCAGGGTGTCTTTTTCCTCGATGTTACTCCCAGCCTTTCGACAGTCTGCCAGGTTCCACGAACTGCGCTGAGGACTAATGGCCCATCACCCCTTCTTATGTTTTCTGCCAGGGTGGCGCAACACAGTTCGGCGGTGGTGATCTTCGCCACTCCTTGTGCACAAAGCAGCAGTTGCTCCAGGAATGAGCTCTGAGGCGATTTCCCCTCATTCTCATGCTCCTACATTGGTCACTTCTTTTCTTGGCAGCGGCACTCTTTCTCAGGGGCATGCCTGATCCCACTTGCTTGGACCCCTATGTGACCCCTTTTATCCTTCAGGGTTGTTCCTCAAGGTTTGCAGCCCAAGAGTCCTTTCACTTTGGCCTTGGCCAGCTCTTCCATATATGGACAGGATTCCCTTGGGTCTCCCTGGTTACTCCTCAACATGGAGAACCTAATGCAGTCACAGAGCTTTACTATCACTGGTCTCCTTGGGCTTGTCTAAGATGGACCAGGTGGTGAACGAAGGCCTTAGAGTTTCTTCAAGACAAAGTGCGCCTAGATCGGGTCCTCTTCCTTTTGGACTAGCCATTTATGCCTCCTGCCCTAGGGTTAGGTTTTCACAGCTTGGCCTTCCGCACCGGTTACCAACAGCCTGCCTGACCCCCTCGGGTTTCAGGGATAGGGTGTACTCTCTATACAATCCCTCCTTGTGTCCATTTGGGACAGCTTGTTGCCCTGATCCAGTCAGGAATTGTGGGGTTGCCCTGTAGGGGGGCTTCAGCTCTCGCTTCATGGATGTGTCGTCCAGCTATGAGTGGGAGACTCTCCCTTAGGGGCAGAGCTGCAAGATGGCTGCAGGCAGCTTCGCTCCTTGTAGAACGCTCAGCACTATATGAATGCCGATTTAAAAAAATAAGGGTTTTTCGAGAGTTTATGAAAGAAACCCTTTATGATCTGAATTATAGATCTGAGTACTGTGTCATTTGTAGCTCGGAAGCCGTAGTAAAATGAAGACTGAACGCTTTTTGCTTTGAGCGTCTGTTTATTTATCAGCGCTCTGTTGAGCATTGCTGGTTACGTTGGTCTACTGAGAACTACCAAGCTTTATAGAGGACTATATACAAGAATTTAGTTCTCAGGTTTCGCTTCAGACTACGGAGTTGTTTTTCTTGCTTGTGAAATGTGGTGCAAAGGCAGTATTTCGAACTTGAGATTTTAGCCCGATGACCTGGTTATGCCTGTAACGGGCGTTTTTTGCAGAAGCGCTTGCTTTGTGAGGGTCTCAGTAACTCCTGGTGGTGAATTGAAAAATGGATGTACAGGAGATGAGGAGAATTGATCACTTGTATGCAGAAACACCTATATGTAATTAAATAAAGGCATGCCATATCGTTGCCTAGGACCGGGGTTCCTGTATTATGTGGAAGTGATAATTTATTGCGCTTAGTGGAGTGCTGTTTTTTTTTCCTTTTTTTATCTCTCTAGGTCAAAGGCTATTATGGCATTAAACTCCAGTAAAGGGAAAAGGTCCCAGAGAGATGAACTAATAATGAGAGATGGAAAATGGGAGTGTAAGAGAACCAGCTGATTTAATGAATGAGGAGCGCCGAAATGCTGTACGGATGCTTGTGTTGAAGCAAAAGGGAGTAGAACTTTTCTTTCTTGTGAGAATTGAGATTGTACTTTTACATAAACAGTCCTGATATTTCCTATCGAGGTCTGGCTTTCTCCAGGCCCTGGTGGGATGTTAACAAGTCAACTTGCAATGTTGATTTAAGAGGTATCCTCCCATGAGGTACTGTTTCAGCTTTTAATTAAGGGCATATTGCTCATTTGTATGAGTCTGGAACCAAAATAATGTATTGCTAGTATGGAGATTGAACTGCCTTGGTATCTAAATTAATATTTATGGCTATTTGGCCTTTTTTTCTGATTCTTTTAAGAGATGTTAGTTTTCCTGAAATAATTGTCAGTTTGATAGTTTGAATTATTGTGTTTTTTAGCACTAAGAAATGGATATATCTGTATAATGGGCCTCTATATAGCCAATAAGTTACTTTAATTATGTTGCTGTAAAGTTTGCTGTTTAGAAGTTGATTTTGAGGTACTTGGGATATGCTTTGATTTTGCTTGAGACATGTCAGGGAAACTGATGGACATTAGGGTTACCAACTGCAATATGCTGAATCTAGAAATTTTGGGGTAAGACATTGTAATTGAAGTGAATTGTGCAGTCTGGGACGGACACTTCACTGCCCCATGTCCATGGCGCCTGGGTAACTCGATGTCTGATTTTCTATGGTTGGTGCCTTAGGACCACAAAAGACCCAAATGAAGTCTCTCTGGGAAGCCTGCCCAAGAGAGTCTGATAGGGGTCTTACTGGTATGCACTAACCATGATTTTTAAGACACTAGGTGAGCAACCCTTTAAATATATTCTGAATCCTCAAATAGAGGATTGAGATATTGCACTAAGAGCTTCTTAACATGACAAGCCTCTAAAAAGTAACAGAAAGTATATTGGTAGTATGGGGACAGGTGTTCTCTGTTTTTACCTACTGCATATGAGCATTTTTTGGGTATATTTCCTGGGGGCTCATTATGACTCCTCTATTTGGACAGACTGAGGCAGATATTGTGGTGGATATTGGAGCATGAGATTTCTTAGCAATATTAAGCAGCAAGTGTTAAGTGGTTAGAGATTTTTTTCTTTTAAAGGAGGTTGCAGTCTTAGAGACTATATATAGTTATTTAATATACTTTTTAAATTGTAATATGAAATTATATGGTAAACATGTAACAATTTTATAATTTTGAAAGTGTAAAGACAAAATTACATTTTGTGTGGTGGCTGCTTGTGTTTGTCTGCGTCTGTAGCTTAGTTTTTGTGGATTTACATTGTTTTCTGCTTGGAGTAACTACACCATTCTTGCTCACTACATCCGTGACAGTCTCCTGGACTGGATTTCTGCAAAACATCATAACCAGGTATCTGCATTTTCATTTTAAGTGCGACTTTTTGGAATCTATCCCAAGCAAAACATAAGTCAATCAACCAAGTCAGACAAAATCAGTGACTCTGGGACCTGATTGAATCCACATTTTCGTCTGACCTTCTCCTTAAGGATATGTGTGTTGGCTTTTTAACAACCTCTTTGAATGACAAAGGAAGCATACAAACAAAAGGATTTCAAATCCTGCATATGTGCAGGCACAGTTCATCCCCTTCAGGAATTTTAACACATTCTGTGACTCTGGACCTCAGCAGTTGATCATTTCTTTTGGCTTTTGACTTAACCACCAGATATCAACATTTTCAATTGAAATCAGCTTTTAATGTACTCGTCTCTAAGGGTTATCTATACAGCAACCAAAGCTGACCTTCATTAAATGTCTAATACTGCTGCTACTTATGTCAGGAAACATACACCCTAATCCTGGCCCTTCCCCACGAGTTAGTGCCAAAGAACAAGTCAAGGCTGGGACACTTTCCTTGGCAAGTATTAACATCTGTAGCCACCTCAATAAACTGGACTCCCTCATAGCCTGGACAACACATCACAACCCTGATATTTATTTATTTATTTAGACAGCCATTTGAAAACCTTTGAGCCATAGGCTCATTTACAAAGGTACTTGTCAACAGTAAGACAAACTAAAATACAGTATAACAGTATAAAACAGTATAACAGTAACTTAAGACATAGATACAAACAAGCTGGTACAGGTAGGATTGATGCAAACAATACCAGAGTTATGTTGTCCTTAGCAGCTTAGTAGTAAGCTTTGTCATTAGTATTGAGTACTGGCTTTGACTAGTGGTAATATAGCCTGCAAGTTAACAAGGTGGCAGGTATTCTGTCTGTAATTGAGACATGGCTTTCCGAAAAGATCCTGGACTCAGCAATATCGATCCCAGGGTATACAGTCTTCAGGCAAGAGAGGCTGTCCGGGAGAGGTGGAGGCTGTGCCTTTTACCTAAAAGAATCTCTTACAGGTCATATTTTCAGTGTGCCTCTCTGTGAGAATGACATCCAGGTCCTTGCCATGAAGATGCTGCTTGAAGCACAAACAAAAACCTGACAGTGGCATCAATCTGTATCCCCCAGCTGACCAACCAAGGGCTAAACCCCATACTAGACATTTACACTCATTTAATCATAACGCAGAAACAATCCTGCTTGGTGACTTCAATGTGAACTGGTCCTCCCCCAGTGCATACAAATATAAGGATGCACTGACTGCTGCTAACTTCTCACAATTGTTCAAATAACCCACAAGGGTGAACTACAGAACAGGTACTGCCACCCTTCTGGATTGGGTTCTCACGAACCGCCTGGATCACATCACGAAAACAGTAGATCTTACTTTGAGAGGGCTCTTGCAGTAGGTAATTACATATAGGACTGATGCGGCTGGCGGCAGGACCCCCACGAGAAAAATTCTAGCTAGCAGTCCTGGCGAGGGACCCCATGTCAGGTGACCAGCGTCATATGGCCGGTATAAAGGCGTCCCAGATGCTCACCTCCCAGTTCTTCCCTTGTTAGCTTGTGCAGCACTGCAGTAAAGTTTGTGCTTAGCAAAGCCCTGTTCTTTCGTAGGTTTTACCAAAGTTTTGAGTATTTTTTCTTCTCATCGTCAGGTCAGCGTCGGTGTCTGTCGTCCCCTACACCTTCCAAAAACAAGTGCGACTCATGTGGCGCCCAACTGCCACACAAGGACGGCCATTCTCTCTGCCTTTTTGCTTAGGCCCCAACCACCTGGTTGACAAGTGCCCGCATTACCTGCACTTCAACGCGGCTACCTGCAGACGACACCAACAGTCCCTGGAAGCCCGTCTGCTAAAGAAGAAGATGTCTTCAATGGAAAAAGACTTGAAGAAGCTCAGGCAGGTGTCGACTTCTCCTGAAGGACATCATAAGAAGCGGGACAAAGAAAGGCACCGGGAGAAGGCCTCCTCGCTCGCGACTCTGGCTGGAGTCGCAGCCCAGGTAACATCCCCTACGGGGGACCGTCCGACGGCAGCCTCCAAGGCTTTGGAGGTGGCATCAGCCCGCCCATCGGGCTCGTGATTGGGCCTAGTGGGTGCCTCCGGGTAAAGGGAGGCCTCTGCCCCCAGTACCACCGCAGGCACCTCCCATAAGCCGGACATCGGCTCTTCCGACAGCCGCCGGGAGAAGGTTGATAAGACGCCTGACCCTTCGGGGCAGTGCACGACCTCGTTCCCCTCGGACCGGGCGTTTCCCTAACTTCGGCCGCCTCCGACAAGGAACCCCATAAGTGAGACGCCAGCTCCCCTCCGCGCCCACAGGAACCAGCACCTAAGCCGCGCCGGCTCCCCGACATCGCGCGGGTAGCGGAACCTATAAGCGAACCCTCCAACCCCGTCGTGCCGGTTCCCGCAGCCTTCGCTGCCGTCCAGGGAGCCCGAGTCACCCCAGCCTGACCCGGGGACTTTTCTCCACCATCCCCGGGCAATGCGGGGGATATTCCAACCCCGCCAGACCCTCCTCCTAGGGAACCGGATCTGACGCCGGCCCCGACGCCGGTCCCGATGCTGGCCCCACCGACGCCGGCGGGGGATATTCCCTTTCCATCAGGCCCAACCCCCCCGGGCCTCTCAATGTTGACCCGCCCGTGGGGCCTCCTTCCGGGCCGTCTGCTCCAGCAGCTCCTCTGGCACCCGGGTACCCGCTGCCCTATCCGACGCTGTGTTACCCGGGTCCGCAGTATCCAGCGCCGCAGTACCAGACGCGGGTTCTGCCGACACCACAGTACCCGACGCCGCAATACCCGGCACCAGTTTTCCTGCAGCTGGGTCTCGGATACTCGCCTTACGGATACAATCCATATACTTATCCTCCTCCTCCTCCACCACCCCCCCCCCGGCCGCCGGTGGATCTGCAGGAGACTCTGGCTTCCTGGTGGGCTGAGGCCAAGGCTCAGCTCACCAAGGAAGTAGAGAGCCGCCTTACAGCGACGGTGCCGCCCCCGGCTCCCGTACACCCAAGACGGCACACTCCCTCACCACCTCCAGATCCCAGAGCCCTTCCCTCTGGATCCCGAAGGGGCAGGATACACGTCCAGGGATCCCCCTAAGGAACCCGTTCCTCCCCCTAGACATGCCAGGGAGTCTTATTCTGCTTCTGATTCTTCTTCTTCGCTCTCGGATTCCTCCGACGGATGCTCTGAGAGACAACAAGCCTCGCTCTCCGTCCAAGCCCCAGACGAGGACTCTTCCGGAGGATCCTTCCTTCATGGAGTTGCTCAGGAAGATCCAGGAAGTACATCAGTGGCATTTTCTGGAACCAGATCCTCAGCGATTTAAACTCGCTGAACATCTGGACCTGCCCTTTACAGCTCCTATTTTAGTGCCACCCTGGATCGAGCCTCATGCCCACCTTGTTTCCACTATTTGAAAACAACCATCGGCTTTAGCCCCACTTCCTAGGAAATCCAACAGGCTATACCAGACTCCAGAGGGTGTAGACTTTTTGGATTCTCACCCCCGTGTAGACTCAGTTGCGATTAGTGCCGCTCACGGCCAGTCAGCACATCCTAAACAACTAAGCTCGTCTCCTACGGATAAGGAATCTCGCCTCCTGGACCAGTATGGAAGAAAATATCGCCTCTTCCACACTGCGATTGGGCCCTGAATTATGTAGCTCATATGGGGATTACCAGAAGGCCATCCTTAGCCAGGCGGAATCCAAGATTGACTCCTTACCTGACTCCCAAGTCAAGCAGGAGTTAGCTGACTTAGTCCATTCTGCTGGTTCGGCCAGTCGTCACATCCTGCAGATGACATACGATGCACTGGACACTGCCGGGTGGAGCTCCGCATTCGCCATAAGTCTTCGGTGTCATGCCTGGCTCCGCGTGTCAGGTTTGGTCCCGGAGGTGCAGTCAGCAATCCAGGAAGCACCTTTCAGGGGTTCAGTGCTTTTCGGCGGTGATGTCAAGGACATCATCACTGACTTGCAGGAGAAGGGGAGGGCTCTGAAATCCATGGATTCCACTGTACTGTCCCCATCCCCACAGTGCCATCCTTTTCACAGGGCGCGGTCGAGCCATGAACCCCAGGGAAGGTGGGCCACTACGCGCGGGCCCCGCGGCTGCCAGGCCCCCTCCGCCCAAAAAGCAGTGGGTGCCCTCAGCTGTGGCGCTGCCACCACCTGACTCCTCCCCTCTCCCACCGCCTCCGGACACACCGGAGGAACCGGTAGGAGGGAGGTTCTCCCTCCACCTCCTGGGTTGGGAGAGGATAACAATGGATTCATGGGTGCTTCAGATTATAACGATGGGGCACTCCATAGAGTTTCTACATGAACTACCCCGCCACCCCCCTCTGAAGTCATCCTATGCAAGGGACCATCTTCCTTTGGTCAGGGAAGAAATATCTGCCCTTCTTGTGAAGCAGGCCATAGAACCCATTCCTCCTCACCTTCAAGGGATGGGTTACTATTCTCTTTTCTTCCTGGTCCCAAAGAAGACGGAAGATCTCAGACCCATTCTCGATCTCAGCTCCTTGAACCTTTATGTGGAATACAAAAAGTTCAGGATGCTCTCCCTTAAAACCCTTCTGCCTCTTCTTGGCCGGGTCAGTAGCTTTGTGCGCTGGATATGCAGGATGCATATCTGCACATCCCCATTTGCCCCTCGCATCGCAAGTACCTCCAGTTTGCTTTCCAGGGGGACCATTACCAATTCCAGGCACTCCCATTTGGTCTTTCCTTGGCGCCCTGAGTTTTTACCAAATGTCTGGCAGTGGTAGCGGCCCACCTGCGTACTATGGGAGTTCAGGTGTTCCCCTACATGGACGACTGGCGGCCTCATCCAGGGAAGAGCTCCTGCATTTTCTCTCCTTCTCCCAGCAGGTTTTCACTTGCCTGGGTATCACCATCAACTATTCCAAGTCTCATCTGGTTCCCTCCCAGAGACTTCAGTTTATCGTGGCTATCCACGATACGACAGTGAGCAAGGACTTTCTTCCTCCGGACAGGGTGGCCTCTCTTCAGTCTCAGATTTCCCTGCTATTACAATGCAGGAAGGTTCCAGCAAGGCCGGTTCTCCGTCTCTTGGGGCTCATGGCGGCCGCCATCCCCACAGTTCCCCGTGCACGGCTCCACATGAGGATATCTCAGTGGACTCTCCACTCCCAGTGGGATCAACTCATAGATGACCTAGATCATCTGGTTCTGATCTCCTCACCGATGACAAGAGACTTGCAATGGTGGATGGTTCGAGAGAACCTGTTTCGGAGAGTTCCCTTCTGTCATCCTCCCCTCTCCCAGACTCTGACCACGGACACATCAGGCGAAGGTTGGGGAGCCCATCTGGGTCCTCACCGAACCCAGGGTTCATGGTCCAGATTGGAGCTAGCTCTCCACATCAGTGTGCTCGAGCTACGAGCAGTACTATATGCTCTTCAAGCCCTTCACCAATACATTCTTCCTGGTCACCTAGCTGTCCAGACGGACAACATGTGCGTGGTGTGGTACATCAACAAGCAGGGAGGGACTCGATCCTACCCTCTATGCAGGGAAGCAATGAGGGTTTGGGACTGGGCAACGCTTCACAACCTTCACCTGATGGCGATCCATGTTCCAGGAGTCGACAATACCCTGACAGACAAACTAAGCCGCTCCTCTGCTCTGCCACATGAGTGGGAGTTGAACCAAAAGGTTCTAGATGACATCTTCCAGCTTTGGGGGACTCCTCAGATAGACCTGTTAGCCTCTTCCCAAAACGCAAAACTTTCCACCTTTTGCTCGCTCACTCCAGAGTGAGGTGCTTTCTGGAGCGATGCTCTGTCTCTAAACTGGAAGGGCAGATTTGTCTATGCTTTTCCCCCAATTCCTCTGGTCCCTCATGTACTCCAGAAACTTACTACGGAAGGAGGGAGAATGATTCTGATCGCTCCTTTCTGGCCCAGGCAAATTTGGTTCTCTCTTCTACAACAATACTCAGAGGTTCCTCCTCTTCCTTTATCTCGAGGATTGCTGACCCAAGATCAGGGGACCCTGGTCCATCCAGGCCTCAAGTCCCTACAACTTCATGCATGGCTCCTGCAGACCTAGCCCAATCTCGTTTTGGCGTCTCTCCAAAGGTGGCGAGATTCTGGTGGAGGCTAAAAACCCTCCACTAGGTCCACTTATGCCATGAAATGGAAGATTTTTCTATTTGGGCCGCCTCTAGGAATGAGGCCTTTCTCCTGTCCAGTGGCAGTTCTGCTTGAATATTTACGTCATCTCTTAGGCCTGGGTCTCAGTCATTCCTCCTTGAAAGTGCACATGGCCGCCTATTTCACTTACCATGTCCCTTTCGCTGATAAAGCCTTTGCCCAATTAGAGGTGTCTAAGACTTTTCTTAGAGGGGTCCTTCATTTGAGGCCCCCTGTTCGGACTCCTGCTCCCCCTTGGGACTTGAACTTTGTTCTCGAGAAACTTACCCTTCCTCCCTTCGAACCTGCGGCATCCATGAATCTGAAGTTTCTGTAGTGAGGTAGCTCTTCTTGGTAGCCATTACTTCCGCTCGAAGATTTCGAGCTCCAGGCCCTTATGTATAAAATCCCCTTTTGATTTTCAAAGAGCAGGTAGCTCTTCACACAGACCCCTAAGATTTTCTGCCCAAAGAGCGGAGCGGTCTACCTTAAATCAGTGTATAGAGTTACCTGCCTTTTCACTCAGTACTCCAACCAAGGGAGAATATTTACTCCATACCATGGATGTTCACGGATTCTGAGATACTACACTGATAGGACAAAGGATCTCAGAAAAACTGATCAGTTGTTCGTCTCTTTTGCTCATAAAAGGAAGGCAATGCTGTTTCCAAGCAATGCCTGTCGAACTGGTTAGCTCATTTCATCACTTTCTGTTATGACAAGTACAACAAGACCCTTCGGGTCAAGTCAGAAGGTCACTCCACGCATGGAGTAGTGGCCTCAAGTGGCTTTTTCAGAAGTCGTGTCTGCGGTAGACATATGTGCTGCTGCCACCTGGACTTCCGTCCCATACCTTTACTGAAAACATTACAGTTTGGACATTGCCTCTAGCCATAGAGCAGGCTTGGCAGCTGTTTTGCAGGCCTCCTGTCTTGAGGTCTGCAAGGCTACTTCTTTCAGGAGTAGTTCCTCCTCCCAGTGCCTTTTATTTTTTCCAGACTGCTTGGGATTCAGTCCTATATGTAATTACCTACTGCAAGAGCACTCTCGAGAAATAGAATAGTACGGTACTAAGAACTTACCGTAACAGTAGATCTTGAGAGAGCTCTTACTGATAGTCATATCCCTCATCCCCTAGGCTCTTCAGCTCCTTTCCATTGAGGAAAATATCTGCTTCTCTCTTGTCCGGGCCTGTGGGCGGGAAAGAACTGGAAGGTGGGCGTCCGGGACCGCCTCTTTATACCGACATCGTATGACGCCGATCACCTGATGTGGGGGCGGTCCCTCGCCAGGGACTGCTAGCTAGAAATTTTTCCATGGGGTCCTGCCACCGGCTGGCGTCAGTCCTATGTGTAATTACCTACTGCAAGAGCCTCTCTCGAAGATCTACTGTTACGGTAAGTTCTTACGTAACTGTACTTTCTCTCTGACAGTTTAAGCAACCACTCCCCAATCCTTTGCTCCTGGTCGAACAAATACACTAAACCTCCTCCCAAAACTATTAACAGCAGGAGACTTATTCCTAGTCATCTTGGGCCTCTGAAAACCCTCCTATGAGACCATGATTGGTCTCTGATAGACACAGCCTCCAACATTGACACTGCTCTTGAATATTTTATCCACAGCTTTAACAGCACCTGTGATGTCCATGCCCCATTCAGAAAATGCAAGATTAAAGGTGTCAACAACCCTTGGATTAACTCTGATCTTCTGGAACAGTTGAGGTCTTGGGATCATCGTTGGCATCTGGCCAGCTTGACTGGCACCCAGGCTGATACCCAGGCTTACAAAGCAGCAAGAAATGCCTGTACTAGAGCAATTTGAAATGAAAAGGCAAGATACTACCGGAGTGCATTCACTAACTCATGGAAAGATGGGAAGAAGTTTTGGGAGAATCGTTCAGAAGTTACAGAGCATATCCCCAAAGTACCACCCTCTGTGCTAAATATAAATTGCTGCCTCACTGTGGACCAGGTCACCATGGTTAGCGCTTTTAATGCGGCATTCACCCATCTTAGTCATGTGCTTCCTCCAACCTTCTTTGACCCCCAGGTCAAACCCTCTCAGGCTTGGACAAAGCAAGAATAACACAGGGCCATCCTCCTTTCTACTTTAAATTTATCTCAGAGGCCCTAGAAAAAAAAAAAACTGCTCAGAGTGCTTTGGAGGTCCAGATTCAGTGGCAACTCCCTAGACCTGAAACTCCTTGCCCTCACCATTGATGAAGTCCTGACCCCGCTCACCAAAATCCTCAACCGATCCCTAATGCTTTCTCAGTTCCCCTAAATATGGAAATCTGCTGTTGTGATGCCAATTCACAAAAGTGGGGATAAGACCCTAACCTCTAACTACAGAACCATCTCCATTCTTCCCCCTCTCTTGAAAGCACTGGAGAGAATAGTTGTCTATCAACTTACAGAATACCTTGCTAACCACAACCTGCAATGTCATGAGCAGCATGGTTTTGAAAGGACATAGTACCACCTCAGCTCTCTTGAATTCACCACTTACATCTATTATGCTCTGAATCACAGACATCTTGTCGGCATCCACCTTCATCGATTTACAAAGGTGTTCAACACTGTCAACCACTCCCTGCTATTTGAACAATTACCTTGCTTTGGCCTCTCAGATGATGTCACATGTTGGTTCCAAAGCTACCTTATGGCAGACCCAGCATATCAGAGTTGGTGAGTCCTCTCACCCTCCGTTCGATTACGCTCTGGAGTTTCCAAGGGTCCATCTTGGGTCCCTTGCTTTTCAGTATTTTTCTGAACAATCTCCTGCATCATGCCCTAATGGACTCCTGTTATATGCAGACAATGCAGTTATTTTCACCTCCACCTGACCCCTCCTCCTACAATTGCAACTGCAAACAAGCTTTACGCGAAGTGACATGTTTAGAATCAAAACTCATACTAAATCACAAAAACTAAAACAATGATGTTTCATGGCATCCATAACAAACATAAAAACAAATGTCTATCTGTCACAAACAGTGAAGGGACGTTGCTCAAACACGTTCAACTGTGTAAATATCTGGGGGTTACCCTCGACAGCACCTTGTCTTACTCTGAACACATTGAGAGCATTGCCAAGATCATGAACACCAGCATAGGACTTCTCTTGAGATATAGGAGCTGCCTCACCAGTGAAGCTCTAAGCATTGCCATTCAGAGCTCTGTTATATCAATAATCGACTATGGGCTTGTGATCTATGGCTCTGCCATCGACACCGCACTTGACAGAATAGTGACCTCAACAAGGCATGTCTACTGACCTCTGCTCCACACCTCTCACATACTTGTGATATCTACAAGCAAGCAAACTGACTCCTGCTCCCCAGCAGACTCAAGTACCAGACCTGTATGCTAGCAAAAAGATTACCGTAAATCTCCCTACCCTCAAGGGTTCAGTCCTTACTGGCCCCAGCTGCAGCCCGCCTAACCAGGAGCTCAGAATATCTTACTTTTTCTGTTTCACACTGCCGCACTACCCAAGGACAACGCTCCTTTACATACTGAGCCTCATCCTGGTGCAACTCACTTCCATCTGCTGTTACCAATGACACTACCCTGGGCACTTTCAAGTGCTACCTGCATTAGCACCTTGTCACAATGGCCTTCTGTGAATGTTTCTCCTAACTAAACTTATTCTCCTTCCCTCTAATTCCCCCCACACACTTTTTCCTATCTCCTCCCTTTTTATTTTCCCACTATTATCTATATTCTCTCTCCATAGCTTCCTCTACATGTATCTACCATCTCTCCTAGCAGCTTCTAATTTATTCTAGTGAACCATATTATAACTGTTCTTGAATAATATACACAAATTATTGTAACTTATCATACATACTGTGAATCATTGCACATATTACAGTAATTCCATATGAAAGCTTTAATGTACCCGACAAAGCCTATGGCTGCTTGAAACTACTGTACTTGTTATTGTCCTCACTATGTTCTGTATTGTTTCCCGATGTGGAACCTTTGTTTATTTATTTTGAAATCGGTTACAAACTTTGAGTCAGGGACTCATTTACAAAAGACACCTCATACTTGGGGAGGAACATGGTTACAGTCTGAGATACAACAGTGGCCCAACATACAGGTGCAATGCAAGCTCAGGCACAGTATAACCAGTGGTTCTGGTAAATTACATGTAGTGAATAGCAATACGTATAAAGTATAACAATAGTAGAAGTCACAACCCTGGTCGTGCTGGGAAAATACCTAAGTGGAAGGGTGGGTGGGGGAACAGAGTGAGGAAAGAGAGAAAAAAGGGAAGCAGTCCAACGGACATTGTCATGGCTATGGGCAAGAAACGGGGAGGGACCCTAACATTATGTTGATTAAGGACAACTACAGCTTTGGGCGCCAAAGAGGTGGTTATGGAGAGTGACTTTAAAGGGACCAATTTTGGTAGACTTAGTGACAGAGAGTGGGAGGGAGTTGAACCATGTGGAGGTGCGATAGTGGAAGGACCTTTGGCCTAGGGAGGTCTTGGTACGGGGCACCAGAAAGGTGGCTTTAACTGAGCTGCGGGTGGCAATGGATGCGGATGCAAGCCACAGGGACATGGTGACCCCTGGGGGGGAGGGTGGAGAGAGTCCTAGCAGGAATTTTTTGGCAAGCCAGCAGGTTTGGTAGTGCAGGCACTCCTCCAAGGTGAGCAGGTTGGCTGTGGAATAGAGCAGGCAAGTATGGGTGCGGAGGGATGCACCGGTCAGGAGCCTGCATGCCTTGTTTATTGAGGTCTGGATTCAGGTGAGGTGGTATTGTCGACTGCAGTGTAGATAGGTAGGCCGTAGTCCACTAGGGACAGGACAGAGAAGTTGATGCCCAGTTGGAGAAGCGGCTTGGAGGAGGCAATCTCTGTGGCGATAGAAGGCCAATCCAAGTTTATAGGCTGAGGACAGGGTGTTGATGTGGGTGTGGAATGTAAGAGCGAGTCGAGAGGTGATGCCCAGGTAATTGTAGGATGACACCTGCTCAAGAGGGTGAGCATTACTGGGAAGAATGCGGGGAGCATTTTGGGCTTATGTAATACGAGAAAAGCATAGATTTGTTTTTTTGAGGTTAATGACCAGCTGGTGGTCAAGGAACCACTTTCAGCTTGGTTGAATGTGTGCTGCAGGGATTCCTGTAGAGATGCGGGGTCAGGGTGGGAGGCAAGGAATACCATATTGCCTAGCCAGAGCTGGGGGAGGGTATTGAGAAATAGGCTGGACAGAATGGGGCCCAGGATGGAACCCTGGGGACCCCAGGTGAACAGGCAGGGTATTGGACAGGGTGCCATTTTCCTTCTCACGCGCTGTGATCTGGCAGAGTGGTAACTGGTGAACCAAGCCAATGGGCCAGGGAGAAGCCAAGTTGGTGAAGGAGTCAAGTAGAAGGGGTGACAGACAGTGTCAATGGCCTTGGAGAGGTCAATGAACACTGCACCTGCAACATGACCAGAGTGGAGGAGCTGGAAGAATTCCAGGAGGGCTGTAGTGATGTTGTGTCCAGGGCAGACTGCATGTTGTTCTGGACACAGCAGGTTGTTTGGCCAGATACTTGGAGAGCTGAATGGCCACTCTTTTTCTAGTGCTTTGGAGAGGGAGAATGGAGATGGGCCTGAAATTTTAGGAAGGTTCTGTCTCCCACTCTTATGGATAGGTGATTTCTGCAATTTTCCAGGCACTGGAAAATTGACCAAGGCATAGTGACCGGTTTAAAAGGTTGGTGAGAGGGGCTAGTACAGTATCTAGGACTAATCAGAGAATCCTGGAGCCCAGGGGATCACGGCTGGGGTTGTTGCTAACTAAGGCTTTTTGCAGGTGAGGCCTGGCTTCAAGGGGTGATATGGCACGCAGGTAGAAACGGGGATGATCCGAGGTGGGGGGATGGAGGCAGGGACAGGGTCGAAAAAGTAGTTGGGGTGGACAGAGCTTAGATCTGAGAAAGCCATATTGAGGCACTCAGCTATGCGGGAAGGATCGATAGTGCGGCACAGTCTATGAGGAGGTAGTAATGGTGGGGCGGGTCTTTCCATGAGGCTCTTTGATATTGTCCCAGAAAGCATGGGATGAGCCCCAAGTGGATTCAAGGGTGACTTGATAATATTCGGACTTAGCCTGCCTTATAGCCCAGGTGCACTTGTTACATGCTGCATTATAGGCTTGTCTGTCAGCCAGTTTGCCTGTCTCGACAGCAATATGCCAGAGATTATCTCTTTGTTCAGTGTTTGGATGGGGAGATCCATGGGGCATTGTGTTTCTTGGTACGGATTCTGGTCAGGGGGGCGAAAAGGTCGCAGGTCTCACTGAAAGCACTAGAGAAATAGGCTAGGACAGAGTCAGTATCCATTGCGAGTAGGATTGGGGACCAGTCAAGCTGGGCTAGGTGCATTTTTAGTTTTCTGAGACCCCGGGGTGAAAGCTCAACTGGACGTGACCTGGGACACTGGTTTTGGTGTGGGGATGACCAGTGGCAGAGGACAGAGAGTGGTCACTAGAGAGTTTGGTAGTACATTAATATTCCTGATTTTATGGGGTGGTTCGAGAAATTACATCTAGGAGGGTGCTGCAGCTGCCTGACCTGTTAAATCTAGTGGGTGAGGTAACTAGTTGGGTCATATCTAGGGCAGCGAAGGAGTTCCTGATATGGGGGGCAGTGGTACTCAGCCAATTGACATTAAGGTCACCTAGGATTAGCTGCTCCGCCTTGTGTGGGAGTGTGGTGAGGTAATCAATGAGGGAGTTTACAGCTGGTCCCTGGTCCCTTGGGGGTATGTAAGAGACTGTGAGAAAAAGAGGGCCCCTGGCTGGGTCAGGGGTAACCTTGAGGGTGAGGGCTTGGGCACTAAAACTAAGCTTGGGGCAGGAAGAGCATGGCCTAAAAGTTTGTCACACATAAAGACTGCACACCCACCACCACGTTTGCCTATATGGTCTTCCCTGAACAGAGTGTAGCCAGGAGGAGATAACTCGAGTCAGGAGTTTTCTCAAGAGCCAGGTCTCGACTAGTGCTATAACATCAGGACAGTGTTGTACAGCCCAGCACTGGAGAGCGGTGGATTTTTTAGGAGGCTGCAGATATTCATGGATGCAATGTTGAGGCCAGTACTAGAGTGGGGTGGCTAGTTGACAACGGTCCGGGGTTGGGGTGTATGTTTCTGGAGAGCAGAAGGAGTAGAGCAATTAATCTGATGAGCGGTCTGTGGCGACCAGGACCCTTAGCCAGGTACTGATGCGAGGTCCTACTAGTGGGGGTACAAGGGATGGGTAGAGTGCGGAGGGTAGGTATGGCAAGGAAAGGGTGGACCCAGGGTGCCCCGGGGGGAGGGGTATTGGTTGGAGGTGGGTGCTGTGGAAAAATAGGGTGTCCAGGGTGGGGGGTTGGCTGCTGTGGGGTGGTAGAGGGGGGTGGGGCTCAGGGTAGAGGGGCAGGATGGGACGTGGGCAGAGCAAGAAAGGTAACCATGAGTAGGCTGAGTGTGATAGCCGTGGTGCCCATTGCTATTTCTGTTGGGTGGGTAAGGGGAATAACTGACTTTCAGTGAGTGTGAGTGCTTCTGTGGAGTTTATATTTTTTTTTCTTCAGAGTACAGTATGCTAAAAGTGAGAACGAGGCAGGGCATAACAGTGATTAGAACAGGAAAAGGCAGAGACAAGGTTAGAGGATTAATAGGAAAAATAAGATGCCTCTAGTGGCAGGTCAGTATAAACTGCAAATGGGAAAATGGGCACAAAAAAGGGGGTTGTAGTTCCCACACTAACAATCAAATTCAGCAGTGGGCACAAAGAAACATCACACATTTAGTTGCAGAGGTTAGGAAAAAGAAATTTAGGCAGCAGACAGATGAGCTCCAGGGGACTGTGCCAAGCAGTTCAAATCTCCAGGAGCTGAAGCCAGTCAGGGAGAGACGAAGTGCTGAATCTGCCTATAATTTCAGGCACCATTCACCAACTGGGTTCACGGCTAGCAAGCTGGACTGGAGCAGCTTTCCTGAAGCGTACCTGGAATCTTGCTCTTGAAGGCAGGTTGGGGAGCACCCTGCAGCTGGCTGCGCTCAGCACCAGACCGCTAGTGCAGAAGATGGAATCCCCCTCAGGGAACCCTGAAGGGAGAAATCAGCTTATATGTACCAACAGAACAAAGGCTTCAGGGTTTGGTTGGCAGGCTAAGTAAGGAGACAAAAGAATTATGTAACAAGGTGAGAAATTAAGGGTGCTAAGTTAGTCAGAGAGGGAGAGAATGGCTGTGGGAGGGGCTGGTATTAAGCACCAGGAGCATCACCAGTATACAGAGGAAAAGGCGAGTGGAGTTGGGGGGCAGATGGGAGAAACAGCAGTTCAGCAGTTAGACAAAGCAGTTTTTAACTTCAAACTTTGTTAATACTTAAATAGCTTAAGGCAGTTGAAACACTCCAAAAATGCTAGTTTCCTTCTCTTAACTATTCAAAAAGGGGTTGTAGTTCCCTACACTAACAATTCAGATTCAGCAGTGGGCACAAAGACACATCACAAATTTAGTTGCAGAGGTTTGTAAAGGAGCCTTGGCTCAAAGGTGTCTTCTAAAATAATAAACCAAAAAGGCCTAGCATAGTTCCTTGGTACCTTGCTGAGTCCTTCCTGTTAGCCTTGCAGGGCAACAGTCCAACCAGGTTCTCACCATTCCCAGGACCTTCCCTCTTCCCCTACTTTCTACTGCGAGGGATGAGACCTGGGATCTTTTTGGTGTGTCCATCTCTCAGGTGCAGTGAGTGGAGCATTTTTCGCCCCACCCAGTTTTAAGGTTTCATCTCAGGACACCTTGCCCTGTGCTTCTTTCTAGGCAGCAACTGGGAGCTGGGCCCTACCGAGATCTTCCAGTATCTTTGGGGTAGACAGGCCCCTCTTGATGGTCTCTCTCTCTCTTTGTAACAGACCTTTCTGTCAGAACTCGCTGCCCTTAGGACTTTGTAGTCCCAAGGGTACAAGGGGGAAGGAACCCCTTTTCCTCAAAGCCATTAGGCTTTGATTTGACACTTCATTCCAGCTTTTAGATGCGAACAGATACCTTCCCAGGTCATCTTTTTTGATGCTTACTCTCAGAGGTCCAGCCCCTTTCCTCTTCCAGGATGGTTCCTTCCAGAGGCCCTTTATTCTCGGTCACCGTGAAATCTCCAAGGAGTTCAGGGGTTACTTTGTAACTAGTGGACAGTCAGTTGGGCTCTGGATTATGTCTGATATTGGGGACATTGTTTGGCCGGTTCAGTCTACCTAGGATTATCTGTTTCCTCCAAAGGACAGGGAAGGTTTTCTCCTTGGGGAAGATCAGACTGCATGTGAGGTAGCTTTCAGGCTCCAAATACTCTGGGTTATCCTCTCCTTTGACCTCCTTTGGGTTTGCCCAGGTCTATTCCTGACAAGGGCATTCCTTCTGCTAACCTCTTTCTCAGAGGGGCTAGCCTCAGGCTAATGGTCTGCTTGACCCCTTCCCCTCTCTGCATATTGCAGGATCTTTCCTCCTCCTGTGGGCCCCAATGGGCATTGCTTTGGACTCAGTCCTAATGGTGTTGCCTACTGCAAGAGCCCCTTTGAAGTAAGATAGTACAATGATGTAAAAGTTACCATAACAGTAGGTACTTTTTCCCTCCCTCCATCCCCTCGCTCTTTCCATCTCGGCCTTTCTTGGTTACAGGAGTCCTCGCTTTCTCCTGTTGGACCTTGTCTCCAGGGTCTCTAGCAGGAGAAAGCAGGTGAGGTGGGCATGGGGACCGCCCATCTTATACCAGACCAGATATCGACATAAAACTGTCAGGGTGCAGTCCCCATTGTAGACTGCTTGCTACAATTTTTCCATGTGGTCCTGCTGGCTTAGTCCTAACATTGTTGCCTGCTGCAAGAGCTCCTTTTGAAGATCTGCTGTTACAGTAAGTTTTACATAACTGTACTGTCAGCTGCTGGGCTAAACTAGCTAATTAGCAGCAATTAAGTTACACAACACTGTAGAGCTTACAGTCTGATAAATAATTGACAGAATTCTGTTCATAACCATGCAGTTGCAGAGCTATCGCATAAGTGAGGCAGTCCTTTGAGTACAGACCACAGCGCAGACAAATCTATGTGTTATCTAGAACCCTTATTTTCACATAGTGTTCTAAACAAGTATTTGTCAATGCCGAATGTTTGCTTGCTGGCGTTGGCAGTGGTAGTGTAGAAGTTACAGAGCTGCATAATAGGAATGGCAATGAAGTATTGAACTGAAGCCAACCCCACACCACCCTGCAGAGAGAGAGACAGGCATTGGGCTGTGCCTTTGGGTCGTCAGGCATAGCAGCCCGCGCCATTTCATACACCCACCCTAAGACACTGGCAAGTGTCACGGTGTGCCTGGGGTCTTGGCCTTATGGCGCACTCCATTCCATCAGGAAATACAGTGAGATGGGTGCAGTATAGGAGAATGGGGTGAACTTGGAGCCAAGAGTCCAAGGCATACCTCGATGCCTCTCACTGGCTGCAGGGTGTGGAATGGTATGAGCATTACAGGCAAGAATCTAAGTCACACCCCTGATGCCTGTCATTCTCTACAGGGTGGGCGTTATGGTTGGAAACCTAATACCTCAGGCATTCGTTGGTATTTTCACTCCAAATTTTCAACATGGTTTTTGTGACCCCACCTCATGAACAGTGGCAATATCAGTTTGTTAGTCGAAGCTGCTTATGCACAGCGACTTCGGCATTTAGCACCACAGGTGCAAAACATTCCAAACAGGATGTGAAAATGACAACTGTACTGTTCATGGGGAGTGTAAAATGGCAATGTTCAAATCTGCAGTACAAATATTAAAAAACTGGTGAAGTCACGCAGCGTAGATAGAACTGTGCAACGACACCTGTAATGTAATTAGTTTGGGGTTTTTACAGCAGATTGTCAACACAGGCATTTTGGGACCTCCAATCATGAACAGTGTCACTGTGATTTTCTTTATCTGTCCCAAACAATGATTTCCCATAGCGACACACATCTCTGCGCTGAAAGTGTGAAAACACATTTTCGCCATGTTGTGAAAAATGACAGCTGAACTGTTCATAAGGAAGTGTGGAAAAATGCCACTGGTGAAAATCTGGACTGAAAATATTACAAAGTCATGAACTTAGGAGGGTGCGTGGAAACTGTGCAATGCTCACTCGTAACACAGTCATTTTATGAACTTTTGTAACCAAATGTTTAACATAGCCATTTTAAGACCTCTGCTCATGAACAGTGTAACTGTTGCTCTTGTTGCTCTGTTGCTCTTACAACTGTTGTAACTTGTGCTCCCAGGTTGCTCCTGTAAAAAAGCTTTCAGCTTAGTGTGCTATACCTAGTTAAACAATGAAATAAAAAAAAAAAAACTGTGATTTTCTCAATCTATCCCAAACATTGCTTTTGCACACCGACTGCACCATTGTGCGCTACATATGCGGAAACACATTTTGGGTGATATGTAAAAATGACTGTGGTACTGTTCATAAGGAAATGTAGTAAAATGGCAATGTTGAAAATCTGGAGTGAAGATATTGAAAATTCGCAAACTTACGAGCGTGCGTGGAACTTACGTTAACGCACGCTTGTAAAACAGTAATTTTAGAATTTTTCACCAAATTTTCAACATAGCCATTTAAGACCTCTGCTCATGAACAGTGTCACTGTAATTTTCTTAATGTGTCCCATACATTGATTTCACGACATCGACTGTGCCATTGGCGCTACATGGTGAAACACGTTTGGGTAAGATGTGAAAATGACAGCTGTACTGCTCATAAGGAGGTGTGGTAAAATGGCAGTGTTGAAAATCTGAAGTGAAAATATTGAAAATTTATAACGATGAGCATGAGAACTGCGTAACGACGCATAAACAGTCATTTTAGGAATTTTTCCACCAAATTTTCAACATAGGCTTTTGAGAGCCCACCTTATGAACAGTGCCAGTGTCATTTCGTTACTTGGTCCCGAAAGGTGATTTCAGACAGTGACTGCGAAATCACCCTTTGGGCCTGATTAACGCCATGACAGTGAGAGCATTCAAGAGAAGGTGTCCCAAAAACCCCATGTTGAAAATTTGGTGCAAAAATTCCAAAAAATGCCTGAGATATGCAGCAAAGTTGAAAAAACCCTACCTATCCCATTATACAGCTTACCGGCATTTCCTCAGTTCATGGGTCGGCTTTGAAGAGTGCAGACGGTTCCCAGTCCACAGAAGATCATCGCGCCGAGTCCGGAGGTAAGTATGGGGTGGGGGATGTGGGGAGGTGGCAGTGGGTGGGCGGGTGGGGGTAGAGACACCGAGGGACCGCTTTTACAATTTCAGGTTTTTTTTTTTTAAAAGGACAGACGACGGACATTTGCCACGCTGGGGTGGGCTCCCAGCATGGCACAAAGACGGTCTGGCGGGCGGAGCTGACGGGATTGGGCACTCCATCGGTGACAGATCTGTTGCCACGCTGGGGTGGGCTCCAGCGTGGCACAAGGAGGGCTGTTTGGGGGAGCGCGAGCCGACGGGATTGGGCACCCCTTCAGCGACAGCATCTGTTGCCACGCTTGGGGTGGGCTCCCAGTGGGCACCCTACCTGGGGAGAGAGGGAGCCGACGGGGGATTGGGCACCCTGCCGGCTATAAAGATAGTAGCTACGGGGTGGGCCTCAGCGCAGGTACAAGGAGGGCTGCTTGGGGAGTTGGTTCCACGGGATTGGGCACCCTCCCAGCGACAGCATCTGTTGCCACGCGGGGTGGCTTCACTGTGGCACCCTGTACCTGGGGGAGACAGGAGCCGACGGGGATTGGGCACTCTGGGCTGGCTATATGTGTAAGCCAGCTGGGGTGGGCACCCAGCGTGGCATGGAATGCTTTGGGTGCAGCACAGCTGATGGGGGATTGGGCACCCCATCAGCTATACAATATGTGTGTGTGGGGGGGCGAGCACACAGTATGCATGCGCACGTGTGTGTGTGTGTGTGTAGGCGGAGCGTGCATGAGCAGGCGATAATCTTATTGCTGCTCACTGAACCGTAGCTCCCCCTTTCAACTGTACGCCACTGCATTTCTGGACTGCTGTCATAGACAGCTCCAGCAGGCATTGGAGAACTGTAGCCATGCCTGCAAACACACTGACTGCATTGGAAGAGGGCTGCCACACCTCTGAAAACTCAGATGATGGCACTATGTTTCTTGCACATGCATGCAAGCAAACATAAAAAGGGACCTACTGATTTATCTGTAATTATTTATTTTGTTTTATCAGCTTTAGTTCCCTGTCTTATATAGTGACCTGCTCATTTCACAGTACCTTTATTCTATGTCTCAAATTTATAACTCGGGCAGATAGGGGAAACAAGTGTAAAATAACTAAATAATTGATACAAGCTCTGAGTCACTCAGTTTAAAATCAGTGCATGCATTAAGGGACCCAATCTAGAACATTTATACATGATGCCTAAGCTGGAATTAAATGAGCAGGTTGATAATATAGCATACGTTAAGCAGAGGTAGGAAAATACATGCTTGAGAACAAAACTCTGCACAAATAGTGTTAACTCCTATAAATATAAACACATTATTCCTATAAATACAACAATGTACTATCTGATTAATGGAGTACTCACTGGGGAGCTGAGGCTGCTGCTGTTTGAAACAATCATCAGCAGTGTGCTGACAGAAAATCCTGATCTGCTCTACAAGTAGTAATGGCGCCAAATGCCAAATCAGCGTGGTCCAAGTACCTGACTTGTGTCTTTGGGCTTCTGCACCAGCCTGCACGTGGAGGGGCTGGAGATGGCTCCTCTTGACCCCATCCAAGTAGCTCAAGGATGTAATGAATAGTCTGAATTGTGCCTTGGGCTTCTGGCGACACCGCATGAGGGAGGGCTGGAGATGGCTCCCTCACGACCCCTTCCAAAGCAAGTCAAGAATGTAATGGAGAGTCTGAATTGTGTCTTTGGGCTTCTGCACCAGCTATGTGTGTGTGGGGAAGGGCAGCTGGAGATGACTCCCTCTCTACCCTGTCCGAAGCAGGTCAAGGTTGTAATGGAGAGTCTTAACTGTGTCTTTGGGCTTCTGTGCCAGCTGCCTGGGGTAGGGGGAAGGGGGCTGGAGGCTGGAGATGGCCCCCTCTTGACCCTGTCCAAAGCAGGTCAAGGATGTAATGGAGAGTCTGAATTGTGTCTTTGAGCTTCTGCACCAGCCACGTGGGGAGGGCTGGAGGCGGCTCCTTCGACCCCATCCGAAGCAGGTCATGGATGTAATGGAGAGTCTGATTTGTGTCTTGGGCCTCTGTGTCGGCTGTGTGTTTTGGGGAGGTACTGAGACCGCTCTCTCTTGACCCTGTCCAAAACAGGTCAAGGATGCAGGATGAAGGGTTGCATAGAGGAGCCAGCTACAGCTACTGAGCATGGTGCCTATGCACCCCCACGTGGTGGTGCATGCCAGCCAATATCTGTTGCCAGTTACCCCAGTTCTGTTCTTCCTGCCGTAAAGTGCACACTGTGGGAGCAACAGTGCCTCAGTTCTACCATTACTGTCTAAGTGCATCATCACTGTTTTTTTTTCTTTTGCAGCGCCGCTTGTGTTTATTATTCTAGGAGTGTGAATCTAGTTCACTATCCCCACATTGGCACTTCTACTGGAAGTAACATAGAAACATAGAAGTTGACGGCAGATAAGGACCGCAAGGCCCATCCAGTCTGCCCATTTCTTTTTCTACCTTATAAATGTGCCATCAGCCTTTGCTTTGTCAGTGGCCTATCTATTCATAGTCATTTGTATTGCTCCCTTATGCCTATCCCATGCCTGTTTGAAGCCCTGCACTGTATTCATAGCCACCACTTGTGGTAAGCCATTCCATGCATCACCCACCCTTTCTGTGAAAAAGAATTTCCTCACATTCCCCTCTTAATCGCCCCTCTAATCTCATGCTGTGTCCTCTGTCCTGCTATTTTCTTATATTTAAACATGTTAGGCTCTTTCACCTTGTTTATGCCCTTAAGGTGTTTGAATGCCTCGATCATATCACCTCTCTCCTCCTTTGCTCAAGGGTATACATATTGAGTCTGCTAATCTGTCCTCATATGTCTTCTGATGCAGTCCCTGCACCATTGTGGTTGCCCTTCTCTGGACTGCCTCAATTTGGTTAATGTCCTTGTGAAGGTGTGGCCTCCAATACTGCACGCAGTACTCCGGATGGGCCTAACCAGTGTCTTGTACAGAGGGATTATTACCTCCTCTTCACGACTTGTGATACTCCTACTACTACACCCTAACACCCCTAGCCTCACCTACTGCTTTAGAGGTCTGCTTGGATAATTTTAGGTCATCAGTGATGATGATGCCCAAGTCTCTTTCTTCCTTTGTGACTGCTAGCAACTCCTCCCAGCCTATAGGTGGCTTAAGGGTTTCTCTTCCCTATGTGCATGATTTTGCACTTCTTTGCATTAAATTCCAGTTGCCACTCTTCTGACCATTCTGCTAGTTTATCCAGATCTCTTCTCATTCTGCCCACCCCATCTGGATTATCTACTCTGTTGCAGATCTTGGTGTCATCTGCAAACAGACAAGCCTACCCTCTAGTCCATCTGCAAGGTCACTAATGAAGATGTTGAAGAGGACTGGCCCAGGACTGATCCCTGAGGTACCCCACTTGTGACTTGAATCTCTTCTGACTGTATACCATTTACCACCACTCTCTGTTTTCTGCCCGTCAACCAGTTTGCCCGCAGTTGACCAACTTCCCAGCCGCAGGCCTACCCAGCTTATTTATCAATCTTCTTTGTGGAACAGTGTCAAAGCTTTGCTGAAGTCAAGGTAGGCGACATCAACTGCTCCCCTTGGTCCACCACTCTGGTTACCCAGTCAAAGAAATCTATGAGATTAGTTTGACAGGACCTTCCTTTGTAAACCCATGCTGTCTTGGATCCTGCAGCCCCATGGATTCCAGGTGTTGCACTATCCTTTCCTTAAGGAGTGCCTCCATAATCTTGCCCACTACTGAGGTAAGACTGACCGGTCTGTAGTTCCCCGCCTCCTCCCTGCTACCACTCTTGTGGAGCGGATCACATGAGCCCTTCCTCCAGTCTTCTGGGACCTCTCTGTGCTCAGAGACTCACCAAACAATTCTGCTAATGGCTCTGCTAGTTCCTTCTTAGCTCCTTAAGTACCCTGGGATGTATGCCATCAGGTCCCATTGCTTATCCACCCTGAGCTTAGCAAGCTCTTGTAGGACCCTTTCTTTTGTGAAGGAGTAGTGCTCACCTCCCTCCCCTGTGTCCATGATGTTGAGCTGTGGACCCTGCCTACCTTCTCTTCAGTAAATACTGAGCAAAAGTATCTATTTAGGATAGATGCCTTTACAGGGTCCTCCTCCTCACATGCTCCATTTTCTCCATTGCTTAGCAATACCCCTCTGGACTTTCTCCTTTCACTAATGTATCTATAGAAAGTCTTATCACCTCTTTTTACTGTTCGTGCTAGTGTTTCCTCAGTTTGGGACTTTGCCTGCCTTACTGCCTTACCTGCTTCCCTTAGGGCAGTTTGGTATGCCTTCCTATCTTCATCCCGCTGTGTTCCCTTATATTTCCTGAAGGCCAGCCTTTTGGCTCTAACCTTTTCTGCTACTGTGTTTGAGAACCAAAGTGGTTTCCTTCTTCTTTTGCACTTCATTTTCTGTCTAACACAATGGGATGTTGCTTCAAGTATTGCATCCTTAATGCTTCCCTTAGGGCAGTTTGGTATGCCCCCTCACCTGTGTTTCTTTTTGCCAGGGCTAGCTTAACTCTGTTGGCCATCTTATCAAAGTCAGCTCCTCTGAAGTCCCATATTTTTGCTTTGGAATGGGATGATTTAGATATAGTAGCCAAATTGAACCATACCATGTGATGGTCACTGGCCCCAGGTGACCTTCTACCTGGAGATCTGTGATCCCTTCTTTATTAGTCAGTACTAGATCTAGGATAGCCCTGTCTCTTGTGGGTTGCTGTACCAGTTGTTTGAGGCTCCTCGCAGGAATCCACCATGAGTCTAGTTCTGGCAGATGTTCCTGCTGGTATTGACCAATCTGTATCCGGCATGTTGAAGTCTCCCATTATCAGAACCTCCCTTTAGCTGTCATGTTTTGTATATCTTCTAACAGTAATGTGTCTATGTCTTCCCTCTGGTCTGGGGCCTGTAGACAACCCCAGTTCTTATGACTGTCCCATTTTCTGTTTCCAGGGTGACCCACAGTTCTTCTGGCTCCTTATGTGTATTCTGAATTTCTGTAGCTTTGATATTTTCATTACATACAGGGCCACCCTCCCCTTTTTTGCACCTCGTCTCTTCTGAACAATACATAGCCAGGTACTGAAGTCTCCCAAGTGTGGTTACTGGTAAACCACGCTCTGTTAATTGCTACTATGTCCAGTTTAGCCTCTGACATTATTGCCTGCAGGTCTGGGATCTTATTTCCCAGGCCGTGAGCATTTGTGTACATGATTTTCCATTGGCAGATTTTGGTGTGTTAGTTGTTGGTGAAGTTTGGCATTAGCCCTGTCACGGGTATGGGGAGACCAACCTTTTTTCTTACCTGGTGATGCAAATGAATGGCAAACATGCTGAATTCCTGTTTGACCACTAGCTGAGGGGAGGGTGTTCTTCCTATTCGACGCATGGGTGCTGCACCTCTCCCCATTTGCTAGTTTAAATATTCTGCAAAGACGCCAAACTTCTGCCCCAATGCACTGACTCCTCTTTAGTCAGATGCAGTCCATCAAATTTAAAGAACTTTCGCTCCCAGAACTGTTGCCAGTTCCCTACAAATCTGTGTCCTTTTCCTGGCACCAGCCCTTAAGCCAATGTCTAGCTCCTCTATCTCCCCTTCTCTGACCTTCCGTCCATCTGCTCCCTCTCCAGACTGGCAGGATCTCAGAGAAGGAGATGCCAATGAAATAGATGATAGTTTGGCACCCAGCCTAGTCAGGTGTTCCTTGGTCTCCACAACTGACCGGCTGTGACGTCATTAGTCCCTATTGTACTAGGACATCAATGTTTTCTCCTGCTTGTGAACAATTTTAGTAATGCGGTCAGTGTCTCTCCATGCTGATGTACCTGGGAGACATCTGACCATCACCCTGGCTGGAGATGGGTATCAACTCCCTAATCATGGAGTCTCCTATGATCAGAAGTTTTGGATTTCCTTTGTGCTTGTTTTGTTTTGGTTCCTGATTTGGGTGAGTTTTGTTGTGCTAGCTCCTGTGCTGTCGAGTGTCCTGCTCTCAGTGTCTTCTGCCTCTTTATTTGATTTCAGAGATAGAGGCAGATACCTGTCTGTAGTGTTTATATGGTTTTGAGGTAATTGTTGGAGAGCAGAGAGTGATGGGGCACCTGATTTGCTCCTCCTAACCACCTGCCAACCTTCTGGACCAACTACCTCTCTATGTCGAGGTTTTCTGTTGGATGCTGGGGAAATGGCGGTGGTTCTTATAATGTATTTCTCTTCAATATGAAATTTGAGGCGCATTGATTCATCAGAACGTTTTTAAGCTTAAGTTCCTCCCACCACCCAAGTGGTATTTTCTCCAGTTCTACCTCATGATGTTAGAGCTTCCTATTCATCTAGAGAGGTCTGTCTCTTCCATCTCAGCTCCACGCATTGTAGGGCCTAAAGTGTACCATTGGTGATTTTGTTACTTTTTTCGGAAAGTTCTTTGGTTATCTGTATTTCCTTGGTTCTGTTCCTGCCTTGACGATGGAAGATGGAATACAGAAAGGTAAAGCCTGCTTCTGGCTTCAAGTTCTGTGCCTTGTGCTACCAGAAGATGCCACGGACATACCCACATGTGTTTTGTCTCTACTGTCTTGGGGCTGCACATGATGTTTTGGGCAGTGGCCAGTGCTAGATGATGCTCCCTTCCTCTTTGGAGGATCGCACAGCCTGGCTTCTCAGCCAGCTGGCTGACCAGGACCTGAAACTACAGCCGAAAGGCTGCAGGAAGGCCTCCACTGTGGCAGGGTCAGCAGCCCAGTTTGTGGCCATGGAATGGGTGGCGGACAGTACTGTGGCAAGCACCTCATTGGCCGTGGCCTTGCTTCTGATGGGGGCCAGCATCAGAGCGTCCTTCACCAGTGAATTCCAGATGTGTCAAGCCCTACAGGCCTTCAAGGAGAGCCCTTCCCACTTTGGTAAGAAACATGAGTGCTGTTGCAATGAGTCATGGGACCAGGAGAGATCACACTCCTCCCAGTCCCTTGACTGAGCACTCTACTCCAGTCGAGCCTCTATCTTGATCAAGAGCTGTGTTTCAAGCTTCACGCTGCCCCCATCTGGCTTGTTAACATTGACACTGGCCTATGAGGTGGTGGAGATTTTTCTCAACTCCTGTCAACCAGTTGTCGAAGGAGGCTGAGGAGCCATTCTCCAGACTACACGACCTGACCTCAGGGATTTCTCTGGCAACAGGCCACACCTATGGAACTACTGCTGCTTGCTGACCACCGGAAACTTTTTAGCTAGCTGTCTGTCTGGGCGCCCACTCCGGTGGGCATCACCCTGCAGCCGACTCAGAGTAAGAGTGGGCAGCCCCTGCTCCCCTCCTCAGTTCTTTTCTGCCGGCCAACCTACACACGCCAGACCTCCAGAGACCGCAAGCTTCAGTCAACTGCCATTTTCTTCTGAATTTTCCTTTATTTTCTCACCCTAGTTTTTTTTAGTTTTCTTAGAATTTTCTTGCATTTCAGACCTATCTTCGTCTTCCAATCAGGCCTCCAAGTTGAAGTGTACTTGTGGGAAGCAGCTCCCATAGAAGGGCAGCACTCTGCCCACATCCACTGCCTCATGCCTACTCATGACACTCAGAACTGTGACATCTGCAAAGGCTTCAGCCTGGCCACTTGACACTGTCGCCAGCGGGCCCTAGAAGAATTACTCCTCCAGCATAAGGTTGCCTACATGAAACAGGAGCTGCATGCCAGAAGCTCTTTCTCTTCTCCGGCCCTGTCTTTGGTGATGAAACCCTCCTCCGGAGGGAAATCCGGTGTCAAGTACTGGGACAAGGACCGTAAAAAACCTTGGTCTCTTCCCGTCTTGATTCCTGCATAAACCTAAGGCCACAATGGGGTCAGCCGCCTCCTCAGTGGTGGCCCCTTCTGCCTCACATGCCCTATCCTTAAAAGGGCTACCCTTGGCAGCACCTCCCACCAACCTCTCCTTCTTAAGTGGATGCTTTTTGGGGGCAGGATCCACCCAGTCCCTTGTGTTCAGGCCCCTTCTGATAGCAGGGCTGCAGTCAGGAGGCTTCGCCTGTTCTGCTCAGTCCAGCATGGATTCAGTGAGATCAGGGTCTTCTACCACCACCCATCCACCAGCCTCTCCTGTGCAGGCGACCTCTTCCATGGCCATGGACCCTACATCTCTCTCCCCCCCCAACTGTCCCTCGGTCGCCTTTGCCTGCTCCTGAGGTGCCTACTACCGACATCTCCCTCCAGGTAATGCTGGTATCTCCTCATCCAGTACCAGTACCAGTCAGGCCTCTCCCTCCTCTAAAGCCTGTTTGGCCTCAGCCAGCACCTTCACCAACTCCTCAGCCTATGCTGGCACCGATTCTTCCAACACCTGTGCCAGTTCCTTCCCCACCCAATGCTACCAAGCTACCCAATGTCAGTGACAGTGGACTTCCAGTCTATGCTGGCGTCCCTTTGGGATTTCATGTAGTTTCCGCCTCTCCCTCCGCAGGACCTGGCCCCATGTGGGCCCACACCCATTATCCTCAGGGACCCACACCCTGCCCCATGTTGGATGGCACCCTATATGCCTCCCATTCACCATGGGGAAGATGGAAAATGTCACCCAGACCTTCAGTCTCCGGAGGAGTCTGGTGAGGACGGGGATGAGGGGGGCTTCCCCCACCACAGTTTTTTTTCTGATGGGGAAGAGACCCCTAAATACTGTACATACCCCAGATTCCCCCAGATGAACTGTCTTTCAGTGGGATCATGCACCAGATTCAGTCACCCATAGGATTTGAAACTGAGGAAATGGATCCCTCCCGTCGCCGGCTGTCCACCTACCTCTGTCTGCCAGACTTTTCCCCTCTGGTGCCCCCCCCCCATTGATTGGCACCTTTGAGGATGCCATGTGGCATTGCCAGAATCTTGTACTGACTATGCCTAGGAAGGCAAATAAACAAGGCCCCCATGGGTAAGTCTTTCTTTGGGTAGCAGCTGCAGGCGGACGTGTTAGTCATTTACGGGTGCACAACTGCTGTAAGTAACTGAAACACCTGAGTTTCTTTCGTCCCCGGACAGGGAATCTCGAAGGCTGGACCTCTTTGGCAAATGGGCTTTCACCTCTGCCACCTTGGCCATTAGAACCATTAATTATATGGCCCACATGATCCATAGAAACATAGAAATTGACGGCAGATAAAGATCGCTAGGCTCACCCAGTCTGCCCGTTTTCCCTACTTGCTGTAAAACAATTTTTTGTCACTGTACCACCCTGGTTCAAATGTACTTAACAATGTATTTTATTTGTATATGTATTTGGATATGTACCTTCTGTGTGCCTCTACCATATATGTGTATAAACCCTAGGGTTGCACCTGGAAATGAGCCTCAGCTCAGTGTGTCTTTCTTGGTCATCAACTTTTAAATAAATAAAAACCCACAGACCCTACTTGATCTCTGGCTTTATTCTCTTTCCTATCGCTAGGGTTCCCCTATGGTCTATCCCATGCATTTTTGAATTCCCCTACTGAGTTAACCCCACCACCTCTGCTGAGAGGCTGTTCCGTGCATCCACTACCCTTTCCATGAAGAAATACTTCCTCACGTTACCCCTTAGTCTACCCCCTTACAGCCTCATGTCTTGTACCCTTGTTCTAGAATATCTCTTTTTCTGAAAGATGCTACCCTCCTGTACCTTATTTATGCCCTTGAGATAACTGAAGATCTCTAATATATCCCGTCTCTCTCTCCTCCAGGGTATACATATTGAGGTCCTCCAGTCTTTCCTCATATGACTTTTGGTGCAGACCCTGTGCCATATTTTGTTGCCCTTCTCTGAACTGCCCCTACACTGTCTATGTCCTTATGGAGATGTGGCCTCCAGAACTGGACACAGTACTCCAGATGGGGTCTCACCAATGATTTGTATAATGGCATCACCGCCTCCTTCCTTCTGCTGGTGATGCCTCTCCCTGTGCACCCCAGTACCCCACTGGCTCTCCCCACAGCTTTGGCACATTGTTTAGCCACCTTTAAGTCATCTGATATGATTGCCCCCAGATCCCTTTTACTGTTTGGTGACCGCCAGGTCTCCCCAATCATGTAAGCCTCCTGGAATCCTGTGACCCAAATGCATGATTTTGCACTTCTTTGCACTGAATCTTAGCTGCCACGCTCTTGATCATTCCTCTAGTTTACCTAGGTCCCTTCTAATGTTTTCCAGCTCTCTTGGAGTGTCTACCCTGTTGAAGATCTTAGTGTCATCTGCAAGGAGACATCTTTCTTTCCATCCCCTTCGTAGTGTCACTTATGAAGACATTAAATGGGACTGGCCCCAGAACTTGATTCCTGTGGCACCCCACTGGTCACCCTCCTTTCCTCAGATTGAGCTCCATTTACCACCACCCTCTGTGTTCTATCCCTCAGCCAGTTCCTAACCCAGTTTACCACCTTGGAACCCATTCCTAGGCTGCCGAGCTTGTTTACAAGCCCCTTATATGGAACAGTGTCTTAACGCCTTGCTGCAGTCTAGGTAGGCCACACCCACTGCTCCCCCCAATCCTCGTCCCTGGTCACCCAGTCAAAAAAGTCTTATCTGATTTGTTTGACATGACCTTCCCGCTGTAAATCCATGTTGCTTCAGATCCTGTGCTCGGCTGGATTCAAGATGTTCCACAATCCTTTCTTTTAGCAGTTATTCCATTGTTTTCCCCACCACCAAGGTCAGGCTGTCTGGTCTGTAGTTTCCAGCCTCCTCCCTGCTCCCACTTGTGTGTAGAGGGACTACATCAGCTCTCCTCCAGTCCTCTGGAACCACTAATGTTTCCAGCTATTCATTGAACAGGGCTGCCAGCACCTCCCTAAGCTCCTTTAATATTCTAAGATGCATTCCATCTGGTCCCATTGCCTTGACTACTTTAAGTTTTGCGAGTTCCTTTAGAACTCTCTCCTCCGTAAATGGACTGGTGTCCATCAAACTCCCATTATTGCTCCTGTCACTTAATTGTGGTCCCTCGCCTCCCCGCCTCTTCTGTGAGGACTGAACAAAAATATTTATTCAGGTTTTTTGCCTTTTCCTAGTTCCCTTCTGCACATTCCCTTTCTTCCCCCTTAAGCCTTACAATCCCAACCCTTGTCTTTCTCCTTTCACTAACATACCTATAAAAAGTCTTGTCCCCTTTCTTTACTGCCTGGGCTGTTTTTTTTCCCACATTGGTGCCTTTGCGCTCCTGACTGCCTTCCCTGCTACCCTCTGCTTATCCAGGTGCACTACCCGGTCCTCCTCCTCCTCCTCACTTCCTGAAAGCCAACATTTTCACTCTTACCTTCCAGGCCACTTCCTTTGAGAACCATAGTGTTTTTTTGTGTGGTTTTTTTTTGCCTGCATTTATTTGCCTAACGTAAAGGTTTGTTGCTTCCACTATGGCTCCTCTTAGATGGGCTCACTGTTCCTCAACTCTCCCCTGGTTCTGCCTCCCTGTTGGGGCTTTCCTAAGACATAACCTCAACTTTGCAAAGTCTGCCCTCCCGAAGTCTAGGATCCTGGCTTTCGTGTGGTTTGACACTGCCGCTGTACTCATATTAAACCACACTGTGTGATGATCACTGGACCCCAGGTGTACACCAACCATGAAATGCAATTCTGTCTGTGTTGGTGAGTACCAGGTCCAAAATCGCACCCTCACGGGTGGGCTCTAGCACTAGTTGCTTGAACATGCCCCCTGCAAGGGAGTCCAATATGTCACTGCTCCTGGCTGAGGCTGCGGCTGGGATGCACGAATCATCATCTGTCAGATTGAAGTCACCTGCCAGCTGCACTTGCCCTTTACTTGCCATCTTATGGATGGATTCCACCAGAACCTTGTCCAACTGTTCCCCATGTGCTGAAAGTCTGTAGATCACGCCCGTGCAAACATCGGTACCACTGCCCATCTCCAGGGTGACCCACAGGGCCTCCACTCCCCCCTCCACAATCCCTGTACCTCAGTTGTTTTTATACCCTCCCTGACATAAAGAGCTACCTTCCTCCCTTTTTACCCTCCCTGTCTTTCCTGAAGAGAGTATAACCTGGTATAGCTACATCCCAGTCATGGTTCCCATTATACTATGTCTCGGTCATAGCGACAAAGTCCATGTCAACCTCTGCCATCAAGGCCACCAGATCTGGGATTTTATTTCCCAGGCTGTGAGCATTCACACACATGACCTTCCATGTTTTACTACTTCCCCTCCTGTCATCCCCCCTTTTTCCACGTGCCTTCACTCACTACCCTCCTCTGCCCAGCCTTTAATCCTCTTTCTCTTTTTCCTCCACCATTCTACTTTTTCCTAGTTTAATTACCACTGGCAATTTCCCAACCTAATGGTCTTCCCTGCAGACTTCATTAACCTGTGGGAGTGTGTAGTTTGATTCTCCCTACTTCCTTCTGCCTCCAGGAAGTTTGATGGGATCAGACCATTGAGATGGTCAAGGCTATGTCTAAAGGACCAGCTGGCCAACAGCTCCTCCAGGCCCTGAAATCTGGGGTGGACGTTAGCCGGCACATCGTGCGTTCAGCCTACGACATTGTAGGAATATGCCTTTGCCAGCACTCCTGGCTGAGAGTGTCGGGGTTTGCTCAGTATGTTCAGATATTTATTTATTTTTTACTTTTATTTAGTTGTTTAACCAGGAGTAGCACACTAAGCTGAAAGCTTTTTTACAGGAGCGACCTGGGAGCACAGGGAAGTTAAGTGACTTGCCCAGGGTCACACAGTATGCAAGTGGAAGCTGTGGGATTCAAACCCAGGTCTGATCTGCTGGATGTCACCAGATTTGCAGCTCAGAGCCTTAAACCACTGCACTATACTGATATCCATCCTGAATGCTTCCTTAAGTGGGTATAAATTGTTCAAGCTGATATCCAGGATGTCCTGTCCAACCTACAAGCCTCCAGATGCACCCTAAAGTCAGTACATTCAATGTACCATACTCAGCCAAAGAATGTCCAACGGGTACCCTTTCCTCTGGCTACCCACTGACCCTGGCCCATCTCCAAGCCAGCCAAACGTAATGGTGCCTCAGTCCTGCCCACCCCTCCTCCTCCTCCTCCTCCAGCAAGGGTTCTGCCCCTGCCTCAGCCTGTCTCCTTGCCTGACCCCCCCCCCCAAATGAATCTGTCAGAGGCAGTAGGGGGTCAGTTTTCCCTGCACCAAGACAGGTGGGTGGAGATCAGAGGTGACAGCTAGATGCTACATCTCATGAACCAAGGTCACACTCTGGAACTTATAGAGTGCCCCCAGAGAGACCTCCAGTCCCTTCTTCTTGTCCCTCAGCCCCACCCCATTCTTTGGGAGGAGATTCAGTCCCTGCACAAGAAAAGAGCAATAGAACCCATGCCAGAAGTTCAGCAGGGCAGAGGGTTCTACTCCCATTTCTTCCTGATTCCAAAATGCACTGGTGACCTCTGTCCCATTCTGGACTTCAGTGAGTTAAATCTTACCATCCAGTACAAATAGTTCCATATGGTAACCCTTCAGGGGTTGTTGTCTGTCCTGAACAAGGGATTGGATATGCTCCCTCAATACGCAGGGTGCATATCTTCATATCAAGAGATGTGCCTCTCAGACAATATCTCAAATTCCAGTTTCAGAGGGCACATTTCCAGTTCCAGGCCTTGCCTTTTGGCTTGTCCTCAGCTCCTCTAGTGTTTGCCAAGTGCCTAGCAGTGGTCACAGCTGCCCTCAGGAGACTGGGATTCTGTGTCTTCCTCTGACTGGACATTTGGCTGCCCAAAGCTTCGTCCAGGGACAGCCTCATCTGGACCCTGGAACACACCATTCATCTGTTCCAGAACCTAGTCATTACAGTCAGCTTGCCCAAGTCCATCCCAACACACAGTCAAGTGACTCCAGTACATTGGTGCAGTTCTGGACATGGCACAAGGCATGGCTTTCCTTCCCCAGGACAGGGTGGACCATCTTATAGCCCAAGCCAGACTGCTGTTTCGCAGCCACTATATCTCCACCAGTCCTTCTTCAGCTCCTGGGCATGATGGCAGCGGCCATAGTCACGGTGCCTTTGCCCAGATTGCATATGAGGATCTCCCAATGGACACTGAGAGTCCAGTGGCACCAATGTGCAGATGACCTGGAACAGGAGGTCCTGGTCTTTTTCCTGGTGAAAAGAGTCCTCCTCAGGTGTATTGAACCCACCAATCTTATAAGGGGGTCCCCTTTGCCATTCCCTTCCCTCAGCAGATTCTGACCACAGATGCCTCAGGGATGGGCTGGGGATCTCATCTAGGTGTTCTTGGCATGAGGGTAATACTTTATGCCCTGCAGGCCTTTCAGACTCAGCTGCCTAAATCTTCTGTTGGTGTAGATCGACATAAGAACATAAGAAAGTGCCTGCAAAAGGGGACCTTGTGATCCATCTAGTCTGCCCGTGAAAGCTACCACCCTCCCAGTTTCTTTACTGCCTTAGGTTTCCACAGTGCCTATGCCATGTTAGCTTGAACTCCCCCACTGTCTTTGCTGCCACAACCTCTGGGGCAGACTGTTCCAGAGCTCCACCACCCTTTCCATGAAGAAAAACTTCTTGCTGTTTGTTTTGAAACTGTCTCCCTTCAGGGTTATGTTGTGCCCCCTTGTCTGTGTATTCATGTTTTCCTTGAAAAGATCCTGTGTTTGTACTGAGTTGATACCTTTGAGGTATTTAAATGTCTCTATCATATCTGTTTTGTCCCTTCTCCTCTCCGGTAAGTACATCCTAAGATGGTTTAATCTCGATTCATCAGTTCTTTGTGTAGTCCATGTATCATCTTCATAACTATTAATATGACTATCGGCCACTGCATCAAAAAGCAGGGGAGTATTCACATGTATCCCCTCTGCAGGGAAGTAATGAGAGTCTTGTATTGGGCTCTGGACTACGACCTAGAACTCTTAGCTGTCCAGGCCTCAAAAGGGCATCCAAAACATCCTGGCAGACAATCTAAGCCGGTCAAACACACACGAGTTGGAGCTGCTGACCTTGGTCATTGAAGACCTCTTTGACAGAAGGGGTCATCCAAAGTCAGACCTTTTTGCATCCCCACTCAGTGCAAAACTGCTGTATTGTTGCTCGCTAGATCCAGGGCCTGGAGTTTTCTGGCAAGACACATTGTCCCGCTCCTGGAAAAGGAGGTTTCTGTATGCCATTCCTCACTTCCCACTGCTTCAGAGAGTGCTAATCAAGCTACAGATGGAAGGGGCTACAGTGATCCTCATCACCCCCCCTTTTGGCCTTGTCAGATCTGGTTCCCCTTAGTGCAGCAGCTAGCAGTGGAACCTCTAGTACCTCTTCCTTTGTGCACCAGCTTACTCTCCCAGAACCGGGGCACCCTGGTCCATCCAGACCTTGAGTCCCTGCACCATCACACCTGGCTCCTGAGAACATAGTCATGGCCCAATTTTGGGTGTCGCCCAAAGTGGCTGATATCCTGGTGGTGGCTAGAAAGCCTTCCACCAGAGCCACTTATTCTGTGAACTGGAAGCAATTTACGCTATGGGCTGCTTCTCACCAGCTGGACCCTTTCATGTGTCCTGTGAATCAGATCTTGGAGTAACTGCTATCCTTTTTGGACTCAGGTCTGTAATACTTCTCTCTTAAGGTGCACATGTCTGCCATCTCTGCTTTCCATGTGCCCATTGATAGCCATGCGGTGGCACAACTGGAAGTTTCACATATTGTTTTAGAGGCATCTTTCACCTGAAGCTTCCTGTCTGCAGTCCTGTCCCTCCATGGGACTTGAATTTTGTGTTGGTAAAACTTACTTCTGCTATTTTTGAGCTTGCCGTGTCTTGCAAGCTGTGCTTTATGTTGTGGAAAGCATTGTTTTTAGTTGCCTTTACATCTCCTCGAAAGACTTTCGAGTTACAGGCACTCGTGTGAGCAACCTTATTTGGTTTTCCACAAGGACAGGGTGTCTTTGCGTGCTAACCCCAAGTTTCTTCCTAAGGTGGTGTCTTAGTTTACCCTGAATCAGTCCATCCACCTGCCTGTTTATTTTCCAGAGCATGCCAGTCCAGGGGAAGCATTGCTCCACACTGTAGATGTGCATAGAATTTTATGTTACTATATGCACCATACCAAGGGCTGCAGGAAGTCCAAACAATTGTTTCTTTCGCCCTTGGAAAAGAGGGTGCCTCTGTTTCTAAGCAGTGCTTGTCCAAATGGCCAACTGCATTATGTTCTGTTACAGAAAGTACGACAAGGAACTTCCTGGAGATATTAAGGGCCATCCCTCCAGGTGTATGGATGCTTCAGCTGCCTGTTTCAGGAACATCTCGGCTGCAGAGATTTGTGCAGGGCTACTTGAAGTTCAGTTCACACCTTTACCAATCACTATAGTCTGGACATTGCCTCTAGGTGCAGGGCCAGTTTTGGCCTAGCTGTTGTACAAGGCCTGCTTTCTTAGGCTGTTGGTTCCAACCACCCAGACTGGATATTCTGCTGTCAAAACTGCTTGGAACTTGTTCCACAGCTGTGCCCTGCTGCAAAAGATACCCCCAAAGTCAGATAGTACAGTTACGTAAGAACTTACTGTAACAGTAGATCTGTGACGGGATCTCTTGCCGTAGGCCATGCCATCCCTCCATCTTGCTCCCTGGACCTGGTACACCTTTCTGTAGTCTGTGGTTTCCTTTGTGCTTCTGTGTTGGTGGGAACCTTCCCCAGCTGGGGACATTTTGCTTTGGTCTCTGGCAGGAGAACTGAGGAGGAAGTGGGAGCAGTCCACTTTTACTGGGTTGGTGTCAGAGTGGGTGAACCCCAGATAGACTGCTAGCTAGAAAAGTTTCCAGGTGGTCCTAGTGCCTGGTGGTGGTAGTTCCATAGGTGTGGCATGCTACAAGAGATCCCCTTGCAGATCTACTGTTATGGTAAGTTCTTACGTAACTGTACTTTCCCAGTCCTCAATCAGGAGGAGGTGGACTGGTTGGCGTGCCCTATGGGCTCCATTAGAGTACAGCCTCCACTGGAGGTCATTCCCAGTTGGTGCACATCATCTACACTGCACCCCCAGTGGCTTCTCCTTGGCATTGGTCCTTGGGTCGAGGTCGAGCTCCAGATCAATGTGCCACTCACACTCTGTCATGCTGAACTGTGAATTGGCGTTGCTGACCTTCCTCATCCTTGGACAAGAAAAGGTTACACTGTCACATGCAATAGTGCGTCAAGGAACTCCTCTGGCAGCAGTGGGCCATGGCGGGGCATGGTAAGACAAAACCCCTGACCCCTGTGGTCGACTGACTGGTTCCAGTCAAGCCCATGCCAGTCCCTTTCACACAGTTGTCACCAACATCTGTCTTCTTGCCCTTGTGGGTTAAGCCACCTCCACCAGCAGCCTTTTGTGGGAGCCCTGACCAAGGACTCCTGTGTTGCGACTGGCTTGCCAGGCTGGCTTTAGGTGGAGATCAGCCAGTCGGATGACTCTAGGCTGGTCCATGGCAGCAAATGGTCAAAGGCAATTTTTTAGTATTCCTCAGATGACTCATCCCTGTAGTTGTCGAGGACACATGCCTTCAACCGCATATCAAGGAGGTGACTGCTGACACCACTGACTGCCACTAGACACCAGGGAAACCACTACTATTTTGTGAGTTTCTAATATCAGGAAACCCTTTCCCAGAGGCAGGCAGTGCAATCCAGTCATTCAGTAAAGCAGCTGGTTACATAGAAACATAGAAGTTGACGACAGGTAAGGACCACAAGGCCCATCCAGTATGCCCATTTCTTTTTCTGTCTTATGAATGTGCCATCGGCCTTCACTCTGTCAATGGTCTATCTAGTCATACTCATCTGTATTGCTCCCTTATGTCTATCCCATGCCTGTTTGAAGCCCTGCACTGTATTCATATCCACCACTTCCTAAGGTAGGCCATTCCATGCATCCACCACCCTTTCTGTGTAAAAGAACTACCTCACATTACCCCTTAATCATCCTCCCTCTAATCTTGTGCTGTGTCCTCTTGTCCTGCAATTTTTCTTATATTGAAACGTTAGACTCTTTCACCTTGTTGCCTAGCAACCTCCATTTTAAGCAGAACCCAAGAATGAGAACTTTGTAACTGCATTTGTGTTTGTGGAACAGGCAGGGAGCCAGAAAGATTACTAGCAATAATTTTATTCCCTTCTGTGTTTTTTCTGGGACTGTCAAGTGTGACTCGGGGAACAAGCAGGCTAGCTAGAAGTGAACCGCAAGTGAGCGTGGGAGCAAAAAATTAGTGGGGGGAGGAGACACAAACGAATAGCCCTGTAGTCAATGGAGAGGACCTCATGGGGTTGTGGCTTGATTCCACTGTGGGAGAACACAGTCTAGGTATCTGGTCACGTGCTTCCACAGTCCTGTCTCTCTCCTATGTCATAGCAGTACGCCAGCATGGCTCCACCCATGCAGCCATAAAATGGGCTGGGTCCCCTTTCACAGACATCCTTGATTGAGACGAATCCCAGGGGTCACCTTTCCCATGTCTGAGGCCATTTTTAGACTGGCTCAGAAGCTTTTGTGGCATCCTGCATCCTGCCCAGCAACCTCTGCCCATTGTCTGCAAGTACACGCTTACTTGTTGCTCCCTGTCTGGGTTCTTGAACCACACCTCAGCTCAGGGTTTGGTCTCAGACTTGGTTTTCTGGAAGTCTGGTAACCACGCAGACATGGACAAAGCCCCCTGACAAGGAGTCAAAAAAGGTTGAAATAATTAGTTATGTGGACTCGCCGGTATTGTCACCAGATGGTTTGAGTTCTATCTCTCGTACAGGGTGCAGTGGGTGGTGATGGGGAATTTCTCCTCCTCCCCGATGCCTCTGTCCTGTGGAGTTCCACAGGGCTCGATCTTGTCACTGATGCTGTTCGCAGTGTATATGCTGCCCCTGGGCGAGATCATTTGACAATACAGCATGGAGTTTCACTGCTATGCAGATGGCACCCAGCTGTATTTGTCTTTTGGCCCTGGAACATTAGGAGCTGTCATCGTGCTTAACTGTTTGGCTAAAATCAACAACTAGATGGTTTCCAGCTGGCTGAGACTTAACCCGGCTAAGACCGAGGTACTAGTGATTGAGCCTGGTTGTGGGCGTGATGGGTTGCCACCTGGGACTGACACAGGTCTTGTCCTGGATTCTGCTCTGTTGGTGGCTTCCCCAAGGGTGTGAAATCTGGGCATGATCCTGTACAGCAGATTGACCTTTGAAGATCAGGTGTCATCTGTAGTCAAAAGTGGTTTTTACCGCTTGTGGAACATTGCCAGGATTAAGCCCCTTGTTCTGCCCGAGGCTCTGCCGACACTGGTGCATGTCTTTGATACCTCTAGGCTCGACTACTGTAACTCTCTTTACTTCAGGGTCACGGGAGGGATGCTTCGCAGACTGCAGCTGGTGTAGCATGCAGCGCCCCTGTTGCTGACAGGCCTTTCAAGATCCAGTTATGTGACCCCGGTCCTGCGTACTCTGCATTGGCTGCCTGTCAGGTGGAGGGTCCATTTCAAGGTGGGTTTGCTCACCTGTAAAGCCCTATATGGACTGAGTTCTGGTTACCTGTCAGAGCTCCTGACACCAACGACCTCTGCTTGCTTCCTCCACTCCTCTTCAAGAGGCCTCCTGGATGTTCCCAGGGTTTGGCTCAGGACTTCGGGAGACCGTGCTTTTAGTGTCTCTGGGCCAACCCTGTGGAACTTACTTCCACCTGCAGTCTAGGAGGCCCCCTCGATTGAGGTGTTCAAGCTGAGGCTGAAGGCCTTTGCAGATTGCTGAGTCCATCTCTTATGTCCAGTCCATGAATTCGGCAAACCTGAAGCTTGCTTTTCTTTCAAGATGCTGAATTTTACATTGTATTTTATTATTTTTGAAAATTCTTTATTTCATTTTGTTTGTTCTACTTTTTTTGATGGTTTGTTAGGTGCCCAGAGCCTGCAGGAATGGGTGCCCTATCAATAAAAATTGCCTTGCCTTTACGGTGGTTCAGTAGCACTACTATAGCAAACAGCATTTCTGACGCAGGCTTATCTCACTGTGACAGCTTTTACTCCATTAGGGGAAACTGTTAAAAGCAGGGTTTCCAATTTGGGTACATCAGTAGTCATTTTTAACACTTAAGTATATTACAGTTTGCATGACAAGGTGATTTAAAATAGTATTCCTTTTCCTTTTCTTCTTAATATTCTTAGTGTTTTCCAGAACGCCACCTATTTCATACATGTTAAAAAGTGCTCAGGTAGCGCTATAGATGTGGATTGAGTTTTGAAAAGGAACGCTAACCTAATCTATTTAGAATTATGGCTCAAGATAACATTTGAATGTACTGTTAACCTGGTTTTAGCACCCACCCTTTTCTTTTCATGGTGTGTACCCGGGCCATTATTTGATTAATTGGAACTCTATCCATTATTTATGTATTTAGAAAATGTTTCACCAGCAAAGACATCATGAGCTGTAGAACAGCTCGTTTCCAGGAGCATCGGGGGATTACAGTGTTGGGAGACCAAGCAAACACTTTAAAATTACAGAGAAATGTATAACAAGTGCAAAGATCAAACACATACCAAGGTGGTATCTGTCTGGAGAGAGGAACAAAAAAAACCGGAAGAGAAACCTAAGTAGACAGGGACTGCCGATTACTGCTAGTCGTGTGCCTTGTACCTTGAATAGAGGGGCAGACACAGAATAAGTACAGTAGGAGTGGATAGAGCATGGGGCTGAGAAGTGCTGAGTAGGCCATGGGAGAGTTGGTTTGGGCAGATCGGGTAAAGGAGGGGTAGGGAAGAATGGAATGGGGAGAGGTGGGGGAAGGGGCAGCTTAGAACCACACCTCCAAAGTGTTGAGAACCCTACATACAGAAAATAAGACCAGGTAGAGAAGGGGAGCAAGGGAGATTTGGTGGAAGGGTGTAGAGGAAGATAGGGGAAAACGTGGGGGAGGAGGGGCAGGGAGAGCAATTAGATGTGCGGGTGGTGGATGGGGAAGGAAGAAGGAGAGAGAGACAGCTAGTTGAACTTAACCCCTTCAAGATGTTATGAACCCTGCAAGGGATCACAGTTCGAGGAGGAGAGGAGGAGGAGAGGGCAGAGTAGCCACCATCCTGGACCCTTCAGGATGCATAGAACCCTGCAAGGGGATCAGAAATTAGAGGAGGAGAGAGGAGCGACAACCCCTTCAGAATGCAGAAAACCCTGCAAGGGGGGCAGGGCACCGGTGGAACAAGACAGGAGAGAGGGGGATAGGATGACAGAGGATTTGGTTAGGAATCAGGAGGTGTGATTTGGGAAGTAGAAGAGGGGGATAGGTTAAGGGTGAGGTGTAGGGTTGTGAGGAGGGCTTAGAGCGGAATGGAGGAGATGTTAAATAGAGCAGAGGAGGGAAGGTAGAGGGAGGGCTAGGGACAAGTGCAGTTAGGGGCATAGAAGGGCTAGGAAGATAGAGGATAAGGATGAGGAGAACTGGATTGGGGCTTGCATGGAGTTCCAGTGCTTAGGGAAGTGGTAGGAGAAGGCTTCCTGTCCTGTGGTGGTAGAGCGATGAGGCATTGCTAGAGTGCGAGCATCAGAGGAGCTGAGAAGGCGAGTGGGGGCAGGAGTAGTGAGAGAGTCGGAGAGGTAAGAAGGGAGGGTACTAAGCCAGTACTTCGACGTGAACTTGGCGCAGTGGGAGAGTCACCTGCACTCCAGTGAGGTGAAAGTGAGAGAATGGTACATGGAGCAGTGATGAGTGCGGAGGTGGGCGTCGAGAGCAAAGCAACAGAAAGCATTGAAAAAAGTATCCAATCTGGAGAGGGAAGACTTGGGAGCAGCACTGTAGATGGTATCATAATAGTCAATAATGGAGAGTATCATTTTCTGTACTGGATCGCGCTGAACCGGTAGAGGGAGGGAACTGCGGTTCCTGTAAAGGGTGCCAAGCTTGGGGTGCAGTTTTTTCAGGATGGCATCGATATTTACAGAAAAGTTAAGGTGTTGGTCAAGCCATACACCAAAGTATTTAAAAGAGGATGTGTCCTCTAAGATAGTCCCATCAAGTGTGTGGAAGGAGGGGAGGGAGGGCAGCCTAGAGAGTCTCTGCCTAGTGCCAAAGGTCATGGAGACTGCCTTCCTGGCGTTGAGGAAGAGCTGATTCAAATGTAACTAATGTTAAACATTATTGAAGTCAAGCTGTAGTGAGGAAATCACATTGGGGACGAGGAGCCTGAGGTGAACAAGACTGTGTCATCTGCATACATGTGGATAGAGGATGAGGAGTATGCAGACAGTAGGTCGTTCAGGAATATTGAGAATAGGAGTAGGCCGAGGATGGAGCCTTGTGGCACACCAGTCGAGATAGATAGTGGAGGGGAAGTTGAATCCGCTATTTTACCTGTTTGGGTGTGACCAACCAAATAGGCTCTGAACCAGTTGCCGGCCAAATGAGCTAAGCCAGCAGTCAAGAGGGTATTGAGGAGGGAGTGGGAGACAGTGTCGAAGGCCTTAGCAAGGTCGACAAAGATGGAGGTGATGTGACCTCTATCCATGGCAGTATGGACAGAGTTGGTGAGTCTGAGTAGGGAAGTGGTTGTGGAGTGATTTTTTCCGAAACCCAGATTGGAAAGGAGTGAAGATGGAGGCGTTGTCAACAAAGGAGGAGAGCTGGCAGAGAACAAGGTGTTCTTGGAGTTTGGCCAGGGTGGGGATGAGCACAATGGGATGGTAGTTTCCAAGAGAAGCAAGATCGCCACCCTTAGGCAGGGGGAGAACTGTGGCATGTTTCCAGGCTCTCGGGATAGTAGCAGTGTGGAATGACAGGTTGAGATCAGACAGCAGGAGTGAAATGGCCGGCGCTGAGAGGTACAGCAGCTTGGGGTCAAGACCATTGGGGGAGTGGCCCATTGATGAGTTGCAAGAGAGTAGTGCCTTTAAGGTGTCATGGGGAGAGATGGGAGAAAAGATGAAGCCCTCAGCAGGCTGATGTGGCAGAGGGGTGTGAGGGGGTTGGGAGGTAGTAGAAAGGGATGGGAGGGAGGCCAGCAGGGTGGAGGCGCAGGAAGTAAAACAGGAATTAAATTTTGCTGTGACTGTAGGGGGGGGGTCGGCAGTGTCTCGGTTGTTTATATTGATCATCGGGGGAGGGGGTTTAGTTTGGGGAAAGAAGAGTGAGTAGACAACTTTCCCAAATGTCGACGGGTTGTTTATATTGGTTTTAAGGGTGGACCAGAAATATTCAGCTTTAGCATGACGGATGGCTTTGGTACATGCATTACAGAGGGTACGGTAGATAGCAAGGTCACAAGGGAGTCTGGAGGATTTGTAAGGTTTCCATGCATTGTCTTGTGCTTGTTGGCAGGCCAGGAGTTTAGGAGCAAGTCAGAGGAGGTGGTTACTGTGCACTCTTACCTGCTTCAGTGGAGCATGCCTGTTCCAGACATTGGTGAAGTTGGTGGAGAAGTATGCCAGTGCATGATCTATAGAGTTTCAAGCGGATATACAAGACCAGTCAGCTTGAGTTGGGTCGTGGAGGAGAGGGGTAAGCTCCAGGATTTTGTAAGATCAGATCGTGATTAGTTTGTGTGGGACCTTAGGCCCATGGATTTTTCGGACAAGGTAGAGCATATGGTGGTCACTAATTATACTGGATAGCATTATGGCTATTATATTATAAGATAAATTTTTTTGAATTGTGCTAGCAAGTCGAATCTCAAATCTGCTGTTTGGTAACTTGACAAAGTCTTTTATGGGATTATTGTTTACTTGGTGATACGGTATTTGTCAGTTACACTTTTCTGTGGATAAATTAGTCACACGTATAGCTACAGTAATTAGATTAGTTATTTTTTCATTAAAACAGGGATGCTTAGACTATTTAAGATATTATGTTAACAGTCCAGTACTGCCCACTGACTAAGCATCATTTAGGAAGCGATATTTAGGGGTACTGGTTCTCTGCACTATGCACCAATAATTTTTATAACCGTGTTCAGTGAGTGTACCATTATTTTCTTTTTTGTCTTAAGTACTGATAGAACAGTAGCACCTTTGAGAGTGAGGTGTGCTCACAGTTTTTTCCTTTTCTTTGTGCTATGCTATGATGATGGCCATCTTTGGTACTCACTGCTGGGAGTGCTTGATAATGTCCTCCCTCTCCTACCTACTGACAAGCAGCTGCCGGTGCAGTTGGTCAGAGACCAGGGTCAAGTGCTAGCTAAACACCAGCTGCAGACAGCCTTAGACATGGGCGGCTCCTGCACCTATGCCATGGCAGCAGCCATTGTTACAATGTGTCGCATGGCCTGGCTGAGGCTTTACACCTTTTTGGCAGTCAATTAGCACAGTCTGGCTGATGTCCTTTTCTTGGGCACGGACCCCTTTGGCCCAGGGTAGAAGGTCATCTCACAAGGACTGAGAAGTCCAATGCTACCCTGGACTCTAGCTTCGTTCCCAGAAGGACCTGAAGGCCCAGAAACCAAAAAAGAAAGCCTTTCAGTTTCGGGCCTTTCAGCCACAGCAGTCTCGGTAGCAGAAGTCCCAGCAGGGGCAATACCAAGCCTGGCGCCCCAAGGCCAACTTCTCTGGCCAGGGGACCCAAACGAGGTTTGAGTTGGGGCAGTGGTGTCCCTCTACCCCAAGTGGCCAGTGTCCCCTCCACAGCTGCCCAGTGATGGAATGAGTTGTGTCTACCTCCTGCCTGCCCAGTCCCTGACCCAGCTCCCTGTGGGGGATCAGATTCACCACTTCTGGCCACACTGGTCTGTCCTAAACATGAATAAGTTGGTTGTCAAGGTGATAAGCAGAGGGTTGCCTCTAGACTTGAGCTATCCTTGCAATCCCATGCTCTCAGGGGTCCTTATTGCAGTACACAATGTCCGCCCCTTTGGGAAGGCGCGCTCAGCTTCTTGCGAAAGGTGCTGTAGCCCGTGTCTCAGATACCCTGGCAAGTCAGGGGTACATGTCCAGGTACATCCTGGTCTCGTAAAAGATGGGGGAGGGTTGGCGCCCCATACTTGGGTCTACATGATGTCAATCAATACATGTAGAAGTGCAAGTTCCGGATGGCCACTGGACCAGATTATACCATCTCTGGAGCAGGGCATTTGGTTCTACTCCCTGGACCTCCAGGCCAGGGTCATGCACCACAATTAGGCAACAAATGCAAAGGGAGGAGTGAGAGTTAACACTAGTCCATTCACAGAGGAGAGAGTCCTGGTGGAGCTCACGAAAACTGAAGGTGGACAAAGCAATGAGGCCAGATGGCATACACCCGAGGATATTGAGGGAGCTAGCAGTGCCTCTGGCAGCCATATTAAGTAAGTCACTAAACACAGGGGTAGTTCCAGAGGGCTGGAGCAGGACACATGTAGTCCCTCTGCACAAAAGTAGCAAGGAGGAGGCAGGGAACTATAGGCCAGTCAGCCTCACCTTGGTAGTGGGGAAAACAATGGAGGCACTACTTAAAGGAAGAATAGTGGGACACCCAGAATCCAGTGGTGCCCAGAATCCAAGGCAACATGGATTCACAGCAGGGAGATCGTGTCAAACAAATCTGATAGATTTGTTTTGGTCTGTTGATCAGGGAGGTAAATGGGGGGAGGGGGCAGTAGATGTTGCCTACCTCGACTTCAGCAAAGCCTTCGGCACTGTCCTACATAAAAGGCTGGTCAACAAGATGGGAAGTCTGGGCATGGGCCACAAGTTAGTAACTTGGGTGAGGGACTGGTTAACAAAGAGGAAGCAGAAGGTGGTGGTAAATGGGATCCAATCCGGTGGGGGGTGACCAGTGGGTGCCTCAGGAATCAGTCCTTGGGCCAGTACTGTTCAATGTCTTCATGAGTGACATTGCAGAAGGGCTGGAGGGAAAGGTTTGCCTGTTTACAGATGACAACAAGATCTGCAACAGGGTGTATACTCCAGATGGGGTGGAGAAAATGAGGACGGATCTGGAGAAGCCTGAAAGATGGTCTGAGGTGTGGCAGCTGGGGTTCAACTCAAAGAAGTGTAAAATAATTCACCTGGGACTAGGAAACCCCTGAGAAAGCTACAGAATGCAGGGGGGCAGTTGCTGACGATCACCAAGGAAGAACGATATCTGGGGGTTATCATTTCACATGACTTAAAGATGTCTAAGCAGAGTACAAAGGCAGCAGGGAGGGCCAGTGGCATGCTGGGGTGCATAGGTAGAGGTATCATGAGTAAAAGGAGGGAGGTGGTAATGCCATTATATAAAACACTAGTGAGGCCTCACCTAGAGTACTATGTACAATTCTGGAGGCACATCTTCATAAGGACATCGACAGGGTGGAGGCGGTCCAGAGAAGGGTGACAAAGATGGTACAGTGCTTGCACTAGAAAATGTATGAGGAGAGATTAAAATACCTCAATATGTACTTGCTGGAGGAGAGGCAGGATCGAGTTGATGTGATAGAAACATTCAAGTTCCTTAAGGGCATAAAAAAGGTGTAGGGGGGTGACATCTTCCAATATAGGAGGAGTACAAGAACAAGGGAATGATATGAAATTGGAAGATGGCAGTTTGAGAGGAAATGTGAGGAAGTTGTTCTTCATGGAGAGGGTGGTGGACACATGGAATAGTCTGCCACAGGAGGTGGTGGTAGCAACCACGGTGGATGGATTTAAACATGCCTGGGACAGGCATAAGGGAACCTTGGAGGTGGGAAGGATTGCTGAAAAGCCATTGACCAGGTAGGGTCAGATGGCTGCAAATAAGTGTAGGGTTTAGGGGCAAACTAGATATTATCTGCTGACAATTTCTATGTTACATGTTCTTTCACATCCCAGTCCATCCATCCAACTATCAGTACTTCCGGTTCCATGCAGAAGGGGTTCTCTATCGGTTCTAGGCCATGCGATTCGGCCAGTCGTCAATACCCAGGGTCTTCACCAAGTGCATGTCAGTGGTGGCAGCCTTCTTTCAGCACAAGAGCATCAGGGTGTATACTCTTACCCGGATGACTGACTAATGTCCGGGCCATCCAAGGAGGCCGTGGAGTGGTCCAGGGATTTGGCTGTCCAGACCTGCAATGACTTTGACCTCTTGGTCAACCCTGCCAAATCTAAACTGATCCCTTGGAGATAATCTATTTCTTCAGGGCAGACCTCGACTCCCTGTGGCCAAAGTCCACCTCCCTGCTGACCAGACACTGGATCTTACCTCCTATGCCCAGTCATTTCAAGTTGGGTGCTCACGCCCTGCTCAGGACTTCCTGCGGCTGCTGGGGTACATGGCATCCTGCACCAGCGTGATACAGTGAGTCTACTGACAGATGTGGCACCTGTAGTGGGAGTTAGGCCATCAGTGGTCCCAGTACCTGGGACACTTGAACCTGCAGTCACAGTGACCCAGTCAGTATGGTATGCCATTCAGTAGTGGCTGATCCCAGAATATCTGTAAGAAGGAGTCCCATTTGTCCACCCAGAACTGACCATCACTGTCAAGACAGATGCATGTCTGGTGGGGTGGAGAACGCACCTGGGAGACCACTAGTTCCATGGGTTCTGGTCACCTGTGGAGTCCCATCACCATATTAACCTCCTGGAGCTCCATGCAGTGCAGCTAGCTCTGATGGAATTCTCTCCTTTAGTCAGGGGTCAGGTCATGCAAGTCCAGACGGACAACACCACAACTATGTTTTATCTGAATAGGCAGGACGGTATGCATTCCCTTCCCTTGTGTCAGAGGCCCGCCACTCCCAGACTATCGTGCGCAGCCTGGGTACAGATGATCATATGATTTATGTCACCTGAGTAGACAGTCAACTGGCAGATGCTGTCAGCCAGGTAGGAGGGATGTCGCACAAGTATTCCATGCTTCAGGAGGTGGTGAACCACCTGCTCCCGGGGGGGGGGCACACCTCTGGTGGACCTGTTTGCCTCCTGGGAGAATGGAATGCAGGCTATTTTGTGCCCATCCCCACAGTCCGGAACACTGAGAGGGAAGGCCTTTGCGAGGCCCTGGACCCAAGGCCTTATGTATGCCTTTCCTCCCTTCCCTATGATCCACAAAGTGGCAGTCAAGGCCTGGAAGGACAAGGACAAGGCATGGATGATCCTAATAGCTCCAGACTGGCCATGGCAGTTCTGGTAATCGGATCTCCTCAACAATAGGCCTCCATGGCAGTTGCCTCTTCATTCAGACCTGCTGACCAGACAACAGGGGAAGGTCCTGCACCCCAACCTTCAGTGCCTGCACCTCACAGCCTGGTTCCTGAGTGTCTAGAGTTCCAGATTTTGGAGGATGTGCTTCACGTTGTGGAGGCCTCTGAAAAAAGTAGATTTGCTGATGCTGTGGCTTTAAATGGAAAAGGTTTTTCATTTCATGGCAGGTCAAGGAGCTTGATCCGCTTGTCTGCTCTGTTTCTAGTATCTTCGAGTACCTCTGGTCCTTCTCCCAGCTGGGGCTGTGAGCGATGATCCTCAAAGTGCATCTTGCAGCTATCTCTGCATACCTGGCGCAGACTGGTATGTTGATGGTGACCCAGTAGAAGGTGGTCAGGCACTTTTTCAAGGGCCTGGACCATCTGTCCCCCTCCAATGCATGAACGACCACCACCGTGGGACCTACTGCTGGTGCTAGCAGTGCTCATGGGCAAGCCATTTGAGTCTATGCACAGGTGTGAGATGTCACACTTGTCATGGAAGATTGCCTTCTTGGTGGCCATCACATCCAGAAGGATCAGTGAGCTCCAGTCGCTCTCGGTGGAGTCTCCGTATCTGGTCTTGCACAGAGACAAGTTTGTCCTATGCTCCCACCCGAAGTTCCTCCTGAAGGTTCTATCGGAGTGCCACCTTAACCAGGTGATGCCCCTTTTGGTATATTTTGCCAACCCATCTTCAGAGGCCTATCGCAGGCTCCATACTCTAGGCCTGCAGAGGGTACTCTCATACTATGTAACACACATAGCTGCAGTGTGGGGTGAGGCTCACCAGCAGTTTGTAACATATGCAGAAGCTGCAGCTGGCAGACTGGCAGCAAAGCAGGTGATTGGCAGGTGGATTATATCCTGCATCAACCCCTCCTGTAGGTTGATAGACTGATTTTTATTTGTTTGGTGCCCAGTCTCAGAGGCTGTGTGCACCGTGCAATCAGAACTGATAAAATAATAAAACATTCAGATTATGTAAATAGTCAATGAATAAACAGATTAAATGTAATGTAAATATTTTTGTACAAGTTAAAAAAACATCAGAAGGAAAGACCAAGCTAAAGAGGCGAGTCTTCAGGGCCCTCTGGAATGCCTCCACCGTAGGGGCCTCCCCTCAAAGATCTTAGCAATGAGTTCCAGAGGACAGGGCCAGCCACTCTGAATGAACAATCACCTGAGGTTTTCAGCCTGGTCCTCAGAACTGCCAGGAGGCCCACAGTGGAGGAACAAAGGGATCAGGCCAGGATGGCAGGAGTGAAAAGGTCTAACAGGTAGCCAGGGCCCAATCCATATAGGGCCTTATAGGTGAGCAAGCCCACCTTGAAGAGAATCCTCCACCTGACCAGCAGCCAGTGCATACCCTTCAGGACTGAGGTCACATGACAGGACTTTGACAGCCCTGTCAGCAGCCTGGCCACTGCATTCTGCACTAGCTGCAGCCGGCAGAGGTTCCCTCCAGTGTCCCTGAGGTAAAGAGCATTACAGTGGTCAAGTCTGGACGTTACAAAGGCATTAAGCAGTGATGGCAGGACTTGAGGTGGAATTAGGGGTTTAATCCGGTCGATATTTCTCAGATGGTAAAAAACACTTTTGACGACAGCTGACATATGAGCTTCAGATGTCAGCTTGTCGTCACGAACAACACCCAGTAGCTGGCCCTATGGTGATAGGGGATCGTCTGGCACGCTGGCGACCCGGGTTCATGCTCAAGCCCTGGTAGTCAGGAGTGGAGGCCAGCAGGGAGGGATCAAGAGCGTCTCTTGGATGCTCTCCTCCTGGGGGGGGGTACAGATGCACTGTCCTTTGGTGGCTCCTTGTGGCTGGGCTCAGCATTGCACTTTGTGGTGTAGGTGACCACGTGCCACATGCATGAATGCAAGGATGCCACAGTGTTCATCCCTAGTGGGCAGGGAGACACAAAATCAAGAAAAATGGCCACCCTTGCCAGCTGGATGATGGCGGCCTACCTTGCCGGGAAGCCCCCAAGCTGTTCCCCTCATCACCCCAACGCAGATGCAAGGAGGTACCTATAAGCACCTCAATCCCCCCTCCCAGTAGCCTCCCACGGGTAGGGACCCCCCAATTAAGGGTATTGTGGGACCTCAGGGATCCTGTTAGTTGAGTGGTCACTTTAATTTGTTAAAATCCTGATGTTAAATAGGCATAAAACCTATAGAAAAATAGCCCCCATTCAAGTCAATGGGGTGCGCACATGCAGCCTTCGTTTAGTGACATCACAAAACTGGGCTGTGTGTCCCAGCATGGGGGCATGGCCGTAGGATAAGGAACTGGCTCCATTTTTTGCCAGCTGGTCTGTGAATAAAATTATGAGGGGCATAACTTTTTATATAAATGTGTCTAAAGGAAATGTGTGTACATACTGACTCCTTGCCAGGTCAGTTATCGTTTATGTTTCAGTGAGGGGCTAATCGAAAGCTGCTCTTTAAGTGCAGCTGCTTCCTCAGTTGTGATATTTTTTTAAAACTTTTATTTTATTCAGTTCAATACTTTTTTACGTCAAAAAACAATAATACATAAAACTTAGAAACAAAAAAGAGAAATACAATATTGTTGTTACTTATGATAAAGGCGTGTCTAGACCAAAACATAGGTGAAGGAGGGTACTATTTTTTCCTTTTTTTATTTAAACACCTGGTCTAAAGCTGCATATTTGTAATTGTCAAGCATTATCAAATATTTTTAAAGTTTTTTTTAATCAACAGCATCTCCCCTCAATTTTTGCTTTTTTGCCACGTTACTATATAGATGTAATACTTCCCATATTCTTAAATTACTCTCCACGCCTTAATTTTCCTCTGCTGTATGCCAAATATTAATATTAAAGCAAAGCAAATAATAACCCTCTTCTAAATTATTTCTCTCTCACATTTTTAACATTTCTTCCTTAGAGAGTGTTAGTGAGTCAATTCCGCTATTTTGAGAATATTGGGTATGGATAAAAGTAGACATCTGATCAATATCATAGAACAGATGTTGTACCCCTCTATATTTCACCCTAACTTTTGCTGGGGTCAGGAGCTGAAACTCTGCCCCCATCTCCAATACTTCTTGGCAATATCCTAAGAAATGGCATCTTCTCTGCTGTGTAGCAAATGCATAATCAGAAAAAAAATTTAAAATTTGAATGATTTATAAATCAAGGGCTCTTTAAGTCTAGAAAGCTGCATAATGAGATCTCTGTCTGATTCAAAAGCAAAACACACATATTGTTGATTTTTTTCTGGGGTGATTCTGCCTCAGATTGCAAGGTCATCAGATTTTGGTAAACACTTCAGGTGCTTTGCTTAGGTTTTATACAATATGCTTTAGTAATGAAGGGTACATTTTTCTCTGATAGTTCAAAGAGTGACACAGACACATCCTTTTACATGTCTCGGGCAGTTTCAAAGGGTTCATCAACACTATTTGGTAAACCCACAATTGGATGATTTCTGTAACATTGCTGGTTTCCAATTTGTATTTTATTTTTATTTTTTTTGCCATGGTATAATCCCTAATTAAATTATCTGTTGTAGCCTCCAGACCAATTACTTTATTAGTGTTTTTGTCAATTTCTTTATTTGCCTCCAGGTTCTTTGCAGTTGTTTAGATCCTTTCTCAGTTTTGCTTTGCATCTTTCTAAAGAAAATCAACTTTTTCGGAAAGGGCATGAAATTTACGATCGAATGATTGTGACCAATTAAACAATTTCTCCAATGTGTCTCCCATAGACTCAGTTGTGTGCCTAGAAGCTGTAACACCTGTAGCTGCCATGACAGTCTCTGTCTCTAAATGCTTTTGCACAGGAGAAACAGTCAAAAGGTTGTAAAATACCAATAGGAGATTGGGAACGTTGAGAAAATTCCAGTTTATTAAGGAGTTGACCCAAATCTGAGCCATCTTGTAAAAAGTCAGTTTGCTGGTACTGTAGCAGTCTCCACTGCTGACAAAGTAATATTTACAGGAGAGGGTAATTTACTTTGCTTTAAAGTTTCATTTAGTCCGCTAGTACTAGCAAGGAAATGAGGAGTACTGTTAGCTGTGGTTATTGACCTTAGAGAACTTACTTCCAACCGTTGTCCTTGGGGTTTATGCTGGTTGGCAGTCTGCATCTCCCCAGAGTGAGAGGCTTGTTCTCCCATTCTGCTGACGTCCATATTGCCGGTCTCAAGCTGGAAATATTTTTTAAGTGACTTTATCCTTGGTGACAGAAACTCCTCTGAAGACAATGAGGAAAAAGACTTTGTGTTTATCAGTCATTCGTGGAGACTTAACCACAAATATCCCAGTCACTTGTATGGAGCTCTTAATAGAAGTAGCCGCCTGCAGCCATGTTGAAACTCCTCCCTCAGTTGTGATTAATGTACTTGGCCCTACTGTCTTGTGCAGACATGGACCTCAATACATTCTCACAAGCCCTTTCAAACACTTTACAGTAACTGTTTCATTATAAGGTGGTGTAAAAGTGGATGGAGGTTGACATTGCCTTACCTCCTGTGATGTCATTGTGATATCATCCACTGCTGTATCCGGAGCAACCCCATGACACGTTTTGTTTTTATGGAAGGCTTTTAAGTTAAGTTGGCATGTAAATCAATGTCAATCCATGTAAAGTTCAAAATGTTTAGAATCCTGAGTTGTTTACAAAAGACAAGCCTTTTTGTAAAACAGATAGTTGAGACAGAGTCAGTTCAATGTGTGAAATGTTTATTGCAATATTCTTGGCTGGTGCTGTTTTCTGCCCCTCCTTCCTCTGGCTTTAATGTTTGTACTTGCAGCCACCTCTCTTGGTGCATTTCCTTCTCCATTCACTCTCTGATCTTGACCCCGTAGTATCCTCAATGCTGGTAGCTGAAATTGCACACTGCGTTGGGTCACCACAGGGCCCTGTGCTTGTAGCTTCCAAAAAAAGCTCCTCACATTCAGATTCGCTGTTGGAAGTGTTGTATGATGGAGAGGCACTTTTGTTTTTAGTATAGAGACCAGTGTCTGATTACAAGGGTTGCCCTGGTATTGCCTTTAATTTCTGTTATTTTGTGGTTTATTTCTGTGCCAATTAAACACACAGTCATACAAGTAATCTTTTCAATCTCTTTCAAATTTTTTCAACATGGCACTATTGATCCTATTGTCTTCCCTCTGGATATTTTCCTTCAGTTTCTTCTCAAATTGGTTAAAGTCTGGATGTTCTTTAAAGCTAACAACCACAGTTTCTTTTTGTTGTATACTTGTGCTCACCTCCGTTTGTTGTGCCCATAATCTGTTATAACAGACCTCATCAAAGCATCTGTGCCAGTTTGTAAAGAGGCCTTCCAGTTGATCATGAACATACCCCTCTCCCAGCCGTAACCAAGAAATTTAGTAACCCTCAGTCCACGGGGTGAGTGTCCTACCTTTAAATAGGCGTCCAAAGTTATTTTACCCCAATAGTGGCAATTTTTGTACTTAGGAGAGGAGTCAGGCTCGTTTGCATTGAGTGTTTCTTTTAAGCAGGAGAAGTGGAATTGTTTGTGGATAATACTGATGTGAATGAAACTACGGAAGAGATTCTGGACATTTCAAATGATACAACAGGTACAGTAGACATTAAAACTGCATTTTTACACCTGAAAAGGGCTATAATTACAGGATGACACCACTATTGGGGTAAAATAACTTTGGAGGCCTATTGGGCATAATTGAAGTCATGCTGCAAGGCATCTTCTGGTTTTCGGGGTGGGCAAGGCTTCAGAGACAAATGGTACAGTGTCATCCATGTACATGTGTGTGCATGTATCATAGAATTTGACAGCAGAAAAGGACACCTTGGCCCATCAAGTCTGTCCTTCCCCCCTCCCCACTAATTCTCCCTCCCCCTTTTAAGGCTCCCACCCCACCTTCCTGAATCCCCATGTGCCTGTCCCATGCTCTCTTGAAGTCTGACATGGTCTTAGCCCCCACTACCTCCTCTGGAAGCCTGTTCCAGGGCTCCACCACCCTCTCAGTGAAGAGCCGCCCTCTCACATTACCTCTGTAGTTCCCTCCCCCGTAGTCTCAGACTGTGCCCTCTTGTTATGGTGCCCACCTTCCTGTGGAATAAATGCCCCGCATTCACTTTGTTGATCCCTTTAATGTATTTAAAGGTCTCTATCATGTCCCCCCCCTCCCTTTTAGTCTCCAGTGTGTAGATCCCTAATTCCCTATATCTCTATTCATAATGCTTGTCTTTTCATCCTCTGCAACATCCTGGTCACTCTTCTGGACCCCTCTCAACCAACTCTCTGTCTCAGACAGGTAATGGCCTCCAGAATTGATCCCTGATTCAAGTACTGCCTCACCATGGTTTGGTACAGGGGCATCAGGACCTCCTCCTGCTCATTTTTCCCCTGACTATACTTGCCAGCATTCAAAATACCCTCCTATGGCCCCTGGTGCACTGCTTCCCCACCTTGAGGTCACTGGTGACTGTTATCCCCAGATTCCTCTTCTGCTCCGTAACATAGAAACATAGAAACATAGACTTTGACGGCAGATAAGGACCGCTAGGCCCATCTAGTCTGCCCATTTCCCTACCTACAGGATAGGCCGCAGATCCTAGTTAACCAACAGCCTATATCTTCCTGCCCCCCACAAGAATTGCCTTCTAACTCCTCCTCTCTCCCCCAAGTGTGTGTCCTGCCCTCAGGTTTCTGTTTCCCATGTGCATTACTGCACACTTCTTGATGTTGAATTTTAGTTACCAGGCCTCCACCCACCCTTTCAGTGTCCTCAGGTCCTGCTTCATGTCTTCAGCACCCCCCTGCTGTGTCCACCGTGCTGCAGATTTTCAAATCATCCACAAATAGGGCCACACGGCCCTTTAGACTGACCGCTATATCACTTATGTAGATATTGAAAAGGAGCAGTCCCAGTACTGACCCCTGGGGGGGACCCTGCAATTTAGCCCAGGACAGAACTCTGGGGGACACCTTAGTAGATAGGAAAGGGGGATAGGGCATCATTTACTTGGACTGACTGATACCTGTCTGACAAGACAGAGGTGGAACCAACTGACTGAGTAGCAAGAGAAGCCTGCCCAACTACTTTGCCAAGTAGGATGGGGGGGCAACAGTGTTGAAAGCATCAGTAAGGACAACAAAGATGGAAGAGAATAGCAAGCTCTGACAAATCCTCTTCCAGTTGGAGTCTGTAAACTATTGGAGTGAAGACAGTGAAATGGGATTTAAAGAAGCCAGACTGGCAAGGGCAGAGAAGAGAGGAGGAGGAATCAAGAAAGGTGGAAAGTTGAGAGAGCACATGTTTTTCCTGCACTTTGGTCAATGAAAGCAGGGGAGAGAGGGGCGATAGTTCAAAGGGGAGGGAGGAAGAGGCTTCCATTTGTGGAGGGGATACCTTTAGCACACTTGCTGTACTGTTGAATCCTGGTGGGCTCCACTGTACCTACTCTGGAATGCGTTAATCCACTTATCAGTGACATTTTATGGTAAATGAATCTGTGTTTTAAGGACAGTTCCAATGAATACAAAGGTCTTGCTTGCATGCTTGGTACTGTGGCTTTAACAACCTATAGGAGTCCTTGCCATTGTAACCCCCCATGGAGACTTGGACTTGGAGCAGTGTTGTATCAGTCACCCAGAGGGACTGCGGCCTGTTGTGTTTGCATCTAGGAGCTTGACACCATCTGAACTCAACTGTCATGTTCACAAACTTGAATCCTTGAGATGAAATGGGCATTTGTGAGCAAGTTTTGTGAATATTTGTACAAGGTCCATACAACAGTAAGGACTGATAACCCCTTAACATATGTCAAAGCAACTGCAAAGCTTGATGCCGTGGTTCATCATTGGTTTTCAGCATTATCTACATATGGCTACTATGTAGAGTATTGTCCTGTAATAAGATATATTGACACTGATGCCCTATCTCGAAACCCACACAGTGACGCCCAGAATGAAAACTGGGTCTGAATTCCCAAAGCCACTGTGCAAGCTCTGTGTTCAAAGTACGAGACTGATGAACAATCATCACTTGGCAGTCCTAACCACCTTGTCAACAGCTTGGGTTCCACTGCTTAATAGTTTCACAGCTCTTGATAAATTTCATTATAGGGTTACCACCTGTCCTGATTTCCGCAGGACAGTCCTGATTTGGGCAGCTGTGTCCTGCGAAAAAACATGAAAAATACTAAATATGCTGATTTTATAGTAGAAAAAAATATTTTCTGAATTTCCACTAAATGTTGCAGAAAACTACAATACCTTAACCAAAACACCTTAAAATGCTAAGAAACAATGGAAGGAACTAGGACACTGCTGCACTTAGCCTTAATTCTGATTATATAAAAAAAACAAGTATGTTGCATTGGTTGAGGTAACGTACTGTCCTGTGAAAAATCATGTTTCAGTAAGAAATGTGCCACTTTGGGCTTCTTAAAAGGTGGTAACCCTATTTCATTACTTCACGTAAATCAAAGAGAACTTCAAAAGAAACAGTATCAATACCCTTATTTTAGAGACTGTATTTCAGTGCTTCAGAGAAGGGAAACTGCTGAACAGGTAACTGTCATTCATTGGGGCACACCATTGCTACTTAAGAGAGTGGCTAAAGTTAATGCTGTGTAAATGACTTGTCTGTAAAGAATTTCAAGGCTCCAGTGAACATCAGAAGTGCCAGTTGTTGCTGCCACCCAAGTTTTGAAAGCAAGTCATGAAATCATTTGATTACGAAATGGGGCATTTGGGTCTAGACCGGATGCCAGACCTCATTTGAACCAGGTTCTGCTAGCACAGGATGGGAGTAAGTATTGAAATCTACTGTTGTCAGAAAAAAACATTTCCAAGTGTGCGGTGCCTCCAGTTACTATCACCACCAGAGCCCCCATGGTACTCGTTTGCATTGGCTTTGTCAGTCTTGAATCAGACATCAAGAACATAGCAAATATACTAGTAGTAATGTATAATTTCTCACAATATGCACAGGCCTCCTAACCACAGACCAAAAAGTATTGACTATAGCCAAAGTCCTGTTAGAGAAGTTTTATAGTTTATTATGGTTTGCCTTAGAGGATCTATTCAAATCGAGGTGGAGACTTTGAGAGTAAGCTTGTGAAAGAAGTGTTATCCCGGAAGGGGATCTGGAAGTTGAGGACAACTCCATATCACTCTGAAGGTGATTCCCCGGTCTAAATGGTTAACAGGAAAACAGGAGAGTGGATTCCTGTGCCTGAAAATCTCCTGGAGTCATGCAGCACAGCAGAGATAAGGGAAGCAATCCCAAAACTGTAATCAAAAGGTAAATGCTGATGCTCCTCGCTCACTTACTGCTCACAGGATTTGTAAGGATACCAACTCCAGTCAGATAAATTCCCAAAGAATTTTTAATTTAATGCAAGATGTGGAGTTCAGATCACCACCACACAGTGCCCCAGCACTTCGTCAGATTGCCCTCCTCGGGGGTGTGGCCATAAGGTTAGGACACATACATTTTAAAGGGCTCAAAGTGCCTTGACATCACTACCTTTACTTTCTCTCATTTGTCTAACCAGAACATCAATTATTTAAATCATAGTAAACAATACATTCTTATTACTAGGCTAATATTATCAAAATCCATTATTACATAAAAAAAATCAATAAAAGAAAATAAAAAATAGACAATACTGTTTTCAGTTAATTCCTGGGACAAAGCAAGGAGCTACTAAGAGCATAACATTTACAGAATTTTAAGATTTAGTGCAATAGTTTTTATATATAATGAGCAAAAGATAAGAATGTTGGGGAGAAGGGAATGCCGAAAATATTTTACCACAGTCTAAAATTAATAATAGACTGTGGCTACTATAGAAGAAGATGAGGTACCATTTACAAAAAGAGGAATATGAAAGGGCATAAAATATACACATTAATATCCTTTTTTAGTCATTAAACATAATGCAATTCATTAAATGTGTATAACAATAGTTATGCCCAGCAATAAAGCTTTTAAAATTAAAGAGATTTAAAATTGAAAAAACAGACATTGGGGGGGGTTAAGGGTAAGTAGGAAAGGAAAGGTAAAGCAAAGGGAGCAGAATTTTTTTTAATTACTGCATCATTTCCATTAATAATGTTAAAAGAGAGAACAATCAGTGTTCAATGTTTTTTAGACTTGAGATATGGCTTTACATCCCAGAAATCATTAAGACCTCCAGGTCTGACTGTGTCTAGGGTGTAAATCCAATAACCTTGTCTGTATAAAAGAAGGTTTTCCCTGTCACCCCCCCCCATGGGGCTGCTTTACACATACCAAGCCCATGAACTTGAGGCAGCTGATGTCTGAATTGTGTGCCTGTAAAAAAAATGTCTACTGATAGGGGTGTCAATACATTTGTTAATAATTGAGCTCACACGTTCCTGGATTCTTTCTTTCAACATACATATGGTCTTCCCAACATAATAGTAGCCACAGCTACACCAAAGTACATACACATAAAGGTTGTGGTACATGTTACAAAATCTTTGATCTGGAATTTGTTATTTCTACATACAAATTTCTTCCCTGTATGCATCAGATGACATATGTTACATCTTTGACATTTGTAAACGCCTTCAGGCCTGGTCGGTAGCCATGTCGCGGGTCTCTGTTTTTCTCTTAAATTGACTATGTACTAACTGATCTTTCAATGTAGTTGTGTTCTTGAAAGTTACCCTTTGAACATAACCTATTGCATTATACAATATTTTATAATTTTTCCAAATTTCCAAATTTTTCCATATAATGTTCCCCACCTGTCCTGCAATTCCATTAAATTGTGTCAAAAAAGTTACCGGAGTAAACTGTGATGCTGTCTTCTTACCTCTTTTGTTAAGCAATTCACTTTGTGTTTTCAGTTTCACTCTAGCAAAAGCCTCTTCAAGAACTGGCTGTGCATAGCCTCTTTCCCTGAATCTATCCATCAGTTCTGCAGACTGGTTATCAAAGATTTAATCATCATAGAAAACATAGAAACATGGAATCTGATGGCAGATAAGGACTGCTTGGCCCACCTAGTCTGCCCATTTCCCTACCTAACAGATAAGCTGCAGATCCTAGTTAACCAACAGCCTACTTTTTCCTACCCCCCCAATAGAATTGCCTTGTCTGTCCCATGAATTCTTGAATTCCCCCACTGTTTTTGACTCTACGACCTCCTCAGGAAGGCTGTTTCATGCATCTACAACCCTCTGTGAAGAAATACTTCCTCACATTACCTCTGAGCCGTCCCCCCTCTATCTTCAAATTGTGCCCCCTTGTTCTTGCACATCTCTTTTTCTGAAAGATGCTACCCTCTTGGACTTTGTGGATTCCCTTGAGGTATTTGAAAGTTTCTGTCATGTCCCCCCTCTCCCTCCTTTCCTCGAGGCTATACATCTTAAACTCCTTTAGTCTTTCTTCATATGTCTTCTGGTGCAGACCCTGCACCATTTTGGTTGCCCTCCTCTGGACAGCCTCCACCCTATGTCTTTGTGGAGTTGGGGTCTCCAGAACTGTGCACAGTACTCCAGATGTGGCCTTACCAACTGTCTGTACAGAGGGCCAACAACTTCCTGTTTTCTACTGGTGATGCCTCTCCCTATGCATCCCAGTATCCCCCAGCCCTCCTTACTGCCTTCTCACATTGCTAGCCCACCTTTAGGTCAGCTGATATGACTACCCCAAGGTACCATTCCATTTTTGTTGTTGTCAGTATCTCACCCCTCACTGTGTACTCTTGCCCTGGGTTTTTGTTTCCCAGGTGCATTATTTTGCACTTCTTTACGTTGAATTTAAGCTGCCATACATTTGACCATTCCTCCAACCTTGCCAAGTCCCCTTTCATCCTTTCCACCCCACCTTGCGTATCAACCCTGTTGCAGATCTTTGTGTCATCTGCAAAGAGACATACGTTTCCTTCCAGTCCCTCTGCAGTGTCGCTTATAAAGACATTAAAAAGGACCAGCCCCAGTACTGAACCCTGCAGTACCCCACTAGTAACCCCCTTTCTTCATTGTCTACTCCATTTACTATTACACTCTCTGTCCTGCTGTCCAGACAGTGTTTTATCCAGGCTACCGCCCTGGGACCCCCTCCCAGGCTGGCTGATGTGTTTATTAATCTTTTGTGCAGGACTGTGTCAGAATGCCTTGCCAAAGTCTAGGTAGGCCATGTCCACAGCCCCTCCCTGGTCTACTACTTTGGTCATCCAGTCAAAGAAATCAATATAATTTATCTGACATGACCTTCTTGCTGTGAATCCATGCTGCCTTGGATCCTGTACCCCACTGGTCTCTAGGTACTCAACTGTTCTTTCCTTCAGAAGTGATTCCATCATTTTTCCTACCGCTGAGGTCAAACTGACAGGTCTGTGTCGTGGGGTTGCAAAAATGACTTTCACAGGAGACAGCATATAGGGTACAACAGACCTAGCAGGTATGAGTTTTATTGAAAACAAAACAGAAGACAATAATAAACAGCAAATAAATACTTTTCGTAAATGGACAAAGCAAAATAAATCAAAAAGCACAGCTTGGCTAGAACATACAAGACTATCTTGCCAGTATCAGTCTGTGCCTGATCTCTTTCCACAGATCTCCCTGGGAGAACCAAACAGGTCCTCTCCCAATGAATATCTGATTTGGGAGTCTCAGCCTAACATTAATTTAGGTCTATAACCCCTCCTCTAGACTGAAAGCCTTCCCAGTAATCAAATAATAGCATTATTTCACACAGAACATACACATTCCATAATATGATTGTAGCCCCTTATATCTCTATGTGAATAATCAGTGGAGGTTTCTTACATTTTAAGTCTAACAGTTTAAATAGTTTAATTTTGTTCATTATTTAAGATATGGGTGTTTATTATCTGAAACTCTGCCCAGATAGACAGGAGAGGAGCTTCACCAACTGAATGAAGGCAGCAACTATTGAGCCGCACTCTCCCTATACAGACAGACCTTTCAGTTGCAAGGTGCATTTACTACCTGGCTACCAGACCTCACCCTTGAATGTGGTGAACAGCAGGTAAGGAGTCATGTTTGCAACAAATATACATGTTCTACTGTATTTATTTACAGGGGCACCGATTTCCTACTTAAAGTAAAGAGGCAGGATGAAAAGAACTAAGGGTTCATAAACAAACCTCAATAATACAGAAATGCCATGGTTATACAGGTGGGCTTAGTGGTTGACTCAGCCTTCACTCACAACCGGGATATAGGACTAGTGGTGAAAACGGGAGTACTCTGACTATATCCCATGGACTGGCAGCTATCTGATACTGTACTGCTACTGCCTAGTGCAATACTGGCTTGCTTCTGCAGATCTCTTATCCTTTCTCCACTGAGCTTGTAGTTTTTTTTTCTCTGCTCTGGATTTCCTAGCTTTCCCCACCTCCCCAAATATGTCATTCTGAAAAGAAAAAGGTAGATTATTCTGTTCATGTACTGCAGCTGTTTGAGCTCTAGTAGACACAGCAACCATATTGCCAATATTTGTATTCTAACAAGAAGACACTATCTGTGAGAACTTATCATCTTGCCCCCAAAATAAAAGGAATGGGTAAAGTTGGTACCACCCTCACAATTACATTATCCTGAAGTCCATTAACAGTAACAGTCACAGTGGTTGTTGGGTATTGATGGACATCTCCGTGAATGCATATTATGCCTGTTGTGGGTGTCAGTTGGTTCAAGTGGACTAGGTCTGCTTGTATAAGGCTCTGCTTACTGCCAGAGTCCACCAATCCATCAATAGTCTGTCCATTTACTTGTACAGGGATGATAAAGTTACCCAAATTAATGGATGCAAAATAAGCTGGCTCCTTCTTCTTCCTGGGACAAAATCTGGCAATATGTCCTAGGCCATGGCAATAATGACATTGATCTGTTGAGTCTACAGTTTTAACAGGCACAGTCATACCCTCCTTTTTATTACCCCCGGTGACATGAGTAGGTGAAAGAGTGGATCTTACCGGTGTTGAACTAGCAAGGGTACTAGCAGAAGAACCATCAGTTCTACAATGCCCTTTATGCAAGGGCTGTTGAGCTGCCAAAAAGTCCTCAGCCAGTGTAATGGCAATGTCTGCGCTGTCCGGGTTATGCTCCCAACTCCATTGTTGCACCTCAGAAGGCATGATCTGTATAAACTGTTCTAAGATTAAAATATCCATGATGGCCTTGACTGTTTTTCCCTCAGGTTGAATCCACTTGGTACAGAGGTCCTGCAGTCTGGTATAGATTTCCCTCGGTGGTATGTGGGGAACATGTTTTAGAGTCCTGAATCTTTGTCTATACGTTTCTGAATTAATATCAAAACATTTCAAAATCTCTCTCTTAACTGCTGCATAGTCATTGACAGACGCGCTGTCCATGTTGGTATATACTAATTGGGCTTTACCCATCAAGTAAGGGGCAAGGCGAACCACCCATTGTGTCTGTGGCCAATGGCATGCCTGAGCCACACGTCCGAACGTGGTCAAATATGATTGTGTCATCAGTCAATGTCATTTTCATTAGTTTAATGTCTCTTAGAGTGGCTTGCACCCCTTGCCCTGCCCCTAAAGTCTGGAACATCTGCACAATATCTGCCCACCTCTGGTCCTGTCTTCTACATTCCTGCACCCTTTCCTGGTACTCTTGTTCCCTTTGTCTGCCCTGTTCCACTTGTCTCAGTGCCAACCACTGTAACAGCTTCCGCAAATCCTCTGGGGTACATCATCCGTTGTTCTTCTGGTTCCTCCATGTTCACAGCCTGCATTCTGGTGGTGATGTCCTCAATGTCACCAGTAGCCACACTTGTTTTACTCTTGGGTCTGGTCGCAGGAGGGATTCCTGACAATAACGGCTCTCCAGTCAGAGTCGTTTGGCTTCTTGTCGAGACCTCATGAGATTCCTCCAATTTGTGAGCCATGTACCTACTGTGTTCTGGATAAGTCAGGATACTAAAAAACAGTATCTGTTTCTGGGATCTTGTTAACTTGGATCACCAGAACATCCCAGTCCTGGGACCAATTTGTCGTGGGGTTGCAAAAATTACTTTCACAGGAGACAGCATATAGGGTACAACAGACCTAGCAGGTATGATTTTTACTGAAAATAAAACAGAAGAAAATAATAAACAGCAAATAAATATTTTTCGTAAACAGACAAAGCAAAATAAATCAAAAAGCACAGCCTGGCTAGAACATACAAGGCTATCTTACCAATATCAATCTGTGCCTGACCTCTTTCCAGAGATCTCCCTGGGAGAACCAAACAGGTTCTCTCCCAATGAACATCTGATTTGGGAGTCTCAGCCTAACCCTAATATAGGTCTATAACCCCTCGTCTAGACTGAAAGCCCTCTAAGTAATCAAATAATAACAGCATTATTTCACACAGAACATACACATTCCATAATATGATTGTAGCCCCTTACATCTCTATGTGAATAATCAGTGGAGGTTTCTTACATTTTAAGCCTAACAGTTTGAATAGCTTAATTTTGTTCATTATCTAAGATGTGGGCGTTTATCTGAAACTCTGCCCAGACAGACAGGAGAGGAGCTTCACTGACTGAATAAAGGCAGCAACTACTGAGCCACACTCTCCCTATACAGACACACCTTTCAGTTGCACAGCACGTTTACTACCTGGCTACTAGACCACACCCTTGAATGCGGTGAACAGCAGGTAAGGAGTCTTGTTTGCAACAAATATACATATAGTGTATGTTAAAACGTTGTATTCATTAAAAATCTAATGTTTCCTAGTCTTGTTGTACCATTGATGTGAGGTTACAATGTTGTACCATCGTGAGTACGTCACATCGATGGTACAACAGATTTGACCACGTTTGCGCATGTGCGAATTGTGGTTTGTGGCGATGAATAAATGGGCACCGCAGTTCACCAGAGAAACAGGAGTACATTTTCAACTCTCAGTAAGTGCTGTTTTTTTAAACAGTTGCTGGCACGCAGCAGGACAGCCGTATTTGTTTTAAAATTTACGATCACACGTGATCTTTGTGGACCTGGAAGGAGTACAGTGTTTTTAGGGACACGGGCGGTGAGGGGTGGGAGGGCACTGACATCACGGTGCGACCTTTGAAACAGACAACAGCTGATTGCTTTACTTTTGTCCATACACTATAAAAGACAGTGGATGGGCAACAGTAAACAACAACACAGTTGTTCACTTCTCAAGGTTTCATGCCAACTGAAAACCTCTCAAGCTTCGCTCTCGAGCTTTTCTAGGTCGTCATGACAACCTCTCAAAGTGAACAACTGTGTTGTTCACTGTTGCCCATCCACTATCCTCTATGTTCTACTGTATTTATTTACAGGGGCACCAATTTCTACTTCAGTAAAGAGGCAGGCTAGAAAGAAAGAAGGGTTCATAAACAAACCTCAATAATACAGAAATGCCATGACTATACAGGTGGACTCAGCAGCTGACTGAGCCTTCGCTCGCAACCGGGGGGTGGGGTACCCTGACCGTATCCCATGGACTGGCAGCTATCTGTTACTGTACTGCTACTGCCTAGTCATCGGGAATAGTCAGTGAGTACATCTTATGAATAAATATAAAAGAAAAAGGGGTTTATGTGTGATTTCAAATGGACTGCCGGTCCATCATCGGAGATAGCAGTAGCACTCATGCAGTCTCTTTAAGGCACTACACTATGTCTCCAGACTGCAATCAAATAAGATTTAATCATATCTAACAGTGTCAAAGGTCCTGAAGTTGGAAAGAAAGTGACCCCATTTAGCGAGTGGCCAACACGCTATGATGGACTATAGTAAAGTGAAAGGCATAGAGAAAAGAGGAAAGAAGGGGCAAATGAACAACGCTGTTGCGCAACAGACTTGAGGTGGGGGGGGGAGTAAATCAAGCAGTTAAAAGACAGAAACAAAGTCTTCAGGTTCCAGACTGCATGGCACAATTAAAAACATAACACAAAAAGGGGGAGGGGGGCACCACCACCACAGTCTGTAGTTTCCTGCCTCTGTCTTGCTCCCACTTTTGTGAAGGGGAATCACATCTGCCCTCCTCCAGTCCTCAGGTACCACACCATTCTCCCATGATTTATTAAAAAGGGTAGTCAGTGGTGTTACTAGTTCTTCCCTTAGTTCTTTTAGAATTCTGGGGTGAATCCCATCAGGCCCCATTGCTTTATCCACCTTCAGTTTTGGGAGTTCTTTCAGAACCCTTTCTTCTGTGAAAGGACTATCAACCCCCCTATCCAGAGTGCTTCTATTGACTGGATTAGATATCTCCCCCTGCTCTTCCACTGTGAATACTGAGCAGAAGTATTCGTTCAGCATCCCTGCTTTTTCACTGTTGCTCTCTGCCCAACCACCTTCCTCTTTATTCAGCCTCAGGATCCCTGCCTTAGTCTTTCTTCGCTCCCTGATGCACCTATAAAAGGTTTTATCCCCCCTTCTTAACTGAGTTGACTATCTTTTTCTCGGTTTGGGTCTTTGCTATTCTGCCTGCCTTCTCCACTTCTTTCTGCTTTAACAGGTACAGTTCTCTGTCCTGCTCCTTCTGTGTTTCCTTATACTTCCTGAATGCTATCTTTTTCTCTGTAACCTTCCCCACCACTTCTTTTGATCTATGCAATTTCTTCTGATTCTCAAAATCTGTCCATGTGGGATGGAGTCTTTTAACTTCTTAGGATGGAAACTATAATTATGGAGTAACAAATTTGTTGAGGTGGGCTTTTTAAAGCCCTTTGTGCTAATTTCTTTCTTAATGGGGTCTCCAATGAAAGTCACATCCAAGAAGTTAATCTCTTTGTCATCCACTGTGTGTGTGTGTGTGTGTGTGTGTGTAAACCTCAAATTCCAACCATTTGTGATAAGCCATTTTATAAAGTCATTAGCTCGCTCCAAGGTTCCTTACCAAATGCATAGACAATCATCTATTAAATGCCCCCATTTTTTCATGTTCTGGAAAAAGGGGTTAGGGGTTTCATTTAATAATACCTCATGTTCCCAATGCCCCATAAGTAAATTGGCATATGCAGGGGCCATGGATGCCCCCATTGCTGTGCCACATTTTTGTCTAAAGAAGTCCCCATTAAATTCAGAAAAAATATGTGTAAGAATGAACTCAAGATTCTTAATAATAAAGTCAATGAGAATCTGATGTTCTGTATTCTCAGTCCTTAGAAAATGATCAACAGCCTGCAAACCTTGTTCATGTCTAATAGCAGTATATAACCCTTCAGCATCGATGGCTATCCACAAAAAATCGTCATGCCACTTTACTCCTTTAAATTTCTGGATGGCATCACCAGTCTTTAATTAAAGATGACAACTTGTTTAAGCAATTTAGTAAAAAATAAATGTCTAAATTCACACAGTGGTGATGTCAGTGATCCCACCCCTGAAATAATTGGCCTGCCTGGTGGTTTCTGTACAATTTTGTGAATCTTGAGCAGAGAATAAAAAGTTGAAAATACTGGGAACTCATTATATAGGAAGTTAAATTCCTCTTGGGAGATGTCACCATTTCTTTGTCCTTCTAACAGCACCATTAGTTCTTGTCTAAATTTAAATGTGGGGTCACTCTGAAGCTTCTCATAATTGACAACATCTTTATGTAATTTCTCTACCATTTCCTCATAATCTTTCTTGTTCATTAGTACAATGTTGCCGCCTTTATCTGCTGGCTCAATTTCAATATTAACATTGCTACTGAATTGTACTAATGCTTCTTTTCTGGTAATGTTAGTTTGTTTTTACGTTCCACTGACAAAAGTTCATTTATCTGTTGTACCACTAATTTCTCAAATACTTGAATGTTGTTATTCTGGAAATTAGAACAAAATGTGGATTTACTTCTAAAATGCAGCTTTCTTAATGCTTTAAAGTCCAATTCTACACGACCATCTTGTTCTCCTTCTGCAGTGTTATTTGGTTCTCGCTCACTCACACGTTCCATCAGTGTTAGGAGATCTGGATCCTCTGATTTTACATTTAGCTCATGTGATGTTAAACCACCATCAGTCTCTATAGAGTCCAACAGGTAATCTAGATCTTCCTCCAACATTTGTCCTATCTCCAAAACCCCATGTTTCTTACTATTGCTTGATGTTTTTTTAAGCTCAAAAAAGTACAATACCTCAGTTTCACTTTCCTGAAGAACTTGAAAATGTCAACATAAATCCCAAAGGCATTCACTTGTGGTGGTGGTGCAAAATGCAGTCCCTTTCTTAATAATGATGCCTGTGCTTCTGTTAGAGTCAAATCTGATAAGTTTACTATTTGTGTTTCGGTTTGCTTACTGTCGTTCTCAAGGCACATTTTACTGCATTTATGCCTTCCTCCTTTGTTTCCTCTGTTGATGTGTCTTCTGTTTGTTCCCTTATGGGTTCTCTCCTCTCTGAAAAACGCTCCCTCTCTTTTCTCAGATCTTGCTCCTGGTTTTTAGTTAAGTCAATTGTTACTGATTTATGAGAGTGTGATATACTCTCAGTTTGTGTTTGGTTTTGGAAGCATTTCCTGTTTCTTGATCGCCCCCCTACTAAAAGATCTCTGAAATTCAGGTTTAGTTGGTGCACAGAACACTGTTCCTGCCTCATACACTTTATTGTCCCTCTGAAGTTTTTCATTCTTCCTCTGTATAACAATTATTTCATGTTTACTAACTTTTGTCTTCAATGCCTTATCAAGTTCATTAAATTCCTTTGTATTTTTTGAACTTTCCAAATTCAGTTCTTAATTCTTAAATTTTTTCCAGTTAGTTCAATAAATTTTTCACTATCCTCCTTAATGACAAGCTTTGTATACTCTATCGAAGCATTCTCAGAGATTCTCAACCATGCATCTCTATTTTTAAACTCATCAAGTCCACAGGAAGGTTGTTTTAACACTCTAAGCTCTTGCGGTACCTGTCCCTTCTCAAGGTAGGTTTCTAACATTGCAATATTGAGGCTTAAATTCACTTCCTTAAACAGTAGTCTATCTAGTTTCGTAAATGCAGTCTAAATATTACCTTCGTGTTCCGTTGCCAAGCCGTTGGTTTCCTGACTGCAAAATTTTGCTTTTTGCTGCTCTTTTCACTGTTGTAATGTCAGTGTTTCTCCCAGGCTAAAACTCTCAGAACCCCTCACAGCCGTTTCTTCAGTTTGCATCCTGCATATTTACTTATTTATTGAAATGTTTTACCAGGAAGATACACTTAACAACAAGTTGTTCATCTCACGGAACATCCTGGGGGGTCAAGGTAACAGTTGGGGAGCATATGATTTTAAGATGGCGTGATTCTGATGCCGACAGGAAGAAGAAAAGTTCCCCCAACATTGAAATGCACAGATGTTTCAAGGCTAGTAAATTTCACTTCCTGAAGGAAGTTTCAGTAATCCAATTCTGTTGTAAACAGCTGCTGTAAGAGGGGCTAAAACAAGTTCAATGTGTGAATCGCGGTGTATTTTACCACTCAGGCAGTTAATCTTGCTTAGTAATAAGAATGTATTGTTTACTATGCCTTTAAATAGTTGATGCTCTGGTTAGACAAGTGAGAGAAAGTAAAGGTAGTGATGTCAAGGCACTTTGAGCCCTATAAAATGTGTGTGTCCTAACCTTATGGCCACGCCCCCTGAGGAAGGTAATCTGCCGAAGCACTGGGGCAATGTGTAGTGGTGATTTGAACTCCACATCTTGCTTTAAATTAAATAAAATATTCATTTGGAATTTATCTGACTGGAGTTGGTATCCTTGCAAATTCTGTGAGCAGTGAGTGAGTGAGTGAGCTAGGAGCGCCAGCATTTATCTTTTGACTATGGTTTAACAGGACCCTGGTAGACATGCTTGGTAATCTGAATCCAAAACAGAAATCAAAACCGAGTCAACAGGTCAGCAGCCTTACTCACACCTACAGTTGTACTAAGAGTGACACAATTGGCTAGTTGTTGTATTACCTAATTTATAGAAGAGAACCTAGACTTGCCATGGACTATTGTAGAGGCAAAAGTCCAGAAGCATAGGCAAACCAGGAGAAGTTCTAAAATTTACAAGTAGCATATTATTATCAATAACAATAAAATAAAATTATATAGGATGACTTTTCAACACAGGTAGTTAAGACAACATTCTTTCATCTGAGCCTTTAAATCCCAAAACTGCCAAACCAGACATTGCTTTCTTTTTTATAAGATGTCTTTGCCCGACAGTTTTTAGCTCTGCATTCTGTCCTCATTAAACTAGAGAACATTCTGTCTGGGGCTGATCTCCTGTTGACAATTTTGCAGACAAAGGTTTCTCAAGGCCAAAACCCTTGTGTTTCAGCTTGCCAGCTTTTCTTTTCTACATGGATTTTTATTCATTTTTACCCCCAATTTCTCCCTGCCCCTGGTGTCTGCGTGCATGTGGCAGTATGCACACGCCATGCCTCGAGGCACCCACCTGATACACTGCCACCCCCTCCTGCCTATGTTACTCATTGGGCCTCCACCCGGTGGGAGTGGAACTACCGTGGGGGAGGGCAACAACCACCCTGGGAGAGGAGAGCTACCTTTTGATTGCTTAGTCTTGCTCTCTCCCCCATGCTGGCTCTCCTATGACCCGAGGTTGTTCCGAATCAAAGGGTCGCCATTGTGACATGAGGCAAGTTATCTAGCGCCTCAACCCTCTGCCCCACTGGGCCGACTCAGCTTGCTATCTTTTCTAATAAACTTAAATAGCTGTCTGCAGTATTTCAACAATGTAATTATATACATTTCCAAACCAAGAGATTCTAGTTTCACACAAACAGTGTCACATAAAGATTCACATATATATAACCACAGAGAAGCAAGGGGGAGGGAGCGAGAGAAAGAAAGAATAGAAAGAACAAGAGAAGGCAGGGAGATAGCAGGAGGAGATTGTAGAAACTTTCAGAGTGGCCAGTTCCTCAGTGCCCTAAGAAAAAAGATGTGATTGTGCAGACAGGCAAGAGACAGACAAGTGACAGAATAGGAGAGGACAGAACAGGTCATTGCTATTAATACTCTCTGCATAACAAATGGGGCAGGGTCTTATTCAACATGCATGTGTCAGTGGCTCAGCAGGCAGCATGCTCACCTCTGAGGCTGGGAGATCAGTTACCTGTGGGTTCTATCCCCACACCAGGCACTTGGGTTAATATCCCAATACTGACACTGTAGTGCAGCATGAGGGGGGTGCTGCACTCCTGAGGTGCCGTCTTTTAGATGAGACATTAAACCAAGGTCCCATCTGCCTGTTCTGGTGGTAGTTCAGGTGGATGTTAAAGATCCCATGGCGCTTCTCGAAAAAAGAGCAGGGGAATTTCCCCGGTGCAATGGCCAAATTCACTCCATTCACGAAAAATACCACCAACAGCTTAATCTGGTTCAAGGTCAGTTGGCATTGATCTGTATCCCCCCTCCCCTGGGTCGTGCCTGAAAATAGGTAGGATTTATCTAGTGCACTTACCCAGTCAACAAAAACTAAATAAATAATACATAAATAAATATACCCCCCTCTTTAAGAGGGAAAAAAACAGGCTTCCCAAACCTGCTTTTATTTCTCTTTTAACGTTCCCTTATAATGTTTATAGTTCTTTGCATATGCAGTATCCCTTTTTATGTTGGTGTGCTTGCACAGCCAACATCTTGCGGTAGTGCAGCTTTGGAGGCGTGGTCATTGTTGTGCGAATGCAGGGCATGCACCAGTATGTGCATCCCTCATTCCCCAGTCAGCCTGCATGCCGGCGCCACACCATGAATAAATAATGTGGTGAGCACATCTAAGAAAAGGTCCGCTGCAATCCAAGCAAAGCTTGTCAGATACAGCGGACCTTCCCTGGATGTGTTCTCGACAGTTATTAGCATGGCGGCACAGTGGCCGCCAAACTGCCGACTTTGGGGTCCCAATCCCCTGTCGGTTAACCCTGCCCATCTGTATGTGCTGACGGGGGCCTCCCCGTCGGCATAATCCCATTGTTAAATGCGGGTGCCAATCCTTAGCTCAGCCCTCCCACTTTCTTTGTGTGCGACAGGTGTGCCCAATTCCATCGGCATAAATCCTCCCCTGTGTCAAAAAGCTGACGAGGTGCCTAACCTCTGCTGGCTAGGCAGACCCCAAATAGTTAAGTGACATGCTGGGAGCCTGCCCCAGCATGCCAATTTCTAAAACAAAAAATTGTCCCGCAATGTTTTTTTTTTTTTTTGTCCCTGTAAAACTAAAACGGTCCCTTCGTAGTCTCCTGCCCTCCACCTGCACCCACCCTCCTCTGCGCATCCTGCCTCCCACACCCCTATACTTACCTGCAGAGTCTGGCATGACGATCTTCGGTGGATCGGAACACGTCTGCACTCTTCAAAGCCGACTGCAAACTGAGGAAATGCCGGTAAGCTGTCTAATGGAATAAATAGGGTTTTTTCAATTTTGATGCATACCTCAGGCATGTTTGGGAATTTTGGCCCAAAAATTTTAACATGGGGTTTTTGGGACCCCTCCTCATGAATTCTTGCACTGTCATGGCATTATTTGGTCCCGAAAGGTGATTTCACAGTCACTGCACAGAATCACCTTTCGGGACCGAGTAACAAAATAACAATGCCACTGTTCATGAGTGGTGCTCTCAAAAAGCCTATGTTGCATATTTTGTGGGAAAAAAAAAAGACTTTTACGAGCGTGTGTTGCGCAGTTACTACGCACAATCGTAAGTTAGTGAATTTGCAATATTTTCACACCAGATTCTCAACATTGCCATTTTACCACACCTTCTTATGAACCGTACAGCTGTCATTTTTTACATCCTGGCCAAAATGTGTTTTCGCACTTCCAGTGCAGAATAGCGCAGTCGCTATGTAAAATCATTGTTTGGAACACATTACAAAAATGACAGTGACACTGTTCATGAGCAGAGGTCCTAAAATGCTTATGTTGAAAATTTGGTGACGATACTCCTTAAAATGACTGTGTTACGAGCATCGTTGTGCAGTTTGCACGCACGCTCGTAAGTTCGCAAACTTATAACATTTTCACTCCAGATTTTCAACAGTGCCATTGTTCTGCACCTCCTAATGAATAGTACAGCTGTCATTTTTCACATTCTGACCAAAATCTGTTTTTGCAGTTCTGGCGCAGAATAACGCGGTTGCTGTGGAAAGTCTGTGTTCGAGACACATTATGAAAATGTCAGTGACACTGTTCATTAGCAGATGTCCTAAAATGCCTATATTGAAAATTTGGGGACAAAGTCAATAAAATTAGTGTTTCTGATACGTTGTGCAGTTTACACTGCCTTTCGTGACTTATAATTGTAATAGTTTTACTCCAGCTGTTCATCATTGCCATTTTCCATACTTCCTTATGAACAGTACAGTTGGCTGAAATGTGTTTTCACACATCTGGCACAGAACAATTGCACGGTCGCTCTGCGAAATCAGTTTCGGGGCAGTTTGAGGAAATGACGGTGACACTATTCTTGAGCAGAGGTCCTAAAATACCTATGTTGAATATTTGGTGCTGGAAGTCCATACAGTGACTGTGTTGCAAGCGTGCATTGTGCAGTTTCCACGCACCCTTGTAACTTCATCAATCTGCAATATTTTCATGCCTCATTTTCACCACTGGCATTTGCTTGCCCAAAACTTGTTTCCACAGCTGTGGCGCACAATGGCGTGCTCACTGTGCAAAATCACCTTTTGGGACACATTAACAAAATCACAGCACTATGCATCTCTAGCTCCGCCACTGCCAATGCCAGTGCGACAACATTTGGCATTGGCAAATGCTTGTTTGTAACAATGTTTTCAGCAAGTCTTTCAGTATAAGCACACATTTTTTTCTTTCAGCCTTCTGACTTCTCAGTTTTAATGTTTCCAATTTATTAGTTTAGCCATTAGCATTGCAGCAAAACCATTACACTGTTGTTACCCATTTATCTCTTTTCTTTATGTCTCTCCAGCCTTGGAGGAAGCATACCCATTTTCCCAGAATAGCACCTCTCTCCATGTGGTCTTCCTTTGTGGGCCTTCTGCTTCTCCTGGTCTCTGGGAAGTAAAGGCTTTTATATGTGGGGTAACCACACCCTTCTCTTTGGGGGCTACAGCCAACATTAACTGGCAGGCACTGCAGGATCTACAGTAGCTCACTACCTGCCTGTAGACCTCTGGCCAGTAAAAATGTAGCAGAAGTTTGTCAAGGTTTCCCTCTTACTTACTGTAGATGCCTCCCATTGTGATTGGTGTGTGCTCACTGTATCACCTGCATCCAACATTGGGTGGGAAGGGAACAACCACCTACTCTTCTATCTTTAACCTGAGGCTGGGACATAACCTAAATGGTACCCCTTTCTTGACAATATAATGGGGATGGGCTGTGTTACCCACCCCAGGCTGAATAAGTACACCATCAATACTTTTTATATACTGGTATAACCTGCAAACATGTCTGTCCCCATTCTTTAGCATACCCCAGTCTCTGAATCTAATCTCTCTTAAAGGGGCCATACCTTCATCTCAGAACACATGATCTGCATCTCATGGTGTCCTTTTTTCTTCACTATAATTAAGAACCTCTTCATTGACAGTCTCTGCACCACTCACAGCTGGTCCTCCATGACCCAGCACCAGGTGTTCCTCCATCTCTGATTCTGGATCAACAAGGTAGCACCCAGGAAACACAGGAATCTCCAAATACTCAATCTTGATCTTGGGTAACATGACTCTAAACTGGTTCTTTTTACTTTGATTGGACTCCCTCTGGCCTCTGTCTGCAACAGATGGGGCATCTCCTTGCCTCTCAGCCTTGTCCGACTTTTTCAGGGGTTTGCCTTTCTTGGCGAACTCACAGTGCTGCCCCTGGTGAATTGCTTGGACCCAGCATTCTGTGAGCCAGTTCACCAGTTCTGTTAAGGTTTTCACCATCTGCATCATTTCCTTTAGTGCCCAAAAGTCATATCTCGGCCACTCCATAGTGTCTCGGTTAGGTACACTGCTGACAGCCATCTATCTGTTTGGTGGTCATGCCTATTCTTGACACACCTCTGCTGGATTCTTGTCCTTCCACCCATGTCAGACCTGCTCTTTGTTGTATAGTCCACCATTTGTAGAAGGCAAACATGCTTGCTATTAAACTCTGTCTGCATAACAAATGTGACAGCGTTTTATTCAAACCCATCACATGGACACATGTTTTGAAATCTGAACTGACGAAGCTCAGCTTGCAACATGTCTACAGTTATGTGCTGCAGCTCAAAGATCATTTGGACTCTGCTTACACAGTAGCATCAGAGACAGCTGTGAAAAGGAACCAAGTCAATAAAGGGACATGTGACCAAAAGGTGAGAATCTAAGAACTGTTGCCAGGAGACAGGGTCTTGGTGGGGAATCTTGGTTTTCCTGGAAAACACAAGATTACCAGTTGATGGGAGATGTCCCCTACATTGTCATGGAACAGTTAAACAACATGTCTGTGTGTAGGAATCAGCCTGAAGGACAGTCAGAAAGATCACGGACAATCTATAGCAATCATTTGCTGCTTACTGGACAAATGGAGACAAAACAACTCAGAAGGCACCTGAAAACATCCCAATAAAGATAAGACATATCTGCAACTTGCAGATGACAGAACATGACTCATTTCAGAGATTAATTCCAACAACAAGATCCTGCAACAATCGGCCAGCTACAGCCCTGCTAGTGTCACTAAGAGCTGCATTTTAGGGGACAGTATTGCACACTTGACCTGGTCCACTTATCTTTCTCTGGGTGATGGTACTACAGTACTTTCTGTTCTGTTCTGGAACTAACCTCCCAAACTGAGGAGTCTAACCAGTCCAGGCCCCTCAGCCTTGTTTGTAGCCCCTGGAGCATAAGGTAGGGTAGTAACTGTGAGTAACATCCAACATCTGCACAGCAACCCTCATTACTTCAGACAGCTCATATGAAGTCCAAACTTTCCATTGCTTAACCTGACACAAAATGGCAGCCCAGGGCAGGATGAGTTGTAAGGACAGGTCACTATAGTCAGTGTGCATCAGCTGATTTTATTTTTTAACCAGATTTCAGCAATGGAGGTTCAAGTCGGTTTGCTGTGAATATGCTTCTTTTCTAAAACTTGAATTTGTGTGTTCAATGTATGGTGTATGTGTTGTTGTTTGTGTGGTTAGGCACTGTTTTGCAAAAGTGTGTGGGGTAGAACGAGAATGAATTGGAGGTTTATTCAGTTGCCTTGGAGGTATGTGTTCTAGTCTGTGATCAGGGACTGTTTCAGAGAAGTGTAAGAGATTGAAAAAGAACGTTTTAGAGAATGCAGTTTGTGTTTCCTTGTTTGTGTTCTATTTTGAGGGGGCGGTTAGTTTTCTCCCCTTGTTTACAGATTGTGGGGAAGCTGTTTTCCTTTCTATTTTATTTCAGTTGTATTTCATGGTATGTGGTTTACAGTTTGTTTTTGTGGTTGAGTTTTGTCTTTTAGGGTGGGGCTGGGAGTGGGATGAGTGATGTGGTGGTGGGAGATGGGATTTGTGATGTGACTGGATATTGTGGTTCTGTCAATTGCATACTTATCTTTATCTCTGATAGCATGACCATCGTGCCTTTCAGCTCCACATTATTGCCCAGAAAACATGCCTCTCAGAGCATTTTACTGTACATATAGGTAAATGTACATCCTCATGTGACCAGGTGTCAAGTCAACGAAGAGGCAGAATTGGTCAGACCCCATTTGTTAAGTACTTTTAGATTTCATCTGTGACCACATAAAGCAGCCATACATGTTTTTGATGTGAAAAATGGGTTACAACAGCAGTCTTAGCCTGAATGTGCATGCTACATAAAATGCTCAGGAAAGGGGGCTGATTGGAGATGTGATCGGTGTTACTGCTACAATATTTCAATTTTCAAAGGCATTTTCAAAATATTGTTTAGGGGATCTGCCCATCACCACAGCTCACACTGAAAAAAAATTTCTATAGGACACACATAAACTGGTTCATCATTATGTCATCCCAAGACATTCCGTTAAGTAACCCTGTATCTTCTTTAATACTAGGTTTTGCAGAGCTTATTGGCCTGGTGTTTGTAGTTGAGATGATATGTGATTAAACGGTAAGAATAATGAAAAATGAAATAGGCATGAATTTCTGTATCTGGTTAACAAGGAGCACTGTGGTAATTTCAGTGTGTGCCAGTCAAATCTCAGTTTGGGAAGCCAAAAAATACCCACTGTAGAAACCAAGACAGCTGCAGTATTCCTTTCTTGCAGGCAAGATGGTGAGGGGACCACAGGCACAAAGGAAAGTATCAGCAGAGGGGTCACGAAGGGAGAAAAGACTTTCTTCAGAAACTGTACATAAGTAAGAAGAGGAAAGTAAGGAGAGGGATAGTGAGGATTAGAAGGTGGGGGGGAAGGGACTAAACAGAAGAGGACCAAGAAAAAGCAGACATCCTGAACTGGCATCTCTGCTTAGTCTTCACAATTGGGGTTGGGGTGGACCACAGTTGAATAGCAGGAATGGGGGGCAAGGAAGGTGAGCACAGTCTATTTTAGAAGAAAGATTCTGAAGGGGACTTGCAACTCTGAAGGTGAACAAAGCTGTGGGACCAGACAGGATATATCCAAGGGTTCTAAAGGAACTTAGGGAGGTGCCAGCTGCTCCACTGACAAACTTGTTCAGTAGCTTACTGGAAACAGGTATGGTTCTGGAAAACTGGAAATGAGCTAATGTGGCCCCTTTTCTTAAGAGCAGCAGCAAGGAAGAGGCTAGCAACTACTGGCCAGTCAGTCTTACTGTACCTCTGTGTTGGGGAAATGAATGAAAACCCCGCTAAAAAAAAGACTGTTGGGGTATCTTGAATCTAGTGGGTTGTAAGACCACAGGCAGAATGGATTTGTAGGGGGGGAGTTCATGCCAAATGAATCTGATGGACTTCTTTGACTGGATGACCAAGGAACTAGATGAGGGGATGTTAGTGGACATGGCCTATTTGGATTTCAGCAAGGCCTTTGACACAGTGCCTGACAGAAGGCTAATAAATGAACTGAGCAGTCTGGTGCTGAGATCCAAAGTTGTGAACTGTATTAGAAACTAACAGGAGACAGCGGGTGGTGATAAATGACACTCTGTCAAATGATGGAGTGACCAGCGAGGTGCTGCAGGGCTCAGTACTGGGATTGATGTTTTTCAGTGTCTTCATATGTGACATTGCTGCAGAACTGGAAGGAAAGATATGGCCTTTTGCAGATAATACCAAGATCTGCAATATGATGGACGCCCTGGAGGGAGTGGAGAGAATGAGCAGGGATATGGGGTAACTCAAGTAGTGGCCTAAAGTGTGGCAGTTGGGGTTCAATACCAAAAGAGCAATTTGCCAAATACACCATTTTTACAGGGGAAAAAAAAATCACAAATAGAGTGCTGCTAGTCCGGTTTGTTCATTCTGTATTTTTATGATCTAATATTAAGGTCTTGTACGTGATAGACAAGAGCAGAGGCAAATTCCATAAAGTGGCCAAACAGGACCACAAGGAGAGACCATAAGGCCATCTGAAAAACAGATACTTCATGGTTTCTTTTACATTTGCACATGTAGGTTGAAAGCATAATCTTTCAGACAAGGCTTTGTTTTTGATTACTTTATACATTAAGGCACCAATGCTGGGACCGGTCCTCTTCAATGTCTTCATAAGTGACATTGCAGAAGAATTGGAAGGAAGCTAGCAAGACAGAAAACTTTGTTTATAAAACAGCGTTATTCTCACAAGAACCATAGTGCTGGCACAGAAAGTCATAAAGCAACAGCTAGAAACCATAAATACATAATAAATATCATCTATAAACTTATTCAGAATCAGGGAAAGCACAATTAAACAAATACTGTATGCTTTTAAGACAGATTTAAAATTCTCCACCATCAGGCATTCTCTTATCCGATGAGGTAGAGAATTCCACAGGGTGGGGGCTGCAAATTCAAAAGCTTGGGCCCCAGAAGTCTTCAAATGGTCCCTGGGAATCTCTAGCAATCCCTCATCAGTGGAGCGGAGTGTGTGGGGGTGGCAGTAGGGGTGCATATGCTCTTGCAGTTAGCATGATCCCAGTCCATGTAGGACCTTGTAGGTTAGCAAGCCAACTTTGAAGGTGATCCATCACTGAATAGGCAGTCAGTTCAGACCACACAGCACAAGTGTGACGTGGCAAACTTGAGTTAGCCCAGTTATAGAAGCTGATGGCAGAAGGAGACCACGAGGTCCATCTGGTCTGCCCATTGTCTTTTAGCCTAACCTTCTAACTGCCTTTGGGTTTGAGGACTCCCTTGTATCTGTCCCAAGCATTCTTTAAACCTACCACTGTGCTTGCCCCCACCACCTCTGCAGGCAGGCATTTCCAGGCATCTACCACTCTTTCCGTGAAGAAAAACTTCCAGAGCTGGTGGAGAACTGCCCTCCTTGCAGCCTTAGATCATGTCCTCTGGTTCTGCTGCCCTTCTTAAATTGGAAGAGATTGCCTATCTGCACCTGGTTTATGCCAGTCAACAGCCTAGCTGCCGCATTCTGCACTAGCTGCAAGTGGTGGATATCAACCCCTGGTAGCCCTAGGTACAGGGAGTTACAGTAGTCAAGGCAGGAGGCCACGAAGGCATGGATCAAAGTTGGAAGATCATCGGGTGGAACGAGGTGCTTAATCCGGGTGATATTCCTCAGATTGTAAAAGGCAGTCTTGACAATGGACGACACCTGAAATTTAAGTGTCAGTCCTTTGTCAAGAATAACTCAAAGATCTCACACCTGTTCAGAGATCATCAGCTAGCAGCCACTGAGCCAAAGCCCAGATGGTCACCCAGCCGATGACCCTTTTACCTGGTGACCTAGGTCCACCACCAGAACCTCGGTTTGTCCGGTTTCAACCTCAGCCAGTTGGCACTCATCCATTCCTGAATCTGAGAGGCAGTTTTTAAAACTCGAGACAGCTCTCACCTGTTCGGGCACAAAGGACAGGTAGAGCTGAACATCATCTGCATAGCAGTGAAAACTCAGCCCATACCACATCACAGTGTCTCCAAATGGCAACATATTCACTGTAAACAACATGGGTGATAGCACAGAGCCCTGCAGCACACCACATGACAGGGAGAATTCGTCAGAGGAATACATCCCTGAAACAACTCTCTGAAACCTGCTGGTGAGGTAAGATTGAAACCATCTGAGGACCGTACCAGGTAGTCCACAGATCAGCCACAGGCACTCCAGCAATACACCATGGTCTATGGTGTCAAATGCCGAAGAGAGATCAAGGAGAACCAAGATGGAATGGCTCTTCCAATCTCTCGCTATCAGGAGGTCACTGAGGACCTGAACAAGGGCCTTCTCTATACTATGCCTTTTCTGGAATCCAGACTGGAGAGGATCATAGATGTCATGGATGGTTAGGTGATCCTTCAGCTGCAGCGTGACCACCTTCTCAATAAACATACACACAAAGAGAAGGTTAGAGACGGGTCTGTAGCTAGTATGACAGTCTGAGCTGAGAGAGGATGTCTTAAGGAGAAGTGTCACCACCACCTCCTTCATGGTGTCTGGAAACACTCCTGACTCTAATGAACACCAGACAATCTCAGCTAGGACCGGGACGATGACCTCAATGCACCCCACAAGGAGGGGAGTTGGGCCCGGGTCCAAACTACAGCACATCGTCCACATAGTCTGGATGATCATCACAACATCCTCTATCACCGGCTGGCTGAAGTCAGACCAGACATACCGAGGAACCACAACCTCCCACTGACCACCATCATCCCCATTGGAGCGAGCTGCACAGATCTCGGTCTTGATGTCAGCAATCTTATCTGCAAAGAATGGAGCAAACTTGTCACATTTCTCTTGTGACAACGCTCTCCAAAACTGCAGACAGGCTGGATTGCACAGTCTGTCCGCAGTTCGAAAGAGCTGAGCTGGTCGGTTCTGTGCAGTGGCAATCTCCCTGGACAGGAACTCCGCCTTCTTATGGGAGACCACCAATTGATAGTCCCTATAATGGGCCATCAATCTAAGTTTGTCTGCCTCAAGGCCCGATTTCCACCAGCAATGCTCCATCCTTCTTCCCACTCTCCTCAGCTCCCGCAAAGTCCCATCAAACCATGGGGACCAAGGGTGCAGGGTAAGAAGGCGAATGTGGACAGGAGCGATGACATCCAGAGCATCAGTCACAGCCCTGTTATAGGTCTGTACCAGAGTATCTGGGTCACCGCTTGCACTTGGTGGACCTGAACTGTAGGTACAATACCACAACCAGGCCAGTTGGAGTCAAACCTCTTAAAGGGCGGTACCGGACTATCTCCATAGGAGCAGACCTAAGGGGTTAGCCTGGAAATTGAACCTTATAACATGATGGTCAGACCATCTGACTGGCTCCACCACCAAGTCAGAGGTCTCCATACCCAGTAGGAAGATCAGGTCCAATGAATTACCATGATTATTGGTTGCAGAGGTAATCATCTGTGTGAAGCCCAACAAGTTCATTAGTTGGAGGAAGTTCTGACCAAACTGCAAGAGTTCATCATCGACCCAGGCATTTAAGTCCCCCAGAACTATCCATCTGGGGGACTCTAACACCATGTCGATGATGAAGTCTGTGACTTCCTACAGGAATTGCTTCTTGCCCCTGGGTGGATGGTAGACAAGAAGAATCCTGCATCCCACACCTGCACCCACAATACATTCAAAGGACCGGGTCTCCCTGACTGGTACATCCATAAGGCCCAATTCCATTCTAAAACAGATGGCTACACCCCCACTCCTACAGTCCATCCTCAGGCGGTATATCACCGAGAACCCAGCCAGAATAGCTGACTCAAGTACTGGGCCAGAATTTTCATCCAGCCAGGTCTCGATGATGCATGCCAGGTTCGATGACCTAACAAGATCAGCAATTACTGCTGTCTTGTTTTTAATGGACCTGGCATTGCACACCACCACCCAAGTAGGATGGGACACTGAGGCAGGCTGTGTCATCTGCCCACTCACAGTGGAACCCTTGGGTATAGGAACCAGACAAGGGGACCTATCTAGGACCCATTTCGTACCAGGGCGTCTTCTGGTCCCCACAACCCCAATCCATCAACCCAGCTCTCCCTTGAGGTCCACAACCCCGCCCCTATATTTCCTCCTCACAATCCCCAAAGCTTGGCATCCCATATACCTCATCCGGCAGATGTGGACAGTCAAAGGGGTGGAGGCTGCGGAGCTCAGAGGGAGAGTAGTGCCTGACCAGGGGAGACCTCTGCCAACACATCATAAAGAAGACTCACACCAACAAGTAGCAACACTAAAACAAAACAAACTAAATTAAACAAAACCAAATTAAATACTAATAATAAAACCTATATCCACAATTCCTCTCCCACAAAAAACAAAATAACATAAAAGGAAACATAACAAATAATAACACCAATATCCACAAACCCCACCCCCCCAAAATAACTAACCCTTAAAACAGTACAAAAGTGAGTGTACTAATGAATAGCAATAAATGGAGCAAAATGGCACCAAACAAATCAATACTTCAAAAGTAGAAATTGGAAGGAATGGGGCTCTCACCCCCACCACGACCAGTAGAGTTCAGATCGAGGCTGCTGTCCTCTCACTATAGCAGACAACATGTGCACAAATACAGTAAAAAGATGAACTGTAAAGTCTAGAGGCCCTCTCACAGCCTCACCAGTCACAGACTGATTGAACCATGCAGATTACCGAGGACAATCCGCCATTTCCAACATCCGTAGTATCTTCATATAACAGCACCACTGTCTCCAAAAATGAGGAACTCAAGCCGCCACGAACATTTTTCAAGCCAAGGTCAGAGAACCTAGACCAGACCCGGTTTGCAGCTGAATCAGTCCCAAGCTACCCCCCAGGATCAGGGGCCCAGAACTGGACCCATTTTTCGATTGGTATGCTCTAAACAGCTCCCCAAGGCAGACCAGGGCTCTACACCCACCGGCAAGCGCTCCTCCGCCCCCTCACCCTGTGGAAAGCACAGGCTGAATCGACACTCCCCAGATCAAATCACAGAACCAGAGGGAAATATCCACCATAAATAGAAAAGTTCAAAGCACCCAGTTCAAACAAGCTCACCACCTCCCCGATTCAATCCGGTGGCGATCAGGTACTCCACTTCCTGCACTGTCATTCCCTATACACAGCTCTTCCACTTTATCAGCTTCCTCTTCCGCCTTGTGACGATGATGGAGGAGTTCAATCTTATCCCAGTAACTGAACACAATCCTGCACGTGTGACTATGGTGCTTCTTGGAGAGTATAACCAAGAATCTTTAGTGATCCTTCCTTGGCCTTAGCCCCTTATGGAGGAGTCGCAAAGTGCCAGGCAGTCACCCACTCAGCTTCTCCAGCCCTGGGGACTGTCGGCACAGGTGTGCACTCCTCAGGGTCTTCAGGTTCTTTGCCCCATCCCACATCAAGTTTGGAGTGACTGGACACACCTTCTGGGCGTCAGCACCTGTCAAGAGTCCGTCCCCCAAACTTGGACTCTGCGGAGTTCGACCGCTGGGGCAGGATTCAGCTAGGCAGCTAGGATTCAATGCAAAGAAGTGCAAAATAATGCACCTGGGAAACAAGAACCCAGGGGAAGAATACACAATGGGTAGGGAGGTAGTAACAACAACAAAAAAGGAAAGAGACCTGAGGGTAATCATATCAGATGACCTTAAGGTTAGCAAGCAATGTGAGAAGGCAGTAGGGAGGGCTGGGGTATACTGGGATGTATAGGAGAGGCATCATCAGCAGAAAACAGGAAGTTGTTATCCCTCTGTACAGACAGTTGGTGAGACCCCATCTGAGTACTGTGTCCAGTTCTGGAGACCCCATCTCCAAGGAAATAGACAGCATAGAGGCAGTCAGAGGAGGCAACTAAATGGTGCAGGGTCTGCAGAGAAGCCGTATGAGGAGAGACTAAAGGAGCTTAATATGTATACCCTTGAGGAAAAGAAGGAGAGGGGACATGATAGAAACTTTTAAGTACCTCAGTGGAATCAACAAAGTCCAAGAGGGTAGCATCTTTCAGAAAAGAGATTGCAAGAACAAGAGTACACAATTTAAAGATAGAAGGAGGGCGGTTCAGGGGCAATGTGAGGAAGTATTATTTCACAGAGAGGGTAGTGGATGCATGGAACAGCCTTCCTGAGGAGGTTGTGGGGTCTAAAACTGTGGGAGAATTCAAGAATGCATGGGACAGACATAAGGCAATTCTTGTGGGGGGTAGGAAGAAATAGGTTGTTGGTTAACTAGGATCTGCAGCCTATCCTGTAGGTAGGGAAATGGGCAGACTAGATGGGCCTAGCGGTCCTTATCTGCCGTCAAAGTCTATGTTTCTATGTTTCCACAGGACTTTAAAGAAAATCTTCAAATACAGACTCCTAGAACTCCTCCAGGGACGAGATGTGCTGGGGTCGTGGTCTAAATGAACTCACCAGTGGCCTCCGGGAGATTCAGGTAGGCAGAAATAATCATCCTTGGCAAGCAGTGCTCAGCAGGTGAACGAGTAATCGACAAAAAAAACAGAACACAGAGAATGGCAAAACAGAACTAGGTGGTTGCACAAGCGAACATAAATCAGACACGGTTAGAAAAATGAAGCGCTAGCGCTAACAGCAGTCAAAACGCTAATGTAATGGTTTCAAAATAGAAACATAGAAGTTGATGGCAGATAAGGACCGCAAGGCCCATCCAGTCTGCCCATTTCTTTTTCTACCTTATAAATGTGCCATCGGCCTTTGCTCTGTCAATGGCCTATCTATTCACACTCATCTGTATTGCTCACTTATGCCTATCCCATGCCTGTTTGAAGCCCTGAACTGTATTTATATCCACCACTTCCTGAGGTAGGCCGTTCCATGCATCCACCACCCTTTCTATGAAAAATAACTTCCTCACATTACCCCTTAATCGGCCTTCCTCTAATCTCATGCTGTGTCCTCTTCTGCTATTTTTCTTATATTGAAACATGTTAGACTCTTTCACCTTGTTAATGCCCTTAAGGTGTTTGAATGTTTTGATCATATCATCCCTCTCCCTCTTTTGCTCTAGGGTATGAATATTGAGCTCCATTAATCTATCCTCATATGTTTTCTGATGCAGTCCCTGCACCATTGTGGTTGCCCTTCTCTGGACTGCCTCAATTTGGTTAATGTCCTTGTGAAGGTGTAACCTCCAGTACTGCACACAGTACTCTAGATGGGGCCTAACCAGTGTCTTGTAGAGAGGGATTTTTACCTCCCTCTTCTGACTTGTGATATACCTACTAATGCACCCCAACATCGCCCTAGCCTTACCTACTGCTTTAGTGGTCTGCTTGGATTATTTCAGGTCATCAGTGATGATGATGCCCAAGTCTCTTTCTTCCCTTGTGACTGCCAGCAACTCCCCTTCCAGCTGATAGGTGGCTTCAGGGTTTCTCTTCCCTATGTGCATGATCTTGCACTACTTTGCATTAAACCCCTGATGCCACTCTTCTGACCATTTTGCTAGTTTATCCAGATCTCTTCTCATTCTGCCCACCCCATCTGGATCATCTACTGTGTTGCAGATCTTAGTGTCATCTGCAAACAGACAAACCTTACCCTCAAGTCCATCTGCAATGTCACTGATGAAGATATTGAAGAGGACTGGCCCCAGGACTGATCCCTGAGGTACCCCACTTGTGACTTGCATCTCTTCTGACTGTATACCGTTTGCCACCACTCTCTGTTTTCTGCCTGTCAACCAGTTTGCCACCCAGTTGACCAACTTCTGACCCACCCTCAGCCTACCCAGCTTACTAATCAATCTTCTATGTGGAACAGTATCGAATACTTTGCTGAAGTCAAAGTAGGCAACATCAACTGCTCCCCCTTGGTCCACCACTCTGGGTACCCAGTCAAAGAAATCTATGAGATTAGTTTGACAGGACCTTCCTTTTGTAAACCCATGCTGTCTTGGATCCTGTGCTCTTATGGATTCCAGGTGTTGCGCGATCCTTTCCTTAAGGAATGCCTCCATAATCTTGCCCACTACTGAGGTAAGACTGACTGGTCTGTAGTTCCCCGCCTCCTCCCTGCTACCACTCTTGTGGAGTGGGATCACATGAGCCCTTCTCCAGTCTTCTGGGACCTCTCCTGTGCTCAGAGACTCACTAAAGAGTTCTGATAATGGCTCTTCTAGTTCCACACTTAGCTCCTTTAGTACCCTGGAATGTATGCCATCAGGTCCCATTGACTTGTCCACCTTGAGCTTATCGAGCTCTTGTAGAACCCTTTCTTTTGTGAAGGGACTAGTGCACACCTCCTCCCCCGTGTCCATGGTGCTGAGCTGTGGGCCCTGCCCTACCTTCTTTTCAGTAAATACTGAGCAGAAGTATCTATTTAGGATAAATACTTTTACATGGTCTTCCTCCTCACACGCCCCCGTATCGCCTTTGATCTTAGCAATACCCCCTCTGGACTTTCTACTTTCACTAATGTATCTATAGAAAGTCTTGTCACCTTCTTTAACTCTTTGTGCTAGTGTTTCATCGGGTTGGGCCTTTGCCTGTCTTACTGCCTTCCCTGCTTCCCTTAGGGAAGTTTGGTATGCCTCTCTATCTTCATCTCACTGCGTTCCCTTGTATTTCCTGAAGGCCACCCTTTTGGCTCTGACCTTTTCTACTACTGTTTTGATAACCAAAGTGGTTTCCTTCTTCTTTTGTATTTTCTTTTCTCTTTAACACAATAGAATGTTGCTTCAAATATTGCATCCTTAATGCTTGCCCATTTTGCCTGTACCCCCTCACCTGTATTTCTTTTTGCCAGGGCTAGCTTAACTCTGTTGGCCATCTTATCAAAGTCAGCTCCTCTGAAGTCCCATATTTTTTCCTTCGCATGGGATGATTTAGTTCTGGTGGCCAAATTGAACCATACCATGTGTTGGTCACTGGCACACAGGTGGCCTCCTACCTTGAGATCTGTAATCCTTTCCCTGTTAGTCAGTACTAGATCTAGGATAGTCCTGTCTCTTGTGGGTTGTTGTCCCAGTTGTTTTAGGCCCTCCCCCTGCAGGGAATCCACCATGTGTCTAGTTCTGGCAGATGTTCCTGCTGGTATTGACCAATCTGTATCTGGCATGTTGAAGTCTCCCATTATCAGAACCTCCCCTTAAGCTGTCATGTTTTGTATATCTTCTAACGGTAATGTGTCTATGTCCTCCCCCTGGTCTGGGGGCCTGTAGACAACCCCAGTTCATATGGCTGTCTCATTTCCTGTTCTCAGGGTGGACGTATAGTTCTTTCTGGCTCCTTATGTGTATTCTGAATTTCTGTAGCTTTGATATTTTCATTGACATACAGGGCCACTCCACCCCCCATATTTTTGCACTCGTCTCTTCTGAACAGTACATAGCCAGGTATTGAAGTCTCCCAAGTGTGGTTACTGGTAAACCATGTCTCTTTAATTGCTACTATGTCCAGTTTAGCCTCTGTTATTATTGCCTGCAGGTCTGGGATTCTGCTTCCCAGACTGTGAGCATTTGTGTACATGATTTTCCATTGGCCAGATTTTGGAGTGTTAGTTGTTGGGTGAGGTCTGGCATTTCCCCTGTGCATCGTATGGGAGCCAGACCTTTTTCCTTACCTGGTGATGCAAATGAACTGCAAACATGCTGAACTCCTGTTTGACCACTACAGTAGCTGAGGGGGGAGGTTGTTCTTCCAATTCAACGTATGGGGTGCTGCACCACTCTCCCCATTTGCTAGTTTAAATGTTCTGCAAAGACATCAAACTTCTGCCCCAATGCAATGACTCCCTCCTTAGTCAGATGCAGTCTATCGAATTTAAAGAACTTTCATTCCCAAAATTTGCCAGTTACTGTACCTACAAATTTGGGTCCTTTTTCCTGGCACCAGCCCTTGAGCCACATGTTTAGCTCCCCTATCTCCCCTTCTCTGACCTTCCGTCCATCTGCCCCCCTCTCCCAGACTGGAAGGATCTCAGAAAAGGATACACCGGACGAAATGGATGATAGTTTGTCACCTAGCCTGGTCAGGTGTTTCTTGGTCTCCACAACTGACTGGCTGGAGAGATCATTAGTCCCTATGTGTACCAGGACGTCAGTGTTTTCTCCTGCTTCCTGAACAATTTTAGCAATGCGGTCAGTGTCTCTCCATGCTGATGTACCTGGGAGTCATCTGACCATTACCCCCAGCTGGAGATGGGTATCGGCTCCCCAAACATGGAGTCTCCTATGATCAGAAGTTTTTGGGATTTCCTTTTTTTGTTTTGGTTCCTGTTTTGGGCGAGTTTTGTTGTGCTAGCTTCTGTGCTGCAGTGTCCTGCTTTGCAATGTCCTCTGTCCCTTTGTCTGATTTCGGAGATAGAGGCAGATACCTGTTTGTAGTTTTTATATGGTTTGTGGAGATAATATGTTGGAGAGCACTGAGTGATGGGGCACCTAATTTTCCTCTCCTAACCAGCTGCCATCCTCCCAGACCAACTACCCTCTGCAGTCGAGGTGCTTCTGTTGGATGTTGGGGAAATGGCAGGTGGTTCTTATAATATATTTCCTCTTGAATATGCAATTTGAGGTGTGTAATCTCTGCCCATGCTGCCTGGAGCTGAGCCCTTAGATTTCCAATGGCCCAGCATGTAGGACAGTGTCCTAAATCCTGTAAAACTGCTCTTCTGAAAAGTGTTCCACAGTACCAGCAGTTAATGATATCCATTCCAGATAAGTTGCTGGGTTTATAACCTGGTCAGAGTAATTAGAAGGAAAGAAATGAAAGCAGAAGTTTGTTTTTTTGTTTTGTTTGTTTTTGTATAACTTGTTATAATAAGTTAAATGACTAGTGCCCCTGTAAATGAGGTCGCCATGTGGATACCCCACTGATATGATAGGAATGATTCCCAACTACAAAGTTGCTAAAAAATCCCAGTAATAACCCTGAAAATATGCTACCTCACTAACCTTACTCACTTAAAAAGTCCTAACTAAAATAAACAAACAAAGTTATCTCTAATAAAGCTAAAAAAGCTCCTATGTTGCTGCAGTGGCTGTTAAGGCAGACTCAGACCAATCGCCATCTTGTTCCACCTTGCTTATCTATTTGGCATTTGCTATGCCTTTTTGTAGATGACACCAACATCTGCAATAGGGTGGACACTCAGGATGGTGTGGAGAAAATGTGTAGGGACCTTCAAAACTCGAGGAGTGGTCAAGAGCATGGCAGTCTGGGTTTAATGGCAATGAGCACAAAATCATGCACCTAGGGCATGGGAACCCAGGAAATAAGTATAGAATGGGGGGGGTACTGACAGTCACCAAGCAGGAAAGGGACCTTGGGGTTATTATATTTAATTACCTCAGAGTGGCAGGACAGTGTGACAGAGCAGTGGTAGGGCAGGTTGGATGCTGGGGTGCATTCAGAAGGGTATATCCAGCAGGAAGAGTGAGGTGCTGTTGACACTATATGGCTCACTGGTGAGACCCCACCTGGAATACTGTGTCCAGTTTTGGAGGCTGCTCCTCAGGAAGGGCATAAACAGGGAGGCAGTCTGGATGAGGGAGAACTAAAATGGTGCTGGGGTTACATAGAAGCCCTATGAGGAGAAACTGATGTGTCTAAATATGCACACCCTGGAAGAGAGGTGAGTTAGAGATGATATGGCAGAGACCAAAAAGTACTTCACAGGGGCAAATAGTGCAGGAGGGAAGTCTCTTTTACATGAAAAGGAGCACCAGAAGCAGGGGGTATGCATTGATGCTGGGGGTGGGGTTAACAGAGATGTGAGGAAATATTATTTTTCACTGAAAGGGTGGTAGACACCTGCAACAGACTGCCAGCAGAAGTGGCAGAGGAGAAAACAGTATGGGGCTTCAAGCATGTGTGGGACAGACATATGGGTGCATTAGAAAAAGGCAAGAGGAGGGAGGGTTTCTGGTAACTAGTTAGGGTCTGCAGAGATAGATTTGGTACGGAAACATCTGGACTAATGGGGTGCGCCAAGTGGCCCTTTTCTGTTGAAATATTCTGTTTCCTAGAGTTGTACTGTTAAGTTATTTGTTCCATTAAGGAACTAGGGACCTGTAAAATAAAATGATCAAATTCATCCATTGTTATGGCAACTCTATCATATATTTTAGCATTTGTGCTGTTGTATTTCAGTTAGAGTGAGTTTAACCAAATTTTGTCTGGCTAAAACGCCATTTCAAGACCATCTTCTGCAAATTAAAGGAGCGTCTGAGCCATTGACTGCGTGCGTTTAAAAGCATCATGAAACGGCAGGGGAACAAATATCACCTGTGATTATGCTCCCATTTAAAGATTAGATGCTCAATGTTAAAAATAAGGTGAAACAGCAGATTCAATTTAGCCAAGTGGTAGATGGTGTAAAGGTTCACTTGGTAATCAGGTGGTCTGGCTGTTTCACTTTATTTTTAACATCGAGGCATCACCTATTTTTACAATAGGAGTGATGTCTTAGGTGACGTTTGTTCCCCCTGCCGTTTTCGTGGTCTTTTTAAACCGCGCATGATCAATGGCTCAGACCGCTCCTTTCTTTGCAGTAGATGGTCTTGGAATGGCGTTTTAGCCAGGTAGGAATTTGGTTAAACTCACTTCTAACTGAAATTACAACAGCACAAATGCTAAAATAATATATGATAGAGTTACCATATGAATTCACGGTGCATCTAAACATTTTATTCTTTCATAGCATATAAATGTAACTAAACAGGAAACAAAGAAGCAACAAGATCAACAGGTAAAAACTTCCACTATTCCCAGGGAAAATGTTAAAGAAACATTAGAGGATAAAACAGAACTGCTTAGCAGAATTTAAAGCAAGTATAACATTACGGTGAAAAACAATGAAGGAACCTGTATTGAAACATACAAGGTATTTTAAAGGAATTGTTTTGTTTCTCCTATAGAGAGAGCTAAAAAGATTTAAAGTAACACCTAAAAGTGTATTATAAGAAGACCAACTAGTATAAGCATATTATAAGGTAAAGACACTACAGATGAGTTTTATTTTTTAATAGAAACTGGTATTAAAATTAGAGTTTAACTTTCTAAAATAAATCTTTAAATTCACTTACAGGGGTTCTCAATAAAATCTAAGTTTTAGATGAATAATCTGAAAACAAGCTGGATAAACATGATTTAACCAATGTATATCTGAATTTTAAAATGATACAGTAAGTACTGTTTTATATTTATATATATATATATATATATATATATATACACACACACACACACACAAAGGAATAAATAATAGATTTACAAGAAATTGTATTAAAATATAGCTTGTTTTTATTAAGAACAGAGTAAATTGAGGCTGAACTCTGAATGCACAAAGTGAATCAAACAGTGAAATGAAAATACCAAAAACAGGTATGAATTTTATACACTGTAATGAATGTGTTGTTATAAAAGTTTTAAAAAATTGGAAACAAGGTTTAACAAAAAATATCAATTAAGTTGCAAGTTTCTAATTGGTGATGATACAAGTCTAATCAATGTAACCCAAAATATAATTTAAGAACAGGATTTTGTTGTTTGGTGATAGTGAGGCATCTTTGTAACTGTATATTAATGAAGTTTACAAAAAAACAAGAATACCTTTATAAAAAATGTTATGGTTCTATTATTTATGTTTAGAATCAGCACTGTATTATAAATGTGGCCTGAAGAAGTGGTATGAAACTACTAAACTGTAGCCGGTTGAACATGTATGGTGCGAAGTTATAAGAAGAATAAAAGACCTTTCAAGTTTTTATGGACTATTGGACTGTAGTCTTATTTATGATTGAGCTCTTTTATAAAGTGCACATGACTGGAGTTTGGGGTGAGGTTCACCTGCTGTTTGTGACATATGCTGACGCTGCACCTGGAAGACTGGCAGCAGAAGGGATGATGGGCAGGTGGATGACATCCTGCATCGACCTCTGCTTTAGGTTGACTGGTAGGGAGCCTCCCATAAGGCATAAAGGTAATTCTACAAGACATATCACTGTCTTGATGGCTGCTTCCAGGAACATACCTATCCAGGAGTTTTGCAGGGCGCCCCCTGGAAGTCTGCACACACCTTCATCCCCTATTACAGCATCAACATAGAGTCTCTCTGGGATGTTGCTTTTAGGACCTCATATCTCCAGTCTTTATTCACCAAATTGGGGTGCACACCTTTCCTCCTTCTCCCACAAAACTACTGGAAGTCTACCAATATGTGAACTATATCCACACGCCTAGGAAAATAAGTTACTCACCTGTAACCATAGTTCTAGGAGTGGTATGTAGTTCATATCCACACCACTCATCCAGCCTCCCCATGGCAAGTGGCACACAGATCCCTGTTTCCAACATGAAAGATCTGATGACGGAGTGGAGCCGAGGGATATACCACCTGGGTAGTGTGATGAGCTTAGCTTGAAGACGTTCACCGAAACAGCACTTATCAGAACTGCCAGTGTGTGGATGTGAACTATATACCACTCATAGAACTACAGTTACAGGCTTAGTAACCTATTTTTCTTTGCTTTTGACATCACAGCCACTTACTACCGACATCAAGACAGTTTATTATAGAGGGAACGCCTTGATGAAGATACTTGAATAAAGCTACAGAATTCTTTACAAAATTTGGCACGAGCAGAAATTGTGAAGGTTATGTCTTATTCCATGTATTTGTAATATATTTGTTGTAATTTTTAAAGTTTAGTCCCAGCTTTAGTTTTAGACTCTTCTTTGTTCTGTGTGTTGTATATGTATTAAACTATCTGTGCATCTATAAATCAAATAAGAAGTTTAATCTGAAAATAAAGAAAAATGTAACTCAGTGTTCAATTTCTTTTCTTTCACTCTCAATATACTTCACTCCTCTCCCTCACACAGATTAAGTTGAGGAATGGAACGTTTCTTGGCTGATTTTGACCTGAGGTAACCAGAGACACACACTATAATTGTGTGGTGTGTGTGTGTGTGTGTGTGTGTGTGTGTGTGTGTGTTGGAGGGCACAGTCTTCACTTTTCCCCAGTCTTTATCTCTCAAGCTCAGAGCAGGAAGTATGGTTGGGAAGTTTGATTATTTATTAGCTTTTGGTAACCGGGTATGTGCACTAGGCATCATATCCTGCCTATTTTCAGGCACGACCCGGGAGAGTACAATATAACATTACAGCAAGAATACCGTAACAAACTACAGCAGTGACAAGCAAAGCAATCTATGCAGTAGAACTGTCCAGCAAATAAAATGTATTACCATGTCTCAACAGAGCACTTCTATTACTTCCATCATGGAAACGTGAGCCACAAATAATAATGACTGGGAGATGGCGGTCCCTTGGAATTCACTGTTCAGGAGAGATAGAGTAACAGGTAGATGGGGAGGAGTTGCCCTTTTTGCAAAGGAAGGCATCAAGCTGGTAGAAGATGGGGGCATGGGGGTAGCAGTGGTGAGTCAGTATGGGTGCAACTCAAGGCAGCCTCAGGTAGAAAGTATGCTTAGGGGTGATATATAGGCCTCCGGGCAAGGGAGGAAAAGGACAGAGAACTCATAGAGGAACTTAAAAGAGGGGTAGCATAGGGAGAAGTGGTGGTAGAAGACCTGAACCTGACAGACATTGATTAGGAGGTCCTGGTGGCTAAGAGTGCCAGGAGTCGGGCCTTGCTGGATGCCTTCCAAGACTGTCTACTGGTGCAGCTAGTTAAGGAACCCACCAGGCAGACTGCAGTCCTTGATCTGGTGCTCACCAGCTCAGAGATGGTGGGAGTGGGGGAGCTGCTGGGGAATAGTGACAGTAACTCTGTTTGATTTCAATTGGCCTTGGGGTCAGCAAGCCACGACTGAGAAATGAAACTTGACTTTAGAAGGCTGACTTTGATAGAATGGGAAACTGATCAAGAATAAGCAGTAGGGGTGCAGGACTTGGGTGGGGTGGAGGAGATGGGGTTAATTATGGGGCCATCCTCAAGGCATCTAAAGTATGCACAAGAACAGTAACAAAGAAAAACAGGTTTAAGAGACCACTGTGGTTCTCAGCAAGGGTCAGGAAAATGATAAAGGCCAAAAAGAAGGCCTTCCACAATTAATGGAAAAGCAGGGGGAGGCAGAATGGGAGGATTATCTACAGAAAAATAGGGAGGCAAAGAGGGCTATTAGGAGGCCAAAACAGACACAGAGCTGTGTATCGCGGAGGGGGTCAGGAACTGGGAAAAACATTTTGTCAGATATATTTGAGAAAAAAGGAAAGGGGGGATCATAAGGCTAGTTCAAGGGGATAGGGTGATGGAGGAGGATGGGCAAAAGACCGCCATCCTAAATAATTACTTTTGCTCACTTTTCTCTAAGGAGGACAGTGGTGCCATGCCAGAGAGTGGCATCAAAGCAGCCACTAAGGGAATCCCGAAAATGAAACAGCCATAGTGAAAGGGTTCTGAAAGGGCTGGCTGCCCTTAAGATAGATAAGGCCCCGGGACCAGATGGGTTGAATCTGAGGATACTCAGGGAATTAGAAGTGGAGCTGGCTGAACCACTGGTATGTCTGTTCAACAGCTTACTTAGGCCTGGGGAAGTTCCAAGGGCATGGAAGGTGGCAGACATACTGCTTCGTGGTGGGGGGAGATGAGGAGCAGCCATGGAACTGCAGGCCTGTCAGTCTAACCTCTGTCGAGGGAAGCTGATGGAGTCACTGATCATAGAGGATCTCTTAGACTACCTGGAGGCAACAGGCTCCAGGATAGTAAACAGCATGGTTTCGTGGCACAAGGTCTTGTAGAATAATCTGATAGTTTTCTTGACTAGGTGACAAAGGAACTGGACAAGACCATGCTGTGGTTGTGCTCTACTTTGACTTCAGCAAGCATTTTGACTCTGTACCCTCACAACATTGCACAGAAGATAGAAGCCTGGGTGCAGCTAAACCTATAGTGAACTGTCTGGGTAGCTGGCTGGGGGGGGCGGCAGAGGGTGGTGGTCAGTGGGATTATATCAGAAGAGAGGGAAGTTTTGAGTGGGGTTACACAGGGATAGGTCCTGGGTCTGGTCCTCTTCAACATGTTCATTATTAGTGATACTGAAGAAGAAATCCAGGGCAGGTTGTGTCTCTTTGCAAATGACACAAAGCTATGTGGGAGGGTGGGTAGTGATGAGGGAATAAGGGAAATGCAGAGAGACCTACAAAAGCTAGAGGGGTCGTCAAAGGTCTGGCAGTTAAAATTCAGTGCTAAAAAGTGCAAGGTAATGCACCTTGGGAAAAAGAACCCCAAGACAGAGTCCTGGATGGGAGAAAAGACACTTAACACGACAGAAGAGGAACGGAATCTGGGAGTTATCATTAGCAACTCATTTAAGCAATTGAGTCAGTGCAACAAGGCCTATAGCAAGGCTAACAGGATGCTGGGATGTATCGGGAGGGGTATTGATAGCAGAAAGGAGGTAATACTGCCCCTCTACAAATCCCTGGTGAGGCTTCACCTAGAGTACTGCCCCAGTTCTGGAGTCCTCACCTGAAAGGATAAGGATAGATTGGAGACATTGCAGTGCAGAGTGACAAAATGATTCTGGGCCAGCAGGTCTGATTCTACAAGGAGGGAGCACCTCAAAGCACTAAATATGTACTCGCTGGAGACCAGAAGGCAGAGGGTAGATATGATGGAGATCTTCAAGTTCCTTAAAGGAATTAACAAAGTGAACTGCAGGGAACTGTTTAGCCTGATTACCAATATGCGAGCACATGGACACGAATGGAAATTAACTGGAGGTAGGTTCAGGAGGGATGTAAGGAAGTGCTGCTTTACGGAAAGGGTGGTGGAACCTTGGAACAGTCTGTTGTCTGAAGTGGTGGGTGCGAAAACAGTCCGAGGATTCAAGCAAGGCCGGGAGATAATGAAGGGAATAGTGTTACCGGGGCGACAAAATCAGGAGGAGAAAAGAGAAATGACAGGGAGGGTTAGTACCCTGAAGGAACAGTAGGTTCCAGGGATTACAGGGAACTTAGGCAGACTGGATGGACCTCTGGTCTTTTCTGCCATCATTGTCTGTGTTTCTGGGGAACAAAGTAAAATGTACCTGATTTGTAGTCATATCTTTAGCTGATGGACATGACCAGTAACTGAAGTATTGTATTTGGAACTTCTGTACTACTCTGCTGGTTACTGCTTTTCCATAACCTCCAAGCTAATCAAAAGGAATAAGCAATGTTTGCTTTGCTGCCTCAGTACAGGGGCAGTGCTTAACTCAGCTCAGACTGCTTCTAGCCTGTCTTTCTCTGGTGTCAGTGACCTCTCTAGCCCCTGATAGGCACCCTTCCCATTTAGCTCTGTTATACTGCAGAGGATTTCGCCACCAGCAAGGAGTAAGGCTTATCAACTTTTTCAAACCCTAGAGTTGCACTCCATTCACCTGCCCTTAATATGGTAGTGCTTACAGACTAGAAGATTTTCAGTGTCTCTCTCTCTTGTCTCCTGTTTAACCTGGATTGCTATCCTAGCAGTATGAGGCTCTTCTGTACTACTAGCAGTTCTAACATTGTATGTTCAGCCTCCTGTGCTGTTGGGAGCAGTACTGCTGATTAGTGCTGGATTCTTTAGTAATAGTGGGACCAACAGTGGTAGTAGTGTTGACAGTGCTTTCAGTTTGGTTGTGGGATCTCCAGGAACACAGACATGAATAGTGGCAATGAACCCCATGCCTTTTTTTTTACTAACAATGGGCATAGGTTGGTGTAGACGTGTTTTGTGATCATTAAAGAAATGTAATACACTGCCAACTTATTCCTCCTCATGAGTAAAGCTCACACTCTCCATACCTTTTTAGCCTTTTGGTGCCCAACATCACACAACACAGTTCATGTAGGCTTGGGGGATTGCTGGTGTCTGCATGGGACTGGAGAATGCTAGTGTCCAGACAGCCTTTACATGGCATGGTTTTACTCCATGAAGATCCTTATAAAAAACTGAGGTCTAAAGCATAGTAGTTGACAGCACCACCATGTACAGTTCTTTCATGCTGGGAAACCAAAATGTTGAAAACCCTGTTCTGCACAATCATTTATTCAAAAAGTCACCAAGACAAAACTGGAAATCTTAGATTCTAGAAAACTACACACTTCAAACTAATACTTATTTACTGTTTAACACATTTATTTAAAGGCTTGCCTCACTTTTCATCTGGTCTTTTTCGCTGCTGGGGAAGAGATACTTTCATCTCACTGCGAGGTATCCTGCTTCTTCTTGGACGTGACTTAGAAGCCAGGTAGGAAATAAATGTTTGAGTTAGTGGTATATTACATGTAATTTAGCGTACGTTTTACTTTTAACAGTTATAATGATTCTTTAGTATCTAGAAAATTTGAAATTCAAAATTCAAATGCAGTTCAGCTTTTATTTAATTCATTAATTATGTTGTTTGTTTGATTTTCACATACCAGGATAGCATGGTTTAGGTGAAATACCTATTTTGCAAAAGAGTCTTAGAGGACAGAGGTACTTAAAGGAAATGTCCACCTACTATCTGAGGGCACAGTTACATACCCTGTGTACAAATGATGCTGCTCAATAAAAAAAAAAATGTATTGTTTCTTACTGTGTCTGTGCATTTTTGTGTCCCTTATAAAGTAGCAGTGCAGTGTATGTGAGCCGTGGCATTTTATATTATGTCGGGCACATGCGATTGTGGTTGCTCGCACCGTGACGCCTGACACGGGGATACTGTGTGGAAGCTTGCAGTGTTTAGTAAACTTTGTGCACAACTTCTCATTCTTTTAAAATAATTTTAATAAGTTACAGACTTAGAGCAGTGCCCTGACAGTTTATGTTGGTTGTTTGCTTATGTCCATGTATGTGTTAGGCTGCTGTTATGTTAATATCTTTGCTCAGCCCAGTGGCTTGAGAGGAATATTGCTAGTTATCCAGTATGAGCAGCTGCTATACATCTCACACTGCCAAGATGCACGGAGCTTTAGAGAATGGCCAGAGAAGAAGTTTTATTATATATTTTGCTTAACACGTGCATTCTGAAGGTAGTTATTTTCTGTTACCATGACTATTGCCCAATTACCGGGACTGAGCAGGAGGCGGGAGCACCCGTGCTACTGACATGTGTATTAGTGAGCAAGAAACAATAGACACTAGCCCTCTCGAACAGCATCCCTCTCCTCATCCCACCCCAATGGGTCTGGAAATATAATGGTTGGCCTGATGAGGGTCCACGAGAATCAGGGAAGCCCTCAGTGCTGTATATTCACATAGTTTCTAAGTATTACTGTAGGACCACAAATCTGTTAAAGTTTCACTGTCCCAATCAGCTTGCATAGTGCAAATAGAATAAAGAAAGAGAAAGAAACAATAGAACATCCCACCAATTTACTGCCATACATGGTCCCCTTCTTTTTGGCTGCCCTTTGCAGAATGCATGTATTAAACAGCACCCGATCTGTACCCAGAACTATCTATTATAGATTTTAATTATGACAGAACATTTTTTTTTTGGTAATGCTGTTTATGTTCATCTGCCTCCCAACCCCACCATAATTACCTTCGCAGACCCATGTAGTATAGGCATTGTGCATACGCAGCCCAGTGGGGACCGTATATTTCAATAAATCGGTGGGATGTTCTGTTGTTTTTTCATTTCTTTATTCTCTTTGCACTATGCAAGCTGATTGTGTCCATTGGTTCTTGCTCACTAATATACATATCAGTAGTATGAGTGCTCCCGGCCCTGCTCGGTCCCGGCAACTGTGCGATAGTCATGGTAACAGAAAATAACTACCTTCAGAGTGCACATTTTAAGCAAAATATATAAAAAAATCTTTGTGAGGAAGAATCAAGATGTCCACTCTTTACAGCTCAGGGCAGCACCAGTCTTCATCAGCGAAAAAGAAATGTCTGTCATCAGCTGCTATGGCAAGCTATTATCAAACATCTACAGACCATGCAGCACACCCCATCTGAACATTCTGTGACAACTTATTTTATTCTTGTGGGTGTAGGGGAGCAGGGCTAATAGCCTTCCACAGCTTGCAATTACTGCGTGCCTGTGGTTTGGTGCCCTAATTAATGTTACACTGCATGGTGGCCCCCATATCTGTTCAGTAGCTTTCAGAGGAGGCACTGGATCACATGGGGTAGCCACATGGCATCTGAGATCCACAGCGACTCTTCCGGGGGTGTGAGTCATAACATATTTTTCTGCCAGTGTCAGCTGCAAATATTGTACCAGGGCATGCTGACTAGCTGCTTTTGCTACTTCTCACGGTTCCAGGCACCCCAAACTCCGGCGACAGAGTTGATGTTTTCTTATGCTCCAGTAGTTAGCATCTTCTGTATCCTGGTGCTCTTCAGGTTCATTACAATGGAACTTCAGATTAATTGACAGCTATGGCTCCCGGCCCCTGCTCAGTCCCGGCACTCGTGTGATAGTCATGGTAACAGAAACTAACTACCTTCAGAGTGCACATGTTAAACAAAATATATAATAGAACATCCTTTTGGCCGCTCTTCAAAGCCCCATGCATCTTGGCAGTATGAGATGAAAAGCAGCTGCTCATATTGGATAACTAGCAATATTCCTCTCAAGCCGCTGTGCTAAGCAAAGAGATTAACAAGTCAGCAACCCAACACATGAACGGGCAAAGCAAACAACCAACATAAACCGTCAGGCACTGCTCTAAGTTCGAATTTATTAGTGAGATTCAGAGAACGAGTACCTCTCTCAGATGACCTCCAGTTTGCTTTTACCCCAGAGCGAGCAGATCAAGAAGAGTTAGTTAGAACGAACTGGAAGTGAGCACATGCCAACAGACATGCATGGCGTGGCGCCACCTGCTCGCCTAATACAAGTGAGCGGAGCAGCCGCACTATTACACTTAATGGAGCCCCCGCCTGGCCATACTCCGTTCACGGACGCTACAAAATAAACTGAACTCTTTATGTGCAAGAAAAATGCTGCTTTTGGGGGCTAAAGCTAAACCGGAGGGTCAGCTTTATGGGGTAAGGAGGTACTCGTTTGCTACGGTTCTCCTTTAAAATTATTTTAAAAGAATGAGAAGTTGTGCACAAAGTTTACTAAGCACTGCAAGCTTCCCACACAGCATCCCCGTATCAGATGTCACAGGTGCTATCAATACAATGCGCATGTGCCAACATGATATAAAATGTTGCAGCTCACATAGACTGAACTGCTACTTTATGAGGGACACAAAAATACACAGACACACAGTAAGAGACAATATATGTTTTTGAGCAGCAGCATTTAGCACAGGGTGTGTAACTGTGCCCTCAGATACTAGGTGAACATTTCCCTTTAAGTAGTTTGTTGTGCAATATGTACAGGTTAGCTAATTAAAGGTAATGAGAAAGCAGTACATTGCTATAACATCGTCTTAACATATTTACAAAAAAGTAGTAGTGAATAGTTTGGTATCTCATGAAAAATACGAAAAGCAGATTTTACTTTTACAGTACTTTACTGTATTTACCAAAAATATACAGTAAGACAAAAATACTTCAGTACCTTAATGAAAAAGATTGAGTACATGCAACATAACAGTACAATACAATAACTGTTTTTACATACTGTATTGACAAAAAAAAATATAGGACTGCTTAGTTACCCATCTGAGGGAAAGCAATGGAGCTGGTGTAACAAGACAGGCAAAGTGAGTGAGTAACAGAAAAGTTATGGAAAATACTGGGTAGGTTGGATAAGAGAAGTGTGAACGTGGTATCTTAACAGTTACATGGTCTGTTGAAGTGGCAGAACAAGGCTTTTTTGAAGGCACTCAGGCTGCTTGATTGTCAGGAAGTGTATTCCTGGTGGTTGGTGTAGCAAAGGCATTTGCACCAAATGATTTATGTGTTCTCGGTACATGGTTCTTGGACTGCAAAGGTAATTGATCGTTCCAGGTGTGTCTAGCAAATAATCTGTTTAGATATTGGATAAAGGCCATTTACACATGTGTGTACTAATGTAGTCTATTTATGTTCTCCCCTCAAGTAATCCCAAACTGTTCTGTAGAAGGTAGTGCTGGGTTTTCGTTCTTCAGCCTAGGGCAAATCTGCACATATTATTGAATGCAGCTATGATTTTGAGAAGTGCTGTGGATTTTGCTGTTCTGGGAATTTCACTCCCATATTTGAGTACTGGTAGTAAGGCATGCAGAGGGTGAATTTTTCTGTTGTTAAAATTTAAGTACATTTTTTGGCCGTAAAGTAGGCCTAGAACTTCCCAAGAATCAACCTTCACACTTAACTCATTACCTCCAGGAAATGCCTCTAGTTGGCAGCCAAATCATCCCCTTTGTCTCCCACAACGACTTCAGTCGGTAGCTAAAGACTTCCTGTTTGCCCTGGCCACTTCTCTGGTTGTCAGCATTATTTCTCTGTATTACTTCTGCACCGAATTGATTAGAATTGACTGTATAGAACCATTGGAAAGGTAATTTTGTGCTGAACAGCTTTGCCGCTGATACTTGGGCCTGGATATTCAAAGGGGTTGCACCCCGGTGGGATATTGAGAAGGCTGCCTGGCGCAGCAGAAATCCTGATGTGCTGGGGCGTAATGATAATGTATGTGGTGCAGATGCAGGGGGTATCCCCATACATATGTGGCACATCCTGATATTCAGACCGGGATGTGCGGTGGATATGCTGGCGCACCCTGCACTGCGCGCCGCATGGGGGGCTCAAAGTTGAGCCCGGCAGAGTAGGAAGACAAATCCCGGCCACCCACAGGTGGCTGCTGCATTGCAGGGTGCAACGCAGCAGCCCAGCCATTGGTGGCCACCTGCCCGCCCAGAACACCGCCCTCAAGCACTCACAACCTTGGTGGTCTAGTGGAACCTCCCCGCCTCTGCCACAATTGCACAATATATGTTTATAAAGATATCCCTTGTAGTCAAGTGGCCCCCCAGTCCCCGATATGTATGGAACATGACCATCCCTGGTGGTCTAGTGGTCCCCCTCGAGTCCCTGATTCCCAGATAAAGAACAATATGATGTCCCTGGTGGTCTAGTGGAACCCATCCTGCCCTTTGCCGCGATCGGTAAATTCCTGTAATGAAATGCCCTGGTGATCCAGTGGCACCACCTATCCACACAGAACCCCTTGCCCACCCCGCCTCCCCGTCATCGGCAGGCAGCTGCATCCTCCGCACAGCCCAGCCGCCCGCCAAATGACAGGTACAGTACGGGTCGTAAGCTCATTGGTCCTCAGTGTGGACCAATGGGTTAGTAGCATATTAGAATAGACAGTCCCAAATATGCGAATGGAGTCATTCACAGATTTGGGACTGTCAAGTACAGTATGTCTTCTGGATTTCTAAGGTAAGGTTTGGGGCTACTTGCAGGTGTTTTAATAGCCAGGGTTTGATGAAGGCTAGACAGTCTTTCCTCTCCAGACCTCCCAGAAGGCCCACTATCCTGATGTTACAACGCCATTCTCTGTTCTCATGGTCACCTACTACTTGTTTCAGCATTTCTATATCTTTTAGTGCTTGTTGTAAATCAGTAGATATTCTGACCGTAGCATCTTCCTGGGTGCTGATATGGGATCTGGCTTCTGTAATATGGATTTCATGGGCTTCTACAGTTTCCGAGGTGGTATTGACTAATTGCTGCAGATGTTGTATCTGTGCAAATTATCAAAACCGATTGCATCTGTGTGCCCAAGCCATACTCAGATCCCGAATTAGTCTCTCCAAGGTATCTATAATATCTTGTTTTAATTGTTGGAATATTGTATTCTAATCTTATATTGTGCTGTTTATATAGCTCTTATGATATGTATGATGGAATTTTAGTATGTTTGGCACCCAGAGCCTCCGGGATGGGCATTTTGAAATAAAATGTGCCTTGCCTTGATAGTTTGAGTCCATGGTGGGGTTGTCCGACCCTGTTCCAGGATCCTGTTGCATCTCTGGTTCCCGGACTGGAGAGCTACAGGGAGAGACCACAGGCCGTGAGGAGGTAGTTGCCTTGGAAGTTTGAGAAAACTTTAATTTAGCCTGTTTATTTGTAGATTTCGCTAGATTAGACATTGAAGCTTCTTGTTGTGGTAATCTGAGCAGCTTTAAGTGGGGTATGTCAGAGGATGCAGCAGATTATGTGTGGATCTGGACGGAGCTCTCCTAAAACACCTCCATTCAGATCCTCAGCTAGGCCATGCCCCTCATCCTCCTTTTGAAGAGGTGTAGAGGGGACAAGTCTGACCCTGACCTCATTATTTTTAATGCAGTAGTGATAACTCCTACTATAGTCAAGAAGCCTCAGACCCTGTTCCTTTGTCTGTACCTTGGGAGGATCTTTTTTCCCAGGCTCTGCTCAAAAACCATGTACTTAGCATTGAATTTCGAGCCATCAGCCATTGACCAGGATAGGTGCCTCCAGTTGGAGTTCCTAAATGTGCTTAATATGTCCATCAATTTAGATTCCCCATCCCAGTCCACACTAGAGACCTTATATGATGCAGTTTGGCAGAGACCTGTTATGGTGGCAGCTGTCACCAGGCAGGCAGATATAAAATATACTGCTCTTAAAAATAAGCCAGTGCATGTTACTCAGCCCATAACTGATTCTGTTGTTATTTTTGTGGAGAATGACTCGGTGATTGTCCCTAAAGAGGTCACTGTGCACACCACTAATAAGAAGTCCCTTAGGATTGACACTATGAGCAAATGAGCCTACGCTGCATTTTTCTAAGTATGAGTATACCCTGTGGAGCAAACTAAAGTCTCTGGCAGTGACTCTGCCAGATTCAGAGGCTAAACAAGACATTCTGCTGACTGTTAAAACAAGGTATTAAATTGAACAGTCACCAGCTCAAAGCCTGTATGAATGCCTTTAATGCTGCATTTCACTCTGCTGCTGCAGGCATGTGCATTAGGCAGCATTCCTGGCTGTGGACTGCTAGCTTCACCTATGATGTCCAGCAACCGGTAATGAATGTTCCATTTGATGACACTTAACTGCTCAGACAACAGGTGGAGCAGTCTCTTAAAGTATCTAATGAAACTAGAACAACCCTTAAGACTGCCAGGCCAGCTCCCTTTAGCTCCCAGAACAAGGGACATAGCTCTTTTCCACAACAAGCAGTCCTTTCATGGCAGAGGCAGTGGAGCCCAAAACAGAAGTTGGCATCTCCAGCCTGTGAAGAAGGTGCAGCTGAAAGCACAGGTGCCAAAAGCATCTAGTGCCACTATCTGAAGCTCTGACCACAGTTTTGCCTCAGCCTCCCAAGGCATATCTCTTTCGCAGGGGGTGGATGGGATCTGACCAAGTTTTGCCATCAGTGGGAATCCATCATGACGGAAAAGTGGGTCCTCAAGATCATCCGAGAGAGATCTCCCTGGATTTTACAGAAATCCTTTCAGATTATATCAGTGTCATCTTTATTTATAAAAAGCACCTTTCAAAACCAAGGCGCCTGTACGAAATTAACAAAACAATAAAACTAAAATTAACATATAAAATCCCATGGCTGCAATACTAATAATTGGCATATGCCATATTAAAAAGGAAAGTCTTTAATGCTGTTTTAAAACTTTGGACAGACGGGCTATCTCGAACCTGACGAGGTAGAGAATTCCACAGGGTTGGGGCCGCAAAACTAAAAGACCTGGCTTCAGTTGTCTTCCAACGAACCCTGGGAATCTCTAGCAATCCTTCGTCAGTGGATCGGAGAGAGCGGGAGAGACAGCAGGGATGAAGGCGTTCTTGCAGGTAACCAGGTCCCTGATTGTGTATGTCCTTATAGGTCAGCAAACCGACCTTGAAGGTGATACGCCACCATACTGGCAGCCAGTGCAGTCCGCTAAGCACAGGCGTTGTATAACTGGACCTAGAGGAACCAGTCAATAGCCTGGCTGCCGCGTTCTGCACTAGCTGCAAGTGGCGGATATCAACCCCCGATAACGCAAGGTAGAGGGAGTTGCAGTAGTCAAGGCGGGAGATTATCTGCCCAGAAGGCAACCCCCTTTATCAGCTCACATGTCAGAGGTTCAGGTGCAGCAAATTGTGGGCCTTCTGAGCATCAGGGCAGTTAGTGCTAGAGCCAGAACAGAACACAGGGTTCTACTCCAATACTTCCTAGTTCCAAATAAATCAGGGTGCATGCACCCCATTCTCGACCTCAGAAATTGAACAAATTCATGGATCAGGAAAAATTCTTTGATTTCTCTGGGTTCTGTGCTACTGCCTGAAATCTCCAGATTGACAAGCATCCTTGGATATGCAGGATGCACATCAGCACATACTGTTACATCCCAGTCACCACAGATACCTCTGTTTCACAGTGCTGGGGCAGCACTACTAGATCGGAGTCCTGCCTTTAGGCTTTCTTCTGCACCATATGTTTTACAAAATATTTTGCAGTTCTCCTGTGTACCTGAGGAAATGAGGACACCAGGTCTTACCATATTTTGACGGATGGCTAAATTCAAGCCTGTCCAGACAGGAGATGGAACAGGCAATAGCTACTGCTTCTCAATTCCTGACTTCTATGGGGTCTGCTGAACCTTGAAAAGCCACAGCTTCAGCCATCCCAACAACTGCTGTTCATAGGAGCTCTTCTGGTACAACCCAGGCTCAGGCAGTCCTTCCAAAGAGCGGACTACAAGCAGTTCTGCAAATTTCATGCTAGATCATGGAGCGCAAGACTGTGCAAGCCCACTCCATACAGCATATGTTGGGTCTGATAGCCTTCTCTGTGTTCACAGTGTCTCTGACATGCCTGCACATGAGGGACAGTTCAGTGAATGCACAGTGGTCACAGGCATCACACCCTCAGACTTATTCATTCAGGTGACCAAGCCCTTGTTGGGTCCCTCACATGGTAACCAGGAGGAGAACCTCCTCAGATCGCTCCTTTTCTGCCAGTCAGAGGTGACTCTCACTGCAGATGCATCCCTGTTGGGGTGGGGGACCACTACCAGGGTCTCCAAACACAGTGTGCCTGAGACCCATCAGATACCTATTTTTTCATCCCCATATCAACATGTTAGAGATGCAAGCAGTTTTGTATGGTCTAAAAGCCTTAGTGGATCTAGTCAGCCACAAAAAAGTCTGTCATGTACTATATCAACAAACAAGGAGGAACACACACTTACCTTCTTGGCAGGGAGGCAGTGAGAGTCTGAGAATGGTGTCTGGAGCAGGGGATCCTGCTCCAAGCAATCTATCTTCCAGGAGTTCAGAACACTCCGACAGACAAGCTCAATCGAACAAAAGCTGATCCTCATGAGTGGTTACTAGTGCCAGACATCGTGAGATCATATTTAACGAGTGGGGTATCCCAGATGTGGCCCTTTATGCATCCCCACTCAATGCTAAACTGCCTCAGTTCTGCACCAGAAATCCAGGATGTGGCGTTTTCTGTCAGTATACATTCAGACTGCCACTGTAAAATCTGTTTCTGCATGCATCTGTCCATTCCCTCATCCAGAAAGTGTTGCTCAAACTGGAGGCTCACGGGGGGAAGATGATACTAGCGCGCCTTCTGGCCTTGGCAGATATGATTTCTTGTGTTTAGCAGACTTTCAGGATTCTACCACTCAAGATGGACTTAGTGACACAGGGTCACCTTGTCCATCTCAACCTGTTGGACATGCCCATTCACAAGCCTTTTGAGCCCCTTGTGATGTGCAGCTTAGTTTTAACATGGAAAGCAGCATTTCTGATGGCTATCACCTCTGCTCGCAGAGTATCTGGAATCCATGCTTTAATTACAGATCCTCCATATACTGTTTTCCATAACAATAAGGTAGTTCTCCGTACACACCCCAGGTTTCTGCCAAAAGTGGTTTCAAAGTTCCAACTTAACCAAGCCTTAGTCCTGTCTACCTACTTTGCCAACTTCCCAAGTGAGGGAGCACATTCTCTCCACCCTCTGGATGTCAAGAGGGTTCTTAGATTTTACCTAGACAGAACTAAGGACTTCAGACAAACCAAACAGCTCTTTGTCTCCTTCGGTCCTAATTGGAAGGGACAGCTTATTACAATCAAGTGCATTTCTGTATAGATTGTGAATTGCCATCGCCACTGGTATGCCATGGCTCAGGATAAACTGGAGAGCAGTGTGCATGTCCACTCCACCAGAGAGTTGCCATATCCCTGGCAGAGATGCACTCTGTACCGGTTGGAAATGTTTGCAGATCTACAACTTGGAACACAGTGCACACTTTTACCAAGCACTATGCTCTGAATGTCCATGCCGGTCAGCATGCCATCTTTGGCAGGACATACCTGAATGGATTATTATCCTGAATGAGCCCACAGCTCTAGACACCCTAATCCAGGGAGCTGAGCTTGGTACTCTGAAATATTAGGTGAGTCAGTGGTGACGACTGATTCTTGAAAGATATTAAACTTACATACTCACTATAATTTTGATCTTGTAAGAATATCTTCACCATTGTCTGGTGCTGAGGAAAACACGTGGTTGTGTATGCTTGTCTCATGGTGCCACGCATGAGCTGTTGTTACCTCTGCGCCAGATCTCTGAAAAGTTCTGGCCTCACTGGGTCCCAGCACCAACAGCTACTGTAAGACCCGTTAGTGTGACTCAGTGGTGGAAATATTCTTAGAGATCAAGAATTATGATGAGTACGTAATTTTTTTTTTTTTTTTTAGCTATGTGCCTTGATTATGTATTCTAAGAATGGTCCAGCCATATGCCTAGGTATTTGAAATGCTGTATGTTTTCCAGGGGCGAACCTGATGATGGTAGGATCTGTAATGAATTGTAAGGTCTTGCTTTCACAGGAAAGGGCTTGGTTTTAGTTTTGGTGTTGCTTATAAGGAGGCAATTTGTGTTCACCTAGGCCTGCATTTTATCAGTCTGTCATGTTAGTCAGTTCAGTGATCGCTTAGATTTTGCATATGCAGTGGTATTTCCTGCATACAGGTATACATCAATAGCGGGTTGGTGCAAAGGGCATATCATTGAAAAATAGGCTGAAAAGTAATGGGTCGAGTCTTGTGGGACACCAAGTATAAGTAAATTTGGATTAGAGTTTCTCTATTTACCTTGACAACCTGCAATCAATTTGATAATTTCTGAGTCAAGCTCAGGGACCATGTGATATACTCATAGCATGCAGTTTGCAAAGAAGAATATCATGGTTCAGTGTATCGAAGAGTTGCTAGATGAACAGTTCCACAAAGTAGGTTGTCATAGTTTAATTCTTTTCTTAATGTTTATTTCATTAGTAATGCGTAGGCCACCACTGTGAAGGACCCAACATTTCACCTCCAAACCTGGAGGCTCTCAAGGGTGCTAGTGTTCCTATGAGAGGTTAGTTAAATAATATTAGTAATCTACATTTGTACAGTCATGTGGCTAACATGATACATTATTTCTTTTCACAGAGCAGATAGTACAATCATAGTTCACCATCCAGTGTTCCTTTGAAATGTGTCTTCACCTCCATAAAGGTACATGATTAAAAAAATGCCACTGACTCATGGATGCTTTGCCAGAAAGCCATGCTAGCTGGCATCCTTCTCCTTCCTTTAACCTATACTGGTTGAACATCTGATGTCTAGTGCCACACTGTCATGACATGACAACATAACGACACCATGTCATGAGTGCTCACTGAGAGCACCTTGCCTGTTCTGTGTAAACCACTGACATGCAGAGCGCCTTCAGCGAGCACCGGACGCAGCATCGCTAGCATCATTACAGTGCGTGCAAGCTGACGCCAAACATTCGCCAGCATGGGTTGAGTAAGGAGAAAGACGCCAGCCAGCATGGCTTTCTGGCATGCGCCCTGAGTCAGCAAAATTCTGTGAATCCTTTACCCTGCTAGAGGTGATGAGACATTTTGAAGGAGCACTGATAGCGTGGCCTATTCATTCCTAATGAACTAATGAAATAAACATTAAGAAAGAAAGAACTAAGACAGCCTGCTTTGTTAGTCTGTACATCTATCAATTTATGAAGTAAACATGTACACCCTGGAAGACAGAGGGGACATGATCAAGATCTTTAAATGCTTGAAGGGTATTAACAGAGTAAACACTGAAGGTTTGTTCAGACTGAAGGGGGAAGGAAACATGAGAGGTCATAGCCTGAAACTGGTCGGGAGGGGAGTACAGAAGAGACCTGAGAAAGCATTACTTCACAGAAAGGGTGGTGGTGCCTTGGAACGTTGCTACCTGAGGAGTTGGTATCAAGGGAATCAGTGGGAGGTTTTAAGAAGGGATGGGATAGATACATGGGCAGGGCACAAGTAGTGGGGGAGGGTAGAGACCAGGGGAACTCCGAATGGGAATCAGGGGAGGGATGGAAGGGAGAGGGGAAGGGGGGCAGCAGCAGTTATCAAGCTGTGAGCTGCATCTCAAGCAGACGTGATAGCCCTCACGACCTAATCTGGCATTTTCGTATGTTCGTATGAAGTTCTCAGACAGACATTGCTGGTGTCTTCTTACCTGCTCACTGGATTTGTGAGGAAAGTTTTTTTATTGTATTTCACTGTATCGAAGGCCATTTTAAAGATATTGGATGAAGATTCCTCCACCAGGAAGGCCTTCATCCAGAGGTGTCAGCAGGTTATTAGTTGCTTTCAAAAGGACAGTGTTAGTTGAGTGGTCGGGACAAATCCTGATTGTGCGTCTTAAAGAATACTGTATTCATTTTCTCACTTGTGTAACCCCCCTACAAATGGGAGTTCCCGAAAAGTCTTCTTTGAGCTTACCTAAATGCTCACTGTCAGGCTGGTGTCCTGCATTTTAGTAGTTTAAATGTGATTGTCGGAGAGTGCCTGTATAGCCTCTGTGTATTGTCTCTTTAAGAGCTGCCTGGGTTGCAGTCATAATTAATCTGAGAGGGAGCTCTATTAGAAGATGTGCTTGTTTGTTGATCATTTGTTAGAGTAGTAATAATATTGCAGTTTGTTCTAACCTGCCTTCTTTGCAGCATGGACAGTTCTGTTTGTTTCCATCATCTTGGTCCTGGACTGTAGAATGGGCCAATCAGTACATTTGGGACTCTAAAATGGAGCTTGCCTACAGGGGCTTGGTGGGGCCAAAACTTGCAGGAATTGTAGTTTTGGGCCTTTGGCACCTAAAATAACCTGGAGGGGGAGCCCTTGTTGTGACTGACAGATCAGCCAACCAAACCTTTTGGATCTTGGGGAAAAGTCCCACACTGCTTGTAGTTTCAGTTAGATCTGTGTTGGGAAGTGAAGAAGTAACAGCTCGAGATAGTTCGAGCAGCAATCCATAGTGGATTCGTGTGGGAGAACTGTAAAGGCCTGAGTTTGGCCTGCATGCCTGCCTGCTGTTCCTGAGAGGGAACTTGTGCTTTTTTCGGACTGAGTCCGAACTTGGAGAGTGAATTAAGCCACTGAATTGTGACCACGCTTTAACCTGAAGAAGACAGAAGATTTGCTGAATGCGATTGGCCTGTCAGGACTTCCAGCTACCTCTGAACTCCTGGATTGTGCAGAGACTCTGTAATTGAGACCGGAGAGCCATTTGCCTGGTACAGTGGAATTTCCTTACATGTGAATGTGCTGTGTGCTTATAGTGGGTCATGATCTGGTTCCCCACTGTGTGTCTGAACTGTGTTTTGCTTGCTGGAAGCTGTACCCAGCTCCACGGACTGAATCCATATCCATTTCCGTTTGCTTGGGCCCTGCTACACTGGCCCAGTCAGAATACCTGCTACGCAGAGAAAGCCATCGACGAGTGACCGGCCTGGGGATCAGCCCCCTGCTCACCGCCTTGAACAGGAACGACACCTCGGTGATTTGTGTGGGCCCTGCTTTCCGGCACCCCAGCTCAACAGCCTGCAGTCTCAATTTCGTCCTGCCTGTGTCCAGTATTGGGTATCGTGAGTAAACATCAGGGTAGTTCCTCGCAACAACAGCTAAATCTAAAAGTGTTGTCATCAGATTGTCTTGTTTCCTTTTCTTTTCACGAACTGAGCCCTCCGCTCTGGATTACAAATAGTGTGTGTTGTGAATATTGCTTTCTTCCATCACAGGGCCCCAACCAGCTGCAACGTATCTGGCTAGCCCACCTGCTTTCCTACCTGGGTACCCAGAGTGTGTGACCTGTAGGGACTCTGAACTGCATGCATAACTGTCTGATTTAATATAGCTTTTAAGCAAATCAACCTGTATTGTGAATCCTTACTTTTCCCTGTCTACTGTCCCTAATGTCTACTTGAGCAACATATGTAACTACTGTAAAAAAGAATAACTGTTTTCTTCATGCCTGTTTCTGTAACTAATTCCGGGTCACTCCTGAAAAAGGGACCTCTGGTCTCAGTGGGCTTACCCGGTTATCAAAATCTAAATAAATAAAAATATATAAATTACGCCCCTCCCTTGTTCAAGTCCCCTGAATAAATCAGATTGAACTTTGTTTGCATTTAACCTGACTGTGGTTCCCGTTTGTGCCTAGAGTATTGTACTGTTGTTATTTGCTGTGTTTAACCTTTTTTTACAGGGGTCCCCGGGGTCAAGCTACAGGAACCAACCCTAGTGGTAAGTGCAAATAGTGTGGATAATTGCCTGATGAATAGGGGTCATTGTGAATGTGATTATTGTGTACTGTTCAGGCCTCTAGAAGGAGAAAAGGGGGGTTACAGTGTCCTGGAGAGCTGTGCCCAGGTCAGCTTGACCACTACCAACCCTGACCTCTGGGTGGAGGCACCCGTGTCAGAACCTAGGCCCCTTAACCTGCACCTAGCCAAGCAGGCAGGTGTAGTAACCCTTGGGATAGCGCCACCTAGGGGTTATAAGTGGTTTATTTAATGTCAGTAATACTGATATGTCTTTAGCTGTTTAGGTTTGCTTTTTGCTCTGATTTGTGCAGAAGGATTGTAATAACTTTTCTTCCAAACTTTTGGAATCAGCCTAATACAGGAATACTAAAGAGGTTCCGTATTGGCAATTATAGATGTTCTGCTCCAAATTTTACAAAACAAGGTCCAGTCCCATGTAACCCTGCACTCTTGGATGTGTTGAACACATTCTGAAGTTTACTTGCTTATGTCCTGCTTACTTCATTGACTTATAAGGTAGGATACGGATGGTCCAAGAGGTTGGTTGAGTCTCGGACTTGATTGGATAATCTGTGGCTGAGGTGAAGTGCAGTTAAGAGGAAGGTCGAGGTTGGTGAAGTGTGGGTTTAAGGAGTTTGCAAGTTCTGGGATGCCTGAAATTAGATTACTGTTATAGCTTAGGTCAGTGATAGTCTGTCACCAATCCTGATTATGGTTTTGTATTTTATATCCCTTCATGTTTATTACATAAGACTTTAGCATGAAAAGAGGATCTTCATCTCAGACTTTATCTGCCCCTTCCTGCTTTTCCCTCTACTGATGTCATAACTCCTAAAGCAGAGTTCAATATGAAATTCTATCCATCAGTCATTGAAATAATAAGTAATAAAACAATAGTCGGTTCATTTTTTGCTATTCATCTTCATTATGTAACAGCCCTTTCTCTCACCTAGGCTGCACCAGGGCCCTTAGGGTAATTTGGCACACACCTCTGGGGGGGCCAGCCTGGGTTCCGCAGGGGTTGCAAATGTGGTGCGGTACCTGCACTTGAGGTAGTGGCAGGGAACTCCTGTGGATAAAGAACAGGTTACCACCCCCCAGGAAATAAGTAAGCTGCCCCGGTAATACTTTTCCCCACACAGTAACAGTTTCTCACACTGTAGCCGCTCACCCCCCCAGCAGCACTCTTTCAGTAACACAGTGACAGTGGATGAAATGCAGACAGTAATCTTATTTATTTCAGGAGGAAGAACACAAGGAGGAGAATATCTACCACCATTTACTTTAGTTAGACAATAACTTTCTCCGTAGCAACCCCTGTTCTAGGATCGTGGATATGTTGTTCATCCACACTGTTTGGCATGTCCCTTTCCCCTTTAAATCTTGCTGTAAATCTTCAAGCTGGCTCCTCCCACCCACCCAGGTGGTATATACCTCAGCGCCACTCCATGACGCCAGATCTTCCTTTCCACTGGAAGATACAGGTTGCCTCCCTCGTACTCACACATTTCATAGGCACTGACTTTCAAAACTTCTGTTTTACCGAGACTACAACTCGTTCAAGTTAGCGATCGCGCATATGCATCCTCGATCATGGAAGAGAAATCTTTTCCAGGATTTTGCCGGTGTCCTTGTGGCCAGAAGATGTGTCACACCGATCCCCATCTCACGTGCGTCTACTGCCTAGGTGTCAGTCATGGCACCTCGTCCTGCAGTTTTTGCTTGGCCTTCCATCCCAATGTCCTGGACAACTGCATGGCACATTTGAAGTTGGGGAGACCGGAGAAAAGGAATCCTCTGGTGAAGTCTAAGGAGGCTAGGTGGGTGATTTCCACGGCTGCAGGTTCTGCCGAGCAGATGGAATGCATGAAAGCATTCGAAGAAGTCGCCCGCGCTTCGGCGAATCAAAGCTTTTTTATTCCACTCAACCTGGGCTCCACCTTTACAGGTTCTTTTGAGGAGTTGTGCCAGTCTGTCCCCGCCCAGGGTGAGGTGCCCGTGGGCTCGCACTCCTCCCACTCTCGAAAGAGGGATAAAGAACCCAACTTGTCTTCGTCTCGACAAAGGTGCTCTTGGGACTGAGAGAGGTCTCAGTCCCAGGAGCATGCAGTCTCGACCTCGGTCGACATTGCTTCCTCAGCCACAGGCTTCACGGACCTTCCATCTGGCCAGACGACTGATGAAGGGGCCGATGAGGTTGAGATTATTCTCGACCCAATCGACCCTCTGTCGCTGGCCGAGGCCAACGACTCCCTGGAGAGGACTCCGGTCCTCGTGTTCTCTTATGAAGAGACCCAGCCCGCTGGTGTCCCCATTGAGGTCCCGGTTCCGGAACCCCAGGTTTCACCGATCCCTCCGGTGTTTCCCGAGCGACAGAGTCGGCCTGCCCAATCTTGGTCGAGGTCTAGAACCCCCAAGGCCAAGGAGGAGCCATAAGCGCCCAAAAAGAGGCAACGCCACAGGTCGTCCTCATCCTCCTCTGATGAGGAGAGGCTCCGATGGAAACTCTGTCGGTGCTACGAGGACCTTATGTGGCAACAGCTGATTTTGACCAGGCAGAAGCCGGCTCCGCTGCCTACCCTGGCCATTACTTGGCTCTCACCTCCCAGACCGAAGCCAACTCCCTCGGAACCGAAGCCTTTCGTTCCCCCGCCCGTGGGGTCGGGTCCAAGCTTTTGGACCATTCGGTGCGGAAAATGTGTGCAGCTTCTTCCTTGGGCCTTTGTCAGGCCAGTTTGGCTGGCATCATGGCACACTTCTCTCATGCCCTTCTCGGGTCATTAGATGAGGTCCTCCCACATCTCCCCGCGAACATGCAAACCATGGTTAAGCAGGTCTGGGACCAGGGCCATGATGTTGCCAAACAGCAGCTCCAGACGGCCCTGGACATTGTGGTTTCTTGTGCCCGCTCGATAGCCGCTGCAGTGGCCTCTCACCGCAGGGCTTGGCTGAGGCTCTCCTCCTTTCCGGCGGATACTCAGCATAAGTTAACTGATGTGCCTTTCCTTGGGACCGACTTGTTCAGCCCAGGAGTGGCTGGTCACCTGCAGCGCATTGAGCAGTCCAGTGCCACCTTGGATGCCACTTCTTCCAGGAGTTCTTCGGGCAAGAACCGGCAGAACAAAAAGATGCCTTTTTGGCACTCTTCTCCTGAAGTTCAGCAGTCCTCCTACCAAGGAGGACAGCAGCATCAGCATCAGCAGCAGGCTCAAGCTTGGCACCCTTGGCCCAAGCCTGGACCCCAACAGGCCCGCAAAGGAGGCCGAGGCTCAGGTCCTGGAGCCTCCTCCTCCTCTAAGCCTGCCCAGTGACGGGATGGGGGTTGCCACCCCTATCTCTGTCACGCCAGCTCTAGGTCCTCCTGTGGGGGGCCTGGTCCGCTATCACTACGGACAGGTGGGTTCTCGAAGTGGTCGGTCAGGGACTGCCTCTAGAATTTGAGCAGTACCCTCCCAGCTGAGCCCGAGCCCCTTGGGAAGAAGGGATTTCCGCATGCTCCCAGTCAGCTCTTCGAGACGACATTGCTCAATTCCTCCTCGAGGTAGTAGCTATCGTGGCGGATCCATCTGCAGACCCAGGCTTTGTCTCCAGGTACTTCCTGGTGCACAAGCGGACGGGGGGCTGGCGCCCCATTCTAGATCTCCTTGACCTGAATCAGTTTCTTAGGTCACGCACCTTTCGGATGGTCGCTCTGTCCCAGATCATACCGTCCTTGGAGCGAAACATGTGGTTCTATTCACTGGATCTGCAGGACATGTTCTTTCACGTCCCAATCCGTCTGTCTCATCAGTGGTTCCTCCACTTCAGGGTCGAAGGGACCATGTACAAGTTCCAAGCCATGCCGTTCAGCCTATCATCGGCCCCTCGGATCTTCACCAAATGCTATGCAGTGGTGGCGGCCCACCTCTGGCATCGGGGAGTCAAGATTAACCCCTACCTCGATGATTGGTTCCTGGCAGGTTCCACCCAACAGGAGGTGGAGAGGTCCAGGGATATTGCCCTCCAGACCTGCTCTCAACTTGGCCTCCTGATCAACGAAGCCAAGTCGGAACTCGTGCCTTCCCAGCTGATGGGCTTCATCGGGGCAGAGCTTGACTCTTGTCAAGCCAGAGCCCGGCTCCTGGCGGACAAGGCGGAGGTTCTCTCTTCCTTTGCTCAATCATTTCTGGTTGTGCACTTGCGCCCTACCCGGGACTTTCTACACCTTCTGGGTCACATGGCGGCGTGCACCTCAGTGGCCCGGTTTCACATTCGCCCCCTCCAATGGGAGCTGGCTGCCCAGTGGATTCAGTGCCACGGTCAATTCGACTAGCTGATCACTGTAACCTGAAGATGTGGGACGCTCTCCAATGGTGGACTACCCCAGACCGGTTGCAGGAAGGGATCCCATTTGTTCACCCCGAGTCGATGGTCGTCCTCATAACCAATGCCTCTCTCATGGGCTGGGGAGCCCACATGGGAGATAACAGGACCCATGGGTTCTGGACCCCCGAGGAGTCCCGATGCCACATCAACCTGTTGGAGCTCAGAGCAGTCAGACTGGCACTGTCAGCTTTCGCTCCTCAGCTCCGGGGTCAAGTGGTTCAAGTCCATATGGACAATACCATGACCATGTACTACCTCAACAAACAGGGGCGGCAGGCACTCCTGTCTGCTGTGCAAGGAGGCGTTCCACATCTGGACCCTCGTGAGGCGGTTTGAGGCGGATCTCCTAGCCATCCACATGGCAGGAGCCACGAATCAGCTGGCGGATGCTCTCAGCCGTATAGGCCAGATATCCCATGAGTGGTCTCTTCATCCAGAGGTAGCTTACAGCCTGTTCTCCCAGTGGGGCAGTCTGATTGTGGACCTGTTTGCCTCCAGGGAAAACACCAAGCTGAGGCTGTTTCATGCCCGCCCCCCCCTCAGCAAGGGGATGCCTTCTCGAGGCCATGGACCCCAGGCCTCCTCTGTGTCTTCCCTCCATGTCCCTTGATCCACAAGGTGTTACTCAAGGTGAGGAGGAACAAGACAAAGGTGATTCTGGTAGCCCCAGACTGGCCACGCCAGTTCTGGTATCCAGATCTCCTCAGCCTTAGCTGCAGGCCCCCAGAGCGGCTTTGCACATATCCAGACCTGATATCTCTGAACTGAGGGAAGATCTTCCATCTGGACCTTCATTCCCTGCACCTCACAACCTGGTACCTGAGTGGCTAGAGTTCCAGGCTTTGGGTCTTTCCGAAGATGTGTACACCATGGTGGAGGCATCTCAAAAGGAATCGACCAGGAAATGTTATGCCTTCAAATGGAAAAGGTTTTCCGTTTGGTGTCAGGGTAAGAGTCTGGACCCCTTATCCTGTTCTGTGGCTAACATTCTCGATTACCTTTGGTCTCTCTCCAAAGGGGGTCTACGGTCATCGACCCTTAGGGTTCATCTGGCAGCCATTTCTGCTTACTGGGCACGGGCTGATCAGCCGACTTTGGTGCAGGAGACAGTGGTCGGGCGCTTTTTCAAAGGCCTGGATCACATATCCCCTCCAGTGCATGAATCTCCAGCTCCATGGGATCTACTGCTGGTACTGGTAAAGCTCATGGGCAAGCCATTCGAACCAATGCACCAGTGTGAGCTGTTACACTTGTGGAAGATGGCCTTCCTGGTGGCTATCACGTCTGCCAGAAGGACAGGGGAGCTCCAGGCGCTTTCGGAGGACTCCCCTTATCTGGTCTTCCATAGGGACAAAGTTGTCCTGCACCACCACCTGAAATTCCTTCCAAAGGTGGTGTCAGAGTTTCATCCTCACCAGGTGTTGACTCTGCCGGTATACTACCCTCATTACACCTCGGAGGCCAAGTACAGGCTCCATACCTTGGACCTGAAACGTGCTGTCTCCTACTACAAGGAGAGGTTGGTGGAAATATGTGGAGAGGTTCACCAGCTGTTTGTCACCTACGCTGAAGCTGCCTCTGGCAGACCTGCAGCATAGCAGATGATTGCAAGATGGATTACATCATGCATTAGTCTAGGCTATGAGTTGGCGTGCAAGGAGCCTCCCAGAGGGATAAGAGCTCATTCTACCCGCCATACTGCTGCATCAGTGGCTACTTTCTAGGGACATCCCTATCCAGGAGATCTGTCAGGCTGCTACCTGGAAGTCAGCAAACACCTTCATTACCCACTACCACATCGACCTTGAGTCAGACCGAGATGCTGGTTTTGGGGCCTCGTTTCCCCAATCTCTGTTCCTTAAGTAGGGGGTGTGCGCCTTGCCTCCCTCCTCCAGAACAACTGCTAGGAGTCTGCCAAACAGTGTAGATGAACAACATATCCACGGTCCTAGAAAAAACAGGCTACTCACCTGTAACAGTATTCCTAGGAGTGGTATATGTTGTTGATCCACACGGACCCACCCGACCTCCCCGGCTGCGGATGCACACAACCTGGCTTCCAGTGGGCTGAGATCTGGCGTCATGTGACGGAGCCTAGGTATATACCACCCGGGTGGGTGGGAGGAGCCAGCTTGAAGACTTGCGGCAAGATTTAAAGGGAAAGGGACATGCCAAACAGTGTGGATGAACAACATATACCACTCCTAGAACTACTGTTACAGGTGAGTAGCCTGTTTTTCCACCCCTGGGTGCACCCAGATTGTCCCTGTGCAGTGGGTAACTCACCTGCTCGGTGATACAGGCCTGGGATCTTTTGTCAGGGCCCAGATAAACACAAAACACACTTCAGACTTGTAATCCTAGGCTTGCTAAACTGGTATATCAGTAAAAATCCTGTGCAGAGATTACCCCCAGAATCCTAACTGGCTAGCTAACTAAAAGACTCCCCAGAGCCGCAGCTCAGGGTACTCACAGTTTTTACAGTTCACACGGGGTTCACAGGAGGCTCTCTGTTGGTGGTGCACCACATTCTGGACAAACTTGAGGGGTGATGATCTTCACCTGCCTGGCCTTGCTAACTTCACCTATGGGCCTCTATAGACAGACTTCACTCAGGCAGGCCTGTTCCATCCTTCAACACAGGAGCGTTGTTGGCTTCAGTCCGAAGAACCAGGATTGACTATGTTCCTCAAACCCACTGTTGCCCGTCTAGTTGCCCTGCAGGATCTGCACAGGGCAGCGGGGCTCCCACAGTCTCACCTCACAGCCCCTGTCTCAGGGGATGCCTCCTCAAGCAGTGCTGGGTCCTGTCACAATGACTTGCTTCGACACTTACAGTCTCTCCCCTGGCCAAACATTGACTTCACCAAACAATGTCTCCACCAAGAGGATCAGTGGCTCACCCAAGGTCCGCAGCCCAACTCATCCCAGTTCAAAAAGCTGTCCAACTGCTTGGGCTGCTATAGAACAATTTTTTCTGCATTAGTCACACAGAAACAGCTGCTATTCCTCTTGCACTCAGCTTAGTAGTTTTAAGTAGTTGGGATTCAGAAACAGCCAGGCTAACTTGATAGACTTGGGCAGTCTCTCTCTCCTCACAGCCACACTGCAGCTACTATCAAAACTCTCCCTTTCTGGCGGCAAAACAGTACTTTATGTCTGCCTAGCAGCATCCCTGTGAGTGGCTGCAGCTCACTAGGTGATCTCAGGGCTGGCTCTATATTTTGCCCAGCAGCCACTTTTTGTAGTTTTCTGTGGGGGCTGCCATTTTATCTCCCTTAGGGCTCTCTGTAGTCCAGCCCAGATTTATGCAATTGAGCCCTCTAACAGGGCTAACGCCATGTTTAATCTTGACAGGAAGCCTTCCAGTCACTACTTCTGTAGATCCCCGGCTCCTCTGCTCATCCTGGAGCGAGGGATATCTTTTTTTTTTTTTTTTTTAACAGCCACATGGCCGAACTGGAATTGGAGCACAGATCCTTTAAATTTTTTTGTTTTGATGGCCACGCATGCTCAGAGGGGGGCGTGGCCACCATGTTGTTTAATTACTATGTGGTCCCAGCTTTCCACAACACTGGGATTGCAAGTTATCCCCCCCTTTTTTTTTTTTTAGTGCCTGCAGGCGTGGAAACAATCTCCTGATCCTTTGCCCCATTTTACAGTGATCCCACAGGGTGGAGGACAGTGATGGTGTCGGCAGCAGCACGTGAGGTGACTGGACCCGTCAAGGTCTGGATCCCACCTGGGACCCCTTGGAGCAGCATCAGTTCTGGGTTGGGGCTGGAGCCCACGAGGTAAGCCCAATTTGGTGGCTTACAATTACAAATCGTACATATCAAAAGCTTGACAAAAACATTTTTCATGATAATGAAGAATACATTTGCTATTAAGGCTGTATTGCATGAAAATATTACATTAGAAATAGTTATCCCCAGAGCTGCAGGAATTTTGTTGGCTGCCGTAGCCACACCCCGAAGAGTCGCATCCGCAGCGGGAGAGAAGGGCCGCATCCATGGCGGGGGAGACCAGTGGCCATAGGTACCCAGGAATTGTTTTGCGGACATTGCCATGTTGGGGAGGCTCCCTTCGGAGTCGGGAAATCTGCGGCCGTAGCTGCACTACAGGAAGCTCCTTCTGGAGCCATTCAACCAATAGGTACCAAGGCGCAAAGTTTGAACTTACGGCTGGGCTATTTAAGCCCAGGCCCAGCCGCAGAAAGTACAGAGCTACAGGAATTTTGTCAGTGGCCATAGCCACACCCAGAAGGGCCACATCTGAGGAAGGAGAGAAGGGGCCACATCCGCGACAGCGGAGACCGGTGGCCATAGCTACCCAGGAATTGTTAGGCAGCCATTGCCATGTCGGGGAGGCTCCCTCTGGAGCCGGGAGATCTGCATGCTACAGGAGGCTCCATCCAGAGCCATTCAACCAATCGGCACTAAGGGTACAAAGTTTGAATTGCCCAGGCCCAGCCATAAAAAGTACAGAGTGTGACGGGGTGGAATAGGACCCTGTCCCAGTTGTTATGGAGAAAATGTTTAAATGCAAAGATCTTTCCTTTTCTATCTCTTCTCTATCTGGTTGCACAACCAAACTTACCTGTGAGACTTCGGACTTGATCAACCCGACAGTCTCGCAGTTCTTTGCCTCTCACTGTCTTTCAGTTTTCTCTTGCTGTCTGTTTTTCCTTCCTTGCATATCTGCTGTTATACAAATGTGTGCAAATCTTTGTATGGAAATGAAACTGATATTGGGATTCCTTTTGTTTAAAAAAAAAATATAGTGTTACTGTTGAAATGTATGTAATTGTATTGTGACAGGACTGAAAAAAGCTATTGGGAACTTCAGAGGTTACCAGAGTTCAAATTTTAGGCATTTTTGCAAAAGCTGTGGAAATGGGGCCTCTCAGTTCATGCACAGTGTGTTGTAGCAGCTCCTGCCTGATATTTACAAAAACAGCATATTTGTGTGGAGTGGGGGTGGAAGGACTTATAAAAGAACTAAGCTGCAACTGCAAGAAAGATTTAGAAGAAAAAGGACAGAGAGACTGAATGAAAGAAAAAAATAATTCATTTCTCCTCTGTACATAGTTATTCTGAACAAGTTTATTTATTATGTTACTGATGCTGTAAATAAATATTTTTGGCAAATTCTACAACTGCTCCTGGTTTTTCTATGCTTCCTGACCTGTGCCTCGACGATAGAGAGCTACAGGAATTTTGTCAGTGGCTGTAGCCACCCCACACCACCTCCATATTAAACGGACTGGTGAAACCACTCTCAGTAGTGGTCTCGCCTATCTGGTGTGAGCAGGAGGCAGGGTAAAACTAAGGGAGTGGCCACAAGGGGAACTTCGAGGCAGAGGCTTCATTGTCTGGAGGGGGCATTGCATCACAAACCAAGGTGCTGTGGCATTGCAAAACAAAAGTACTTTGATATTATGGGACATTGCATCATAAACAAATGTACTACGATACTATGGGACATTAAATCAGAAGCAAAGGTGCTGTGACATTTATTTTATTTATTTTATTGTGATCTCGGATTAACATCTTTTGAGAATAAGCTCATTACATAGGTTCCATATCGGAGTTAGACAAACAGTGTAAACAAAAGTGTTTGCTGTTAAGCATAAAGAATTAAATACGAAGTAAACTATACATACAATGTTAAACATAGGCAAGTAAGGTAACAGACATCAAGTTGGCATTGTACAATGTATGTAACACTACAATTAGAAGCAAGAGGGGGGGTAGTAAAGGTAAACAGGTAAGACAGGCTAAGACAAACATAACAGATAGGAAGACTTACATAGGAGAGGGAGAATACATCAGCCAGAGAAGCTTTGTCATAAGGGGTAGGGGGAAGAGGATATATTTACAAGTTATGGCAACAGGTCCAGGTGGCAGACAACTTTAGGGATGAAAATTGGGAGGGGGGGATATAGGGAGGATTGGAGGGAGATATATTAGAGGAATGGATAACTATGGGAAAATTGCTTTGGAAGGCCAAGGAAATTAAGAACCAAGAGTAAAAAAACTGTGGGCCATCTAAGGGTTGCACTGGGAGGAGAGTATACAGTACTAAGTCCCTGTAAGAGTGAGGGGATTAGTGGAAGCAGTCACAGCTGGAATTTGCAACAAGATGGTTCCTTAGCTTTTGTTTGAAGGGCCCTAACGTCGCTATAGAAGAAATGTCCTGGGGTAAGGAGTTAAGCCAGTGTGGAGCTCGATGGGAGAAAGCCCTCTGTCCTTGAGAGGTACGACAGCACGGGATTTTTAAAACCATGCTATCGGTACTTCTGGTACAGCGCTTATTATTGTGCAGGGTGAGGAGCTTCTGTACCCCAAGGGGCACCAGGCCTAGACTTATTTTGTTAGCCATCATGCAGGTTTGGAATGTGAGCCTTCCTTCAAATTGGAGCCAGTCTGTCTTAACATACAAGTCACAGGTATGTGTGAATCTTACCAAACCGGTTGCAAAGTGGCAGGCTTTGTTTAGTGCCACTATAATCCTGCAGAGTGCCATGTCAGTTGTGGAGCCATAGATTATTAGACCGTAGTCTATTAGGGAGACAACCAAGCTAAGGATAGCTAAAGTAAGAGCCTCCATGGTCAGACTATTTTTATGCCTATATAGAAGACCTATGCGCCTATTAACTGCCTTAGCTGCATTGTCTATGTGGTAGACATAAGTCAAAGCGCTGTCAACTGTTACCCCTAAGTATTTAAAGTGTGAGACTAGTTCCAAAGGTGTCCCAACCTTATTTGTGATGTTAAGAGGGTAAGTACGATGTCTAATGTGGGAGCTAGCGAACAGCATTGTTTTTTTTTTCTTATAGTTCAAGATGAGTTTTGCTCATTGAACCAGCTTTCTACCTTTGAAAAACTCGTCTGGAGATTTATTTCCAGTTGCTTTGGGTCAGGATAATTTACAAACAGGACTGCATTGTCCGCATAAAGCAGAATTCAGCACTGACAGGAGTACGAGAGCTGGTTTAGGAATAGACTGAATAATAATGGACCCAATATAGATCCTTGGGGGACACCAGCTCGGACAGGTCTACTAGTAGACAGGCCATCAGCAATCTATGTTTCTATGTAACAGTGTCACATGCAAGCCCAATGGGCTCCAATTGTTCAAGCAGAAGGACATGATTGACTGTATCAATTCTTTCATTAGATTGATAAAAACCACAGCTGCAAGGGCACTCTGATCCAGGGAGTTGTGGATATGACCCGTGAACTCAGGCAAAGCAGTAGTGGTGCTATGTCCCTTGTGAAAGCCGTGTTGTTGCGGACATTGAATCTGATATTATTCTAGTCAACCAGTTGATCTGCTACAATTCTTTCAAGAGCTTTTCATAATGGTGGAAGGATCAAAATGGGTGTATAGTTACCGTGAGATGTGCAGTCTCCACTCTTATATACAGGTGTCACTAAGGCGGGTTTCCATATCTGCGGGATTTGAGAGTATCTCAGTAAGGTATTGATTATATGTGCCAGGACTGAGTATTTCATCCAGAGTTAATGCCACAAATTTAAGGTCCAGGGAGTCGCAACTGAATCTAGCCTTCCCTATAACCTTAAGTAAGTATTTCCTAACTTCTCCCAGGGAGACAACTTTAAAGTGGAACGGAGGGTGGGCAGGTGGTTGGTCTTCAGAACTAGCGTTATGCCTCGAGTTGGAGTGATGGAAGAAATCAGAGGGAAGAACACCTTTCAGATCAGAAAAAGCATCATTAAACGTAATAGCGATGATACAAGGATCCAGATTGGGTACCCCAACAATGTTAAGCATGGTAGGAGGTGTCTTGTTATCTTTCCCAGTTATTTCCTTAAGATTTGACCAGAATATTTGGCCATCACTCCAAGAGCGTGTGAGGGTGTCCTTAAAGTACTGGTTCTTTGCGGTCTGTATGGTTCTTGTGCAGTCATTGCGGTCTTTTTTGTAGTTCTGGATATCAGTCTGTTTACCAGTGGCTCGGGAGTTATGGGGGCATCATGCGGATGTTTTTGGTTCTATGTCTCTGGAGGGTGAACACATTGTATACTGAGACAGAAAGGGGAAATCACTGAAGGTTCTGATAGAATTGGCTTTCTGTAGACCAAATGTTCTTTCTATCAAGTGTTATTCGGAGAAAAATGCTTGGGCTAACTAGTGTGGAGGGGATTTTTTGGAGAGGGGTTCATTGATGAGTGTGGAAGGGGCTTTTTATGATGCTTTTTTTTCTTATACTGACTATGATACTATTAGAGGCTTTAGGGAAATTAAGATACTTTTAGGAGCTTTAGGAGAATATTGCATTTACATGTGGAATGGCCTTTTTTAGGATTTTTTATGGTGTGTGTATACCGATTAAGATACTACTGGGGGATTAGGGAGATTGATACTTTTAGGAGCTTTAGGAGGATATTGCATTTAGATCTGCCATTAGTGCCATTAAGGAATTAATTTTGGTTAGACTGTCTGCAACTGGGGTGGGACCATTTATGAGTTTAACACTATAGAGAGAGAACACTATAGAACAAAATGGGAGTACACTTATACTGAACATACGTCTAAGGAATTAAAGGAAACTTAAGGAAGGTTAAGGTGTACCATTTCACCATAGTTAGTATTAAGGAGGTTTAAGATCAACAGGACATTTATAGAAGTATGAAAATAGAGTGAGATAGGGAAGGATACATTAGGGAGTGGAGGGGCCATCATAAGGGCGGTTGGTGGCAGCAGAAAGGTGTGTGGTACAGGGACAGCAGGACACTGAGGGGGGGCTGACATGGGTAGAATAGTGGACTGTAATGAATGTGGGGCAGCTGTTTGCATGAACATATAGAATCTGGGGGGTGTCCAATTTGTCACATGCTGAGAAGACTGGACAAGAAGTACAGTGGCTTGGTAGATAGTTAAAGAGGGTGGGGATGAGGGAACTGGAGCAGGATGTCCTCCTCCAAGGAGTAACATAAGTTCTGAATTGAGAGAGGGGAAGAAGATGGGGTGCAGGGTCAGAAAGTACAGTGGGGCAAGCAACAAGGGGAAGTCTTAGGATAGTGGGAAGGAACCAGTGCACAGCAGTACAATGGTGGCAGGTAATAGGTTTGCAGTGTTGGCGACAATGGTGGAGGAGGTGGTAGGGATCTCCATGAGGGGCAGGGAGGTGGAGGGTAGTGAATGTCAAGGGACAACATCTGCCAGAGGAGGGGTTATGGATAAGGGGAGAGGGCACTGCTGTAAGAGTGGATGAGGGGACACAGCATAAGGGTTGAGGGGGCTAGAGCAGAAGGGAGGAAGTGGAGTATAGTGAGAACTTTGGGGGAGGCTCAGGGGTGGAAGTTGGGGGTGTCGCACAGGGAAAGGATGTGCAAGGCAAGGTGGACTCTAGTAACAGGTACAAAGATAAAAAGATGGAGGGAGGGATGAGACTTGAAGAGAGGGGGTGTACTAGTGCTGGAAGGTTCCATACTAAAAGGAATCTGATGGAGCAGTAAGGGGGAAAGACATAGTCGCACCTGGGTCGAGTTTATACCTGGGTGGACAGTGGGCAGGGCGGGACAGTCTATTCTAAAGTGCACAGGGAGGGGAAGGATGAAAACTCATGTCATGGTGCACGTGGGTACGAACGACTTGGCGAGGGAGATGGTAGAAGTGGTAAAGGAGATATTCGAGGAACTTGGAAGGCTGTGTGAGGAGATGGGGGGATAAGTGGCCTTCTCTGAGGTACTCCCAGTACCCTGTGCAAGTATGGTGAGGAAAGGAAGGATAGTAGAGTTGAACATTTGGCTGGGGGGATGGTGTCGATCCAAGGGTTATAGGATAGTGGGAGGCTGGGGTAGGATCTGGGACAATAATGATCTGTATGCAGGGGACAGGTTACACTTGTGCAGTGAAGGGCAGGGGGTATTAAAGCAGAGGACAGAGGAGTACATAGCAATAATGGTGGATTTAAACTAGGAGGTGGGGTGGCGATTGGACAGCTGGTAGGCAGGGTCTCCCGGAGAAGGAAGCCAAATGAGCCTACCCCCTGCAGGAACAGAGATGGTACCAAGAAAGGGTTGGTGGGGGGTTATGGGGAATGGGAAACAGGGTAAGGAAGACAAGGGTACAGCATGGCAGGTTGTCTCCTTGAATGCAAGAAGCCTGGGAAACAAATCCACAGAACTGTAGGCTCTATTGGCAGAGTGGGGGGTGGGGTGGACATAGTGGTCATCGCCAAAACATGGGCCAGTCAATACCAGGACTGAGATCTGATGATCCCAGGGTATAGGATTTACAGAAGGGAAAGGGGGTGGGATGCCACTCTATGTGAGGGAAGGGATAAAGTGTGCAAGGGAGGAGGGTAGAACAGAGGCCTTGTGGATGCAATTCCATGACACACAAAATAGGAGATTCAGGATGGGAGTGGTTTACAGGCCACCGACTCAGGAGGATGACTTGGACAGGGAGCTTGCAGAGCAGGTTAGGAGGGTGTGCAGGAAAGGTAGCAGTAATCGTGGGGGACTTCAGTCTACCAGGAGTGGATTGGAGAACCCCAGCTACCTCAAGTGCTAGGGAATGGGTACTCCTGGAAGCCTTCCAGGACAGCTTCCTAACACAGATGGTTACCGAGCTGACTAGGTTGAAAAATACTCTGGCGCTCATACTGTCCAACGGTGAGACTGTTAGGTAGGTGAGGGTGGAAGACCCGCTGTCAGGGAGTGACCACAACTCTGTGTGGTACATGCTCAACATGAGCAGAGAAGATTGGGTACCAGGACCAGGGTGGTCGACATTAGATGGGCTGATTTTGGAAGGATGGTTGTAATCTTAGAGGGGTATCTGAAAGGAATTCAGTCACACTGTGATGTGAACCAGAAATGGGAAGAAATCAAATTGGGGCTGGTGGAGGCTACTGAGACCTGTACCAAATTGCAGAGCAAAAAGGGAAGGGCCAAGAAACCAAGCTGGGATGAGTAGGGAAGTCCTAGAAAAAGTGAGGGCGAAAAAAGCAGCATTCAGGAGGTATGGGAGGGGGGAGGATCGGGAGTAGTATATGAAGAAGTCCAAAGGGGTTACATGGGGAGTCAGGGCGGCCAAGGCTTCACGGAAACTGAGGCTGGCACCAGGGCATCAAGGACAAGGAAAAGGACTTCTTCAAATATATATGGGAGAGAAAGAGCAGTAAGGACTAGATAGTGAGGATTAGGAGGGACGAGGGTGGGCAGAAATGATGCTCTGAAGCGAAACCGGTAGGAGGCTTGTGGGTCTCATCTGAGCCTTCTTTTTTAGAAGGCATTGTGTCTCTCTGTTTTCTATGTGTGTAAGTATTGAATTAAAACTTAAGTTATTTTTCAACATGCAATTTGCTTGTTGAGTGGTTTATATTCATGGGTCTTATTTGTTTTTTACTGCAGTGAGTGGTGCTGGAGTTTTGGTGTGTGACTGGTATTTGTTCTCACTAACCCACTCGGCTGGGTGGAATGGCTTTTTTTGTTTTCAATTTGGGCAGAGAAAGGGGCAGAAGAGGCAGAAGTACTAAATGAGTACTTCTGTTCTGTATTCACGAGGGAGCAGGGAGGGCAAATACCGCAAGAGGCGGGGAAGGCGACTGATGGAGTAATCACTGTGGGCAGGGTGTTGGAAGGCCTGAGGGCTCTGAGGGTAGATAAGGCTCCAGGACCCAACAGCATACATCCCAGAGTGCTGAAGAAAATGGTGGAGGACCTGGCTGGGCCACTGACAGACCTATTCAGTAGCTTCCTGGACACAGGGTGCAGGACTGGAGGATGGCCCACGTGGTGCCCCTCCATAAAAGTAACCCAAAGGATGAACCAGGAAATTACAGACCAGTAATCCTAACATCCATTGTTGGGAAGCTAATGAAGACAGTTCTGAAGGAGAGGCTGGTGACCTTCCTGGAGGACAGTGGGCTCCAGGACAATCATCACGGGTTTATCTCAGGAACGTCCTGTCAGTCCAACCTAGTGGAATATTATGGGTAATGAGGGAACTGGATAAGGGCCATGCTGTGGATGTTGTTTATTTGAACTTCAGCAGGGCCTTTGATTCAGTGCCACATGGGAGGTTGGGGGAGGGGGGGAGTTGAGATATGTGGAGGCGGGGACTAAAATGGTGAACTGGCTCGGGAACTGGCTGCAGGTGAGACAGCAGAGGGTGGGGGTTGGGGATCTCATCTCCAAGGACGGTGACTAGCTGGGTGCCACAGGGATCAGTACTGGGGCTAGTGCTGTTTAGGATATTTATAGTGGACATCTCAGATGACTTCAGGAATAAGATCAGTCTGTTCGCTGATGACACCAAGTTACGGGCAGTAGTGGACGACATAGCAGGGTGGCAGGGGGTACAGGATGACCTGACCAGACTGGAGGAGTGGTCAGAAAAGTGGCAGGGTTCAATGCTAAAAAGTGCAGGGTACTGCACTTCGGGGCCAAGAACCCTGGGAGGGGTTACCTGCTGGGGGGAGTGCAGCTAGGCACCACCGAGGAGGAAAAGGATCTGGGGGTTGTTGTAATGAGGAAAATGGACAACACAGAGCAGTGCAGGAAGGCGGCTGCAAAGGCCAACAGGATGCTGGGATGTATTGCGAGGAGAATCTCCTCAAGGAGCAGGCAAATGATCCTGCCTTTCTATAGGTCACTTGTTATACCACACCTGGAGTACTGCATACAGTACTGGCATCCATATCTAATGAAGGATGTCAGATTGCTCGAGGGGGTACAGAGAAGAGTGACAAAGTTGATCCAGGGGTTGGAAGATAAACCATACGAGGAGCAGCTTAGAGAGTTGAATTTGTACTCCATGGAGGAGAGGAGGGTTCTGGGGGGAATATGATTGAGGCCTTTAAGTATGTAAAGTGGATAATTAAGACAGGCACTGAAGGGATATTTAAGCTAAGGAGGGGAGGGACACAAAAGGTTATAGTCTCAGGTTGGATGGGGGGGTGATATGAGGGTGATAAGGAGACACTTTTTCACAGAGAAGGTTGTGGCGCAATGGAACACTCTGCCAGAGGAGGTGGTATTCTGTAAGACAGTGGATAGTTTCAAAAGGGGATGGGACAGGGTGAGAGGTGGAGGTAAATGTGAGGGGGGCAACTGCAAGGTAAGGGTGCTAGCTGCACATTCAGGCAGACTCGATAGATCACGTGGCCTGTTTCTGCTGGCAGTTTCATATGTTCGTATGTTGTATGTCCCAGAGACAGGTAAATCTCTTTACTGTGGATATAAAAATTGTCAGCCACATGAAAGTAAAGTATAACAAATTGGCCTGTCTGGTTAGAAAACTGAGTATATTATTTGGACAGTTTAAAATCAACCATCAGATAATCTAATTAACAAGTTACTCCTACTAGAACCATGGGCCCGATTCTAGAAAGGGTTATGCCTGGCGTAAACTGACTTGTGCCAAAAAGTATGGTGCAAGTAGCAGTTTATGCCAGAAGTTGCGACATTTGGTATTCTGCAAAGCAGCCTGCGACATGCCGCAGGCTGCTTGCACCAAAGTGGACTTACGCCACCAGTAACGGCACAAGTCCCCTGCAACATGGCACTAGGGGGTTTATGGCAGCAGTTGTGCCCAATTCTGGAAGGGCAGCCTCCAAGTCCCCAATATTGCTATTCTCGAACAACCCCCGGAGGACATCCGCCAAAGTACACTTACACCAGCTAATAGCTGGTGTAAGTGTACTTTGCGTCCACTGGCGGTTGCGGCATGTAAAGTCCCACTCCCCCAAGTAGTGGAAAAAGGCCCGTAGGGCTAGAACCCCCAGTCCCAAGCCCGCAATGTATATTTGTGTTTTATTTTATTTATTTTTAGGTTTCTGTCTATCAGTAGTAAGTTTTATTGCTGTAAAAGTCGCATAAATATGTGTCCTATAAAATATATCCGAGCTAATAACATCAGCCCCACACGGCTACTCATGCCCCCCCCCCCAAGCCCTGATCCCCTGATGTATATATGTGTCACAGCCTCACAGGGCTAATCGCACCCCCCCATGCCCTGAATGCCAGCACCCGAAAATGTCAACTGATATTAGAAAGAGAATCCATAATCCGTCAGCCCTGGTAGTCTAGTAGGCCCCAACCTTCCCACCGGCAGTGCCAGACCATCGCCCCCGACCCACACCCAGCCAGCGATGGCGCAGTCTACTTCTCACCATCTGAGCGCATACTACTGTTTATGGTACATACGCAGTGAATAAGCTGTCATTCATTGAGTGCATACTACATACAGTAGTACGTGCTCAGATGGAGCTCAGTTGGCAGCTGGCCACGGTGGTGAGACATGGGCTGTGCCAGTTGCCGGCTGGGTGTGGGTCGGGCTGGTCTGGCACTGCCAGGTAGGAGGGTGAGGGGGGGCACTAGACTACCAGGGCTGACGGATTATGGAATCTCTTTTTAAACACCAGTTGCCATTTGCGATGGGCTGGTGATCAGGGCATGGGGGCATGATTAGCTCTGCGAGCTGTGAATCATATATGCATTGGGGACTGGGGCTGGGGGCGCTTGTGCACTTGTATTGCACATTGCTGAAGGCTTGCGGTAATCATGCAGGTGCACCTTTCCTTTGACGCATGTTTGCGTTTGGCGCAAACCACAGGACTTTGCCACGGGGACCCAGTCCAGTAGAGAATTGGGTGCACGGTTCTTGGTGCATTGGCATTTGGCACAAGTCGCCTTTGGCGTGACTTGTGCCAGCCGTTCTAGAATCAGGCCCCATGTGTTTAATAGCTGTAGTATCTCAGCCAGCCATGTGGGGCTAACTCCAGGCCTGAAGGCATTTATCTTCTTCCTTGGTGTCTGCACAGAGCCATAAAATATTGGGCTTTAATCCCTTGATGTCAGAGCCTCACCAGAAGCTTTCCCACAGCTGGGCCACCCATGTCATGTGCATATACACCTTCAGCTAGCCCCCATCGGCCTACTCCCCATTATCAGCGCAGCCCCCATCAGGCGTAATACAAGACTCACAGCAAGCCCATCTTTTCTGGTCCCCCTCTGTAGAACATCCCTAGGGCAAAGATCCTTCCGCTACCGTGCCCCTCTCTGGCTCAACACATTACCACCACCACTCTCCCAGACCCATAGCATCTCACTTTTCAAATCAGGCCTTAAAACTCAACTACTGGAGAGTGCCAAATGTGACTGTGGCTAACGCTGCCCCCCCATTTGCTCCCAAATCCTCCACATTTCCTGACACAGGGACTCTCTAGACCCTAAGAAACGGCATCCTACAAATCTCTGTTTAGGGATTCCAAGAATGCCACCTAATTACCTCACCTGCTGAATAAATTCTAGACTGGACTGCTCTGTCAGTACTGAAACTGTAAATACTGCCTGTCTATGTTTGTCTTTTACTGTATTTGTCTACCCTCCACCCCTTGTAACCGACGTGGAGCCTTTGCAAAAGAGTCTGTGACTCAAAGGATTGTAATTCCGATTGTATTCAATAAATAAATAAAATACCAGCAGTGCACTATCTCACTTACATAATATAGGTAGGCTCCTACCACTTCAATTTTTTTTCTTCCACATCAAGAGTGTGAAAGTTGGTCTAGTGGAACCTGTTTTTCTCATGACATATTTTCACCAACCTAGTTTATTTACTCCTTTGGGAATTATCAGTCACTTGTGTGTGTCATTGTCGAGTAATGTGCTTTTTTGCCATAGTCATTGTGCAAACTCAATCAATCATGAGTAGGTCCACAAGTTGTTTATGTGTGTGTGTGTTGTTTGGGCGTCGTTTACCATGGTTTCAACTAGACTACAAGGAGTGTTTTTTTTTAAGATGATGGGGAAAATCTGCTGCAGTCGCAAAACTGGCAAAACAGCACCACCCCATCAAGAACCATAATGTATCAAATCAGGAAGACAGAAAAGTCTAAATACAAGAAATGTTTTACCTTTACAGCTGACACTCAGCATACGCTGGCCGATGTCCCTTTCTTGGGCACCAACTTCTTTGGCCTAAGGGTGAACAGTCATCTCACATGGCATGAGAAGTTCATTGCCACCCTGGACTCTATGGTTTCATCCCAGAAGGACCTGAAGGCCCAAAAACTAAAAAAGACAGCTACATTTGAACCAGGCTACTGTTTATTATATAATATAACATTTTCTTGCATTTAGACTTTTCTTTCTGCCCGATTTGGTACCTTTTGGTTCTTGATGGGGTGGTGCTGTTTTTGCCTGTTTTGTGACTCGATACTTTAAACCAGCACATCCTGAAGTAGGGTGGTCTTGTGCATCTCAGATCTGCTGCAGTCCCTACCAAATCATCAAATCTTTAGTTGACACTAGCAAAATAAAAATTGTTGACTACTGAAAAGGTGGCTGATGACAGCCATTGCTTGGTCGGAGTCTTCACTGTTGTCAAAAGGAAGCCGGCAGGGTTGACAGGAGTCAGGCTGTTGTTTCAGTGAGTCAGATTCACTCACTTACCCATCAACACTCTGGATCTCCGCTCACTAAAAGAGATGGTCAGTCCAAGGATTTGTTCGGTGTGCCGGCGAAGCAGGCAGGTTCAGACTCTACAAGATCAGAGCCCCGTCCTGCAAAAGGCTCCGATCCAATAACCAAGGTACCACTGACTAGGACTAGCACCTCTGGAACTGCGTAGTTGACCACCATCTTGGCAGTGCTGTCATTTGGTGCCAGTGCCGTAATGAGAGCAATCCCTCCGCCCTCGACTTTGTTCGGTTGTTGCATTGGCAAAATTCTCTGATTTGTTAAGGAGAATCTTCCTAGAATAACTCTTCTATATTAAGTCCCACTTATTGGTCTCGGCCGAAGGTACTGGGACCCCGATTGATCATTGCCATATTACTTAGAAATTTGTGCTTACCTTGTTCATATTATTTTCCATAATGTCCGAGAAGTGTAAAAAGGGGAGCAAAAAATCCCCCATTTGTAAGGGTGTAGATACAGTTCACTATCCACACTTTGGCAGTTCCCTGGAACAGGCTGATTCATTGGATGCCTTCAAGTTTAAGCTCCTTCCACCACCCAGGTAGTATATCCTCTGACTCCATCCCATGACATCAGATCATTCTTTCCACTAGAAAGGGACAGATCTCCTTCACAGCTCTGCTGCATCTGGGGTATATACTGCTACAAAAGCACTTCTAGGTGAACTTTTGAATTGTATTAAAGTCTGTTTCTTGAAATCCTCATCTCCGGCTCTGACTCTCAATAAATGATCAACGATGGAAGAACCAAAGCAACTGCGTTTCAAAGTCTGTGTCCCGTATGGGAGGAAAATTTGGGCCATCGACCCCAGTGTTACTTCCCTCTACTGCTTAGGTGGGGAACACAACATGTGGGTTGCAGCCTGTGTAAGCGATGCTCCCAGCATCACTAGAAGATTGGAAGGAAAGGCTGATCCTTGGTCAGCCCTTGGAGCAGGATCGACCTAAGGGCTGCAAGAAAGCCACGGTGGCTGCCAGGTCTGCTTTGAAGCTTGCTGCCCTCCAGAAGGAGGTGGCTACTGTTACAGTAAGTTCCTCTTATGTCTCAGCACTGCTTCCAGCTGGTGCCAGGTTTCAGAGGGTCCTTTACTGAATATTTTTGGGAAAGGTTTCGGGCCCTCTGGGAGAGCCTTTCTCACCTGGGCAAGAAGCACAAGAACCACCGGCACAGGTCATGGTATTGGGAGCAGACATGTTCCTCCTGCTCCCTTGGACTACCCAGACTGCTCGACCTTAGGCAAGCTGCCTTCAATTGAGGGTCAGGTCGAAACCTCCTTGGTACCCCCCATCAGGCTTGTCAACTTAGACTCTGGTCGACCAGATGGTAAAGATGTTTTTCAAGCCTGTCAACTGTCAGAGGAGCTCTGTGGTGATTGTCTCTCAGACCCCATTGTTCAGGTCCTCACACAACAGGATGTGGCTCAGCAGGTGTCCCTAACTGGGTCAATGTGGTTCCAGCTTCTAACTCCCATGTTTGTGTTAATTGATGCCGTGAGATTACCCTGAAAATTATACTGAACTTTAGACCATGTTTTTTCATGGTGTCTTAAGATTTCTAGCAGGTAATTGTCTATACCATATTCTATCAGTGCAGTCCAAAGTGTTATCCGGCTAATACTGTCAAATGCTATTTTAAGATCCATAAAACAGAAAAGTTTGGCCTTTTTAATCTTAACATAATAATTAAATGCTGTAAAATTTGGCAGTGCTGTATTGTGGTGCAACTTTCCTGAAGCCCTTCTGGGTGTCATCAAAAATGTTATTTCCCTCAACCCAAGTTTAGAACCTGTTTGATAGTATTGTGGTGAAGGTCTTATGAGTAGTATCAATTAAACTTATTGGGCAACACATTTAATGGTCAGTTAACTGCCCTTTTTTATGTATTGGGTAAATTGTGTTTTCTTGTCATGAATTTGGAAAAATCTAATGTTGAATCATGTAATTATTGCATAACATAATAAAGGAATCCACCAACTAGACAAATGTTTAAAAATATCACTGGGGACCAGCGTAGTGGTGCTGAGGGTTGAGGCGCTGGACGCCACACCTCGCTCCATGCTGGCAACCTGAGTTCGGGAACGAGCCTGGGTCGTCAGTGTCGGCAGGGGAGGACTAGGATCGAGCATCCGACGACGGCTCTCCTAGCCCTGGGCAGAAGGGAGGGATGCACGCCGCACTCTGCTGGTCTCTGGGGACGCCCTGTGGTACTGCAGTAGCGTGGGTGCCAGTGAGGGGGAAGCACTGCAGACGTGCACATCTATGCTTCCGGGGGAAAAATGGAGGAAAAAAGCTGCACAGATCCATGGCAGCTTGATAGCCGCAGTTTCACTGGCCAACGATGCCCGGAAGGCATGTGCTGGTAGTGGTTCCTCACCGGGCTCAGGGGCTACGGGGAGGTCCACCTTCGCAGGCAGAGATGCATCTGCCAGCTGGGCATGGAGCTTCAGGGTCGGAGGTGGAACGCAGGAGCAGTGGCTGGAGGTAAGGCAGGACTGTGGCTGCAGAGGAGGATAAAAAAATATATATATCACTGGGATTCTATCGAGTCCAGGTGATGCATAACATTTTGTCTGATTAATGGCTATGATCATCTCTTCTTTAGAGAATATGACAGGTATAGGACAATACTGACACTGTAATATACAGTGTTTCTGAGAGTTTCTGTTACAGAATAACAATTTTCTTCAGAGTTACTAAAACAAACTTAGTAAAAACAATGTCCCATTGTTTTGGTTGGATATGAGTCTACTTACACTGCACAAGAGTTTGACCTTTAGCCACCATTAACCAGAATTCTTTGGAATTTTTATTTATTTTTTTCTGTTATTTATTTATGCTGCCTGGAGCCTGGCAGGTGGCTATGGCCCTTCCTCAGAGGGACTCATCCTCTGGCCCAAGCATCCCCGCTCATGTCGATCCCCGTAATTCTCCCATGGCTTAGCCCCCGCAGCTGAGCCAGGGAGGAGAGCACCGGCTTTCTCTCCCCCACCTCCGAGCACAATCCAGAAGCTGGGGGAGGTACAGGGACGCGACAGGCCATCATGAAGCCTGCCAGCTCTCTTTTCACATTTTCTCCCATCACCGCTCCCCACCTATGTAAGGATGCCAATACGTGCCTCCCAACCTGTACTGCTGTTCCACCACTGCCAGAGGACAGTGAGCGAGTGGGATAACAGAACCTCCCTTCCCCCAGAGAGGAGAGCAGTCCTCCGGGTGCTCAGTCCCCTTCTGACCCTTGGCGGTCTGGGCTTGTTCCCGAACCCAGGTCACCGGTGTGGCATGAGGTGTAGCGACCAGCACCTCATCCTCCAGTGCCACCGGGCTGGCGTAGGAATTTTTATTTTTAATGGTATAATTTTGATCATAATTTAGACTGATATTTTGTTTTTTCCTGTTTAAGAACATTGTTATAATTGTTCTTCCTTTGATTTGACAATCATAGATTGTCTTTTGTTTTATTCTTTTTCACGATTCTGATCATTTTAGCCAGTGATCTCGTCTCCTGCTTACATCTTAAGTCAAACAACCCTGGTTATAGATGTTGCATGATTTATTAATCATAGCAGCGGAGCTATATATAACAATATTTTAGATCATAGTTTACTTCAATTCTTAGTAGTTGGGGAATCTGTCAGCATCTGCTTGTAAAATATTTATTTCTGAATACCATAATATCTGCTTCAGATTATTAAGATCATCAGTATTCCATTTAATTTTCTCAGACCTAACTATATTAAGTGATGATCTATTATATTCATATTTTTCTGAAGAAGAAGCATTACCCAATAAAATTATCAAAGGAAAATGTGGAGATTCGGGCATGCTGCTATTTGTAGATCAATAATCCTATCTGTGCCATTTTGTATTGCACATAAATATAGAGAATAATGTATGGGCAACCATGCACAACAAGGCTGTGTTTCCATCGAGGTTTGAGATGACAGCATATGAACCTCAAGAGCAAAGCTTGAGAGGTCCATGCTGTCATCTCAACCCCAAGGCATGGAAACACATGCCGAGTTGTGTGTGGTTGACCATATTTTATTTTTTATAGTATGTGGTTTTTACACTACTGTGACTGGCCCCACTTGAAGTTAAAACAAAAAATCTTGCCATTTATTTGTTCTACTTGCATATCAAAATCAAATTTCAGACTTTTGAAAGGTAAAAGGTATGACTTTGGGCACTGGGTAGTTAGTAAGTGGCTAAGTGTAGGATAAATGAGAAATTTAAAATTGTATGACCTTTGAACTGTGCATAACTGTTCAGAAGGCGCATAACAACACTTTAGAATGCACATAACGGTTTAGAATGTGCTTAATAAGGATTTTGAGCAGGCTGGTTTTTATACATAACAAAGGGTAACCTTATACTATAAATCTATTAAAGATACTCCATTGGGTGAAAAAAGTACAATGTCCTTCCCTGTCTCCTTTAGTCTTACCATTGATCACAATGAATTCTAAGTCCATCAGCAAATCGTTAAGTAATGCACACACTTCATTTTTTGGTCAGTGGATTTCTTTCATTTGAGAGAGATGGATTAAGAATTTGTAATTGCTCCTCTAAATCTTGATTCCATCCTGAAGTGGTTGAACATCAGGCATTACAGTGCCCACCTAAACATAATTCAATGTCAGGACAGAACTCAGTGTACTAAACATGAAGGTTATAAAGTGATCCCATTGCTGTAACACTTTTAGGAGGAAGGTACTCATTAAGGAATACTGCATCAATTTTGTCATTTCTGATTCTTACTGGTAACAATCAGATTTAAATTTCGGTCTTTGAATTTCTATATTGGGTTGTAGTTTTAGTGCAGTCAAAATACCCAACTGTGATCTACCCCAATTAGAATTCCTCACTGCTTCAGGTACATGAATGTCGTAACCCTGCAGAGCGGGAGTATCTGAAATCCACTGTGTTTCTTGAAACATAATCACATCATACATCTGCATAAACTGAATACATCATGTATCTATAATTTTATTATATAATCCATCAATATTCCATGATAGAATTTTCCAGTGTTTGTGAGCTTGGGTTACATTTATAGGTAGTGGAGGACCCAACAATCAAATAATCCTGGGCAAAACCAATATTTGAAATGTGTTACTGGTTGGAACAAGGTAATTGGGTATTACAGCATCATCTTCTAGGATATTTTGTTGTGACAATATTACATCTGCAATATTACTTCTATTTGCCTTGCTGTTAGAAAAAAAAAGAGTATACCTACCAGGCCCTCCTTGAAAATGAGCTTGCGCAATGGAGTTTCACCTGGCTAAATAAAGATTGATTGATAGATATAATTCAGTTAAATTTAACCCCAAGCTATCCAGAAGTTCAGTTCTCTATGGTACCTTTGTTGATAAAGCCACATCTTTGAAAAAAAAAATGTAAATTTGAGGGAAATTGTATGACTGAGCAATCTTTATCCATCTGACTGTTTTCCTGTCTATCTTTAAATGTGAAACTCTTTTGCATGAATTCACAAATAGATTGTTCAGTCTTTTTGTGCTGACTCTCCTTGAGGAACATGCCAGCCACAAAATGTTAGTGGTTTATAATCCTGATGTAAAATTAACTTAACAGTCATTTTATTATAAGGGACCTCCGGGGCCCAGTGGGCTTACCCGATCACCAAAATTTAATACTGTAAATAAATAAACAATAAATAATTATGCAAGTATGGAATTGATCTGTCTATGTAAGAAAGTGCTTTATGGTTCTCTATCTGATGTCAGGGCAAGGAGCTTGATCCCCTTGCCTGCCCTATGGCAACCATCTGGTCCCTCTCTGTCTGCCTGCGAGCAACAAACATGAAAGCTACAGTATGTCTGCTTACTGGGCATGGGCTGGTGAGCTGATGATGGCCCAGGAAAAGATACGTTGGTGCTTTTTTAAAGGCCTTGACCTCTTATCCCCTCTATTGTGTGAGCCACTGCCACCTTGGGACGTAACTGTTGTGCTGGCTGTGCTCATGGGCAAGCCATTTGAGCCTGTGTGCACAGGTGTGAGATGTTATACCACTCATGGAAGATGTCCTTCTTGGTGGCTGTCATGTCAGCTAGAAGGAACAGTAAGCTCCAGATGCTATCAGTGGAGCCTACTTACCTGGTCTTCCGCAAGGACAAGCTCGTCCTTCAGCCCCACATGAAGTTCCTCCCGAAGGTTTATCAGAGTTTCATCTTAATCAGGTGATGAACTTTCCTGTATATTTTACCAGCCCATCTTCAGAGGCCGACTGCAGGCTCCATATTTTGGACCTGAGGAGAGTGCACACTTACTATAAGGCGCACATGGCTGGAGTTCTGAATGAGGCTCACCAGCTGTTGGTAACATATGCTGAAGCTGCACCTGGCAGACTGGCAGCAAAGTTATAGGTTGGCAGGTTCAATAGCCTGACAGGTAGGGAGCCTCCCAAAGGGCTTAGAGGCAGTGTGGCTCAATTGGAAGCACATCTGCCTCTGGACCAGAAGGTCATGGGTTCTTCTCCCACACCGTGATTGGACTTGTACCTAAAACGCTGGCACCCGAGTGCAGTATTGAGAGGTGCAGTACTGCTGGGATGTGCCATCCTTCAGATGATACGTTAAACCGAGGTCCCTTCTACCCATCCTGATGCTGTCCTGGTGGGTATCCAGGTGGAAGTAAAAGAACCCATGGCATTCTTTGTAAATAGTAGAGGTCATTCCCGGTGTCCTGGCCAACATTCCCCTTCCCAAAAAAAAAGGTTCATGCAATTGTCGAGGCTGTGTGTTGGTGTTGATGTGTGATATGGCCACCACTACATATTCAGTCACTTCACTACCAGTCTAGCATTGCTGTAAAGCACTTTGGGATACACTGTGTATGAAAAGTGCTATATAAAATGCTGATTCTTTTTCTCATTCTACCAGACATACTGCTGCCTTGGTGGCTGCTTCCAGGGGTCATGGTCATGCCCATACATGAGATCTGTAGGGCTGCCACCTGGCAAAAAGCACACACCTTTTATATCCCATTACAGCATCAAGAGCATGTCCAAGTTGTGATGCTACTTTTGGGTCCTTGGTTCTCTAGTCTGTGTTTGCCAAATAGGGATACGAGAACTGCTAGGAATCTGCCAACATGTGGATAGTGAACTGCATCCGCATCCTTACAAATTAGGTTGCTCACCTGTAACCATAATTCTAGGAGTGGTATACAGTTCACATCCACACAACCCACCCGGCCTCCCCCGGCAGTGTGGCACCGGGATCCCTGCTTCCAGTATGAAAAGATCTGATGTCATAGGGCGGAGCCAGAGGATATATAACCTGGGAGATCAGAGGAGCTTAAGCTTGAAGACTTCTGATGAATCGTCCTGTTCTAGGTAACTGCTAAAGTGTGGATGTGAACTGTATGACACTCCTAGAACTACGGTTACAGGTGAGTAACCTATATTTTTTGTTGGTTCCCTTCTAGAAAGAATATTTCACCTGACTTCCCCCTTGATCCACAAGGTGGTGGACAAGGCCAGGAAGGACAAGGCAAGAATGATCTTGGTAGTGGCCTAAACACTTCTGGTACCTTGGTCTTTTGCAGCCTCAGCAGCAGGCCTCTGTGGCAGTTTCCTCTTCACCCAGATCTTCTGACCAGACAACAGTGGAATGTCCTGCATCTGGACCTTCAATCTCTGCACCTCTTGGACTGGTTCCTGAGAAGCTAGAGTTCCAGGCCTTGGATCTCTCGGAAGTTGTGCTACATGTTACGGAGGCCTTCTAAAAGAAGTCGACTCGCTAGTGCTATGCATTTAATGGGTGAGGTTCTTGTGTTTACAGTCATTAGGGTGCCGCGGTCAGAGTGCCAGTCAATTAGAGCACGAGACACGATTTGCGCCATCTCTCTGTGCCCCCTTCCTGAGGTCCCCCCCAGCAGTTGGTATCTTTAGTAAGGAGGTGGTGGGGGACACAGCCCCCCACAAACAGAACAGTCAATTGTGCCAAAATCTGGCGCTCTGACTGCGGTGCCCTAACATGGTGGAACCAGGTTCTCGATATGGAGCCAAGGTGAGGAGCGTGATCCCCTTGCCTGCCCTACATGGAGCATCCTTGATTATCTCTGGTGCCCCCCTCAGTTGAACCTGCAAGTGATTTTAAGGTGCACCTGACAGACATTTCTGATTACCAGGTGAGGCTGTTAAGCTGACAGTGGCTCAGAAGAAGGTGGTCAGGCACTTTTTTAAGGGCCTTTTCCATCTGTCCCCTCTGGTGCACGAACTGGGACTTATTGCTGGTGCTGGATATGCCCATCTGCAAGTCATTTGAGCCTGTGCACAGGTGTGAGATGTCACACCTGTCACTGAAGACTGCATTCTTGGTGTCTATCATGTGTGCCAGAAGGATTAGTGAGCTGCAGGTGCTCTTGGTCAGTCTCCTTATCTGGTCTTCTACAAGGACATGGTCATCTTTCTCCCTCTCCTGAAGTTCCTCCCAAAGGTGGTATCAAAGCTTCACTTTAACCAGATGATTAACCTTCCAGTGTTCTATACCAGTCCTTAGTTGAAAGCCTACCGTAGGCTCCATACATTAGCTCTACCAAGAACACTCTCTTACTATAAGGAATGCATGGCTGGAGTTCGGGGTGATGCTTGCCAGCTGTTCATGACAAACTGCATCTGGCAGAACAGGAGCAGAGTAGACAGTTGGCAGATAAATAACATCCTGCATCGACCTTTGCTATAGGTTGACTGGTAGGGAGCATCCCAGACCAGACATACCACTGCCTCGGTGGTTGCTTTCAGGCATATCCTGATACAGGAGATCTGTAGGGCTGCTACCTGAAGTGAAGCACACGTCTTTTCTCTCCATTACAGCATCAACATTATGTCTCATCGGAATGCTGTTTTTTTTAGGCCTCAGTTCTTCAGTCTCTGTTTGACAAATAGGGGTGCGCATCTTGCTTCCTCCTCCAGAGAACTGCTAGGAGTCTGACGAAGTATGGATAGTGAACTGTATCCCCATCCCTAGAAATATAGATTACTCACCTGTAACCATAGATCTTCCCCAAATTAATTTTCACCATTCATTACTAATGGGTCCTACCGGAGGTCAGGACCCTGCATGGAAAGAAAGAGCACTGCCTCTTTAATTTATTTATTTAGTAGAAATCAGAATTGCAAACCTTTGAGTCAGGGACTCATTTATAAAGGCTCCTCGTCAGGAAACATAGTATACATAAATACAGACTAGTTACATAGAGTACAGATTGACGTAGGGAACACTATACATGTATGTATATAAATACAAGGGATAAAATTCATACGCGAGCAAAAACTCTATACAGGAAAACATTATACATGTATGTACATAAATACCAGGAATACAATTCATAAGAGAGTGTAACTCTGTACAGGTCCTATACAGTGATGTAGCGAAACCATCTAGTACACCAGAGACAGCAATTTGGGTTCTGTTATAAATAAAAATAGGTAGTAACTTCAAACAAACGTGGTGACACTTGGGCAGCCACATGTTCTGCCAGAGCATGAGACAGTGTGTGTGTGTGTGTGTGTGTGGGGGGGTTCCCCAGTGAGGTGGGGAAGCAAACAGCTATGTGCAGTTACAGCTCCGGGTGGTGATTAGGTGTTGCCTAAGGGCAGATTTGAAGGGCCCTATTCTTAGTTGAGATGCGATATCAGAGGGGAGGGCATTACTCCAGGTCGGGGCCCAGTATGGAAGGACCTTTGGGCCAGGGATGTCCTGACCCTGGGCACTTGAAGTGTACACTTGAGTGTGCTCTGGGTGGAGATGGCAGGGACGGAGGGGATGAGGATGGAAATTAGGCCTGGAGGTGCAAGGCCTGCAACAATTTTCTTGGCTAGGAGGAAGGTTTGGTAGCACAACCTTTCCTCAAGGCTGAGAAAATTAGCAAGGTCATATAAGGTACATGTGTGGGTGAGTCTGCTGGAGCCCTTAAGTAAGCGGCAGGCTTTGTTCAGGGACATTTTGATTTTGAGTGTGGTTTTGTCTGCTGTACCATATACCAGGATGCTGTAGTCCACTAGGGATAGCACAGAGGAGGTGATGGCCAGCCTTAGGGCTGCAGGTGGTAGGCAGCTCTTGTGGTGGTACAGTAGGCCAACACACGTGTTTATGGCTGTAGCGAGGGTGCATGTGTGGTCATGAAAAGAGAGAGCAGAGTCGAAGGTGATGTCCAGGTATTTGTAGGTTTTTACGTGCTCGAGGGGAAGGAGGGTGCTAGACAGGACAGTGAGTGGGACGTCCCTGGATTTACTTTGGGAATGCGAGAATAGCATGTGCTTCGTCTTTTTTAGGTTAATTACAAGGCGACGGTCCAGAAACCAGGATGCCACCTGATTAAGAGAGTGTTGCAGGGCACTTTGGAGGTGGGAGGGGGTCTTGTGGGATGTGAAAAGGACTGCGTCTGAGCTGGAGGAATCAACGTTGGGATGGCGCCGCCCACGAGACCAGCGATCTACGTGGCACTAGCAGGTTTCATTTCATTTTTATTTTTTATACTTGTAAACCAGATGAGCAGAAAATGCCCGTTTTCACAGGTGATGAGCCATATCTAAAAAACAGTACAATACATATTGATAACACAGTAATTCAGAGCTAAAAACACTATCCACATAAAAGTGCAAGCACAATACAATAAACGCAAACACAGATACATTCATGCTTGAGTAAAGAGCCACTGTTTTAACCTTTTTTTTAAAAACATGGTACAGAATTACTTTCAACAATTTCAGTAGGAATCTTGTTAAAAAAAAAAAAAAAAAGGTTAGTGCTCTAAATAATAAAGATCTCTGCCCAGTAGTCTTTCTGAATAAGGGTACTTTAAAGGGACACTATCAACCTGTTTTTCATCATATTATTTCTAGTTAAAACCTACATTTATGATTGCTTACCTTCTCTAACATTCATTGATGTTGCTGTTTGTTTTGTCTGTCTCCTTGTTTAGTAGAACTGAAATGCATGATAATGTATATTTATAAACAACTTTGTTTTGTTTCAAATCCTGAATCTATTCTTCTTGAATACTTCCTAAACATTAGAAACACCCCCAAATGGTGCAGTCACTTATGAGGCAGCAGCCACCTAAACTTCCACTGCATCATGAGTGGCTAAACTCTATTGGAGGTGTTCCCAAGTGCAGGAAAGATGCAGTGGGAGTTGATCAAGGAATGTAAACATACCTGTTTTTGTGTGGTAACACCAGTATGGTGGGCAGTCTGTTTCACTTTTTAAAAGAAAACAAGAATCAGAATCAAACTACCAGCTACATTAGCAGTCTTTTCAGAATGTTAGCAATCATAAAATGTGTTTTTTAAACAAGGGTCACTTTGAGGCCTAAAGGGGTTGACAGTGTCTCTTTAAAGGTAGATGTAAACTGGGACCTGGCAGAGAGAGCATTTAAAGCCCTAGGAAACATTAGGGAAACAGAGGGAGGGAGGGAGGAGTCCCAATTTTACTTTATATAAAAAAAATACCCGTTTTAAAGCAAACTTGATGATCAAAAGATAACGAGTAAGATAGATCATATACAGTAGATCAGATCGGTGAGATCGATATGGCATATTTAGCCAAAATCTCAGAGCAGAATGATATGTAACTTGAAAACAATTTAAAGCACTACTACTAGAGGAAGTATATATTAGAATACCATAATCTAACACTGAGAACAGAAACTATGGACCAAAAGTTTTCTAGATTCGAGAGTCAGAAATTGCTTGATCCGATATAGAGAACCCAACCTTTGATGTAAGATTTTCCTTAAATTTTGAATATGTAGCTAAAAAGTAAACTGACGATCTAGTATTACTCCTAAATACTTGAAAACTGAAACACAAGTTCGATAACATTACCCTTATTATCAATGATGGAAGGAAGATTAGAAGTTATTTTCTTATTACGGGAAAAAAAAATTACCTTTTTTTTTTTTAGGATTAAGTACCAAATGATTTATCAATAACCAGTCCTGCAGATGCCCAAAATCAGTCTGAAGACTAGAAAGGGCAATCTCAGGACTTGAACTGGAGCAGAATATAACAGCGTCATCTGCGTAAAGGATCATTTCAGTTTGAATACAGATACTGGGGGCAGAATTCATATAAAAGGAAAAGATGAGTGGTCCCAGGATTGAGGCCTGGGGAACACCACAAACAGAAGAAATAGTCTGGGAAATAGCTGAACCAATAATTGTCCTATGATATCTATTACATAGGTAATTTCATACCACCTGGTAACCTCCCTGGAGAACTGTAATTCCTGGAGAACACCGGGAAGAAGGTCAGATTCAACCAAGTCAAAGGCCTTGGTTAGGTCCACGAACAGGGCCACACGTGAGTGTCCTCTATCAAGTGCACTGTGTATGCTGCCCGTGAACCCCACCAAGGCCGTTTTGGTATTGTAACCTGGCTTAAACCCATGTTGGTTACTAAAAAGAGAATATTTCCCAAGAAAAGCCAGGGTTTGATCCATCACAATTTTTTCAATAATTTTTGAAATGGGTTAAAAAAATCGATATTGGTCGATAATTTGAGACAGAGGATGGACTTCCGCTCTTAAAAATCGGTTTTATCGTAGCTAACTTCCAACTGGAAGGAAAAACATTATGACACAGTGAGAAATTGAAAATATGGGATGAAGGATATGCAAAGCAGTTAATACCTAATTTAATAATCCTATAATCTACCCCATCATGGCCCTGGAAAGGTTTTGGATTGTTTTTCAGAATATGTTTCTTAACATAAGATGCAGTAACATACTTAAAATAAAACTTTGGACTAGTATCAGTACTAGCATCCTCAGGCATAGTACCATTATCTGGAATTATGGGAGTTCTATAGGGACCAAGATTCCCAAAATGTTTATTAAAAACATCCGAAACAAGGGAGGGGTCACTAATATTCTGCCCATCCTGAAAAATAGTGGGGACAAATTTTTTTTTTTTTATCTTCCCATCATTTTATTCAAAAAGTCCCAGGTTTTTTGGGGATTACCCATATATTTCCTTTGTCCATTTAAACAAAAGGTGACTTTAGCTTTCCTAATTTCAGATTTACATTTGTTTCTGAGTGTCTTATACTCTTGCAGAAAAACAGAATTTTGTGTAACCCTATACTGCTTCCAACATTTATCTCGTTTTCTCATCAATTGAATAATATCCCTTGTCACCCATTCATGTTTGTGAGATCTAATTCTGATTTTCTTTAAAGGAGCGACTTTATTAACTATAGCATTATGGGTAATGCAGAAAAAAATCCCACATAACATCGGTGTTAGTACTTGAAAAGAGAGGATACCAATCTATTTCATTAAACAAATGTTTTGTTTTCAAAGGGGTTAACTTAGCAAAAATATTCCCACATTCAGTATACTTGGGGGGCCCTCTAGGTACCCTAACTGACCATTCACATTTAATGGGGTGATGATCACTCATGATATCAGGCATAACCTCCCAATTAATTATCCTTTCTGCGTGAGTGGCCATAATCCAATCAAGAACAGTCCCTCCACCTAATCTATAGTTAGGCCTAGTAACTTCCTCAATTAATTGCTTAACACAGAGGTCAGCCAGTATTTCTCTAACTTCACTTTTCAAACTTTGGTCCCAACTACAATTAAAATCACCCAGGGTAATCCATTATCTATTTATGGGCAGGATATTTCGAAATGAGATTAGTAATTCAAGACCCTGGGATATTCTTCGCGGGGGAAAATAAACAGTGCCAAGGGTCAGATGTTTACTTTGTCCTAAAATCAAATCTATTGAAATCCTGTCACACCCTGAGTTTCCCAAAGGATGATCCAAAACAGCAAAATCAAGTTTCCTGTGTATAAACCTTAAAACTCCCCCTCCCCTCTTTCCCAATCTATCCTGTCTAATTAAATTATAACCAGGAAGATAAATCTCGGGAATCCTTTATACCACCATGCAACCAGGTTTCAGAAAGGGTAATGACATCAAAAGAATGGAGCTGGGACCGTGCTACAAAGTGAATCCACTTGGAAGGCAAGCTCTGAACATTTAAATGTATGATCTTAAGTGTGGGGGATACTGAGCCTGTGTAAGAATTCACTTAAAAAGAAACCGGTTCATCCCCTTGAAACATACTAGGCCCAGGATGGGGATGCACCGTGCCTGACATAAGCAATAACAACATCAATACCCTTTTATAGTTTGTCCTGTTATCATATTTTTTCTCCCTCTTAGTGAGAACCTTTATCAGTTTATACACAGGATGACTGAGTTGTAAACTGGGAGCAGGACAAATCCCAAACAATGAACTATTAAAATCCCACAATGAAGAACTAATTTCTGAAAGACCCTCCCAGTTACAGCCATTTTCTAAGCTTGTGCAATATGAGCAAGAATAAAACAACTGAAAGCTACTTTTACTTTCAGAGGGAAAACTGATTAAAATTGGATATAAAGAAATTAAATTACATAGCTTATCATTTTGAAACACATATTAAACCCTAAGCAAGTATACAATCAAATACCTAACTTTCAGCCAAAACAACATAAAATCACATCTATAATCAAAGCAGCAAGGCGTCCTCCAAGTAATAAAGGCAAGCACCAGTAACTGATGCCGACTCCTCCCAACATTCAGTTGTTTTTTCCACCACCGAGGAAGGATCCTGCATGGGAAGACTGTGCTTCAACTGCGTCACGTCTTGGCCACAAGTGTAGCGGTGCCGTTCAGCGCTGGAGGTTTTCTGTTTTATTTTTTTATTCCCTCAGTGCCGGGTGTTGTTCATTCCTGTTTTATTTCTTTTTCGCACTACAGTATGTCAGGGTTGGGGCGTCATCGAAGTCTAAATGATCGGAAGTTGCCCCCATGTTCTGGTGCCCCTGCTAAAACTACATAACGGTATCGGACCCCCATGACCATTGTTTCTCTTGTCTGGTTCCCCACCACACAATGGATGAGTGCATCACCTGCTTCTCTATGGACTTCCGTACCCTCGTTATACATGCAGGGCTGTTGGGTAGAGATGCCCAACTTTTTTGGGGTTTCACCATACTCGAGATGCCAAGACAAGATCTTTGGGCTACACCCCTGAGCCCCCCCCCCAGCTCTATAAGAGCAAGCAGGGAAAGGACCCTTCTGCACCTCAGCTTGCTGGGGCAAGGGGTCACAGCGAGGGGTCAGTGGGGAGGCAGTCTTACTTCAGGAGGGTGGTAGGTCACCCCTCACAGTCCGATGCCTCCTTGGAGGCCTGGACGACCCAGAGGTGGAGTTGCTGCTGTACACGGGCTCTTCTCGGGAGTTCCCCTTAAGACTGCAGTCAGCTCCTCCTTGAGCTTCCACCTCTGGTGCTGGTGAGCGGGACAGAGTTGATGGCATATCCGGGTCCCCTTCCGATGCCGCCCTTGGCACCAGAGTGTCCCAAGTTCGGGAAGTGGCCCAATTGGAGGTCTCCCTGGTCTTACCTCCCATTTCGAAGGATGATGACCGGGATGACTGACTGGGTTTCAGGCTCTGCGGATTCGGCTCGGATGTCTCTAGGGCCTGATGGACTTTCTAGGCCGGTGTCTCTGTCGGCAGACTGTGCAGTGGTCATTGCCACCTCTCTGGACACCTCTGGTGCTGAGGGACTCCTTCCACAGTTTCTGTGAGCAGTGGTGCCATATCTGCCACTGTTTCCATTGGTGGCACCGAGGAAGGCACTGCTGCTGTAGTCGGTGCCACATCTTTTAGTGGTGCCAATTCTGGCGCCGATTCTGCTGCAAAGGCTAAGACTGGGACTAGCTTGGGATCAGGGGTGCTCCCATTGGCCAGACCCACTGTGATCTGGGTTCTGGCTGATGATGATAACCCTCAGGAGGACTCCCATTCCTCACTAGGGAGGAGCGGGGTTACTCCTCCTAAAGCGGTCAGCCCGGATTCGTCGACTGGGCCACCTCAGAGGGACAGATCCTGTTCTCTTGAGGAGGGTTGGTAGGATTGGATCTGGACTGCGACCTTCTTGAGGCTCCTTTCATGGTGCTTAGTGGGGTTGCGGTTCGGACATGTCCTTGCCTTCCCTCCTCTCGGAGAAGGGATTCTGCAGTGGGTGGGAATGGGAGCCTTCCAGAGGACCTTGCACAGCTTCAGCCTCCCCACTTGGGGGTTTTCCCTCAGGAGCAACCCCTGGTCCATCCCTCGACAGCTGGACACACCGGGATGGAGCGGTCTGTCAGGTCATCCCCTGGTCAGGGCACTTCTGTGCAACCTCCTAGCTCTGGCAGAGGATCATCCGGGTGTGGCCAGGCTGTCCCTCCTCTGGTAACTCTGCCACCTCTTCCCCCCACCTTTCCAGGGTTTCTCGGCCCCGAAGGCCCTCTTACTTGGGAACAATTCAGAGTTGTGGCGACTGCTTTCCCTTGTTATCTTAGGGCCATCACCGAGGTCATCTTCAGACCTCAAACATCTCCAAGCTCTGAATTGGACTCATCCTCATCTTCAACTTCCCCCATGGAAGAAGAGGATTCCCCATGACACATCTCTGCTGTTATAGACCTTGCATCCTATGGCGGAGATGATGGAGCACCATTTAACTCACTTTGTCTGATGAAATCCCGATCGTGTGATGCTGTCATTATTGTGTGAATGCAGCACAGACAGTTTGGCCATTCCTCCCTGGCCAAGGCCATTGAGGGAGGCATCACACGCCTTCTGGCAATGTTCCGCCGCCCCTTCTGCCCCTAGGGATTGTATGCTCAGGTACTGCACATCAGCAGGTTTGCCATGTGCCATGCCACAGCCTTCTTCAAGACTGGTATTCCTACATACCCAATCTGGGTGCTGTCGCCTTTCTCACGACTGCCCCCCTGACACGGACTCTGCAGAGTTCAACCGATGGGGAAGGAAGGTGTTTGCTTCTGCACACCTCCTTCTGTGGATTCTGTCTCATCAGGCACACCAGGTGTCCTACACTAGGCACATCTGGACTCTGCTGGGACAGGTCCTCACATCACTACCTAACAGGAACCCAGGCAAGCTATTCGCCTATCTGCGTAAGGCCTGGAGCGGCAAGACACCTCTCTAGGGCAGTCTGCGACACCAGTGAGGTGGCTTCCAGACTGGTAGGGTCCTCAGTCTGCATTAGGCAGACTGCGTGACTTTGCCTATCCAGGTTGCAACCATGGTCCAGCGTAGGGTGGTATCCTCACCTTTCTGGGGGGCCTATTTCTTTTCTCGCAGGGCATGGCAGGTTCTATATGGGCATATTCCCTCTCCCAGTTCTAGGTAGTGCTCACCGACGCTGTCAAGTCTGCAGACCTTTCCAGGCCTGTGATTGGCCCCCTCCTCCTGTGGTTCCCCCCCCCCCCGGCAGGAGGCTGGGGGAAATGTTTTTTTCCTCGGGGTCTGCCATCTTGGTACTCGGACCCATCAGTAAAGATTAATTGGGGGAAGATACGGAAATTACGTACTTACCGTTATTCTTGATCTTCCCAAATATCTTCACCATTCATTACACCCGCCCACCTTCCCTGTAATTAGACGCTGGGCAGTGCTGCCTCTTTCCCTCTCCCCCCCCCCCCGGGATGAGAGTCAGGGAAAGGGTCAGTTTCCAGGCAAACCCTGAGGCCTTTATATTGCATCATGCTGGCTTCCTTTAGAGCCCTTGGGTCTACTGTGATGGCTTCTCATTGGGATCTGCCTCTGGCTTTCAGCCCTACTCTCTCTGGAGTCGAACCTTCTTTCCTCTCAGCCTGGCTGAGCTACCCTGCAACTGTGTCAGACAAGATTGTTCAATCTCAAATGTTCTCTTGATCCTGAGGACAGAAATGGTCCTTTGCCAGGTGTGGGGTTGTCGTGTTTTAACACTCTGGTTTGACTAGTCTGAAAGGGCGCAAAGGTCCACATCTGTGATCCCTTTTAAAAAAAACAAAAAGGGGGGAGGGGGGCAAATTGCTCAAAGAGGAGGAAGGTAAGAATGAATAGAAGACCAGGAGGTAAGACTTACTTTTTATGTAACAAACAGAATTTGCTACAAGGGAAAGGGAGTTCTGCTTCTTCAGGAATTCTTCTGCAAACCCTCCCTTTAAATTCTAGGAAGAAAGGGCGGCCTTCTAAGCCTCTGAATACTCCCTCCCACTTATGATCTTCTCCTCCTCCTCCCTTTTCTCTTTCTCCTCCTCCTTTCTTAGCCCTCTCCGTGGACCTCCAACTTCTTGGAGCTCAACCCTCAAGACAGCTCTTAAACCTGACCTCGAGTCAGGAGACCCCTAGGTCCCTTCTCATTCTCAAGCATTAAAAGGAGAAAGGCAGTGGAGGGAGAGCGGGGAGAGAAAGATATCCTCAGGAGGTAGTTGGTCATTTCCTTTTTCTATCTTCCTTCTTTCTTTTCTATCTTTTGATTGTTTTTATTCTGCCTTGGGCTGCCCAGTGTTCTGGTCACCCCTTCCCCCTTTGTTGTCCCTCTTGGCTGAAACCCCCACCTTTTCAGACAACTTTATATTCCCCCCCCCCCCCGTCATTCAGGCACCCTGGCCCTCTTCTATCACTATCCTTCCTTTCTTCCTCACCTGACTGACAGAACTGAGAGTTGGAAGGAGTCGGCCTTGGTTACTGGCCAACCCGCAAGCACCATGTAGATCGCTGATCTTGTGGGTGGTACTGTCCCAATGTCGACTCCTCCAGCTCAGAAAAAATTAAAGAGGTAGTGCTCTTTTTCTTTCTGTGCAGTGTTCTGACCTCCAGTAGGACCCATCAGCAATGAATGGTGAAGATATTTGGGAAGATCAATAATTACAGTAAGTACCTAATTTTCATTTCTAGGAGTGGTATACAATTTGCATCCACACAATCCACCGTCCTCCCCTGGCAATAGTGTACCCAGATTCCTGCTTCCAGGGTGCAAAGATCTGACGTCATGGGGCTGAGCCAGAGGATAGATTGCCTGGGTGGTGGGAGGAGCTTGAGCTTGAAAACATCTGACAAATTAAACTTTTCTACAAAACTGCCAGAGTGTGATTGTGAACTGTGTACCACTTCTAGATCTACAGTTACAGGTGAGTAACCTATAATCTTCTTTGAGGATAGCTCTTTCATCAGGCCATACCTATGGAACGTATAGCTGCCAGGTGCTAGGACCACACAGAAACTTTTTCAAGCAATCAGCCAGGGGCCATCTACAACGTCAGACGTCAGCGTCTACATTGAACAGACTTGTTGGACCACTGTGGAAATGCCACTACAGTAGCCTTGGGCTTTTGTTTTTCTACCTTAGAAAAGGGATCACTATGAGAATTATCTTCAGTTACCTGTATGTCGTCAGAAGAACTGACAAAACTTCCATTACTGCGAGTACGGAGATTAGATCTATGCAAGAGATTCCCACTGTGTCTGTCTGTTGACTGGGCCTAAACCACAGTGTGAAAGCCTTTGAAATTTGCCAGGCCTTCAATTTTGCAGCCAGGCGATGCCATATAGGGGCTCTGGAGAAGTTTATTCTCCAGAAAACAGTAGCTAGGAAGGAGCTAAAGCAGAAGACTGTGGCAGTGCAGGCTCCATCAACTGAATCATGGTCATCGAAGTCCCAGGTAAAGGCATTCGGGAGTCACAAGCACTGGCACAAAGACAAGGAGAAAGTCTCCTTGGCACATTCCTGATCACCCCTCTGTTCCTCAGGTACGACCTCCACTTCAACGCCGTCTGCTCCAACAGCGGCATCACCCCCCCCCCGGCAGTAAACACAGCGTCAATATCCGAGATGCAGCCTCCCCCGTTGACTCCTGTCAGGTCCTGCTATCGCACCCATCGACCACACGGGTGATGACACTCGGGTAGCTCTCTTATCCTTCTCGGATATAAGATGCATACTGCCTAGCTTCCCTGTTCCAGGGGGCCCGTCGATGGGCCTGTTACTAACCCCCTTCGATGCCGCAAGGTATTCCCTTGCCACAGCCACCTGCTATGCTGCCACCAATGTTGCCATCATGCTCCCTCCTCGCCGTCAACTCTGTCAACAAAAATGAGTCTGATCCTGATCTCATGATTCAGGATGAGACTGAGGATTGTGCTGAAAGTCCATATGAAAGGGGCACTAGCTCCACTGTGTCTACTTGCAGTGAGGACTCTGTGATCAGCAACACACCATGGTCCCCACCAGAGGATCCTGCTTTCTTCACCATGATGCAGCAGTTGAAAGCTGCCATGGAATTTGCCCTGGAGAAGCAGGAGGCTACCAAGAAGAATTTAATAGAATATTTTTTTTCTTTAAACAGAATTCTTGAAATAGCCTGTGTCTCCTGCCATTGTGGTCCCTCCTCTGCTTCCAGTCTTAGAGGATGCCACCTTTACTGCTTGGTAAAGACCAAACAACATCCCTGCTGTCCCCAGGGAGGCAGATAAAATGTATACAGCCCCTTCTGGGAAACCTTTCTATGCCACACAGCCTGAGATTAATTTAGTGGTCATTAATGCTGCCGATGATAGATCTAGAGCATTTAGAGCACCTAAGCATCCCAGCTCCCTCCCTCCTGATAAAGAGTGTAGGAGGTTGGATGTAATAGGCAAGAGCACATATGCCTCTGCATCACTGGGCCTTTGCATTGCTAATTATCAGGCCCACATGATGAAGTATCAGAACACCCTCTAGAGGAAGGCTAAGACAGCTGCACAAGCTTTGCCTGGGGGTACTCCTAAACAAGAGCTATTAAAAGCTCTTATGGCTGGGGCTGCTGTGGGCAAGCATTTGCTCCGCACTGCCTGTGATGTCTCAAATGCTTCTGCCAGAGCTGCGGCTTCTGGCATCTGTCTCAGGAGATACTCATGGCTTAGAGTGGCAGGCTTTGCCAACAGTGTGCAACAGTCCATTCTTAATGCCCCATTTCAAGGGCATAAATTGTTCGATCCCGCAGTCTAAGAGACTCTTGACAGCTCTTCAGGCCTTAGGCAAGACTTTGAAGTCAGTGCATTCCCTTTATCATACCCATCCCAGAGTTAGGAGCAGGGGTCCCTTTCATCCATTTTGTGTTAGACACCGTGTGGCCAGCAGATAGCAAGACAGGAGCAAAGGAGCAGGGGCTTGCCATCCCCCACTACAAGCCAGGTGCCCATTCAAAAGCTCCTAGAGGTAGTGGCGCTTGGGGAGCCACCACCATCGGCTCCGCCTGATTCCTCATACACCTCCAACTACCTTTACCTCCAGGTGTGGTTGTAGGGGGGTCGCCGGTCATGCCACTTAAACTGGTGGAAAGAAGTGACTGCAGATGTGTGGGTTCTGGAAATCATAGAAAAAGCCATGCTCTGGAACATCTGGAGAACCCTTCAGATCATCCCCCGCTTGTCACAACATATCTTCCAGGGCATTTGCCCTGTTGTTGGAGGAAGTGCAGACTCTGCTTCAGAAACAAGCCATAGAACCTGTGCCTCTAGAACAGAGAAACAGGTTTTTAATCCTGGTACTTCATTGTCCCAAAGTGGATAGGAGACCGAAGGCCTATTCCTGGTCTCAGGGATCTCAGCTTCTTCATAGAATACAAGAAGTTCAGAATGGTCAGTTTGCAGGGTCTGTTCCTGTTACTGCAAACAGGAGATTGGACATGTTCCCTCGATATGAAGAATGCATACCTCCATATCAAAATTTGGAAGCATTACAGAAAATACCTGAGGTTCCTGTTCGAAGAGGAACATTACCAATTCAGAGTGTTGCCCTTTGGCTTGTCTTCTGCACCTCAAGTCTTAACCAAATGCTTGGCAGTAGTGGCAGCAGCCCTTTGCATGGAAGGCCTGTATGTTTTCCCTTACCTGGATGATTGGCTATTGAAAGCCCATTCCAGGGACCAGTTGCTGAAGACCTTAGCTCACAGTGGACAGCTATTTGATGCTCTAGGGGTGACAGTTAACGTATCAAAATCTGTGTTTTGACACCCTGCCAGTGATGGCAGTAAATAGGGGGCAGTCCTGGACATGGCCCAGCGCTTGGTTTTTCTGCCACTGAACAGAGCCGATGATCACCTGATTTACCCAAGCACAATTAGTGCACAATCAGGCTGCACATGCACATGCCCTGTGTACCCTGAGAGTCCGGTTGAATCAGCTCACAGACGACACTGAACAGATAGTTCTAGTCGTGTCTCCTGTATGAAAAGTGCTCAAGTGATGAAACCCAGCAGTTTGCTCAGAGAGGTTCCATTCTTGATTCCCTTCTCTCTGCAGATCCTCACCATGGATGCTCTGGGGATAGGCTGGGGAGCACACTTAGTTCCTCACCAGACTCAAGGCATGTGGAATCCAGTGGAGAGCACCTTCCATATCAATGTTCTGGAAGTAAGGGCTGTTCTGTACAGACTCCAGATCCTCGGTTAATCCAGATGTACAATGTCAGTGTGATGCGCCACAGCAACAAAGGGGGACTCATTCTTACCCGTTGTGCCATGAAACAGATAGTTTGACACTGGGCTATGGAACCCGGTCTAGAACTATGAGCAGTACATGTTTCAGATGTCCAAAAGGTCCTAGCAGACAAGCTAGGCAGGTCACACTGCAGGATGCACGAGTGGGAACTGCTGACTTCAGTGGTCGACAGCCTATTCGAAAGATGGCGTTGTCCAGATTTGGACCTTTTTGCATCCCCACACAATGCAAAACTGCTGCGTTTCTGCTCGATCAGTCCAGGACCTGGAGTTTTTTTGCGTGTCACATTGTCCGTCTCTTGGAAAGGGAAGTTTCTGTATGCCTTCCCTCCAATCCCTCTAATCCAGAGAGTACTACTCAAGCTGCAAATGGAGGGGGCAACTCTGATACTCCTTGCTCCCCTATGGCCTCATCTTATCTGGTTTCCTTTACTGCAGCAGCTAGTGGTGGAACCCCCAGTTCTTCTTTCCCTGTGCAAGGGTCCATATGTCACAGGAACAAAGAACCCTGGTATATCCAGACCTGAAATCTCTCCATCTACATGCATGGCTCCGGAATACATAGCCATAGCTTGTTTTGGGGTTTCCGAAAAAGTGGTGGATGTTCTGCAGACTGCTAGAAAGCCACCATATTCACTTATTCTGTGAAATGGAAGTGGTTTGCTTTGTGGGCTACTTCTCACCACCAGGATCCGTTCACCTGTCCGGTTAATCAGGTTATATAGTACCTGCTGTCCTTATCAGATTCAGGCCTGCAGTATTCCTCTATCAAACCTCACCTGGCTGCTATATCGACTTTCCATGTGCCTATAGAGGGCCATATGGTTGCTCAGCTGGAGGTGGCCCTTACGTTCTTGAGAGGCATTTTGCATCTAAAGTCTTCCGTCCAAAATCTACAAAGCTGGGGACCTGAATTAGATGTGCTGGCTATGGTTTAGCTGTACTATAAGACTTACTTTCAGAAGCCTATAGGCTTCAGCCACTGAAACTGTTCACTGTCAGTACTGCTTGGTACTCATTCCTTAGGTGTGGTCTGATGAGAGAGATGTCCTCGAAGAAGGTAAGAGTTATGCGCTTACCGTAACAGTAGTTCTTCGAGATTATCTCTTTCATTGGGCCATGCCGTCCCACCCACCTTTCCCCTTGTGGGCCTGCAACACTGGGTTTGCTGCATCTGTCTTCATTTAACATCTGTCTAGCCCTCTGCCTCGCCTGGTTCGCAGGGTGCTGGGTTCTCTCCTAGTGCCCTATAGGGAGGTCCTCCAAATATGATCTTTGGTGTGGAACTGAGCAGAGGAGGTGCCACCCATGTTTATGTACGTGCTGACATCTGATGTCATTGTGGGCGACCCTTGGCTGACTACTTGCTAAAGTTTCCATGTAATCCTAGCGCCTGGTGGTTATAAGTTCCATAGGTGTGGCCTGATTAAAGAGATCCCCTCGAAGATCTACTGCTGCGATAAGTACGTAACTGTTCTTTTTCTCTGTACCTTTCCTCCTCTACCACTAATTCAGAAGGTCCTTAACAGGCTCAGACAGGAACTAGACAGAATGATTCTGGGACAGACTGCATGCGCAGTGGTAACACTACCGCTTCTGACACTGGTGACCTGGGTTTGTGAGTGAGTCTGGGTCATCGGAGGGCCGGCCGGGCAGAGGATGGCTGAGCATCCAAGGGATGCTCACCTCCTTCAGGCAGGGAGGGTGGATGGCCTTTTGTGCAGCACTGCCAGCTTAGTGACCACAGATGAAAGTACAAGTCAGAGCCATGGATCTGGGAGGATGACGTCGATCTGCAAAGGCCTCCAGGCATCAGTGGTGGGACAGAAAACAAGGAAATACCCTCCGATGCGCAAGATGCCTTCCGTTGCTCATCACAGGTTCCACACCGCCAACTATGCTCTCCGCCTTACCAACTGAAAAGTCAATTCCGCTGGGGGCTTACGAGGCTTTGCTCCCAGCGGCCCTTCCTATGGGGGGGGGTGGTATTTGTAGGGGAACACGTGAGGCACAAAGTCCAGGGGATGGTGGATGATGGGTCTGGGCAGGCAGTGGGACAACAGGGGCCAGTGAAGCAACAAGAGGCAAAAAGTATAGTAAATAAAAAAAAAAAATAAATAAATAAAGATTCTGTTTGCACCCTTTCTGCATAATCAGATCTGCCTTCTGCTACTGTGGGAACTGAAAGAGACTCAGTTTCCACTGTCCCTTCAGCCATGCCTTCTGTTCCAATAAAATGGCACACTGCAGCATCTGGGCCTCCCATCCCCACAGTTCCATGCCTGTCTCCTGAGGCCTGGGTTTTCTCTCAATTCAGTGTCTCAGCTGAAGTGTCAACTGTTTTGCTTGTTGCAAGGAGACTTTCCATCATGCACACCTACTACCTGAAGAGGAAGCAGTTTGCTCTGCATTACCAAGCAGCATCCTCAGACCTTTCTACTTGCCCTGTTCAGAGGGTACTGGACTACCTTCTCACTCTATCTTAATCAGGATTGCAGTACTCTTCAGTTAAAGTTCATCTGTCTGTCATTTGGCTTTTCCAAGTCCTCACTGGGAACTAGACTGTGGCCCAGGTGGATGTTGCCTGTAGGTTCCTGAAGGACCAGTTTCATGTGCCTCTCCATTCAGCGAGCCTGTTTCAGTTTTGGACATTTATAGTCCGCATTCTTCTGTGACATGTAGTTTTTGTCCTGAAAGGCTTTATCTCTTTGTCGCTGTTACCTCAGCCAGGCATGTATCTGAACTGTAGACCTTAGTTAATGAATCTCCTTTTCTGGTATTTCACAGGGATAGGGTACTGTTGCACAGTCACCTTAAATTCTTGCCTAACATGGTGTTTGATTTCACATGAAAGTAGCCTTTATTTGCCTGTATTCTTCCCTTTCCTCAGAACTTGAGTGAAGTGCTATTGTACTCTTTGAACTTCAACAGAATCCTTCAGTTCTACCTGGACCGTACCAAGGACTGTACTCAGTTGTTTGCATACTTTGGCACTGACACCAGAGGTAAGCCAGATTCCAAACAGTGCCTCTCCAAATGGTTCTCCTCCCATATCTTGTTCTGCTACAGGCTGTACTGTTGTGAGGCAGAACACTAGGGGTATGGAAGCATCAGTTGCCTGTTTTAGATCCGTCTCAGCCACTGACATTTGCAAGGCTGCCATCTGGAACTGGATCCATACTTTTACAAAGCATTACTTTCTGATTTAGTCTCCCAATGGAGAGCTGGGTTTGAATTGGTTGTCTTGCAAAGCTTGGTCTCCATAGGGGTCAGTCCACTGTTTGCAAGCCTCATGGTTGGTATTGGTACTGCTTGGGTAATTGTACATTTTATTTAGTCTCTACTGAAATACCCTCAAAGAAGATGGATTCAGTACTTACAAGTAACAGTAGATCTTTGAGAGGATCTCCATAGAGCCATACTGAACTTTGTAATATCCGCCATTCTCCTGGTGTGGCCGACCTTTGCCTTCAACTACTTGGCAAGGCACTGCCTATTAAGTATTAAGTTGTTTATATCAGTTTCTCCACTAGCTGTGTGGTGGCCGGTGTTTGCTTTGTTCTCCTATGAATGATTGGTGGGGGCCGCCCTAGTCCTGCTGTTGGTGTGGATGCTTGGAACTGTGTTCAATGGCAGAACTGAAGCGGTTAGGCTTGCCCTGCATTATATAGGTGATGCTATGTGCTGACAATATGTTCACGTAGGCACATCAGTATAGGTTGCCCTGTCATGCAAAAGTTTCCCATAAAGTCTTGATGTCAATGTCTTACAGTACAGTGTACTATATTATAGCTGTATGGAGAGCTTTTCAAAGATCTACTGTTCTAGGGACATGGATATGTTGTTCATCCACACTATCTGGCAGGTTCCTTGCCGCTTTAAATCTTGCTGGAAGGTCTTCAAGCTGGCTCCTCCCACCCATCCGGGTGGTAAAACTCTCGGCTCCGCCCCATGACGCCAGATCTTCCTTACTGCTTGGAAGCTCAGGTTCCCTCCTTAGCACTCTGCGTTTTTTGACTGGTTCCTGATTCTTCAGTTCGTCTGAATTTAGTTTTGAAGTTTTTGAAAACTTCGGTCTTCTTTCCCTCGCGGCTGCGATGGACAATTTGTTTCCCGGCTCTCGGAGGCACCCGAGCGGGCGGAATATCTCCAGGACTGTTCCACAGTCCACGTGCGTATACTGCCTCAACTTGGGCCATGATCCACAAGTTTGCGAATTGTGCTGCGCCCTTTCGACCAGCGCCCTGGAGGATCATGCAGCCCATTTTGGTCTTGGGCGCCCCGAGGATTTTTCCGAGCCGGTAAAATCTTTAGAGGCTCGTCGGGCGGTGTCCGCGTCGGCTGTCTCGGCTGAGCAGCTCGATATCTCTACCTCCCTGGAGGAGGCGGCGCCCTCCTCCTCAGTCGTGGCATTTGTTCCGCTCTCTTTGAGTTCCTCTCATTCGGCTTCGTTCAAGGGCTTCGCCCAGTCCCTTTCCTCGAAGGAAGGGGCCATTGGGACACCTCTCAGCCCAGGTCAAGTGAGTCGCGGTAAGTCCCATCGTTGGCTGTTGCGGGAGCCGGGAGGTCCCTTCTCCTGACTGCCGACCTTGACTTCGTCGAGGTTGTGGCTCAGGCCGCTGGCTTCCACGGTGTCCCCAAGTAGGGCCAGCTAGCCAAGACTCCGGCCGACGTTGTCGAGTTTTCTCTCGACCCGTCACCCGGGCGGTCGACTGCAAGAGCCGTCATCCCTTCGCCGGTTTCCCCGGTGGAGGCCGAGGTTCTGCCCGCACCTCTGGGGCGGCAGTCCTCGGTCATTCTGTCCAAGCCGAGGGAAGAGTGGGTTTCCCCCGCTCCTTCCCAGACCCACCCTCGGTTTTGCCGAGGATCTGGGTCTCGGTCTCAGTCCTCTTCTCGGTCAAGCCACTCCCGCCGACTTCGCGTTCAGGTCGGGCACCGAGTTAAGTGGCAACACCGTTCCTCTTCGTCTCCCTCCTCGGATGAGGAGAGGCTTCGACGCAGATGGCGTCGACGTTACGAGGAGTTTATGTGGCAGCAGTTGCTGTTGTCCGGGAATCAATTGACTCCCATTCATTCCCCATTTATCAAGCAGCTGCCGCCAGAACGGCCGACGCAACTGCTCGCTGCAGTCAAGGTGCCCATTTCTGGGCCGATTGTTCGACCAAATCTTGCTGCCCCACCGATTGTGGTGGAACCTCGGTCAGGTCACGACCTGTCCCGCAGGTTGTCGGTCACCCTCACTCCTGCCCACCCTCGGCGGGTGAAGAGTGGCTCAGGCCTGAGGCAGCTCTTTGCAGACCCTTCGGAGTCCGACAATGACTCCTCCATGTTCCCCAGATGGGAAGGCCCGGAGTCCTCCCTGGACCGGTCTTTGGATGACAGCCCATCGTCCTTCCTGGGTCTGCTTAGGCTCATCTCGGAGTTCACCGGGATGCAGCTCAAACCCGTGTCCAAACGGGTCTCTTATCCCCTGACGGAGATCCTAGACCGAGGGGGTTCACCCTCGGAGGCCTTTCCGGTGGTTGAGGCCATCGTCGGCCCAGCCTTGGAGCTTTGGCAGTGGCCTACTTCCTGTCCTGGCGCCTGGGCCAGGATGCACAGGAAGTATGCTGTCCCTATCGGTTCTTTGCCCGGTTTTTCAGAGCACCCCTCCGCTGAGGGGTTAGTTACCAATAATGTCTTCCAGCATTCAGTGAACGCTCGCGATGTGGATAGGCCCCCTGACAAAGAGTCCAAAAGGATGGACTATGTCGGGCGTAAGGTTTACACCGCGTCCTCCCTAGGCCTCCGACAGGCCAGCTCGGCCGCACTGATGGCACATTTCTCCCACGCCCTCTTGGGCTCCCTGGATGAGGTGCTCCCTCATCTCCCGGCTGACCTGCGGACCACAGTCCGGCGGGTGTGGGACCAGGGTAGGGCAGTGGCGAAACAGCAGCTTCAGACTGCTCTGGACATAGGTGATTCCTGTGCCAGGTCAGTAGCGGCCGCGGTGGCCATGCGCCACAGGGCGTGGCTGAGGATATCCACCTTCTCGACGGATACCCAGCACAAGTTGGTGGACATCCCCTTCTTGGGGACTGACCTCTTTGGCCCAGGAGTGGAGGGACACCTCCAGGGGACCGAGAAGTCCAATGCCACTCTGGACTCGGTCACCCCCGCCCAGAGGGACAAGGGCCACCGGCAACCTTTGCATAAGCCCCTTCGGCCCCTGCGACACGACCGGCCCATCAACAACAGCATGAGGGCTGACAGGCTTGCGCTTGGCATCCTGACCCCAAGCCAGCGGCTTCCTCTAAGGGGAAGCAAGGAGGTAAAGGCTCAGGAGCTCCCTCGGCCAGTCCCTTCTCCAAGCCTGCTCAGTGATGGGCTAAGGGGTGCCGCCCCCGGCCTCGTCACCCCTACCCGGGTCCCCCCCCGTTGGGAGACGGCTCCGCCACTTCCTTCGCCTGGTCCGCTATCACCACGGACCGCTGGGTGTTGAAGGTGCTAGGAAAGGGCCTGCCTCTGGAGTTTGAGCAGGCCCCACCCCTTCAAGCCGTCGCCCCTCGGGGGGCCACAGGGTCTGCAGCCTTGCTGTCGGCCCGCCGAGCTGACACTACCCTGCTCCTCAGAAAAGAGGTGATCAGGATGGTGTGGATCCTTCTCCAGACCCGGGGTTTGTGTCCAGGTTCCTCCTGGTCCCCAAACGGACGGGGGGCTTGCGCCCCATCCTCGACCCGCACGACCTGAACAACTTCTTAAGGTCTCGGACCTCCTGGATGGTCACTCTGACTCAGATACCCCATCCTCTGAACGAGGTGTGGGGCTCTATTCTCTGGACCTCCAGGACGTATTCTTCACATTTCGATCCATCCGTTTCTTTGGAGACTCCTCCGCTTCAAGAGTTGGGGGATCTCTTTACGAGTTCCAGGCCATATCCTTCGGGCTCTTCTCAGCAGCATTCCTGCGGCGCTGAAGGGTCCGGGTGTACCACTACCCGGATGGCAGGCTGTCTGCAACCCCTCCAGAGCGGAGGTGGGGCAGTCCGGAGTCTGGCCCTCTAGGTTGCTCTCAGATTGGTCTCCTCTCTAATGGAGCCAAGTCGGAACTCGTGACAAAGCATGTGATCCTTTCATCGGGACAGAGCTTGACTCTTCAAGCCAGAGCTCGGCTCCCGGCGGACAGGGCCGAGGTTCTTCCTCCTTTACCTAATCATGTCTGATTGGGCAATCGCGCCCTGCCCGGGACTTCCTGCACCTCCTGGACCTCGTGGCGGCCTGCACCGGTGTGGTCTGATCGGACCCATTGGTACATGCGTCCCCTTTAATGGGGGCTGGCCAGCCAGCGGTCACAACGCTGCGATCCTTTGGACCAGCCTGTGACACTAACCCAGGGGATGTGGAATGCTCTCCTATGGCGGACTGTTCCAGCACATCTGCAGGAGGGCATCCCGTTCGTCTGCCCCGAGTTGACGGTCTTCTTCGACCGATGCATCTCTGATGGGTTGGGGTGCCCATCAAGGGGAGCGCAGAGTGCACTGCCTCTGGTCCCCTCGGGAGTCCCGATGCCATTTCAACCTGCTGGAGCTTCATGTGGTCCGCTTAGCTCGCACCGTTTTCGCTCCATTTGTGTGGGGTCAAGTGGTTTAGGTCCAGGCGGACAATATCACGACCATGTGCTACCTAACCCGCCAGGGCCAAACGCGCCCCTTGCCATTGCGTAAGGAGGTTCTCTGCATTTGGTCTCGTGTGCAGCCTGGAGGCGGTTTTCCTAGCCATTTCGATGGCAGGAGCCTCCAGCACCCTGGCCGATGCCCTAAGCCGGATAAGGGCTGCGCCTCATAAGTGGTCTCCTGCCATAGGTAGCACAAGATCTTTCTCCCACTGGATCACGCCTTGGACGGACCTTTTTCCCTCCCGGGAGAATGCGAAGCCGAGACTGTTTCATGCCCGCCCCCCTCAGCAGGGCTCGCTGTAACAGGATGCCTTTGAGGCCGCGGACCCCGGGCCTCTTCCACGCCTTTCCCCCATTTCCCTTGACCCACAAGGCAAGGAGAGGAGGGACTAGGCGCAGGTGATTCTGGTAGCCCCAGACTGGTTCGGCCAGCTCTGGTATCCAGCTCTCCTCAGTCTCAGCCCCAGGCTCCCGAGGCGGCATCCAGCCCGCCCGGACCTGATCTCTGTTATCAGGGGAAGGTATTCCATCCGGACCTTCAATCCCTGCACCTGGCGGCCTGGTTCCTGTGTGGCTAATGGCCAGGCCTTGGGTCTTCCGGCGAGGTCCTCGACGTTGTTGAGGCATCCCACCAGGAGTCGACCAGATATGCTACGCCTTCAAATGGAAGAGTTCTCCATTTGGTGTTAGGATTGGGCCTGGTCCCTTCTCCTGTTCCTCAGCGAGCATTCCGGACTACCTGCGGTCCATTCTTCTTCTTCTTCTTTAGCAAGGGCTTCAGTCGACGACCCTTAAGGTGCTCCTGGCAGCCACCCCTGTCCTCCGGGCGCGGGCCAGAAGGCAGTCGGTGGCGCAGGAAAGGTGGTCTGGCACTTTTCCAAGGCCTTGATCATGCTTCTCCTCCGGGGAAAGAATCTCCACCTCCGTGGGATCTTATGCTGGTATGGGCTTAGCTCACGGGCAAGCCATTCGAACCAGTGCACAGGTGCGATTCTCCCACCTGTTGTGGAAGAACACCTTCTTGGTGGCTACCATGTCGACCAGAAGGATGGGAAAGCTCCAGGTGCTTCCTTCGAGTCTCCCTATCTGGTCTTCCACAGGGACAGAGTTGTCCTGCACCCCACCCGAAGTTCCTTCCGTAGGTGGTGTCGGAGCGTCACCCTAACCGGGCATTGACTCTGCTGGGGTTCATTCCCATTCTCACCTCAGAGGCCGCATATAGGCTCCATTTGGACCTTAATTGAGCACTCGCCTTCTCAGGGAGCGTAGGGCTGAAGTTCGGGAGAGGTTCGCCAGCTGTTTGTCATCTACGCTGAAGCTGCACCTGGCAGACCTGCAGCCAAGCGGACGATGAGCAGGTGGGTCACCTCCTGCATAGATCTCCGCTATAGGTGGGCGGGCATGGAGCCTCCCAGAGGGATAAGTGCTCATTTTACCCACCCTTCCACTGCATCGGTGGCTGCTTCCGGGGATGTCCCTACCCAGGATATCTTCAGGGCTCCTACCTGGAAGTCGGCACATACGTTTTTAACCCCTACCGCATCGATCTTGGGTCACGCCGGGATGCTGGTTGGGGCCTCGGTTCTCCAGTCTTTATTCCTTAAGTAGGGATGAAGTTGCCTCCCTCCTCCCGGAGAACTGCTAGGAGTCTGCCAGATAGTGTGGATGAACAACATATTCATGTCCCTAGAAATACAGGTTACTCACCTGTAACAGGAGTTCTAGGAATGGTATATGTTGTTCATCCACACGACCCACCCGGCCTCCCCGGCTTCGATGCACAACCTGGCTTCCAGCGTGCTAGATCTGGTGTCATGGGGCGGAGCTGAGAGTTTTACCACCCGGGTGGGTGGGAGGAGCCAGCTTGAAGACCTTCCGGCAAGATTTAAAGTGACAAGGAACCTGCCAGATAGTGTGGATGAACAACATATACCATTCCTAGAACTCCTGTTACAGGTGAGTAACCTGTATTTATTGGTAATTAACAAACCTTTTTTAATACAATAGGACTCTGTAAACATACAAAATGGGTAGCTTGTAGTTATCCCTGCAACTCCTAGGCAGGCTACATTGGCTGGTGAGGGAGATGAACAGCAGTGGCCTTGCCAAGTGTCATTTTGAGACTTCAGGAAAGGTGGTTGGATTGGTCTTCAAACAGGTAGTAGTCCCTGACCAAGTCTGAAGGAGGTCCTGTCCCCAGGAGCAAAAATGGACCCACCCAAAAAAAAAATTTTAAATGAATTCAAAGATAATTACAACTGTACTGGCAGAAATTGCATCCATTAAAGTATGTCATCCAAAAGCTGGGGGACTGGTCAAGGCCAGTCAAAATCCTGTTTGCTAACCGGAATAAATAACTGCAGATCTCACTTCGAGGGGGCACTTGGAGCAGGTTACACCATAAGTACTGAAGCCAGCATGCTCCAGGACCCCGCAGAAAACTTCTAGCAAGCAATCTATAGCGGGGGACTGCCCCCTGACATCCCTCTTGGTGTTAAAGGGGCAGTCCCCCGGTACCACCTCAGTTCTTTTTCCATCGACCCGTGCAAGTCTGAATTCCACAGATCTTTTCTGCTTAAGTCGGCTGCCATTTTCCACATTACCTGCACTTTCTTATTTTCAGCTTTTCTCAGTATTTTGTGCATGTCTTCTCCTTCTTTGTCTGTCAAACGGTGGTGAGTGAAGTGCGCTTGTGGGAAGCAGCTGCCCCACAAGGATGGCCATTTGGCGTACTTGTTTTGCTTAAGCCAGAGTCACGACCTTTGAGGCCTGCCAGCACTGCCAAGTCTTCAATCAAAGCACCCAGCGTCACCACCAGAAGACCTTGGAATACTTCTTGCTGCAGCAAAAACTTTCTTCAATGGAGAAGGAGCTTCACCAGAGTACCTCCTCTTCCCCGGCCTCCTGGGCCGCCTCCTTCTTTGGCAATGGAGCTGAAGAAATCTTTGTGACAGCACAAACACCAGGAGAAGCATAGAAAGACACCCCGGTCTGCTTACCGTTCCAGGTCCCTGTGCAAGTTGGGCTCCAACCTTAGGACTTCTGGGAATCCTGCCAAACAAATCGGAGCACCTGAAGGGAGCATTCAGTATCTTAGACTGGATGTCCTTGGCAAAGACTTGCATGGGAACCTGTAATGGGAAGCAGACCAGGGTTTCTCTCTGCGCTTCTCCCGATGTTTGTGCTTTCCTGAAGATTTCTTCCTCCTCCTCTTCTTCTTCTTCTTCTTCCTCTGCAGGAGGTCAGCCCCTTCCACTCTATCAGCCCTCTCTCCCTCCGGGCTGCCAGTGGTCAAATAACCTGCCCTGGTTTCTATTGCAGGCAGTGGTTCTTTGGGACTTGAGTCTCCGACCTCAGTCTCTCAGCCTCTGATGTTTGGGCCCATTCAGAACACTGGTACTCAGCCAGGTGGCTCGACCGGATCTTCTGCTTTGGTGGTGGGTCCTTACCCATCGCCCTCCTGGTCAAGACATCACCTCGCGATGTCCGGGGCATGCAGTCACCTCCCCAGGAGGGCGATGCCTCTGCCTCGCTCTAGAGTCCACTCCCCTGTTCAGGCTTCTTCTTCCAGGCTGGTTGCTTCCTCAGACCAGTGTCAGTGAACTCCTGCCTCGTCGACCCTGGCTTCACCAATGCCGACCCCAACAACACCTCAGCCATCATCCCCTGACCTTACACAACCAACACCAGTGGGACTGACAGACGATTTTTCGATCCCAGTCACACCGACGCCAGGGGGGTCTTTACCTGGGGACCAACCTCTGGTCAACCTGACACCAGTGAAGCTGACACCACAGTTACCACCACCTGATGAACCGATGCCGGGTCCTTCCAAGCCTACCCCTCAGATACTGGTTACCCCGATCTCACCTCAGTTCCCACCTGCAGAGATTAACACTTTTTACTGCCTGGTGGGTATAGTTTAAGGACAAGGAGACCCTGAAGGAGCCCCCAACTCCTCATGTTCCTCCTAAGAAGGCTGTACCACCTACCCCTAGGGAAACGATGCCGCAGCCGGATACCGGTCATCCTAGGCCTCGGCACTCCCTCTTCCCGGATTCAGGTGAATCAGCAGGGTATTCTTCCTCCACCTCATACGATGATTCTGGAGATTTAGATGTTCCTTCAGAGCCGGAGGAGCCCAGTGACGCTCCACGATCTCCCTCAGATGACCCCACATTCATGGATGTGATGAGGAACGTCCAGGCCCTTATCAGCTGGAACTCTGAGGAACTGGACCTGGAGCTACGTCAGTTGGCCACTTTTCTTTGTAAGAAGGAATCTCTACCTCTAGTAGCGCCCCCCCCCCGGATTCCTTCAAGGATGTCAACAAGGTGGCCTGGAAGCGTCCGTCTTCCACACCTGCAATGTCTAAGAAGGCGGATCACTTGTATGATGCCCCTAGGGATGAGCCCTTCTACAGGGAAAACAACCGGAGGCTGACTCAGTTGTTATCAATGTGGCTCATGACTGTTCGAAACTACCCCAGCACCTCAGTACTCAGCCTCCTGACAAGGACTCTAGTCAAATAGACTATTTTGGCAAAACGTTCTACTTCTCAGCCACCTGTGCCATCTGTTCTTGGCCCACATGATTCAGTATCAGAATGCCCTGAGGGAGAAGGCCTTGGAGGTGGTTCAGGCTTAGCTGGGCATCCTCTGGAAAACTGAGCTGCTGCACCTTCTCAGATCGGGCTCTGACATGGGGACCCATGTCATGAGAGCCTTCTATGACTCTATGGACTCCGCCAGAAGGGCAGTGGCTATGAGAATTTGCCTACACCGCCACTCCTGGCTTAGGGTCTATGGGTTTGCTAAGGACGTCCAGTCTAAGATCCTGAATGCCCCCCTCAGGGGCCCCCATCTTGTTTGGCACAGATTCCCAGAACATAATTACTCGCCTACAAGAATTGGGTAAGGGTATCCGGTCAGTTAATATCCTGTATCGGTCTCAGCCTAACTCTTCCCTGCAGCAGCCTTTTTGGCACAACTCCAAGCAACAACCTAGAGGTCAGCAGCCTGGGGTGCCCTTAAGAGAAAGGCTACCTCCCAGGCCACAGGGGGTTCAGTGCCCAGAGCTCCCAGGACCTCCCAGGCTGTGTTGCCTGTCCCTGGCTCTTCCGTCTAACTCCTTGCTTGACCCCCCCCCAGTAGCAGAATCCCTGGGGTAGGCAGTGGGGGGTCGCATCTCTCTTTACAGGGAAGATTGGAACAGAATAACCTCGGACCAGTGGGTCCTACAGTTAGTGGAACAGGGACATACTCTGGAATTGTTGGAAATTCCTCCGGACAACCCTCCAGCTCCCTCTCACTACCCCCAGACTCATCTTGATTTAATTCAAGATGAAATACAAGTCCTTCTGCAGAAGCAGGCCATCAAACCCCTTCCCCCAGCACAACAAGGCAAGGGATTCTATTTGCATTTCTTCCTGGTACCCAAGAAAACAGGAGATCTATGCCCTGTTCTGGACCTCAGTCATCTGAACAAATTCATAGAGTACAAATGGTTCAGGATGGTCACTCTCCCCAGCCTTCTCCCATTACTTCATCAAGGGGATTGCCTCTGCTCCCTGAATATGCAGGACGCTTACCTCCACATCTTGGTGTTTCTATGCCACAGGCGGTTCCTGTGCTTCCGCTTCCAAGGAAACCACTACGAGGTTTGAGCTATGCCCTTCAGCCTGTCTTCAGCCTCATGAGTCTTTAAAAAAATGTCTATTGGTCGTGGCAGCGGCCTTGAGGAGGGAATGCCGTTACATTTTCCCATACCTAGACAACTGGCTTTTGACAGCTCCTACCAAGGAGAAGTTGCTCAGAACCATGGAAGTCACTTTTTCCCTGTTTCGGGATCTAGGGATAACCCTCAGTCTTCCAAAATAGTCTCCTTGGCCAAGTTAAAGACTCCAGTACATAGGGGCAATCCTAGACACAGAGCAAGGCAAAGCCTTTCTTCCACTGGACAAAGCAGAATGCCTTCAGTTTCAGACTCAACTGGTCTCTCTCGGCAAGTCCCAGCCAGAATGGTTCTTAGACTCCTGGGAACATATGCCAGCGGCCATCCCAACAGTGCCCGTGGCTGGCCTGCACATGAGAATGGACCAGGGGAACCTTGGGTTCAATGGGACCAGCGTTCAGATGACTTGGACCTCCCAGTGTCTGCGCCCAACTCAGTCTGTCAGACTTTGATGTGGTGGTTGAACTCCCCCAATCTTTCCAAGGGAGTTACCTTCCGGTCGGAGTCACATCAGCAAATTCTGACCACAGACATGTCAGGCCAGGGCTGGGTGCCCATCTGGCAGACCGTCAAACTCTGGGCATTTGGTCCCCATTAGAGCAGTATCTCCATATCGGTATTTTGGAGATGTGAACAATACTTTATGCTCTCCAAGCCTTTCAGATGCATCTGCTCCTGGGTCACCTCTTGATCCAGACGGACAACATTGTCCATGGACTTTTACATAAACAAGCAAGGGGGTACGCACTCTTACCCCCTCTGCAAGGAAGCCATGAGAGTGTTGTATTGGGCCATAGAGCATCACCTGACTTTGATGGCTGTGCATGTTCCAGGTGTCCAGAACACCTTGGCCGATAGTCTAAATCATTCTCGGTCCAAGGTTCACGAATGGGAATTTGTTCCCGCAGTGGCCAAAGATCTTTTCAACAGATGGGGCTGACCAGAGTTTGATCTATTTCGTCCCCATCCAGCGCAAAACTGTCCAGTTTCTGCTCGCTAGATCCAGGGCCTGGTGTTTTCTGACAAGACGAGTTGTCCCTCTCTTGGACAGGGAAGTTTCTGTATGCTTTCCCTTCCTTTCCATTGCTGCAGAAAGTTCTGCTCAGATTGAAGTCAGAAGGGGCGGAGATGATCCTGATAGCCCACTTCTGGCCACGGCAGATTTGGATTCCACTCCATCAGCAGGTGGCAGAAGTCCTAGTGGCTGCCAGAAGACCCTCCACTGGATCTACTTAAGCTATAAAGTGGAAACTGTTCTGCATATGGGCCACCACTCGTCACCTGGATCCCTTTACTTGTCCAGAGAATCTCATTCTGGAGTGTGACACTTGGACAGCTGGTTCTGATCGCTCTATGATTTTTATACTATAAAAATGTGTTATTGAATGTCTCTCATGAGACATCATGTGCTCCTGGGCTGACCCCCACCCAGGTTTCAGTTCAAAGGCCAGGATATATGTTAAACAGCAGATCTCTGTGATGGGATTAACTTCCAGGAACTCACATTTTATAGCTTTATTTAGGATCTGGGTTGTTTGAAGCTAAGACCTAAAATATCCATTTTATGAAATCTTCAGAAAGGTCAGTTAATTGAACCTGGTGTCACAAAGCATATTTCACCTCAGTGAGATCTGGCAGAGAGGATCATAAAAAGTCCTTTGATGTCTTTGAGAGGGGAAACTGCTCATAGATCAGAAGTCATTTGGAAATTGAGTTTTCCTGCAGTCACAGAATTTAATGCCTCTTGATAGGACATCCTGTTTTTTTTATATATATATTCTAACAGGGAGGAGATAGGTGACCTCATGGAAGAGGTTGGCAAAGACAGTTTTAGACTGTATTCTGTATTCCATTTAGAGACACATTCTTGTTTGGACTCTGAAGAAGAAACATCTACTTCAAGCACTGTTAAAATATATACTTTAGATAGACAAGTCTAAGTGTATTGTTGGTAGAAATTTGCACTTTTTAAACCTTGTTCTTTTAAGTGATTGTATGCATTGTGATATATTGTTTTGTATTTACATTTTTATCTATTTTAAAGTAAACTTCTATTTTAAAGAGACTGCTTGGTGTGCCTTCGAAATTCTTTCTTTGACAAGTGAAGCATATATGATTAAAGTTGACACTGTGCATAAGCTTAATGATATACCAAACTGGGAAAAAGTAAGAGTTTATCTGAGGTCTTTCAAAGAGTTTTTAAGGGTTCATTTTGTACACCTGGTTAGGTGCCCATAGGCGAAAGATATCTTGCATTTCCCCGAAGAGCAGAATTATCTGAGCCTGTATATTTGGGTATGCTAGCAAGAGGTTCACAGTTTGAATCCCTTCAGAACTTGAGACCATAGGTTGATTCGAACCCACAAAACAGACAGGAGGGTTACCCTGTTTCTGTTACCTATTCACAAGACTGTGCTCAGAGGTTGGCACCGCAGGAGCAGAGGGCCTGACGGGCAGAGTAGGTTTGTGACAGATTGGTTGGCAGTGGTGCGGATAATTTTGGTATTACAAGCTTTTATTGTTCAGTGTGTCAGCTTGATACTGTACAGCTCACTTGCAAAGAAAGGGCAGTTATTTATTTTTTTAAAGGAAGCAGAACTATATCACTTGGCTTACAGTCAAGTTCCTACCTGTTTTATTTTTTTTTTCTCTAAAGTGCTAGTCAGAGTAGCCGTAGTTAGGGAAGAAGATGGCTTCCAGCTACAGCGGGCACTCTGTAGACTACTTAAAGCAGTTGTGCAGGGACAGAGGAGTCCCGTACGATGTGAAAGCCACCAAACAGAACCTCATGGATGCCCTGATGGTAGCAGATACCCAGAGCACCGAGTCAAAGACCATGACTGTAAGGGACAGAACCTTAAGTGTGGAAGAGCTAGTGGCCAGTGCAGTGGCTAGATCCGATGAGGTGGACAGCAGGACTGGTGCCAACAAAGGGCCACAGCAGCAGGGGAAGGTCAGCAGCATTCTGGAGCCAGAAGTACTCAGGCTGCAGATTGAGTTGCACAGAATGGAGCTGGAGTTCCAGGGGGAGGCAGAGCGAGAGAAGCAAGCTGCAGAGGAGAAGAGTGAGCATGAACAGCAGGAGGCAGAGTGAAAACGCCAAGAAATGGAGCGTGAATAGTGAGAGGCGAAGCGGGAACTGCGGGAGGCTGAGCGTGAGGAGCGTGAGCACCAGCGAGCTGCAGAGGAGAAGAGGGAACAAGAATGTCGAGAGGCGGACCGTGAACAGCGAGAGACAGACTGTGAGGAGCATGAGCGCTAGAGGCAACGTGAACTGGAGAAGCTACGATTCCAATCACCAGCACCAGAGCAGGTAAGTGGCTTGAGTTTAACTGGGACTACAGGACTGGGTTACAAATTTAATTCCAAATTGATAGCCAAATTTAAAGAGGGGGAGGATATGGATGCCTTTTTAAATTATTTTGAAAAAGTTTGTATTTAGGCTAAAATTCCTAGGGAGTCCTGAAGCTTCCAGCTATCCCCACTACTTACCGGGAAAGCTCGGGATGCATTGGGTCAAATGGACAATGAGGACAGTAATGATTACAGCAAACATAAAGCTGTACTGTTAAAGAAATTTTAATTAACTGCTAAATCATACAGAGCTAAATTCCGTAAGCCGAGGAGAAGCCACGACATGAGCTGTGAGGAGCTAGCCACAAAACGTCAGTTTTTAAAATGTTGGTGAGAAGGAATTGAAGCAAACTCTGTAGATAAAATTGAAAATGTGATTCTGTTAGAACAGTTTTTCTGGGCATGCGCAGCAGAGCTAAAAACCTGGCTGGAGGACCGAGATCCCAAAACAGTGCAAGAGGCTGCTGAACTCTTGGACCGCTGTGCCAAGAGCAGACCTGCTCTGAGAGCAAATGAGGTGGGCGTAGCAGTGCAGTAAGGGAGAAGCACGCCTTCAGGGCAGCTAAAACCCTCACTGCCTTCACCGAAACCAGTTAGCCCCAGGTTTCAGAGAAAAGATTTCTCTGAGAAAAGAAATGAATGTTGGTTGTGTTAAAAAAAAAAAAATGGGCATATTGCCAGACAGTGTCCCAAACGGACGAGCAATATGCAAGGTGGTGCTAGGAAGGAAGTGGTTTGTGTGTCCCTGGAAGCATACCTGTGAACATGAGGGAACACATGCACCCAGTCATGGTGAATGGTGTACAGACACAAGGATTAAGGGACACAGGGGCATCCGTGACATTGGTAGAAGGGGATCTAGTAGAGCCTGGTCAGCTTATACCTAATAAATATGTCACTGTACAGGACTTTACTGGTGAGGAGAAAACATTGCCCCTCGCTAGTGTTCTTCTAGACTGGGGTGAAACAGGGAAACTGTGCAACAGGTGGCTGTAGCCAAAATGTTAGCAGTGGACGTCATCCTTGGCAACAGTCTCAAGCAGGGATGGTGTGTGCAGTTACCCATAGCCAAGCAGCAAGGGAAAATTGTAGTTCCGTGAACCCCACAGAAGCCATTGTGAAAACCACTGGGAGGCTGGTTCCCCAGCCTGTGTCTCCTGATATGGAGATTAATTAAATAGGGGTAGAAATGTCCCCAGTAGCAGTTAACCACACAGCTACAGAGGGTTACTCCAAAGAGGGAGGGGTGACCCGTTGTCAGAGGGTTAAGGATGACAGTGATCCTGAGTGCCCTGATGCTAGTGCTAGGGATCCTAGTTTAGAGACAGAAGGGGACCTGTCCCATGCCTTGGGAATGTGTGAGGAGTTGACAGCTGCGCAGAGAAATTACCCTAGTCTAGAGAAGCTGAGGGCTTGGGCAGACTCTGACGGAGCACAAGTAGGTGACAGTAAACATAAGGTTTATTGGGAAAATGGACTGATGTATACTCAGGCTGTGCAGACAGAGGGAGGGGTGCTAGGCAGGCAGCTTGTCATTCCAAGGGTATCGTGAGCAGTTGCACAAGATTGCACATGATATTCCCTTGTCTGGTCATCTGGGAATTGCGCACACTACGCAGCGGTTGGCCCAGAATTTCTACTGGCCCAACTTCACCCAGCAGGTGAAGGAGTATTGCAGGTCTTGTGACCGGTGCCAAGAAATAGGGAAGGCGGGCAAGAAAACCCAATCGCCCTGATTCCATTGCCCATAGTGGAGGAGCCATTCCAGAGGGTGGGAATGGATATTGTTGGGTCTTTAAATACCCCCACCTCCTCAGGGAAGAGATTCATCCTGACTGTGGTGAATTATGCCACCCGGTACCCAAAGGCAGTTGCCCTATCCTCACTGAGGACAGACAAAGTGGCAGATGCCTTACTTGGGATTTTCTCCCTTGTTGGGTTTCCGCAGGAGGTTATCACCGATCGAGGGAGTTCCTTCATGTCAGACCTGATGAAATGTTTGTGTGAGAAGTGTGGGGTGGTGCAGAGATGCACGACACCGTATCACCCACAAGCCAATGGGCTTGTGGAAAGATTTAATGGTACCCTGAAGTCAATGCTCCGGGCGCTTGCTGAACAGCATGGGAGGGACTGGGAGAAATACCTTCCCGTCTGTTGTTTGCATACAGGGAGGTGCCCAAGAGTCGACAGGATTTTCCCCCTTTGAACTCTTATATGGGCGCCGGGTAGGTGGGCCCCTAGACTTGATCCAGGAGGACTGGGAAGGCAAGCATGCCCCCCCAGGGAACTCCCATAGTGGATTACATTCTTAGGTTTAGGGAAAGGCTAAAGGAGCTTATGGGGACAGCCCAGAGCAACCTGGCAGCTGCCCAACAGAAACAAAAAGTGTGGTACGACCACAGAGCCAGAGCTTGCTGGTACATGGTGGGTCAGGAAGTCATGGTTCTTATTCTGGTCCAAAAAGACAAGCTGCAGGCTGAGTGGGCAGGACCGTACAAAGTAGTTAGGAAGGTAAATGACGTGAACTACATTATAGAGTTACCTGGCAGGAGACAGGCAAAGGATGTACCATGTCAACATGATGAAGCCTTATGCTAACAGGGCTGACGTGTTTTCAGCGTGTGGTTCTGGGGAGGGAACGGATGAAGGAGACCCCCTTCTGGACTTGCTGGAAAAAAGCAAGCGGGAGTCCTCTGTGGCGGCAGTAAAATTGTCTCCCCAGCTGGCCCCGGACAAGATCCAGGAAGTAAGGGAGGTTTTAACAGACTTTGCCCCATTGTTTAGCACCAAGCCTGGACTAACCGCCTTAGCGACACACGATGTGGAGACAGGGACACAGACTCCCATACGGCACATTGGGTGTCAGAGGCTGTCCAAAAGGACATTAGGAGGGAAGTGGAGGAGATGCTAGATTTAGGGGTAATCCAGAGATCCCACAGCCCCTGGGCCTCACCTGTAGTCCTTGTGCCCAAGCCAGATGGCTCTACTCATTTCTGTGTGGACTATCATGGACTGAATGCAGTCGTGAATTCAGACGCCCACCCGATGCCCCAGACGAACGAACTCCTGAACAAGTTGGGAGGGGCGACCTACCTTACAACCATTGACCTGACCAAGGGGTATTGGCAGGTAGAGTTGATGGACAGAGCTAGGGAGAGGTCGGCCTTCATCACTCCTATAGGCTTATTTGAATTTAAAGTAATGCCTCTCGGAATGAAGAGTGCCCCAGCCACTTTCCAAAGGTTGGTGAACCAGGTGTTAAATGGTACTGAGCAGTACGCTGTGGTGCACCTGGATGATATTGCCATCTTTAGTGCCAGCTGGGAGGAACACCTGTCCCACCTTAGAGAAGTGCCGGGCTCACTGTTAAAACTGAGAAGTGCCAGGTGGCCATGGGAGAGGTGGCATATCTCGGGCATGTGGTAGGCCAGGGACAGCTCCGTCCTAACAAAATAAAAATAGAGGTGATCCAGGCGTGGCCCAGACCAGAAACGCAGAAGCAGGTCAGGAGTTTTCTTGGGACAGCAGGGTACTGTAGAAAATTTGTACCCAATTACAGTGCCCTGGCTGCTCCCCTATCTGACCTGGTAAAGAAAAGGATACCAAAGAAAATTACCTGGGGACCAGCCTCTGAAGAAGCCTTTACCAGATTGAAGGAGGCACTGTGCAGTGCTCCTGTTTTGACAAGTCCTGACTATAGCAAACCCTTTATAGTTCAGACTGATGCCTCAGACATGGGTATTGGGGCAGCACTGAGTCAGACATCCAACCAGGGGAAAGATCACCCAGTAGCGTACCTGAGTAAAAAGTTACTTCCCAGGGAGCAGGTATACTCTACTGTGGAAAAAGAGTGTCTTGCCATAGTGTGGGTCTTAAAGAAGCTAGAGCCATACTTATATGGGCAGCATTTTGTGGTGCAAACTGACCACAACCCCCTGGCTTGGCTGACACAAATGGGAAAATCTAATGGTAGATTAAGATGGAGTCTTGCTTTGCAAGGATATGACATGACAATTTTACATAGGGCTGGAGCGACCAGTCAGAACTCAGATGGTTCGTCTCATGTCTGAGGAGTGAACTGATTTGGGAAGCTCATCCCATGCAAGGGATGGAGCCCCCAAATTCAGTCTAGGTGGGGAGGATTGTAACAGTTGGACAGCTGGTTCTGATTGCTCTATGATTTTTGTAATATAAAAATATGTTATTAAATGTCTCTCATGAGACATCATGTGCTCTTGGGCTGTCCTCACCCAGGTTTCAGTTCAAAGGCCAGGATATATGTTGAACAGCAGATCTCTGTGATGGGATTAACTTCCAGGAACTTGCATTTTATAGCCTTAGTTAGGATCTGGGTTGTTTGAAGCTAAGACCTAAAATATCCATTTTATGACATCCTCAGGAAGGTCAGTTAATTGCACTTGGTGTCACAAAGCATATTACACCTCAGTGAGATCTGGCAAAGAGAGTCATAAAAAGTCTTTTGATGTCTTTGAGAGAGGAAACTGCTCATAAATCAAAGAAGTCATTTGGAAAATGAGTTTTGCTGAAGTCACAAAATTTAATGCCTCTTGATAGGGCATCCTGTTTTGTATATATGTTTTTTTATATATCCTGACAGGGAGGAGCTAGGTGACCTCATGGAAGAGGTTGGCAAAGACAGCTTTAGACTGTATTCTGTATTCCATTTAGAGACACTTTCTTGTTTGGACTCTGAAGAAGAAACATCTACTTCAAGCACTGTTAAAAGATACACTTTTAGATAGATAAGTCTTAAGTGTATTATTGGTAGGAATTTGCACTTTTTAAACCTTGTTCTTTTAAGTGATTGTATGTGTTGTGATATATTGTTCTGTATTTACATTTTACATTTTTATCTATTTTAAAGTAAACCTCTATTTTAAAGAGACTGCTTGGTGTGCCTTCAAAATTCTTTCTTTGACAAGTGAAGCATATATGGTTAAAGTTGTCACTGTGCATAAGCTTAATGATATACCAAACTGGGAAAAGGTAAGAGTTTATCTGAGGTCTTTCATGGAGTTTTTAAGAGTTCATTTTGTACTCCTGGTTAGGTGCCTGTAGGCAAAAGATATCTGGCATTTCCCCGATGAGCAGAATTATCTGAGCCTGTACATTGGGTATGCTAGCAAGAGGTTCACAGTTTGAATCCCTCCAGAACTTGAGACCAAAGGTTGATTCGAACCCACAAAACAGACAGGAGGGTTACCCTGTTTCTGTTACCTGTTCACAAGACTGTGCTCTGAGGTTGACACTGTGGGAGTAGAGGGCCTGACCTGCTGAGTAGGTTTGTGACATGGAGTATCTCCTTTCCTTGTCGAACTCCGGTCTGAGCTATTCATCCATTCAGGTGCATCTTTCACCCTTCTCTGCATACCATGCACCCATTGAAGGCAAGACGCTCACCTAACTTGATCTATCCCATACATTCTTGCAGGGTATTCTGCATCTAAAGCCTCCCATAAGGGACCCTGTCCCTCCTTGGGATCTGTTCATTTTAGAGAAACTTACGTTGCCTCCCTTTGAAACTGCTGCATGTTGCAAGCTTCGCTTTCTGTCATGGAAAGTGTTATTTTTGGTTGCCATTACTTCTGCTTGAAGGATTTCCGAGCTCCAGGCTCTAATGTGTAAAGAGCCTTATTTCGTTTTTCACAAGGACAGGGTGTCCTTGAGGACCAATCTTATGTTCCTTCCTAAGGTGGTGCCCGAGTTTACTTTCACTCAGGACATCCATCTTCCTGTGTATTACCCAGAATATTCTAACTCGGGAAGGCCTTATTACATACTCTGGTTGTTTACCGGGTGTTTCTTTATTATCTGGAACGCACCCGGGCCATCAGAAAAATTGACCAGTTGTTTCATTCGCCCCGAGAAAAGAAGGGGCTTCAGTTTCTAAACAACGTTTGTCCAAATGGTTGGTTAATTGCGTTGTTTACTGCTATCGCAAATATGATAAGCCTTTACCAGGCTCAGTTAAAGGCCATTCTACCAGGGGGGGTAGCTACCCTGTTTGCATCTTTCAGGAATGTGTCCTTTGCAGACATCTGTTTAGCAGCTACTTGGAGATCTTCCATTGTCAATCTTCACCATTCATTACTGCTGGGTGTAAGCCAAAGGCACACACCCGCTACGGGAGGCTTTTTTTTTTTTTTGAGGGAGGAGTCGGCGGCGCCGCCCACAAGAGCAATGCACCACATGGTGTGCGAGGGGTGGCCGTTAGGCACTGCAAACTCCTCCTCCATCCCAGTTCTGTTTCTCCCGCCATTGAGGATGCATCTGCTACGCGTGAGGCAGTTTTTTATAGTTGCACCATCGGGCCTAGTTCGGTTTGATGCCATCTGATTCTCTTGCATCCCGGTTCTCATCCCGACGCCGTTGAAGCTGGTAAGACCGTTTCATTTATTTTTATTTTGATGGCATCGGGAGCTTTTCTCTTTTGTTATTTAATTTCGCATCATGTCCGATTTGGGGGGCCAAGCGTAAATCCAAGGCGGGCCGTGCCCTATGCATCGGTGCCCCTGTGACCGGCAGTGTTCCGTCATGGACCGGCATGATGTTTGTCTTCGGTGCCTGAGACCCTACCATGATATGGACCACTGCGATGCCTGTTTTTCTGTGGACTGTCGTGTTTTGGAAATCCGCGCATTTAAAGTCGGCAGGGTCCCACCAACTTTCGAAGAGATGGCGTCATGCAGGCTTCCACCAGATCCTCTGGACCCTTCCTCGGGTTCCCTTCTGGGTTATACGACCCCTCGAGGAAGGAACCTCCTCCATTTCCAGCCTTGCCGAGGAGGAGGTTTCTTCTTCAGCACCGGAGGAACGGTGTGATCCCTTCCAGGGTCGCATCATTGGCGCCGTCCCGCCAGTCACCTTTTCAGAGGTGCAGGCTCCCCCAGTGTTGCAGCCTCTGGTTGTGGGGCCCGGCACTGGTGGACCCTTGATGCTTCCTAGCGATGTTGCCTAGGGTTCCGGCACCGTGCAGGACGCTGGGGTCTCGGGCAGCACCACTGGTGGTGCCACTTGGGTTCCGGTGCCGTCTACGGTGCCAGGAACTTGGGTGGCGCTGTTGGCAGCGTTACTTTGAGATCCAGTGCTGCCCGCAGCGCCGGGGACATAGACTGCTCCATTCGCTGTGTTGCTGTGGTTCCCAGCACCGTCTGTGAGGCAGAGGATTCGAGCGGCGCCATTGGTGTCGCGGCCCACATCAGTGCCAGTCCCGGTGCCGTCGCAGGAGAGGTTCCTGGGGTTGCCTCTCTGGAGGTCACTCTACTGGACTCCTCCTCAGGGGAGGATGACTCAGAGGTGGACCCGGACTGGCAGCCTGAGCCTTCTGCCTGGGAACCCTCTGTAGGCCCCGGTTTCAGGCGGCCCAGTGTTACTCTCCCCGATTCCCCAGAGCAGGTTCACCTTGAGGGTCCCACGGCTAGGGGTGGCCTGGGATCTTCTGCGGTGGACCCTTCCGAGATTCATGAGAGGATGCCTCCTCCTGAGAGGACCCAGGCAGCTGCCATCTCTGGTGCTGCTGGGACCCTTCGGGAGAGGATAGAGGGCCCTGCTTCTGTGGTCTCCCTCCGAGAGCTCGTGCAGCAGGGACCTCCTACACTGGTATTGAGGAAGAGGGCTGCTTCAGAGTCTGAGGGTTTGAGAGGTCGGGTTCAGGAGCGGCGACGTATCTCCACTGCCCTGAGGGGTGTGGGGAGGAGTCGTAGCGCTGAACCCCATCTTTCTCTCGAAGTCTCCAGAGTGCCTTCTAGTGGCGGTACTGAGGGTTGCCCCTCTGGACACATGCAACCTCAGTCACGTCACAGGGGAGATTCCCCTTCTGGGCTCTTCCAGAGTTTGCCTTCACGTTACCTCTTCGCAACCCGGCATGATCTCAAGGTCCCCAGTCTTGGTGGTGTCGCTCCTTGGATCCCAGAGCCCTGGCAGAGGCCAGGCATGTGCCCTGACATGCCCGTTGCCCATCCCTCTGCAGCCACGCCCCCTTCCCCGGGTCATGGGGGTCCTACAGGACTGTTAACTTGGGAGACGTTCAGAGCTACTGCGGTGGCCTTCTCTTCATACGTCAGGGCCACGGATGGACAGGTTTTCCACCTGTTCTCCCCGCTGCAGGAGTCTTCCGAACATTCAAGCTCCACTTCCTCCTCAACTTCCTCTCCTGAGGAAGAGGAACATTCTGTCCACCTTTCCTCCGATGCTGATTTCACTGAATATCAGCAGTTCCTTTCGAGGCTGGTTTCGGAGCTTCGTATCTCCTAAATTCACAGGGACAATACCATGCGGCAGATGTGTGCATTCCTCAGTGAAATCAGCGCTCGCCACCTTGTGGTGCCTTCCTGGCTGATCCACTTCCAGGAGGCGTCTATCTGCACCTGGCAGTCTCCATCCCCAGCAGACTGCAGGAGATGGTATTGTGCCCCCCATGAGTCTCTAGGTTCTCTTCGTCAACCGCCTTCAGGTTTTATGTCCCTAGACACTCCTTCCAGGCCTCTGTGTCCAGCACATAACAGACCCCCAGATCCAGATTCTGCTGAATTTGATCAGTGGGGACGAAGAGTCTTCTCTTCAAGTCGTGTGTTGCTATGCATAGGTTCACATCAGGCACACCCACTGCCTATAATAGGCATCTGTGATCGAAGCTAGTGCAGGTTCTCGCATCCATGACTGATACAGAGCAGTCTAGACAAGCCATTGCCCTCTCTGCACAGGGTCTGGAGCTTGCAAGGCACCAAGCAAGGGCATCTTACGACACCAAAAAGGTGGCTTCCAGACTAGCAGAGACAGCGATCTGCATTAGCCGGATGGCATGGCTTCATCTGTCCAGACTGTCACCCATTTCCCGGTGTAGAGTGACTGCCTCTGCATTCCAGAGGACCCGCCTGTTCTCCCACAGGGCGAGGAGGATTCTTCAGGGGCGCCCTCCATCCCCCCAGCCACGGGGGACACCCCCTCGCCCTCAGCAACCTTAGACTGCCTCAGTCTATTGGTTAGGGTCTCCTCCTCCTGCTTTCCACCAGTAGGAGGCTGAGGGATCTGTTCCCTCAGGGCCAAGATTCAGGTCCCCTTTGGGGGGGGCTTGGTACTCACCCAGCAGTAATGAATGGTGAAGACTGACAAGGGAAGATATGGAAATTACGTACCTACTGTAATTGTTGATCTTCTCATGTATCTTCACCATTCATTACTGAATCCCTCCCACCTTCCCCTCATGGGCCTCATTTCTTGGGTGTCTCCCCCACCCTGCTCACTCTCGTCCTCCTCCTCCCTTCCCCTTGGGTTTTTTTTTTTATACTCTGGTTCCTTGGGACCTTCTGTTCTTCTCTAAAACATTAATAGGATTTGAGTAGGAGGTGGGCAAAAGGAACCCTTTCTGATTTCCTGGAAGGGTCTGTCTTTGAGAACTTCCCAGGACAAATTAGCTCAATCTCCGAACATCAGGGTTAGTCTCTTAAACAGTCCTCTAACCCTCAGTCTTCGGACTTATCTGATGTCCTTTTATTTCTGGCAACGCCAAACCAAGGCTAGTCTCATCTGTTCTAGCTCAATTCAGAAATGTACGTTTTGGTCTGGTAGTCTGGTTCATTAGCCCTACCTTCTCAAGGGAGTCAGAAGGAGCTCCTTCTCTGTCTCTGTCCATCCTGACAAGAGGTTGCCCTCTCTTAGGGCTCTTCATTCCCCCCCCTTCCGTGCTAGCACATATTGGTGTGGTACAGGGGTCTCTTTCCCTTGCCTAGTTGGGGGCTGTCCTTCTCTGGAACAGAGTTTGCCTTGGCATTCTGTGAGATCTCAGTTTTAGTGAAGGGTAATAGGATAGCGGGATGTACAGGGAAATCTGTGTCTATTGTTTTAAGCTGCCTAGAAGGTTCATTCAAACCATTTGAACCAGTTTTATTTGAGGGATCCTTGCTCCCTGCTCAAATTTCGAGCTGATAAGCTTCAAGCCAGTTTCACTCTGAATTGTGGCAGTATTTTCCCTCCGCCCAGTATCATCTTGTCTCTCTTTTTCCCTTTCCCTATTTCTTCCTTTCTCTTGTCTGTTCCCCCCTCAGAGCTGCCCAATGAAAGAGGCCCTCTGGTCCCTTAGGGTAGGATCTTCTCTTTCCTGTCCTCTTTCGGCTTATTCCTTTTTCAGTTGTTTTCCTTTCCTTTTACTATCCCTCGACTCCCTTGCCTCTCCCTTATTCCTCTATTCTTTTATTTTGCCTCTCCGGCTTACAGAACTGGAATGGAGGAGGAGTTTGTGGTGCCTAACGGGATGTGTCGCCATCAGTGCCGACTCCTCCCTCCAAAAATAAAAAATAAAAAAAAACTCCTGTAGCGGGTGCGTGCCTCCGGCTTACACCCAGTAGTAATGAATGGTGAAGATACAAGCGAAGATCAACAATTATGGTAGGTACGCAATTTCCATTTCTGTCCATTCCTTCATCCAGCATTACAGTCTGGACATTGCTTCTAGGCGTAGGGCAGGTTTTGGACTGGCTGTCCTTCAGGGCCTACTCGCGAGTTCTTTTGTTCTGACTTCTACCTCCTCCCAGCTGACCAGGGTAAGTTCTCTTACTGCTTGGGACTCTGTCCTTATGGTGTAACCTGCTGCAACAGCCTCCTCAAAGTGAGATAGTAGGTACAACTTACCATAACAGTGGACCTTCGAGAGGAGCTCTTGCAGCAGGTGCTGCATTCCCTCCCTCCATCCCATCCCCCTGGTGACTGCTTCTCCATCTTTTCTTTTCCTTGGTTCCAGAGGAAAACTTCATGTCTCTTTTCTTATGCTTGCTGGGGTCTCCAGCATGAAAACTGAAGTTGTGCTGGGGGGCTGCCCCTTTTATACCATCAGGGATGTCGGGGTGGGCCGACATCAGGGGGAGGTCCCCCACTGTGGACTGCTAGCTAGAAGTTTTCTGTGGGGTCCTGGCACCTGCTGGCTTCAGTCCTTATTCTGCAAGAGCTCCTCTAGAAGATCTACTGTTACGGTAAGTTCTTACGTAACTGTACTTTCTAAGGCAGTTTAAAAATTCTAGTTATCGAGTTGTCTTTCATTGTTGATTTTAAAGATGAGAAAAAGTCTTGCTATGGCAGAACTATTATAATCAATTATTGAGAGCATAAATCTATTTCTATAGATTGTGAAACATAAAAACTGAGTGTAACACAAGGGCCAAGTTAAAGAGCACCAATCTTGTTCAACAACAACAACAAAAACTATATAAACAAGCATTTGTCAATGCCGAATGTTGTCGCGCTGGCATTGGCTTTGGTAGTGCAGTGCGGGAAAATATTTTGGGCAGGATGTGAAAAATGACAGCTGTACAGTTCATAAGGAGGTGTAAAAAAAAATGCCAGTGTTGAAAATGTGGCATGTAAATATAGCAAATTTGCGAAGTTACAAGGGTGCGTGGGAAATGTGCAACGCATGCCTGGAACAGTCATTTTATGGGCGTTCTGCACCAGATTTTCAACATAGGTATTTTAGCACCTCTGCTCATGTACAGTGTCACTGTTATTTCTTCAAACTGTCCCAAAAAGTGATTTTGCACAGCGACCACGCTATTCTGCGCCGGAAGTGCGATAACACATTTTTGGCAGGATATGTGAAATGGCAGCTGTACTGTTCATCAAGAGGTGTGGAAAAATGACAGTGGTGAAAATCCAGAGTGAAAATATTACAAATGCATGACGGTACAAGTGTGCGTGCAGTCTGCCAATGCACGCTCATAACACAGTCATTTTATGGAGTATCGTCACCAAATTTTCAACATAGGCATTTTAGGACCTCTGCTCATGAACTCTGTCATTGTCATTTTCATAATCTGGCCCGAACACTGATTTCCCACAGCGACCGCGCAATTGTGCGCCGGAAGTGCGAAAAACAGATTTTGGGCAGGATGTGGAAAATGACAGCTGTACTGTTCACAAGGAGGTGTACAAAAATGACAGTGTTGTAAATATGGCATGAAAATATTGTGAATTCGCGAAGTTACAAGCCTGCGTAGCAACTGCGCAACACGCGCTCGTAAAACAGTCATTTTTTTTTTTTTTTCCACCAAATTTGCAACATAGGCTTTTGAGAGGCCACCTCATGAACACTGGCACTGTTGTTTCGTTAATTGGTCCCGAAAGGTGATTCCGCGCAGTGACTGCGAAATCACCTTTCGAGGCCAGTTAATGCCATGACAGTGATAGAATTCATGAGGAGGGGTCCCCAAAACCCGATGTTGAAAATATGGTGCCAAAATTCCCGAGATATGCAGCAAAGTTGAAAAACCCCATTCATTCCATTATACAGCTTACGGCATTTCCTCAGTTCACGGTCGGCTTTGAAGAGTGCAGGCGTGTTCCCAGTCCACCGAAGATCGTCGTGCGGACTCGGAGGAGTAAGTATAGGTGTAGAAGTGTAGGGAGCAGAATTACAGTGGGTAGGTGCGGGTTGTGGGAGGGGACTGGGAGAGCTCAAGGACCGTTTCCTTCTTTACAGGGAAAAAACATAAAGACATCGAGAGGACGTTTTGTTTAATAGGTGCTTTAGTACTCTGGGTGGGCTCCCAGCATGCCACCTATGTGTATGTGTGTGGGTGGGTGCTTTGCCGATGGGAGATTAGGCACCCCGTGTGGGCAAGCAAGGAAGGGGGGGCTGCAGGAGCCGAGGATTGGGCATCCTCCGGCTATCAAAAGCGGAAGGGGACCACATTATGCCGGCGGTAGTGGGCTCTCCCTTGACAAAATTCAAGGGGAGGGAGGATACATGCCCGTGAGTTAGAGCACCCCGCCCGGCAAGAAGGAAACTATTGGGGCACATGATGTGCCGAGGGATTGGGCACCTCGGCAATCAAAAAGGGGTGTTACATGATGCTGACAGTGATTGGGGCCCTTTGGCACACAATAAAGGAAGGTTGACAGGCAACAGCAGCCGTCACTGCCGCCATGTTGCCTGCACATAGGGAGAGGCGTGCTGTGGTCACGCTGCATGAGAACTTCGCTCTCATTGTCGCGGACCTTTTGATAGATCTCTTCACCTCATTAGCCAGGCAGGGTGTCGGCCCCTGCTGCTGGCTGATTGGGGAATGTGGGACACACCTACTGGTGCGTGCCCTGCATTCGCCTAACACAGACCGTGCCTCCAAATCTCCACTGCCGCAAGATGTTGGCTGTGCAAGCACGCCAACATAACAAAAAATTAGCCTTACTTCCTGGTAAGGTAATAGACATAGTAAGCCAAAATTTCCTTTGCAATACAGTTGCTCTGGCTTTGGTGTTAAGCAAATGTGCCTCTAAAATATTTTTAAAATATATTCAAAAAGACACCCCTGTTCACTTCAAATTAGTACAGTAGCACTCTCTAAATATAGACTTCAGGAAATGTCTGGAGAGTGGGGACATATTGTCTGGAGTGAGAAAATGGTAGGGATCAAGTTGCCAGCTCCATGGAACCCAATTATGATCCCTTTCCTCTTCAAAGTACTGCAGAGTAAACTTTGGCTTTGTACAGTATGTCTGCTGCCTTACCCTAGGAGGTGTAAAGTTCCTTTATATTTATCTGATTTAGACCACAAACAGTGCTAGTTAAAATACGCATCCCAGTGAAGATATGTGAAGTATTTTTTTAATTATTTGATTTCTTTAACAGTGAATACAGTACTCAGATTTTATGGGAAGAAAGGTGTTTGTTTCAGTAGTCTGCAAGATAATCAGCAATATCTGTTTTCGTTACAGGAATATAATACTTGCCTGTGCTGGTACTCTGCGACATGGCCTTATTCCGAATTTAATTGGCGAGGGAATATGTGCCAGGTACAATTGTCGGGATGCGGTGTGGTGGTGGCTGCAATGTATCCAGGATTATTGCAAAATTGTGCCCAATGGAATAGACATCTTGAAGTGCCCTGTTTCCAGAATGTATCCTAGTGATGATTCTCCACATCAACCTCCAGGCTTCATGGTAACAATAATTTAAAGTACTATTTGTCCTTGACACAATACAGTACCCAGAGATAAGATCACATAAATCCTTGTATCCAGCTAACCATAAACAGATCTCCTACTGATTAGCATAAACTTGCAAGGTCAAGGTTAAATCTTGTCAGAGACTTAATCATAATGTGGCAGAAGGTAATCATAATCAAGGGGCAGAACAAGTAAGGGTGGCAGGAGAAGATTAAAAAGAACGCAATGAGGGGGTGATAGCAGTTCTGGAGTGGAGAGCTGTGTGCTTGAATGCCATTTTTTCATTCTTTGGTAACCAGATAATACTTTTGCCCAGCAAGCAGTGGTGGCAGAGGCCCATTTAGTCTTGATGGCTGTGTCAGAGACAGTGGCTACACAGCACCATGAATGGGAACTATCCATGACAGAACACACAGTTTTCAGGAGGGATAGGAGACAGAAATGAGGGGGGGGGGAGTGGCCTCTTGTGTAATGGAGGGCACCAGAGCAACAGAGGACAGAGGCATTTGGTGGGGGCACTGATACAGAAACATTTTGGTACTGGTAGTAACAGATTGGGGAGGATTGTTAGGGTACGAGTGACATATAGATCACACTCCAAAAGGACAAAGTGGACAAGCAGTTAGAAGAGATAATAAAGAAGGCAGCAAAGCAAGGAGAGATGCTGCTGATAAGGGACTTCAGCATGCAAGATATACACTGGAGTGTCCCAGTAGCAAGGAGTGCAAGAAACCAGAAGCTGATAGAGGACCTACAGGATACGTTCCTGCTACAGAGGGTGGCAGAGCCCACAAGGGAGGGAGCCATTCTGGATTGGGTCCTCACAAATGGGGACAGCATTGGAGAGCTCATTGTAAAGGAACCCCTGGGAACCAGCAATCACCTCACCATGTTTTTTGACATGACACACGAGCCAGAAATCAAACACAAATTAAGGTTTTAGACTTTAAAAGGGTGAATTTTGATAGGATGAGGGAACTGGTTTGGAAGAAGCTGGTGTGGCAGCAGCAGGGCTGGATGGTAAATTGGGACTGATTACAAAAAAAAAAAGATGGTTACTTAAAACAACAAGCCTTTGTATTGGGAAAGAAGGAAAAAACAGGAGAGGAAGTAAGCCAATCTGGTAGGGGTGGGCAAATACATTATTTAAAATATCCAGCTGAAGATTTGTATTCGTGGCCCCAAATATTCAAAAATTTAGTATTTGGCTTTATTAATGTACCGTTGGAGTAAAAAAACAGTCCCCACCCTCCTCCCCAGCACAATCATGTCTAAAACAACCTCTGTCCTCCCCACCCTCTTCAACAAGCCGATTCCCCCCCCCAATGCGGCACCCACAGTTGAAGCATTAATAAAATTAAAAACGTTCTACACTGGCCACCATTTCCTGATGATGTGTTTTTAAAAAAAAAAAAAAAAATCATCCCTCCACTCTGGCAGCAGCACCCAAGTCCCTCCACACCCACACCCAGATTTCATTACATTAAATTCCACCTCCCCAGCTCAGAAGCCGATCTACACAACCCACCCATTAGAAAAACAACAGAGGAAAGGGATCTTCTGGGTTTAAAGGTAGACAACTTAAAGCAATTGGCACAGTGCAACAGAGCAGTGGGGAAGGGAGAATAGTATGCTGGAGTGTATGGGATCTATGACAGTCGGTCGACAGTTTTGTTGTCGACTGGCATTACAGCGACTCCTTTATTATTTGCGGTCAGCATAAAGTGAGTCACATTAGACTATGTTTTCTCCAGGGGCTTTTCCCCCGAACACCCCATGCAGGGGGCTCTGCCCCCCCACACCTCCTGCTATTAAATGAATCAACTCTGAGTTGGAGTTACTTCAGGGAGGGGGTGCAGTACCCCCAGAAAGCAGTGCTGGGGTCCCTCGCCGACACTACAGCGACCTGGAGCTGTTATCGTTGTAGTGTTGGTCATGGTAAAGTTGTCGCCATAGCGATGGCATACCAGTGTGCATAGGCAGGGGGATCAACAGCAGAAAGAAGGAAGTTATCCTGCCCCTGCACAGAGTCCCTAGTGCAGCCACATTCAGGGTACTGCTTGTAGTTTAGGAATCCGTACTCAAAAACATTACAAGGATTGGACTGTGGTCCTGCATGGAGAAGTTAGACAGCCTCAACATGTATACACTTATGACCAGGAGGGAGGGGGGACATGATTGAAACTTACAAGTTTGTTTCACAGAATAAACAAGGTGGACACTGGTGAACTGTTCACAATGCGCAAAAACATTGGTATAAGGGGAACTCAAAAAAGCTAGCAGGAGGGAGATTCAGCAAGGATGTCAGAAATTATTTCTTCTCAGATAGGGTGGTGTATTGGTGGAACAGGCTGCCAGAGGCGGTCAGTAAGTATAACCTTTTCAGGAATCTGTGGCTTTGAAGAATACAGTTACTGTCTATTAGGCTGTTATAGTAATTTACTGAATACAGTGATACAGTTTTTAAGCCTTTTTTCATAAGTGGTATTCTAAAAATAAGCCTCCTTTGTTTAAAAAGTTCCTTTATTGCAGAACTGGCCCTTTAATGTTAATTGGTCTTTATAAGGTTTGAAAGTACTCAGGCTGACTAGGTCCTTCCCCCCAGGAAAGGGTGCAAGGCTAGGTAACAGAGATACATTCGATAAGAACATTTGGAAAGTACATGACTCTGAACTCGGTCTTGCCAAAGGTAATAGCACAGTTTGCTCTCATTTGCAAGCTACTCTTTACAACTGGCATAGTGTTCAAATCATGCCATGCAAAAAGTTGTTGTATTGTCAATGAGTTTTAAAGCAATACAAATACTCTTTTGTCACTGTAAATGGAGTCTTCCAACCCTTTTTGAAAATGGAGCTTCTGAGATCAGCATGGAGAACTGGGTTCATGGGTGTCATTTTTTGATTGATTGGATGAAATTCAGATAAAACATTTCAGTATGGAGCACTGATAACATGAAGCCGAAGTATTGTCTTACTATCGTTCTGTAGAAACATTAAATGTCAGCAGTGCTTGAAAAATTAGCAGTAGTGTTTTTTGTTGTTTGTTTTGTTTTTTGAAAGGGCCCCTAGTTCTCTGCTGTACTTCAACCCTGCATGCTGTGTCAGGGCTATTAGACATTTGTGGTGACTTTTTTTCACTGCTGCAGCAGGAATTTTTCAATTCTTTGACCATCATTCCATGTGATGTCATCAGTGATGTCCGGTACTGAACATAGAGGAGGAGAAGCAAGACAAACAAAAATGGGCAAAGAGCACAGAACTGAAAAATCAGCAGCTTGGAAATACAAATCACAAAAATGTGAAATTATGTGCCAGTGCCCTGCAGCAGGATACACATTCAGCAGCCATGGAACTGCAGAATTCTAGGGGCCTTGATTTTTGACTCATGAGTTGTTCTGTAAACTGGATCGTGCAGTAGTGGCAAACATCAAGTTTTGGTGTGTCGTGACATCAAGATATGTAACTGTGACTTAAGGTAGTAACTCTTTTAAACCCAGTGGGGTTGATGATGCTTTAGCTTTGACATGTTGTGTTATATTCCAAGTGGGAACTTAACATGCCATTTCATTACTGTAAGGGAGTCCTGATCTTCTTTGAGGGTATCTCTTTCATCAGGCCACACCTACGGAACTATAAGCCATGAGACGCAAGGACCACATGGAAGCTTTTGTGAGCAGTCTACTAGGGGCCACCCACTATGATGATGTCAGATGTTTGCTCTTCCATATGAACGTGGGTGGCCCCTTCCCTCCTCAGTTCTTTTCCTATCGCCGACCATTCTCGACAGATCGTGCACAGAAACAACACTGTTACAGTTACCGATTTTCTTATCGTTTTTGCACCGGTCACGCAGTAGCATTCTTAAGTGATTTTTGATGGTGTGTATGTTGACTGAAGAGCTGTCTAAGCTATGCTGTTGTGAATGTGGTGAAAAAATAGACTCTGGAGAGTGCATAATGTCTTCATATGCTGCTTCGGCTCAGACCATAACATTCAAGTGTGCCCGATCTGTAAAGGGTTTAATAAAGCCACCCAGTGATGCCAAAAAGGTGCTGTAGAAAAGCACTTGCTTAAGCAGCATGTAGCCTGAATGGAAAAAGTGCTCCGCCACATCCCTGGTGCGTTTTTCATGATCCAAATCATCTTAATCCCAAGAAAAGACATTGGGGTCACACAAACACAAGCTCTGGGAGAGGGAGTAAGAAAAATACAAAATCTTCCCTGTCCATTCTCAGTCATCCATCCAAGTGGATCCAACCACTTTAGCGCCGTTGACCACTCGGGTGGCAGTGCTGCCCACACCGTCGACCCCTCTTCTGGGTCCAGGCAAGTTACAAGTGCCACCAGGCCTAGCATGGCTGGTGCATCACCATTGACACCAAGTGCCTTCCCTTCCCCGTTGACCTCTTCCGGTGTTCCCTTTGATTACACAGGCACTGACGTGCAGGCAGTACTGTTGTCCTTTATGGATATTCTCTAACACCTTCTGCCACCTCCTCCTGTACCAGGAGCTCCATCGATGGGGTACCTCAGCCAAACCACCGCACCGACGTCTGCTATGGCTATGCCTCAGCCCCCCTCTTGAGCACCGATGGCCTCTCCAGCATGCTCCTTTCGTCCCATCGACCAAACTGATGATGACCCAGAGTATAATCCTGACCTTATGGTTCAGGATGATGATGATGATGATGATGATGATGATGATGATGATGATGATGATGATGATGATGATGATGATGATGATGATGATGATGATGATGAGGAGGAGGAGGAGGAGGAGGCTGAAGATTATGTGGAAAGTTCCTATGAGAGGACTAGTTCCACAGTTTCAACACGATGTGAGGACTCTGTGATTTACATCCCTAGGGTCCCCCCCCCCCCCTTCAAGTGCCTATCCTTCATAACCATGATGCAGCAACTATAAGCTGCCATGGAACAGGATACAATAAAGAAGAGCCTAATAGACTTCTTGGTATAGCCGGATTCACTTCCCATTATAATTCCACCCCTCCTCCCTACCCTGGAGGATGCCACCTGGCATAGGCCTAATGTAATTCCTGCCATACTCGGAAAAGCAGATAAGATGTATATGGCCCTTTTAAGTGGGCCTTTCTTTTCAGGCCAATGTGAAGCTGATTCTGTGGACATAAATGCTGCCCATGACAGATCAAAGGCACCAAAACATCTTAGTTCCCTTTCTCCTGATAAGGAATCCAGAAGGTTGGATGTGATTGATAAAAGACCCTTTGCCTCTTCCTCTTTGGGCCTGAGAATTGAAAATTACCAGGCCCTTTTGGTTAAATAGGAGGAAAGCTAAAGCAGCTGCTCAGGCTCTCACAGAAGGTGCACCAAAACATGAGCTTCTTGAAACTTTAACAGCTGGGGCTGACGTCGGAAAATGCTTACAACGTACAAGATGTTTCAGATGCTTCAGCCAGGGCAGCTGCATCAGGAATATGCCTCAGAAGGTATTTCTGGCTAAGGGTGGTGGGCTTTGCAAATAATGTTCGGCAGTCCATTCTCAATGCCACTTTCAGAGGTCATAAATTGTTTGGTGCAGATGTTCAAGATATCCTCTCTAATTTGAAGGCCTCCGGCACTACCCTGAAATTGGTACATTCCCTCTATCACACCTAGCCAAGGAGCAGACAGAGGGTGCCTTTTCATCTGGCTGGTACTAGACACACTCTACCACTACCAGACAATAAGATAAGGGTAAAAGAGCAGGAGTCCTGCCTACTCCAGCAACCACTCCAGGTGCCCACTCAAAAGCCCCTTGAGGTTGCAGTGCGTCAGGAGCAATAAGCCGTAACTGGTTCAGATTGACTCCTTTTACACCCCCCTAACCACCATTACCTCCAGGGGGGGGATTGTTGGGGGTCGATACTCTCTTCAGCTAGACCTGTGGAAAGAGGTGACCTTGGATGCCTGGGTCCTGGACATAATAGCACAAGGGCATGCTCTGGAATTTCTAAAGCTACCTCAAGATCATCCACCAGTACCTACACATTATACTCCAGAACATATCCTGCTGCTTCTGGAGGAAATCCACACCTTGCTTCAGAAAGGAGCAATAGAACCTGTACCTGTGGAACAGAGAAATACAGGGTTCTATTCTCTGTATTTCCTAATTCCAAAATGGACAGGAGATCTGAAGCCTATTTTGAATCTCCAAAATCTGAACCTTTTATAAAGTACAAAAGGTTCAGAATGGTTACTCTGTAGGGCCTGCTCCCACTACTGTACGTAGGGTATTGGATTTGTTCCCTAGACATGAAGGATGCCTACCTTAAAATCAGAATTTGAAAACCTCAGAGGAACTATTTGAGGTTCCTGTTTCAAGGGGAACACTGCCAGTTGAGACTGTTGCTCTTAGGCTCGTCATCTGAGCCACAGATCTGTATCAAATGCTTGGTAGTAGTGGCAGCAGTGCTTCACAGGGAAGGCCTTTGTGTTTTCTTACCTGAACGACTGGTTGCTAAAAGCCCACACCAAGGAGCAAGTCATGCACACCTTAACCCAAACCAGACAGCTGTTCAGTGCTCTAGGGGTCACTGTCAATGTGCTGAAGTTTGTCCTGACCCCTTTCCAGCGTCTGCAGTATATAGGGGCAGTTTTAGATACAGGTCTAGGCTGAGCATCTGATTGCACAGGCCCAAATAGTTCACGACAGCAGGTGTCACAGCCAGAACATTATTTTGGCTTCTGGGCCTAATGGCAGCCGTCATTGTCACAGTACCTCTGGCCAAGCTACATATGAGGATTCTTCAATAGACCTTGAGAGTCCAGTGGCATCAACTCACAGACATCCAGAACAGAGGGTTCTAGAAGCCTCTCCTGTACCAAAGGTGCGTAAGTGGTGGATGGAATCCAGCAACTTACTGAAAGGGGATTCCTTTCCTGATCCCATCTCCTCACCATATTTTAACAGATGCCACGGGGATGGGCTGGGGGCACATTTGGGGCCTCATAAGATGCAGGGTGTATGAACCAAAATGGAGAGCACCCTACATATAAATGTTCTAGAAATGAGAGCTGTTGTATATGGCCTTCAGGCCTTCTAGACTCACCTATCCCTTGGTCTCCTGTTGGTACAGACAGACATCACTGTGATGCATTATATCAAAAAACAAGGAGGAACGCTTTCTTTCTCCCTGTGCAGGAAGGCAATGAGAATCGGCAACAGAGTAGACACACCAGGAGGGGCTGAAAGAATGAGGGAGGATCTAAAGAAGTTAGAAGAATGGTCACGGGTATGGCAGCTAAGATTCTACACAGAAAAGTGCAAAATCATGTATTTAAGGCGCACAATCCCAGGGCAACATACAAACCCAAGGAGGGGAAGAGTATTAGAAGTCACAAAACTGGAAAGAGACCTGGGGGTTATAATTTCAGATGACCTGAAGGTACCAAAACAGTGTTACAAGGCAGTGGGAAGGGCTAGCAGAATTCTTGGATGCATAGGGAGGGAGGGATATCACCAGCAGAAAGAGGGACGTATACCCCTGTATAGATCACTGGTGAGACCCCACCTCGAATGTTGTGTCCAGTTCTGGAGGCCCCATCTCTGGAAGGACATAGGGTGGAGGTGCAAAGGAGGGCAACCAGAAATCATGCAGGGCCTGCATCAGAAACTCTACGAAGAAAGGCTTAAGTATTTAACTATGTGCTCCCTAGAAGACAGGAGGGAACGGGGGATTATGATAGATGCATTCAGATACGTCACAGAAATAAACAAGGTACATGAAGGGAACATTTTCCAAGGAAAAAGATGCTCAAGGGCAAGGGTTCACAATATGAAGCTGGAGGGGAGGAGGCTCGGAGGAAACATGAGGAAGTACCTCGTCATGGAGAGAGTGGTGGACGCTTGGAACAGCTTCCCAGCAGAAGTGGGGGGGGGGCTGGAACGGTCATAAGATTTAAGAATGCATAGGATAGACACAAGGAATCTTAGAAGCAAAGAGAGGGATGTAAGCTGGAATCCAAGTAGGGTCCCAGTATCACTTTGGGTAGGAATTTAAGCCGTCGTAACCAAGTGGAGAGTACTGAAAGTGAAGGGCTAGGAGGGCGTGATGTTTATGGTAAGACAGTAGCCTTGTGGTGGGGAACGTGATGTAGGTGAGGGGGCATAGATGGCAAATGGCTTTGAAATGTATAAGGGAGCCATTTAGAAGCCCCGGGGTGAAACAGGAAAGTGTGACAGGAGGAGCCTGAAAGATGGGGAGGATGAGGGGAGTCAGTGGAAGGGGCAGTAATAATGCGGAGAGGGCAGAAAGCAGTGGGGGGTATTGGAGTGGGGCGTGGAAGTAACATGGGGGGAATTGTAGGAAGAAAGAGAAAAGGTTAGGATAGGAAAGGGGAGGCCACAGATGAAGGTCATGGGGTTGTTATAATAGTGACAGACGCACGACAGAGAACCACAAACTCCTAAGGAACTTAAAATGTACAGATGGAGGAGAGCTGGAGAGACAAGGTGAGAACTACTAGAGAAATAGCACTTCACCTTAAAGATTGAATTGTGAGCTAGTCCAAGAAGGAGGTTTAATAGTCTGTTGGGTGAGAGTGTTGATATTGCAGCAAAGAACAACTAAGTCCCTCTAGTGGTGAAGAATTTAAGGAGCCAGTGGAAAAACAAGCAGATAGTATTTCAATCTGATTGATTTGCTTCTGTATAAAGCTAAATGCTCAGATAGGGCGGGTGGGGAGACGTCACATAATGACGTTGGGGATCAGCATACACAGGCTAGGGCTTCTAAAAACCAGAGGACACACGGAACACAGGTAAGCAGAAATAATTCTGGCACACAGAACACAGGTAAACAGAAATAATAATTCTGCCATAAAAAATGCTATTTTACCAGACAATGCAAGCGGCAGGAAGGATTTTAAGCAAGCTGAAGAAAAGATTTAAAATGCCGAGAAGTTGCTTAGTGCCGAAGTTCAGTGCAGTGCATGCTGGCAGCTGCCGTTTAAGTCAGACAAAATTAAAATGAATTTTAAAGTCACTGGTGGCCAAGTATTAATTTAATTAACTGATTAATAGAGCCCGTAGCAAAACATTCTGTTCATTTTACAACCGAGGAGGCTTAAAGCCAAAGAAATTGAAGATCCTGATCGTGGCTTAAAATGGGGCCAAAATTTGAATTTCAGAGGCAGAGCACCTCCAACCATACCTTATTTGGTGATGAGGGGTCCGGGCATGGAGCAGCTCTGTTTGAGCAGACTGCCCGGATGGAGGTAGGGAAGCTTGTTTGGTGATGAGGGGTCTGGGCGTGGAGCAGCTCCATTTGGGCGGACTGCCCGGAGGGAGGGAAGGAAGCTTGTTTCTTCCGTTGCCACTAAAAGAAAATATTAAGGCTATCACTAGCGATAACAGCATTGTTATTTTGGTGAATGGTGTTCCTATTAAAGCAAGAACGGTTTGGCAAGATGTGGTGACTGCCCTTATTATTTCTGTATACCTAGTTATGCTGTTCTTGGGTAGGTTATGTTTTATATCAAAGTTCAGTATAACAATGACAATGATGAAGAACAACCCCTTCCGATAAACTGCTAAATCCAAGGGCAAGAAAGGATGAGTCCAACGTTCCATTGAATCGAAAACGAAATAAAAGATCATTGAGAGGCAAATTGTGATTTCAGTTTTCCTGTGTATTTTGTGACACATTGATGGAACAAGTACGCTAAATAACACGTAATCTAGTAACACAATTACATTTTACTTCTATATGTATTTGCTCAGGTTGGCAAAATATACAAAAAGCATTTGACAACAGAATATTACTTTATAACCTTTTATAACACGGGCTTCAGAATTCTACCAAACTCTTAACAACTTCATTAGTTATATCCCATCACGTGACTGCGCATTAATTCCCAGTACATGCACGAATTGGTTACTGACTTGATCTACTTAGCAACAGTGGAACTTCACAAAAATAAAACCTTTTTCAGTTAACAAAAAAAAAAAAAAAACTTTTTCTATTTTATTAGGGCAGTTGCTTTCTTCAGGATGTGCATTTCTTGAGAATTAATGGACTTCCCGAGTGTATTGAAAGGCACTTGGCTGTTGGCCTCATGCCTTCTGATTCACCCAGTGCATGCATTAATTTTCTAGAATGCACACCCTATCATGAGTAATTGATTACATTTCTCTGTGTGGTACATAGCTCAGTGCTTTGTGGTACATAGAGCTGAATGAGATATGGTTGGTGCTTAAGTGTGTTTGCACTGGTTAGGTACATAGTTCAATGTTTGTAGCACGTGGTGGCTGGATGATAACATGGTCAGTGCTTAGATACATTTGAGCTGAATGAAACATGATTGATGATAGTCTTAATCTTTGGCCTTTCTCTATATCCCACCTTTTTGCAGGATGCTAGGTACATGTAGGTTAGAAGGCCCCCCAAAAAATATTAAGTGCTGTGTGAGTACCTCCTCAACTCCGGAAAGAGTGGCCAGTAGCACGCAGGAGAGGAAAAAAAAAACCCTTTGGGGGAAACCTCAGAGGACTGATGTCTACTGACCTGCCAGTCCTCTGGGCATACTAAAGGAGAGTAGTCCTAGTTAGTGAAGTACTAAGTCGGTTCTCTGAGTACGATCCAGATATTGGTAGCAGAAGAATATCCTGATTCAATGGCGAGCAGAAGAATCCTGGAAAGCTAGGTAGTGGAGAAATGACTCTGACATGGAGATGTTGTATAAGCAGTTGGTTAATCCAAGTCCATAGTATCTCTAGGAGACGAGAGTGAGAAGCAAAGTTCCAGCTGAGAAGGTGAGACCCCCAAGTGGGTCGGCCAAGGTGACGATGAAATGCGATTGAGCAAGCAACCAGGCCCCCATGTGGGGCGAAGCTAAGGAAACCTCCAGGCCCCTTTGCAGGGCAAAGCAGGAATGGGTGAGCAAGCAGCCAGGCCCCCTTTGCGGGGCGAAGCAGTAATGGTTGAGCAAGCAGCCAGGCCCCCTTGTGGGGTGAAGCAGAAATGCATGAGCGAGCAGCCAGGCCCCCAAGTGGGGCAAAGCTAAAGAATTCCAGGCCCCCTTTGCAGGGTGTAGCAGGAATACAATGAGCAGGTAGCCAGGCCCCCATGCGGGGCGAAGCCGGACTGGGTTGGGCAACAGCCAGGCCCTATTCTGAGCGAAGCAAGAATGGTTTGAGCAGGCCCAGGCCCCTTGCTGGGTGAGCAGGCAGCCAGGCCCCATGCAGTCAAAGCTAAAGAACCACCAGGCCCCCTTGAGGGGCAAAGCTAAAGAACCTCCAGGCCCCCTTGCGGGGCGAAACAGGTATACGATGAGCAGTTAGCCAGGCCCCCTTGCGGATTGAAGCAGGAATAATGAAGCAGGCAGCCAGTCCACCATTTGTTGCGGATGGAGCGAAGTCTCTACAGGGAGCAGCAGTGTTAGGCACAAACTGGGTAATAAGAAGGCATACAGTCCACAAACAAGTAAGCAAGCAAGCATGGATTAGAACGTCCCTGGTAAAGTCTTGAGTGGATTAGCAAGTCAAGTGTCTCAGGCTAAGGCAACTAGTAACTGCAAGTAACATGCTGCTTGTCAGGCAGCTACCTTATCTGCCTCAGAATTATAGCAGCAGGATAGGGGCAGAAGTCCTTTTTAACTGTAAGGTGTGCAATAAAGTTTCCAGACAGGACTTCGGTTTAGCGAGGAACAGACGAGGTAGAGACTGCAAACTCCAGGAAGGAATGAATGGTCCTGGAAGCCTCAGCGTTGAGTGGCAAAAAAGACAGGAATGCAACACTGGCCAGACACTGTGGTGCAATACAGTGGCCCCGCACTGAGGAAGGCGTGTGAGGTAGCAGTCCAGAGAAACCAGCTGCATCGAAGTGGGGCACAGCGCAGTGACGTGCAGGAGCTGGAGAACGCCCGGTGCATACAGGCAACAGTACATCCAGCAAGGGCAGGAATGTCCAAAATACAGAGCGATTGTGACAGTAGCAGGCAATGTAGCTGAAACGCGAAAAGTCCCAAAGTTTAAACGAAGGAGGCACTGAGGCGGCTGGCTTAGAAGAAGCCCAAAAACAGAAGCACAGAGATAAGAGAGAGACACGAGAGGGCAGTACAAGAACACGGCCCACAAGGAAGGGGGAAGGGAATGGCAAGCAAGGCAACAGGAGGGCAGGAAACACAAACACCACAGGAGGGAGGGGGGGAGCCTGACCAGCCACGCCGCTGAGGAGCAAGTGCGACGCACTCTAAGCAGAAGGGCATGTGAGCAGGAAGTTTAAGTAGAGAATGGGAGAGGAGCTATGTCCCCCCAACAGAACTTCAGGCTGCAGCCTTTCAAAAAGGGCAGCAGCATTGAAATAGACATTTTCATGTGAGAGCCTTCTCCATGATGCCTGCTTCTCATCTGCCTCCATGTACTTGTAAGGATGCTGGTGCGGCACTGCCATTATAGAGAATGCCCCACTGCTATTAGTATTTAGTTTTTATCTACACAGTCCATCCTCCTCCCCTGAGAGGGCTTCTTTTAGATACAGGGCTCCATTATGCAGATCTGAGTGCATTGAGGGTAGAGCTAGCGGATCACAGGGTTGGCTGGTATGAGGAATCAAGCTTCAAGTCCGCTTCTGGTGACTGCACACACGTAATGGAAGATTGCCTAGGTGTGGATGTGAACTGAATAAGCAAGCTAATCTTACACAGTTACCCATGTATTATTCTATTTTAAAAGGAGTTTCTGTACTGGGGGGGGGGGGATGTCAGTGGTCTTTCAGGGATTCAGTATTTATTCTTCTTAGTATAGGGCTTAAGTCCTTGTGGATTCTGTTGGTTTTTGGTTGTATTGTTCCCTGGATGGGAGTATACTGTTTGGTATTATTTTAAAAGAGTAATATATAACTTAAAAAAAAAAAAAAAGAAAAACAGTGTTAGAACTATAAAAAGATGCATATGAAAACCTATCCTCCCGATCCAGCTGCCCAAAACACTGAGAACTGCAAAGTGGAAATTGAAACACTTGTTCTACCACCTATAATAATGTCTTGGGGAACAGGTGGAAAGTTCTGCTTAGTACTGCATATAAGGCAATATTGTAGGGGTGATTGCCTTGCTGTACTGCACATGTATTTCTAAAAACGTGGCTACAGTCTAAAATACTTAATGTTGTAATTTATTTTTCCTTAATTTCTATATGTACGATTGTACCTTTAAGAAATGGAATTGTAGCCGGCTCGCCAGTGCAGGAGTGGTGCTACCTCTTGGGATGCCAGTAGTCTGGGTTTGGAAACGAGCCTGAGGTGTCGGAGGATCGGCAGGGGAAGAGGATCAAGCATCCCTGGGACTGCTCTCCTCCTCTGGTGGGGAGGATGCAGAAGAGCTCGTTGTTTGACTGGCCCCTGGCAGAACCTGAGGGAGAGGCAGCCCAAGCTGAAAGTTGCGGAGGTGTGGCAGACATTGGCGCATGTGCCTTGTCATCATTGCATGCCACATCTCCCATAGTGGAGAGAAGAGGAAAAACTCGGCCGTGCAAGATAACCGCTGTTCTCCACAGGTCTTGCGCTCAGTGACTCATGCTCCTGGCAGGTCGAGGCACTTCCTACCACCCTGCTATGGAGGGCAAGCCGTTGGGGACTACGGGAGAGGTAAATGCTGAGGGAAGCCGGGGTGACAGGTCGGAGGGAGGGCCTACCGGGACAGGGAGTACAAAAAAAAGTGTAATTGTGTTGGTTGTTTTTTTGCACTGTTTTGCTCAATTAAATGTTTTCCCAAAAAAGGTGGATACAGTTCACTGTCCACACTCTGGCAGTTCTGCTGGATACAGTTGAGTCACTAGGCATCTTCAAGTTAAGCTCTTCCCACCACCCGCATGGTATATCCACTGGCTCTGTCCCATGATATCACAGCTTTCTTTCTACTGGAAATGGCAGATCTCCACCTTCCCAACTTTGTATGTGTAGAAGGCTTGCCATTACTCAAGTAGTATTTTATCTTCCGATTTCGCTCTGCCTTTGACAGTCTGATCTGGAATAGCAAAAACCCGGCTTTATGTTTTGCTTGAGCTTTAGATAGAAGATATTGGCCACAAACTCCCACAATGTCTGTTTCCTGCATGAAGAACACTGCACCTGCACTTGCTCTCACTGTTGAGCAATGCTACCATTTTCATGGGAAGAATGAAAGACTCATCTCCTCTTCAGTAGGCCAGGTTGGCAGCCCAGCTTGCAGACCATTAAGAGGAGGCATTGGCAGCTGGGACGGGCTCATCTTCTGTCTCAGCACTGAGCCCAACATTGCAGCTCCATTCATGGATAAGTTCCATGAAATGTAGTTGGCCTTCGGAGAAAAGTGGGAGAGTCCATGCTACCACAAGAGGTGCAAGAAGCGCTGCCCTTAGAGGTCTTGAGACAGGGAATGAGCATTCTCGGTGCAAGAAGCGCTGCCCTTAGAGGTCTTGAGACAGGGAATGAGCATTCTCTTCCAGTTGTTTCAGTTTCTCCAACAGCTCAGCCCTGATTGAGCTCAGTTTAGTTAAGGGGCAGATCAGCATTCCTGTGGTAACCCCACCAGATCACTTGACCCTGAGTCTGGTCGGTCAGATGGTCAAGATACTTCACAAGCCCATCGACTGTCTGTTGAAGGAGGTCAACGAGGAGTTGTCAGTCTCTCAGATCCTGGTTCTCCTGGTCACTAATCAGGTAGACCTGCTGTCTTGGGAGGTGCCTACCTAGTGGTCTTGCTGCTGAAGTATGTGGTCTACTCAGAGCTCCTGGTGGATTCATACTGCCTTTGGGTTAAGATCGCTGTCCCAGTCTTGCTCCTCAGGTTTGACATTCATTGACCTCATCATCCTCCATTGAAGATTGATGTTGACACTGCCGTTGTCAACATTACGAAGACTATGTGGCAGAAGTGGTCTCTTGCAGGGAGGGGCAGGGCCTTCACCTGGACTCAGTGTTCCGATGGCCTCCTCCAGCTGTTCTTCTCATGGTGACTTAGCAGACTGAGGCCTCTGCCTCTCTATCACTGGTGTTAGAGCCCCCTACACTGCAGCTGTGGGTTGAGAGCCCCACCAATGAGTCTCAGCTGGCCTTCTGGGATGCTTGTTAGTGGAAGTCATCCAGGACACTGAAATGGTACATGGCAAGAAGTGGACCTTGAAGTTTTCAAGGAGTCATTGGACTCGGAGGGTGAGTCTTCGAATTACCTTGAGTAGAACTCAGCTCTTTGACTGAGATTCCTCGGACGGTCGATCGGTTTCATCGGGCTCAACTTCCTCATTGCTCTAGTTGATATCAGAATCCATGGAGGTCCATTAGGAGCCTGTTCAAAAGTAGGCTAAATACCGATTCACTGACATCCTTGATGGGGAAGATTCCTCCAGGGTCAGCTTTCCATTCCGTCTTGGGAGCGGAACTGGAACTTTGGCAGCTCCCAACGTCCTGCCTGGTGTTCCAGCCCTAATGGTCCCCAACTATACGATCCCCATGTACACCCTGTTGGAATTCTCTGACCACACCTCTGTGGAGGGACTGGCCTTTGACTCTGCCTTTCACACCTATTGAGCACCCCAGCATCTTCACTCATCTCTTACCTGTATCTTAAGTTGCCTTGAATTTTTGTTATAAAGTAAATTTTACAGGCAACATTGCTGACTGGTTGGTGCCATTTGCTGTTTTTGTTTGTGATTTAGTTTACAGAGCATGCCAGTAGTAGAGCAGCCTTAGTTGTTAGATCTACACATGATGTACCTCATCCCATTTCTGGGCTTCTGGTATTGCATACCCCATCAGAGCTGCAGAGCCCCAGACACAACCGGCCTCCAGATGTGGACTGTGATGACACATATGCATAGGGAAGGAAGATTTTTTTTCAGCACACACACTTACATGCATTTCTGCACACCAGGCCCATATGGCAGCTTACCCAGCCATCACCTGTGGTTGGAACTGCACAGCTTAGTTAGCTGTGATGCCATAGTGTGAGGCAGTCAGACAGGACATCAACCTCTCTACCTGTGGTCTGGAGGTAGCACGGCACCAGTAAAAGGGCATCTTAGACTGATAGGAACTGCAGTCTCTCTCTGACAGAAGGCATGTCTTTGCCTCTCCAGACTTCATCTTTGGCCTGACAAAAGGTGCTAAACTGACATTGACAAGGGAGTAATTTCTTCTTCCCTAGGATTAGGCAGAAGTTTTCAGGGTACCCTACTTCTTGTGTTCCGCAGGAGCACCTGCCTGATCCTGACTAGTTTCAGGACTCGCTAGACCTGTGAGAGTCCCTGCCCTCAGATTTTCTCACCCATGAGGGCTGAAGGTATTTCTGTACTTTCAGGGTGAGTCAGCTCCTCCCTTGCGAACAGGGAAAGCTTGGTACCCATGACTGGGACTCTGTGAAGAAGATTAATTCAGGAAAGATATGAAAGCTGCATACTTACCGTAACAGGCAATCTTCCTCAGCATCTTCTCCATTGAGTATCACACTGGCCCACCACCCTCTCGCTCTGAAGCCAGGGCCTGTGGGCAGCTCACCTTATGGCATACCCTTTGAGTGATGCCCTTGTTTGCTTATGCCATTCCCTCCCATTGCCTCCCCCATTGGGACCAGGCAAATTTATTAACAGCAATTAAAAAAAAAATGCAGATTGTGGATAAATAATCTGTGGCCTACAGGTAGAAACAGAGGCCTAAACTAATCCATGAATACATAATGGTGCGGGGAAGATTAATACTTGCTTACAATAGATTCACATACGTAGTGCAATTCTGCGGATAAGCATGTCTCACTGGGAACAAAGCATCTCCTGCCGATTGCTGCCCCATGATGACACCCCAAGTGTGAAGGCCTTATACTGCAGCCCTTTGGCTCTAGACCACAATGCAGAGGGACATTTGCAAATAGGCCTAAAAAAAATTGGGAGTGTTAGCCCCACCCACTTCCAGGCCCCCCCTCCCAATTGGAGGATAGAGCCCAGGACCACAACATTGTCCAGCAAAAGTCCTGAAATTGAAGGCTACTTGAAATGTAGTCCACAGAGCCAGACTGGCTCCTCTTCACACTTTTCACTTACCAGAGATGCTGGGAGCAGAACAGCTGAGGACACTTAGATCCAGACATGAGTGGCTATTTTAAAGTAGCTCCAAATGCTCATTTAACCCTGCTCACTTCTAGGCACACCTCCTGATTGGAGGACTAGTGCCACAGACCACAACACTGTCCAGCAAAAGTCCAAAAAAGGAAGGCTGCTGGATATTTAGCCCACAGAGCCCAACTGGTTCCCCTTCACACTCCCCACTCACCAGAGACGCAGGGAGCAGAAAAGCTGATAATACTTAGATCCAGACATGAGCAGCTGTTTTAAAGCCACTTTGAACACTTACTTAGCCCTGCCCACTTCCAGGCACACCTCCCAATTAAAGGATAGGGCCTAGTACTACAACACTGTCCAGCAAGCAGAACAGCTGAAGACACTTCGATCCAGACACAAGTAGCTGTTTGAAAGCCCTCATGCCCCTATCCCTCGGGCCCTCTTATCCAACAGGCTTTGGGGCAACAGTAGAGACTGGCATTCTTTTGCTCCTTTGAGCTGCTAACCCTGTAGTGTCATAGGCATCACTTACCTACTATATTCTGCCCACACCCCGCCCCTACTTGGGAGGGCAGCCAGACCATCTTACAAAGGAAAAAAAAAAAAAGGCAGCCTTTTGCACTGGTGACATGCTGTTGCTTATTTCAGTGGTTACCTGTAACTTGGCTAACAAATTCTGTAATAAATGAGAATTTGTCAATGCTGAATGTTTGCTTGCGTGTATTTGCTGTGTAGGTATTTGGCATTGATAGTGCTGAAGCAATAATTAACAAATTAATGACAATTTCACATTATAATGCATGATCTTCCAGGAATCAATATTTATGATTGATTTACAGTTATGGAGGAGGCACTAGAACCTTGCGGGAGCCCAAACTTTTCAGGAGGGCTGGCTCCAAGGCGAGCTGCATGCATTCCTGCAACAGTACAGCTCTCCTGCTATGAGGGTGCAGGATATACATAACTGGTAAAAATAAAAGCAAATAGCCACGCTCCTCAGCTGTGAATCACAAAAGGCTTTATGCATGCATGCACAGTAAGACAAGACTGGCTCACCTCGGCACTAGCCCTCAACCGCCTCATCGACTGGGAGTCAGAACTTCATGTCACATAACAACAGCATTCAGTTCTTCTCAGTTTTAATGTTTAACGTTTAAAGCTGGAGTTTGTAATTTTTGTGTCATTCAGTGTTTTTACAAAAAAATTTCTGTCAGTCTTTGACCGCCCTATGGAATCAACATTCGATGGCCATGGATGACGACGATAAGGAGCCTTGTCAGACAAGCTGCTCCAGTAGCAGGTCCGTGTCTAGTCCACTTTCCCCATTGAGAAAGGGTTCACAGGCAGTTTTCTATCCAGGGGAAGTCCTACTGGAAGTGCAAAAAGGAGTGGGTCCATTCCCAATCCCATTCGGGTTCTCAGCACCGCCTGATCTCGAGTTCTTCCTCTTCCCATTGGAAGAGGGAGAAGCGGTACTGCTCAAGGTTGCTCCAACCCTGACAACAGCTGCTGCTCATAGGAGCTTTTCTCATTATGACTAAGGTCCAGGCCTTCCTTCCAGAGAACAGAATGCATGCATTCCTGCAGATGGCATACTACATAATGGAACGCAAATCTGTTCAAGCCCACTCTATGCAATGCATGCTGGATCTGATAGCCTCCTCAGTGTTCACAGTGCTGCTAGCATGGCTGCACATAGGGATGACTCAGTGGATGCTCGATGCACAGTGGTCGCAAGCATCACATCCTCAGACCTACTTCATTCGGGCTTGGTTTGGTCACTCACCTGATAAGTGGAGAACAGTCTCCTCTAGGGCTTTCCGTACTCCCAACCAGAGCCTTGGGTGTCTCACCACATATTCCTCCCTGTTGGGTGGATGGCCCACTAGCCCACAGGGTGTCTGGGACCTGTCAGAGACTCACCTTCACATCAGTGTGCTGGAGATGTAAGCCATTTTATACAGCCTGCGAGGCCTGTTGGATCTTTTCAGCCACAAAACAGTCCTCCAGACAGACAATAAGTCTGTGATGTATTACATCAACAAACAAGGAGGATCACACTCTTAACCTTTCTGCAAGGAAGCAATGAGAGTGTGGGAATGGTACCTGGAGCAGGGGATCCTGCTCCAAGCCATTACCTGCTAGGAGTACAGAACACCCTGGCAGACAAGCTCAGCCAAACAGAGGCCAATCATCACAAGTGGTCACCAACTCCAAACATCGTGAGGTCGCTACTCGACGAGTGGGGCACCCCAGACATGGTCCTTTTTGCATCCCCACAGAACACGGGGGGGGGGGGGTGTGGCTCTGTAAATTCGCTGACGACACTAAAGTCGGAGCAGTGGTTAATATTCCAGAGGCAATAGCAAGCTTCCATGAACAACTTATCAAAAACTTGAAAACTGGGCAGAGAAAAATAAGCTGAGCTTTAATGTGGACAGGTGCAAGGTGATGCACTTTGGCCACAACAACAAGAGATGGAGATATACTTTAAATAAACTAGTTACAAGCACGGAATCTGAAAAAGACTTGGGAGTAATAATATCTGACACAATTTAATAAGCATAATACAGAAATGGTAAAATGGCAAATAGAATAATGGGAAGTATTCTGAGGAGTATTAGTAGCAGAAGGGAAGAGGTGCTGTTGCCGCTGTATAAGTCTCTGGTGAGACCTGTTCTTGAGTATGGAATGCCTTTAACAGCACCACAGAGTAGGTGTAATGGTAGCCAAATAGAAAGAGCCCAACGTAGGTTTACTAAAAGAATAAGTGTGGTTAAAAATATGGGATATGGAGATAGACTATGCCGCCTAGGTCTATACTCCATGTCCTATAGATACCAAAGGGGTGACTTATGCTTTGCCTATAGATGCTATCACAATGAAGTTGTTACCGAGTGTGCTGGTCTAAAGAAGAAGAAGGTACCTGAAAAGGCAACAAGAGTACACTCGCAACAGTTAATGGGAGAAAAATATAGGACCCAGAAGAGAGGAAGATGGTTCAGTCAAAGAATAATCAACAGGTGGAATTCACTACCATCTAAGGTGGTGGAGGCAACTAATATGCAAAATTTAAAAAAAGAATTGGATCTGCAAATGCAGGAAAAAAAATGGGAATACATTCACTAGCAAATGGCAAGTCCGCCTACGGCCTTGTGGCTGATTGGACTTGTATACGAATCTATGAATGAATCTATGAAAAACACCAGACTGCTTCAGAAACTCAGGACATTATGTTTTCTATCAGGATACATTCAGACTGCAATGGCAAAATCTTTTTCTGTATGCATTCCCACCTGTTCCTCTTTTGCAGAGGAGAGTGCTCAAACTGGAAGCACACGGGGGCAAGATGATATTGATCACTCCCTGCTAACCTCAACAGATATTGTTTCCTCTGTTGAACACTCCATCAGTCAGAAAACTGAGGGTTCCTCCACTCAGGATGGCCTTCAGACTGAGTCACCTGGTCCATCCCAGCCTTTGATCACTTCACCTTCAGGCCTAACTCCTTAAGAGATAGAAGGAACAGGCACGAGGTATCTTAGAGGGTCTCTGAAATACATTTGGCTGCCCGTAAACCTTCCACTACTAAGACTTAAGCATTCCAATGGAAAAGGTTTTCCATCTGGTGCTCAAAAACCCACATGGACCTCTTTGGGGGCCTACCTGTCATGGCTCTGGAGTAATTGCTGGATTTTTCTCATGCTGGCTTACAGTATTCCACAGTCAGGGTCCACTAGTGTGCTGCTTCTGAATACCGCACAAGGTAGTTCTGCTCACGCAACTTAAGTTCCTAACAGAGTGGTATCAGAGTTCCTTCTCAGTCAGTCCCATATGCTGCCTACCTGCTTTGCCAACTTCCAGAATGAATGAGCATGCACTTCGCATTCTTTGGATGTTAGCTTGCATTTTACCTAGACAGAACTAAAGACTTCAGGCAAACTGAACAGCTCTTTGTCTCATTTGACCCATCTTGAATCTGGCAGCCTGTTACAGTCACATGCATTTCTGCCTGGATTGTGAGCTGTTTACGCTGCTGCTAGGCCATGACGCAGGTCAAGCTGGAAGGTCAGGAGCATGCCCACTCCACTAGGGCAGTTGCCACATCCATGACAGAGATTCACTCTGTGCCTTTCAGTGACATTTGCAGAGCTGACACTTGGAGCATAGTGCACACTTTCGTTGAGCACTATGCCATGGATGTCCATGCCAGGCAGCATGACACCTTTGACAGGACTATGCTGAATGGACTTCTGTCCTAAGTGAGCCCTTGGCTTCTGTTGCCGTAGTCTGGGGGATTTGTCTGAGCTTGGTACTCTGACCCATTAATGTGACTCAGTGATGAAGATTGATTCCTGGAAGATATGAAAATTACATATTCATCATAATTCTTGATCTTCTTGGAATATCTTCACCATTGATTCACACACTCAGCCACCATCCGCTGGGCTCACTCCAGTATGTTTTGTTGGTTTTCACTCAGTGTTCCTGGTTTGAGCTGTGAAGACAGTGCTGGTTTGCTGACACTTCTTACATGGGTCACCAGGGCTGTCTTATGCCATTAGGTTTAATGCATAAGTACTTGTTAGGTTACGCTGAACCTCCTTGGTTAAAAAAAAGGAAAAAAGAAGCTACTTAGGCAGTTGAGGCCTGGTGTCGAGGTAAGTCATGCAGCATGAGCCAGTCTCACAGCACTGCACATGTGCTCAGCTTGCCTTGGCGCCAGCCCTCCTGGAAAGTTCTGGCTGCCACAAGATTCTAGCGCCTCCAGCTAAGACCCATTATCCAAAACACTTCTGATCATAGGAGACTCCATGATTCGGGGAGTTGATATCTACCTCCAGCCAGGGGTAATGGTCAGATGTCTCCCAGGTGCATCAGCATGGAGAGACACTGACCGCATTGCTAAAATTGTGCAGGAAACAGGAGAAAACATCGATGCCCTGGTACACATAGGGCCTAATGATCTCACCAGCCGGTCAGTTGTGGAGACCAAGGAACACCTGACCAGGCTGGGAGACACACTGTCATCCATTTCGTCTGGCATTTCCTTCTCTGAGATCCTGCTGGTCTGGGAGAGGGAGGCAGATGGACAGAAGGTCAGAGAAGGGGAGATAGGGGAGCTAAACATGTGGTTTAAGGGCTGGTGCCAGGAAAAAGGACACACATTTGTAGGTAACTGGCAACAGTTTTTGGAGCGAAAGTTCTTTAAATTCAATGGACTCCATCTGACTAAGGATGGAGTCTGTGCATTGGGGCAGAATTTTGATGTCTTTGCAGAATATTTAAATTAGCAAATGGGGAGAAGGGTGCAGCACCTGATACATCGAATGGGGAGAACACCCCTGCCCCCTCAGCTAGTGATCAAACAGGAGTTCAGCATGTTTATAGTTCATTTGCATCACCAGGTAAGGAAAAAGGTCCGGCTCCCCATACGATGCACAGGGGAAATGCCGGACCTCACCCAACAACTAACGCACCGAAATCTGGTCAATGGAAAATCATGTATACAAATGCTCGTAGTTTGGGAAACAAGATTCCAGACCTGCAGGCAACCATGACAGAGGTTAAACTGGACATAGTAGCCATTAGCTGAGACGGGTTCACCAGTAACCACATTTGGGAGACTTTAGTATCCGGCTATGTACTGTCAGAAGAGACCAAGGTGCAAAAAGGGGGTGGAGTGGCCCTTTATGTCAATGAAAATATCAAAGCTACAGAAATTCAGAATACACATAAGGAGCCAGAAGAACTGTGGGTCACCCGGGAAACAGGAAATGGGACAGCCATACAAACCGGGGTTGTCTACAGGCCTCCAGACCAGAAGGAGGACATAGACACATTACTGTTAGAAGATATACAAAACATGATAGCTAAAGGGGAGGTTCTGATAATGGGATACTTCAACATGCCAGATACAGACTGGTCAATACCAGCAGGAACATCCGCCAGAACTAGACACATGGTGGATTCTCTGCAAGGGGGGGCCTTAAACAACTGGTACAACAACCCACAAGAGACAGTACTATCCTATATCTAGTACTGACTAACAGGGAAAGGATCACAGATCTCCAGGTAGAAGGTCACCTGTGGGCCATTGACCATCACATGGTATGGTTCAGTGTGGCCATTAAAACTAAATCATCCCATTCCAAGGCAAAAATATGGGACTTTGATGAGATGGCCAACATAGTTAAGCTAGTCCTGGCAAGAAGAAATACAGGTGAGGGGTGGTACAGGCAAAGGGGGCAAGCATTAAGGATTCAATACTTGAAGCAACATCCCATTGTGTTAGAGAGAAAAGCAAGAGCAAAAGAAGGAGGAAACCACTTTGGTTCTCAAAAACAGTAGCAGAAAAGGTCAGAGCCAAAAGGCTGACCTTCAGGAAATATAAGGGAACGCAGCAGGACGAAGATAGGGAGGCATACCAAATTTCCCTAAGGGAAGCAGGGAAGGCAGTTAGGCAGGCAAAGGCCCAAACCGAGGAAACACTAGCACGAACAGTAAACGAAGAGGACAAGACTTTCTATAGATACATTAGTGAAAGGAGAAAGTCCAGAGGGCGTATAGCTAAGATCAAAGGGGATAAGGGGGAGTGTGTGGAGGAGGACCAAGGAAAAGCATCTATCCTAAATTGATAGTCTGCTCAGTATTTACTGAGGAGAAGGTAGGGCAGGGCCCACAGCTCAGCACCATGGACATGGGGGAACGTGTGCACTAGTCCCTTCACAAAAGAAAGGGTCCTACAAGTGCTCACTAAGCTCAGGGTGGACAAGGCAATGGGACCTGATGGCACACAGGTACTAAAGGAGCTAAAGGTGGAACTAGCAGAGCCATTAGCAGAACTGTTTAGTGAGTCTTTGAGCACAGGAGAGGTCCCAGAAGACTGGAGGAGGGCTTATGTAATCCCACTCCACAAGAGTGGTAGCGGGGAGGAGGTGGGGAACTACAGACCAGTCAGTCTTACCTCAGTAGTGGGCAAGATTACGAAGGCACTCCTTAAGGAAGGATAGTGCAACTCCTGGAATCCATAGGAGCACAGGATCCAAGACAGCATGGGTTTACAACAGGAAGGTCCTGTCAAACTAATCTCATAGATTTCTTTGACTGGGTAACCAGAGTGGTGGACCAAGGGGGTGCAGTTGATGTCACCTACTTTGACTTCAGCAAAGCTTTTGATACTGTTCAGATTGATTAATAAGCTGGGTAGGCTCGTGTGGGTCTGAAGTTGATCAGCTGGGTGGCAAACTGGTTGGCAGGCAGAAAACAGAGAGTGGTGGTAAATGGTATACAGTCAGAAGAGATGCAAGTCACAAGTGGGGTACCTCAGGGATCAGTCCGGGGGCCAGTCCTCTTCAATATCTTCATCAGTGACATTGCAGATGGACTGGAGGGTAAGGTTTGTCTGTTTGCAGATGACACCAAGATCTGCAACAGAGTAGATGATCCAGATGGGGTGGGCAGAATGAGAAGAGATCTGGATAAACTGGTAGAATGGTTGGAAGAGTGGCAACTGGGATTTAATGCAAAGAAGTGCAAGATCGTGCACATAGGGAAGAGAAACCCCAAAGCCACCTATAGGTTGGGAGGGGAGTTGTTGGCAGTCACAAGGGAAGAAAGAGACTTGGGCATCATCATCACCGATGACCTGAAATCATCCAAGCAGACCACTAAAGCAGTAGGTAAGGCTATTGGGATGTTGGGGTGTATTAGCAGGGGTATCACAAGTCATAAAAGGGAGGTAATAATCCCTCTTTACAAGACACTGGTCAGGCCCCATCTGGAGTACTGCGTGCAGTACTGGAGGCCGCACCTGCACATGGACATTAAGAAAATGGAGGCAGTCCAGAGAAGGGCAGCCATGTTTATGTTTGCGGCACCGTCCCTGTGGAACTCTCTACCTCGTCAGATTAGAGAATGCAGGACCGTGGAGAGCTTCAAAACTAGCCTGAAAACGCACCTTTTCCAACAAGCTTTTAATGACTGATATTTTAACTGGGATGTTTTTTGTTTTTTTTAAACCAGTACTATATTTGTGTTTAATTTTAAATTATGATATTTTTTGTATGTGCAGCGCTTTGAAATACGAATTGCACTATATAAATAAAAATATTATTATTAATCAAAATGGTGCAAGGACTGCATCAGAAAACATATGAGGACAGATTAACGGAGCTCAATATGTATACCCTAGAGCAAAGGAGGGAGAGCGGTGATATTATTAAAACATTGAAACAGCTTGAAGGCAGTATAGCACAGTGGTTTAAGGCTCTGAGCTGCAAACCTGGAAACCTGGGTTTAAATCCCACAGCCCCCACTTTCATACTGTGTGACCCTGAGCAAGTCACTTAACTTCCTTGTGCTCCCAGGTCGCACCTGTAAACAAGATTTTAGGAGCGTGTATATGTTGTTCATCCACACTGTTTGACATTGTCCCTTTCCACTTTAAATCTGCCAGAAGTATTCGGCTGGCTCCTCCCACCCAACCGGGTGGTATATACCTCTGCTCCGCCCCATGACGCCAGATCTTCCTTTCCGCTGGAAGATGCAGGTTGCCTCCCTCATGCTCTCTCATTTGGTAGGCCCTGGTTTTCAAACTGTCGGTTTTACCGAAGTTCAAACTTGTTCGAGTTGGCGATCGCGCTTTTGCAGCATCGATCATGGAGGAGAAATCTTCCCTGGGATTTCACCGGTGTCCCTGCAGCCAGAAGATGTCGCGCACTGATCCTCACCTCACGTGTGTCTACTGCCTAGGTGTTGGACATAACACCTCGTCATGAAGCTTTTGCTTGGCTTTCCATCCCAAAGTACTGGATGACCGCAAGGCACACCTGAAGCTGGGGAGACTGGAAAAAAGGAACCCTCCGGTGAAGTCGAAGGAGGCTAGGTGGGCGGTTTCCATGGCCGTGGGTTCCGCCAATCAGCTGGAACAGATGAAGACATTCGAGGAAGAAGCCGCTCACGCTTCGGCCAATCGAAGCTTCTTTGTCCCACTGAACCTGGGTTCCACCTTTATGGGATCCTTTATGGAGATGTGCCAGTCTCTCCCCACCCGGGGAGATGCACCCTCAGCCTCAAACTCCTCCCACTCTCAGAAGAGAGATAAGGACCCATTGTCTTCGTCCCAGCGAAGACATTCTTGGGACCGAGAAAGGTCAGAGTCCCAGGAACATGTGGTCTCGGTCGAGATTGCATCCTTGGCCGACGGCTTCACGGATCTTCCGTCTGGCCAGGGGACCGAGGACATGTCTGACGAGGTCGAAATTATCCTCGACCCGATTGACCCTTTGTCGCCGGCCGGTGCTGACGACTCACTAGAACGGACTCTGTTCCTGGTATTTACGGATGAGGAGACCCAGCCCACTGGTGTCCCCATCAAGGACCCGTTTCTGCACCCTAGGGTTTCACTGATCACACCGGTGTCTCCCGATCAACCGAGTCGGCCTCCCCGATTTCGGTCATGGTCCAGGACCCCCTCGGCCAAACGACCGAGGAAGAGCCATAAGCGCCAAGAAAAGGCGATGCCACAGGTCGTCCTCATCCTCCTCAGATGAGGAGAGGCTCCAACGGAAACTCCAGTGCTATGAGGATCTTATGTGGCAGCAGCTGATCCTGACCAGGCAGAAGCCAGCTCTGCCACCCACTGCAACCATTACTTGGCTTTTGCCTCCCAGGCCAAAGCCAGCCTCTCCGGAACCGAAGTCCCTGGTTCCTCCACCCATGGGGCCGGCCCGTCTTCCAGTTCGGCCTATCCCGGTCTCTCCACCTATTCCGGTGGAACTGCCACCTAAGCAGCCTAAGGGAGGGGCTCCCTCAAAGGACCGACTAGATACTGACCTTCCCCGACATCTATCAGTTACAGTCACCCCGGACCTCCCTCAGAGGATCGAGGGTGATTTAGGCGGTAGGCCACTGTATCACGACTCCTCGGACTTGGATATCACCGGGCACCACTCGCATCAGGGGGATGATGAGTCGTCCGTTGGGATGGAGGAAGGCCCTTCCTACTTTCAAGGGATTCTCCATCTCATTTCCGAATGCCCCTAAAACCTATCCAGAAAAAGGCAGAGTACCCTCTCACAGATATTTTGAAGAGAGGGGATGCCCTGACAGAGGCCTTTCCAGTGGCCGAAGCTGTTGTTGGCCCAGCACTTGAACTTTGGCAACACCCTGTCTCATGCCCAGCACTGTCTGCCTGCGTGGTCCAAAAGTACGCGGTGCCCATGGGGTCCCTTACAGGGTTCACGGAGCACCCTTCAGCCGAAAGCCTGGTGACCGCCTCTGTATTCAGATGTACTGGCAGTTAGGCTGACACTGACCAACCTCCGGACAAAGAGTCCAAAAACATGGACCACACTGCCCGTAAGGTCTATGCGGCCTCTTCTTTGGGCCTTCGTCAGGCCCGCTCGGCAGTCATTATGGCACACTTCCCTCATGCCCTTCTTGGGTCATTGAACAAAATCCTCCCTCATTTATCTGCGGACATACGGACCATGGTCAAACAGGTCCGAGACCAGGGCCGTGCTGTTGCCAAACAGCAGCTCCAGGCGGCCCTAGACATAGGGGATTCTTGTGCCCGCTCGATGGCCACTGCAGTGGCCTCTCGCTGCAGGGCTTGGCTGAGGCTCTCCTCCTTCCCGGTGGATACTCGGCACAAGTTGGCTGATGTGCCTTTCCTGGGGACCGACCTCTTTGATCCAGGAGTGGTTGGTCACCTACATCGCATAGCGCAGTCCAGTGCCACCTTCAATGCCACTTCCGCCAAGGGTTCTTCGGGCAAGAACCAGCAGAAGAAGAATAATAAGCCATTTCGGCATTCTTCCCCTGCGGTTCGGCAGCCCTCCTACCAAGGAGGTCAGCAGCATCATCATCATCAGCAGCATGTTCAAGCTTGGCGCCCTCGGCCCAAACCTGGACCCCAACAGGCCCACAAAAGAGGCCGAGGCTCAGGTCCTGGAGCCTGCTCCTCCTCTAAGCCTGCTCAGTGACGGGTTTGGGGTTGCCATCCCTATACCCATCATGCCAGGCCTGGGACCTCCCGTGGGGGGTCGGCTCCACCACTTCCTTTCCGCCTGGTCCGCTATCACTTCGGACAGGTGGGTTCTCCAAGTGTTCGGTCAATGACTGCCTCTAGAATTCGAGCAGTACCCTCCTAGCCGAGTCCGCGCCTCTCGGGAGGAACAGGTGTCTGCATGCACCCAGTCGGCTTTTGAGACGACATAGCTCAGCTAGTGCCAGATTCTCCAACAGACCCAGGCTTTATCTCCAGGTACTTCCTGGTGCCCAAGTTGATGGGGGGCTGGCACCCCATTCTGGATCTCCACGACCTGAACCAGTTTCTCAGGTCTCGCACCTTTCGGATGGTCACTCTGAACCAGATCATACCATCCATGGAGCGAAACGTTCTGTTCACTGGATCTACAGGACGCATTCTTTCACATCCCAATCCGTCTGTCCCATCAGCGGTTTCTCCACTTCAGAGTCGAAGGGACCCTGTATGAGTTCGGAACCATGACGTTTGGCCTGTCATCAACCACACGGGTCTTCACCAAATGCATTGCAGTGGTGGCAGCCCACCTTCGGCATCGAGGAGTCAGAATCTACCCTTATCTCAACAATTGGCTCCTTGCAGGTTCCACCCAACAGGAGGTGGAGAGGTCCAGGGATCTGGCCCTCCAGAGCTGCTCCCAACTCGGCCTCCTGATCAACAAGGCCAAGTTGGAACTCGTGCCTTCTCAGGTGATGGGCTTCATCGGGGCAGAGCTCGACTCTTGTCAGGCCAGAGCTCGGCTCCCGGTGGACAGGGCGGAGGTTCTCTCCTTCTTTGCCCAATCATTTCTGGTTGGGCACTTGAGCCCTGCCTGGGACTTTCTGTGCCTTGTGGGTTACATAGTGGCATGCATCTCCATGGTCCATTGGGCCAGGTTGCACATGCGCCCCCTTCAGTGGGAGCTGGCCACCCAGTGGACTCAGCGCCACTGTCACTTCGACCAGCTGATCACTGTAACCCAGAAGATGTGGGACGCTCTACAATGGTGGACCACCTCAGACCGGTTGCAGGAAGGGATCACATTTGTTTGCCCCGAGCCGACGGTCATCTTTACGACTGATGCCCCTGCGGAGTCCCAATGCCACATCAACCTGTTGGAGCTCAGAGCAGTCAGACTGGCACTGTTAGCTTTCGCTCCTCGGCTCCGGGGTCAAGTGGTTCAAGTCCGGATGGACAATACCACGACCATGTACTACCTCAACAAACAGGGTAGCATGCACTCCCGTCTGTTGTGCAAGAAGGCGCTCCGCATCTGGACCGTCGTGAGGCGCTGAGGCGGATCTCCTAACCATCCATGTGGCAGGAGCCTCGAACCAGCTGGTGGATGCTCTCAGCCGCATAGCCCAGATGTCCCACGGAGTGGCCTCTCCATCCAGAGGTAGCTTACAGCCTGTTCTCCCGTTGGGGCAAACCGATGGTGGACCTGTTTGCCCTCAGGGAAAACACCAAGCTGAAGCTGTATCATGCCTGCCCTTCTCAGCAGGGCTCGCTGCAGGGGGATGCCTTCTCGAGGCCGTGGACCCCAGCCTCCTCTATGCCTTCCCTCCATTTCCCTTGATCCACAAGGTGTTACTCAAGGTGAGGCGGGACAAGGTGAAGGTGACTCTGGTAGCCCCAGATCTGGTATCCAGATCTCCTCAGCCTCAGCTGCAGGCCCCCGGAGCAGCTTTGTACACACCCGGACCTGATATCTCTGAACCAGGGGAAGGTCTTCCATCCGGACCTTCAATCCCTGCACCTCACAGCCTGGCACCTGAGCGGCTAGAGTTCCAGGCTTTGGGTCTTTCCAAAGATGTCTACACCGTGGTGGAGGCATCTAGAAAGGAACTGACCAGGAAATGTTATGCCTTCAAATGGAAAAAGTTTTTTATTTGGTGTCAGGGTAAGGGTCTGGACCCCTTATTCTGTTCTGTGGATAACATTTTCGACTACCTTTGGTCTCTCTCCAAAGGGGGTCTACAGTCATCAACCCTTAGGGTGCATCTGGCAGCCATTTCTGCTTACCGGACATGGGCCGGTCAGCCTACATTGGCGCAGGAGACAGTGGTCAGGCGCTTTTCAAGGCCTGGATCACATCCCCTCCGGTGTGAACCTCCACCTCTGGGGGATCTACTGCTGGTATTGGCAAAGCTCATGGGCAAGCCATTCGAACCAATGCACAAGTGTGAGCTGTCACATTTGTCGTGGAAGACGGCCTTTCTGGTGGCTGTCACGTCTGCCAGAAGGACAGCGGCGCTCCAGGCGCTTTCGGTATACTCCCCTTATCTGGTCTGCCACAGGGACAAAGAGTTCCTGCTCCACTACCCGAAATTCCTTCCAAAGGTGGTGTCAGAGTTTCACCTTAACCAGGTGTTGACTCTGTGGGTATACTACCCTAATTACACCTCGAAGGCCGAGTTCAGACTCCATACTTTGGACCTGAGACGTGCTCTCTCCTATTACAAGGAGAGGACAGCGGAAATTCATGTAGAGGTTTGGCAGCTGTTTGTCACCAACTCTGAAGCTGCTTCTGGCAGACCTGCAGCGAAGCAGACTATTGCAAGATGGATTACATCATGCATAGGTCTGTGCTATGAGTTGGCGGGCAAGGAGCCTCCCAGAGGGATGAGAGCTCATTCTACCCGCCATACTGCTGCATCTGTGGCTGCTCCCAGGGACATCCCTATCCAGGAAATCTGTCAGGCTGCTATCTGGAAGTCAGCAAACACCTTCCTCACCCACTACCACATCAACCTCGAGTCACGTCGGGATGCTCGTTTTGGGACCTCAGTTCTCCAATCTCTGTTCCCTAAGTAGGGGGTGTGTGCCTTGCCTCCCTCCTCCCGGAGAACTGCTGGGAGTCTGCCAATGAGTGTGGATGAACAACATATCCACGACCCTTGAAGAACAGGTTACTCACCTGTAACAGTAGTTCTAGGAGTGGTATAGGTTGTTCATCCATCTGGACCCACCCGACCTCCCCGGTTGCGGAAACACACAACCTGGCTTCCAGCGGGCTAAGATCTGGCGTCACAGGGCGGAGCTAATGTATATACCACCCGGGTGGGTGGGAGGATCCAGCTTGAAGGCTTCCGGTAAGATTTAAAGGGGAAAGAGACCTGCCAACAAGTGTGGATGAACAACACATACCACTCCTAGAGCTACTGTTACAGGTGAGTAACCTGTTCTTTTGAGCAGAATTTGAAAGATGACACGTCATGTTCATCACTTTGGGTACAAAAATGGCTGTGTGGAAAATGTGGGGTTACAATCTGGTAAAATAACGAAGCTAGGAGTAAACATTGAAGAATTTGAACGTTTCTTTAGAACTTTGCAGTTTTTTGAGATTTTGACCTCCAACTTTAAACATTGTTTTATTATGACCACATCTTATGATTAAGACAAATAACATTTTTAAATCCCATCTGAAAGGTGATTTCATGGTCTGACTGCAAAAACATGTTTAGGTGGGGATTTGAAAAATTATACCTTGCCTTGTTGATAACGTGGAGTAAAAAAAAAAGGCTATGTTTAACATTTGAGGGCAAAGGTATGAGAAAACATTGAAGAATTTCAGCGATGCTTCATAACTTTGTTGTTTAAGATTTTGACCACAGATATTCAACATAGTGTTTTTATTACCCCACCATATGATCAAGAAAAGTGGATATTTTTTAAATCCCATCTGAAATGTGATTTCATAGAGTGACTGTGAAAACATGATCTTTTTCGAGGATATCTCTTTCATTGGGCCACACCTTTGGAACAATGTCCGCATTGGCACTAGGACCACACAGACACTTTTGCAAGCCAGGGACCCCCCCCCCCATGACAACATCATGTGTCAACGTCTACATAAACCTGGGTGGCCCCATCTCTCCTCGGTTCTTTTCTGCACTGTCAATCATACTCGTCAGACCTACTCGCAGAAACGCCAACAGTTAGCTGCCATCTTTTTCTTTTCTCTTAGCAAAGTATCAAGGACCTACCTGTTGGGGCTAAGCCTCTGTGCATGCTACCACTGAGGATCAGTACACTCCATTGGGCTACCTCTGTAGTTACTGTCAGTCACCTGGCATGCCTTTACTCCCATATTGGGACCTTTACCGTTTGATGAGCCATCTGTAACTGTAATTTTTGTGAAACTGTTCCGTTTCAGTGAACAATGTGTGACTGTCATTCTTGTGAAACTGTTTTAGTCATCATGATAATCTTCAATTGTACCTAACCTGCCTGTAAATCGTACATGTCCTGATTGTAATGTCTGTATTATTTAATTTCCCTTGAGTTGTTCCTACTGTTTATTCTCCTATAGCATGTAATTAATCCCGGGTCGCCCCTTAAAAAGGGACCATAATGGTCTCAGTGAGCCTACCCGGTCACCAAAATTTTAAATAAATAAAAAAACTATTTTAGAGATTTTCAGCTCCTGTATGTGGCCAGAAGAACTGTCCAAATTATTTTGATACTGCGATTGTGGAACGAAGATTTACAAGGATGATGAACACAAGGTGTGTGTCTGCTCTTTGGGCCTTGCTCACAACACTCAAACGTGTGAGGTTTGCAAGAGCTTCAATTCAGCTACCAGGATACACAGAAAGGGAGCGCTGGAAAAGGTTTTATTAAAGAAAACGTTAGTAGTGATGGAAAAACAACTACTGAAAAAGTTTGCATTTCCTGCCCTGTCAAGTGAATCATGGTCATCGAAATCTATTGTTGTCGGGAGGCCATAAGCACCAAAACAAGGATAAAGTCAAGGCCTCACCGACACTCTCCAGAAGAAGCCTCCTTATTGTCATCATCATCCTCTCTAGCGGTGGTGACCACCGCACCCCCACCCCCCCCCCGTTGACCAGACACCAAGGTCGGGGCTTGGCTTAGGTGCTACTGGGCCTATTATAGGAGGCACAACGCCATTGTCTCCACGTCTAAACCAGCCGTCGACTATCACCGTCACAACCCCTACTACGGGAGTTGTCAACACACAAACAGTGCTGCTATCTTTCTCCGACATATGTAATTTCCTGCCAGGCTTGCCTGGCCAACATGTGCTAACGTTGATGGGAGTCTCTAACACACAGACTCTGTCAATGCCTCAGTCAAGCACTATACAAAAAGGACCTGCTCAGCCACCAGCAGTGTTGCTGGCGCGGTCCTCTGTAGCCATCTTTGAAGGTGACAATGACAAGATGGAGTTATAACCCAGACCTCATAACATAGAAACAGAATCTGATGGAAGATAAGGACTGCTTGGCCCACCTAGTCTGCCTGTTTCCCTACCTAACGGATAAGCTGCAGATCCTAGTTAACCATCAGCTTTCTCCCTCCTTTCCCCCCACTAGAATTGTCTTATGTCTGTCCCATGCATTTTTGAGTTCCCCTGCTGTTTTTGACTCTATGTCCTCCTCATGTTCCATGCATCCACAACCCTCTCTGTGAAGAATACTTCCTCACATTACCTCTGAGCTGTCCACCCTCTATCTTCAGATTGTGCCCCCTTGTTCTTGCACATCTCTTTTTTCTGAAAGATGCTACCCTCTTGGACTTTGTTGATTCCCTTGAGGTATTTGAAAGCTTCTGTCATGTCCCCCCTCTCCCTCCTTTCCTCGAGGCTATACATCTTAAACTCCTTTAGTCTTTCTTCATATGTCTTCTGGTGCAGACCCTGCACCATTTTGGTTGCCCTCCTCTGGACAGCCTCCACCCTGTCTATGTCTTTGCGGAGATGGGGTCTCCGGAACTGTACACAGTACTCCAGAAGTGGTCTTACCAACTGTCTATACAGAGGGACAACAACTTCCTGTTTTCTACTGGTGATGCCTCTCCCTATGCAATCCAGTCTCCCCCCAGCCGTCCTTACTGCCTTCTCACATTGCTTTCCCACCTTTAGGTCATCTGATATGACTACCCCCAGGTTCCTTTCCATTTTTGTTGTTGTCAGTATCTCACACCCCATTTTGTATTCTTCCCCTGGGTTTTTGTTTCCCAGGTGCATTACTTTGCACTTCTTTGCATTGAATCTAAGCTGCCATACATTTGACCATTCCTCTAACCTTGCCAAGTCCTTTTTCATCCTTTCCACCCCAAGTTGCATATCAACCCTGTTACAGATCTTTGTGTCATCTGCAGAGACATACTTTTCCTTCCAGCCCCTCTGCAATGTCACTTTTATAGACATTAAAAAGGACTGGCCCCAGTACTGAAACCTGCAGTACCCCACTAGTAACCCCCCTTTCTTAACTGTGGACTCCATTTACTATTACCCTCTGTGTCCTGTTGTCCAGCCAGTGTTTTAGCCAGGCTACCACCCTGGAACCTACTCCCAGGCTGGCTAATTTGTTTATTAATCTCTTGTGCGGGACTGTGTCAAATGCCTTGCTAAAGTCTAGGTAGGCCATGTCCACAGCCCCTCCCTGGTCCACTAGTTTGGTCACCCAGTCAAATAAATCAATTAGATTTGTCTGACATGACCTTTCTGCTGTGAATCCATGCTGCCTTGGGTCCTGTGCTCCACTGGCCTCTAGGTACTCAACAGTTCTTTCCTTCAGAAGTGATTCCATCATTTTCTTTACCACTGAGGTCAAACTGACAGGTCTGTAGTTTCCTGCCTCTGTCTTGCTCCCACTTTTGTGAAGGGAATCACATCTGCCCTCCTCCAGTCCTCCGGTACCACACCATCCTCCAATGATTTATTAAAAAGGGTAGTCAGTGGTGTTACTAGTTCTTCCCTTAGTTCTTTTAGAATTCTGGGGTGAATCCCATCAGGCCCCATTGCTTTATCCACCTTAAATTTTAGGAGTTCTTTCAGAACCCTTTCTTCTGTGAAAGGACTAATATCAATGCCCCTATCCACAGTGCTTCTATTGACTGGATTAGGTATCTCCCACTGCTTTTCCATTGTGAATACTGAGCAGAAGTATTCGTTCAGTAGCCCTGCTTTTTCAATGTCACTCTCTGTCCAATCACCCTCCTCTTTATTCTGCCTCAGTATTCCTGCCTTAGTCTTTCTTGGCTCCCTAGTGTACCCCTTCTTAACCAAGTTGGCTATCTTTTCCTCGGTTTGGGCCTTTGCCATTCTGACTGCCCTCCCCACTTCCTTCTGCTTTAACTGGTACAGTTTTCTGTCCTGCTCCTTCTGTGTTTCCTTATACTTCCTGAATGCTATCTTTTTCTCTCTAACGTTCACCGCCACTTCTTTTGAGAACCATAGTGTTTTTTTCTTTCATTTTGATTTGTTTATTTGCTTCACACAAAGGCTTGTTGCCTCTGTGATGGCGGTTTTGATGTTTCCCCATTATTGCTCCACTCTACCTTCTTGCCTGTTTGCTAGTTCTTTTCTGAGGCACTCTCCCATTCTGACAAAATCAGCCCTCCTGAAGTCCAGTACCTTCACTTTTGTATGGCTTGACTCTACAGCCAAGTTTATCGTGAACCACACTATTTGGTGGTCACTTGTTCCCAGATGGCTACCCACTTCTAGATCTGAGATCCTCTCTCTGCCCCCATTTGAGAGTACCAGGTCTAAGATTGCTCCCTCCCTAGTGGGTTCCAAAACTGTCTGAAGCATGCCCCCTGTAGGGCATCGAGAATGGCCCTGCTTTTGGATGTGGCTGCAGCAAAGGTGCTCCAGTTAACATTTGGCATATTCAGGTCCCCCATCAGCAATATCTCCCCTTTCTCTGCCATCCTAAGGATGCCTTCTGTCATTTCCTTGTCCATTTCCTCCCCCTGAGACGGGGGTCTGTATATAACCCCTGTGCGGATTGTGGTGCCATTTCCAGTCTCCAGGATGACCCACAGTGCCTCTTCTCCTCCCTGTTTACCCTTTAGTTCTGCTGCGTTGATCCCTTCCCTTACATAGAGAGCTACTCCTCCTCCTCCTCCTCCTCCTCTTCTACCTTCTCTGTCCCTCCTGTAGATTGTATACCCTGGTATGTTGACATCTCAGTCATGGTTTTTTTTTGTACCATGTTTCTGGTAACAGAAGATTATGGGGAGGAGGAGGAGGGTTATGTGGAGGACCAGTATTTACCTGGTACTAGTTCCACTCTGTCCTCCTGGAGTGAGAAATCTGTTGTAAATACCCCCAGATCACCACCAGAGGATCCCTCTTTCCAAGTAATTATGTAAAAAATGCAGGCTGCTAGGAGATTCATTCTTGAAGAAGAATTCTCCACAAACAAGAATTTGTTGGAGTTTTTGGAGGTGCCAGAATTCCCTCCATAATTATTCCTCCACTGTGCCCAGCTTTGGAGGATGCCACCTGTGCAGCTTTGTATAGGCCTAATTTTATGCCAGCAGTCCCTAGGAAGGTTGATAAGATGTACCGTGTACCATCTCACAAGCCTTATAATTATGCTAACCAGCCTGAAACTGATTCAGTGGTCATCCTAGCTTCCCATTACAGATCGGGGTGCTCAAACACATGAGCTTCCTCCCTCTTGACAAGGAATCTAGGAGGCTAGATGTCATGGGTAAATGTACCTATGCATCTGCATCATTACGCCTACATATTGCATACTACCAGGCCCACATGATAAAATATCAGAACACCCTCGGAAGGAGTGCCAAGGCTACTGCACTGGCCCTCCCTGAGGGTAATGCCAAAGCAGAGTTAATGAAAACTTTTAACTGCAGGGGCTGAAGTGGGCAAGCATTTGATCTGCTCAGACTATGATGTTTTGGATGCATCTGCCAGGGCAGCTGCCTCTGGCATTTGCATGAGGAGATATTCATGGTTTAGAGTTGCTGGGCCCACTAATGATGTTCAACAAGAAGCATTAAATGCCCCTTTTAGAGGGTATAAACTGTTTAGGCATGATGTGGAATAGGCTTTAAAAGGCCTCCAGTCATCTAGGATGACACTGAGGTCAGTCAGATCCCTCTGCCCTACACCAGGGATGGACAAGGGAAGAAGTCATTTTCGTGTCTCCCCCCCCCCCCAGCCAGGGGTGGCAGACAAACTTACAGGCAGCAAGGATGAGGTAAGGGCACTGGAGCCTTGCTCATCAACCTTCCTCTAGGTGCCCATTCTAAAGCACCCATGGGAGGTGGAGCCGGTGGCGTCGTCCCCACTGGTTCACATGACTCTCAGTCCTGCCCCACCCCAACCCTGTTGCACCCAGGGGTGGTTGTAGGGGGACGACGCTCCCTTTCACTTGAACCAGTGGGGGGAGATGACCACAGACAAATGGATACTAGACATGATTGTGAAAGGCAATGTTCTGGAGCTTCCAGAAACCCCTCCAGGTCATGTCATCTGTTATGATCTACCTCCAAGGACACATGCCCCTGATAAGGGAAGAGATACAAGCCTTACTGAAAAAAACAGGCCATTGAACCAGCTCCAGTCAGGCAGAGGAACAGGGGCTTCTATTCCAGATACTTCTAGTCCCCAAGTGGACAGGGGTCCTGCAGGCATTTCTAGACCTGAGAGACTTCAACGTCTTCATAGAGTACAAGAAGTTCAGTATGGTCTCTGTATAGACTCTCATTCCCTTGTTGAAAGCAGGACTCTGGATTTGTTCACTCGATATGAAGGATGCTTACCTTCATATAAAAATCACTAAGAATCAAAGAAACTATCTGAGATTTGTGCTGGAAGGGAAACAATACCAGTACAGAGTCTTGCCCTTTGGCTTGTCCTCTGCAGCATTGGTCTTTATCAAATGCTTGGCAGTGGTAGCAGCAGCCCTCCGCAGAGAAGGCCTGTACATGTTTCCCCTACCTGGATGATTGGCTATTGAAGGCCCACTCCAGGTTACAACAAATACACACCATGAATCGAACCTGGACAATGTTCGACCATTTAGGAGTGACAGTAAACTTACCAAAGTCACTACTGACCCATTGTCAAAGATAGTAGTGCGTAGGGGCTGTACTAGAGTCGGCTCAGGGCTGTGCATTCCTGCCTCTGGACAGAGCGGAACACCTTATTGCGCAGGCACATCTGGTATACCACAGTCAGTATGTCCCAGCCAGGATCCTGTTATGCCTTCTGGGCCTTATGACAGCAGCCATTGTGACCGTGCCCATGGCCTGCTTACATATGAGACTCCCACAGCGGTCACTTTCAAGTCCAGTGGGATCGATCAAGCAATAACCTAGACAAACCAGTGCTAGTCACGTCACTTTTGAGAAAGATGCTGATGTGGTGAATGGATTGCACCAACTTGCTCAAAGGCATACCATTTCTGAATTTAGCCCCAACACAAATTCTCACCTCTGATGCCTCATGATCTGGGTGGTGAGAGCATCTGGGTCCTTACCACACACAGGGTACTTGGACCCAGGTAGAGAAGAACCTGCACATAAATGCCCTGGAGATAGGATGGTTTTTCTACAGTCTCTAAGCAGTCCAGGCACACCTGACACCAGGTCCTCTGTTAGTACAGACGGACAATATCAATGCAATGCCTTACATAGACAAACAAGTGGGGTTTCATTTTTACTCACTGTGCAGGGAAGGAATGAGAGTATGGTCTTGGGCTCTGGAACACAGCCTAGAACTTCTAGTGGTACATCTTCCAGGTGTCCAAAATGCCTTGGCAGACAGGTTAAGCAGGTCATAGTCCAGAATGCACAGTGTCTTTACATACAAATCTTAATGTTTTTACCAAAGGTGGTATATGAGTTTACTTTAAATCAAACCATCCACCTTCAATCTATTTCCTGGAGTGTGCCAATCCAGGGTAAGTATTACTCCATACTTTGGATGTGCATAGAATTATCAGATATTATGTGAATTGCACTAAGGAGTGCAGAAAGTGCTGTCAGTTTTTGTTTCATTCGCCCCTGGGAAAGAGGGCACTCCTGTGACTAAACAGTGCCTGTCAAAATGACTGGCACATTGTATTATGTTTTGTTATAGGAAGTACAGTAAGGAACTTCCTGGTATGTTTTGTGGTCATTCTGCCAGAGGCATGGCCACGTCAATTGCTTGTTTCAGAAAAGTCTGAGCTGTGGAGATTTGTGCAGCTGCCACTTGGAGTACTGTCCACACCTTCACTAAACATTAGTCTGGACATTGTTTCCCCGCAGGCTTTGGCTTGGCTATCTTACAGGGCCTGCTTTCATAAGTCTGCATATATCTCCATCCACCCAGATTATAAGTTTTTGGTACTGCTTGGGACTTATTCCAGAGGTGTGGCCTGATGAAAAAGGTATCCTTGAAGAAAACAGAACAGTTATGTACCACTGTAACAGTAGATCTTAGTGTAAATCGCCTTCATTAGATAATGCCGACCCACCCTCCTTCCCCCTTCAGAGGTAGTACACTGGGCTTCCTTTATTCAGTCTTCCATCACTGTCTCTTCCAGCACCCATTTGTCACCTGATTTGCTGGGTGCTGCCCTTGTCTCCTGGTTCCCCATTGTGTCATCCTCCGAGTATAGTCTCTGGTGGAGAACTGAGGAGAAATGTGGCCACCCACATTTATGTAGACGCTGATGCATAACATTGTCATGGGTGGCCCTTGGCTTGCAAAAGTTTCTGTGTGATCTTAGTGTTGATGTGGGTATAGTTCCAAAGGTGTGGTCTAATGAAAGAGATTTTCTCGAAGATCTACTGTTATAATAAGTATATAACTGTTCTTTTCAGAGAGGATTTGAAAAGTTACCCCTTCGTTGTTCATGACGTGTGGTTAAAAAAGGTTATGTTGAAAATTCAGTGTTAAAATCTGGCATCAAAATCTGGAAAAATAGTAAAGTTAATGACTGATTGTTGATGAATTTCAATATTGCTTCATAACTTTAATGTTTTTTGAGATTGTTGACCCCAAATTTTCTGCATAATCTTTTATTACCCTCCTGCAAATGCCCTCCCCCCAAATGATTAGGCTGTGCCAGTGGACTGATTCTGTTCCCCTAAAGCACTGTCACCTTCTCCAACAGGCACTGTGTACTTTATTTTAATACTTGCATGTTTGAGTGCAATTCATTGCTGTGCTCCATGGCATAGTTTACCTGCTTGTTCATCATTTTGCTCTTGTAAGTTGTCACAGTAACCATATTCTGTTGTTTGTTGTAATTTTGATAATTCTATACTCCCCTCCCCCTCCTGGGTCATACCTGGAAATGAGCCTCAGCTCAGTGTGCCTTTCCTGGTTACCAGATTTTAAATAAATAAATAAAACTACTACATCTTATGATCAACACGGGTTACATTTTTTAAATCCCATCTGAAACATGATTTCACAGAGCGACTGCAAAAACACCGTTTTGAGGGGATTTGAAAATGTTCACCTACCTGGTTCATGAGGTGGGGTTAAAAAGGCCATATTGAAACTTTTGGGTAAAAATATTAAGAAATGACAAAGCCGTGAGTAAAAGTCCAAAATGCATCAAAAAACCATTAACTGAACTTACCTTGTCTTCAGTCACTTCCTGGTGGCGCTCAGAAGAATCAGGGTGTTTGTGAAGGACAGCAGTGCACTGGACCAGATGGGTAAGTACAGAGTAGGGGGTGCCGAGGTGTTTGGGCTGGGAGCAGAAGTTATCACTGGACTGTTTTTTTGTTTTAGGGGCTTGTGGATGGGGCACAAGAAAGTATCAGGAGGTAGGTGGGATACTTGTGCAACCCCCAACCCCTTGCCTTTTTGCAAATGACAGGTGGTATGCTGTTTGAATCTGACAGCAGTACCAGGTGGGGACTGGGTTCAGGGAGGAATAGATTACTCGGCACAAGGGCTAGGTTTGGCTACTCTGCACAGGGGCACCCAAGTAACTCCGAACACAGGAAGCAATAACTGTAATGTGCAATACCAGGAATGGGATTCTAAAGTGTGGCTTTTATTCACATCCAAACAGAACAAACAAAGCATAGACGGACCCCCACGGGGCTACACTTCTGGTAATGCAGATAAATAGAATCAGGAACACTTCTTCAGCACTCCAGCCCTCAGGCTCTGAACCCACCGGGCACACAGCCCGGACTTGCACGCTGCTTTGGGTACACAGCCCGAACTTGTACACTATCTGGGATTCCCAGGCTCGGCTCCCTTGCCAGCCACTCAGACACCTTCCATATGTCATGGAAACATTTTCTGGTGGCTCCCTAAACCACCTAAGAGCACCTCAGCTCTATCAGGGAATTCTCCTTTTAATCCCACGTCTGGGTACTTTCCTCAAGCACTGGCCAAGTACCTGAGAGAAAGTAAAGTTGCCAAAGAGCAAATCTGTAGAGGTGAATTTGGTTACTACTGATGGGGGGGGTCTCCCACCTCTCGCTTCCACAATTCATACCCGGCCATTTCTCTGGACATTAAACATCTCATTCTGTAAAGCTTGGCAATGTAGATTAAGGGTAAATGTATGTCATATTTCCTCTACTTGTCTTGCTTTCCCATTGTGCTGGACTTGAACATACTTTTACTTGGCTCAGCCCATTGCTGTAGGCCTCCCACTGATTAAGCAGTCCAATTCCCACTTTACTCTTTGTGCTGGACTTGAACCTACTTGAATTAACCGGCAATGTCTATTACACTAGATCTCCTACAAATTAAATAGTCCAGTCCCCACGTTACTTCACTCTTTGTGCTGGACTTGAACCTACTTGAATTAACCGGCAATGTCTATTACACTAGACCTCCTACAAATTAAGTAGCCCGATCCCCACATTTCAACAGTTCAGATGAAAACATAAGCCCTCTGTCAGAGCGAACTCACCCTTTGGTTGCAGGTGCCCCACAGGCGATTCCTCACAGGAATTTCTCTCCCACAGCTTCTGGTGCCGCAGCACAACTTGAAATAAGGCAGCTTCTTCTTTAGCCAGAACCAGGAGGGTTACCCCTGGAAGACAGGCAAACCTTTCTACCCCCATCCCCTCAGGGATGGGGCACATGGACCAGTAACAGCAGTCTTCACCACTTCACAATCAGCTTACTGTGTTCCTCTTTCGGTGAAAACACACACCTCCCTTACAGTAGTTCTAAAACAGAGCTTAAGGCTCTGAGAGCCTGCACTTAGACTGCTGTGCTGCTCCTCTCTTCAAGACTGCACACAGACTGTGTTCAAAAATCCCCAACAGTCTATCCTAACTTCCAACTGCAGCACTCCAGTGTGGCTCATGCAGCTGCGAAAGTTCCATGTTGATGTCAACCCTCAGTCTCAGCCAAGACTGAGAACAGAGTGAGACAGTGTGAAATGCATTTAACTGGAGTTTCACAAGCTGCCTTCCCTGCCTACCAGTAGGTCTTACTGGGACTCTAGTAACCCCGGGTAACAGTGGGGGTTACACTTGGCAGTGGGAGGGTGTTTTATCTTTACAGACGGCATGGGGAAGGATTGGGAGGTGGGTGGGGTACTTGGCACTGGAAGGGTGTTTTATTTTTACAGACAGGGTACGGGGAAGCATCAAGAGGTGGGCAGGATACTTGGCAGTGGGAGTGCATTTACTTTTGTGATCTAGGCTTCAGGGGATGGATTGGGAGGTGGGCAGAATATTTTGGCGTTGGGAAGGTGTTTTATTTTTTGGGATGGGAAACCAAGGGATAGATTGGAGGTGGGCAGGATACTTGGTAGTGGGAGAGCGTTTGTTTTATTTTTACAGATGGGGCACATGGACAGATTGTCAGGTGGTGGGATATTTGGCAGTGGGAAGGTGTTTATTTTAACGGACAGGGCACTGGGTGAAGGATCGTTAGGTGGACAGGATACTTGGTAGTTGGAGTGTGTTTAAATTTTATGGGTAGGGTACCGGGGAAAGGATCGGGAGGTGGGCGTGATACTTGGCAGTGGGTGGGAGTTTTTATGCATCTTCTTCTCTCTGCTTAGCAGCGGAGGGAGTAGTGAGGGAGGGTGAGCTCAGAGCTGATCGTGAGGCAACTTAGCTGCGTGTTGGGTGGTGTCATACAAATTAAAGGATCAAGCCACTCTATGATAGGAGCAGCTCGCTTCTTTCAACTACTCGATGATGGCCACTCTGAATATCGCCTCGCAAGATGGAACCACTTTGCAACAGGTGGCAGCCTATAAGTGCCTGGGAATCTGGCTAGAGGAACACTGCAGCTGCTAGAACACCCAGATAGGAAACTTAGTTAAAAAAACTCAGACAGAAACTAGGCATGCTACATACGATGAAAAGAGAACTGCCACTAAGATCGACTGCATGTAATTAACACAATGATCATCCCCATCCTGGACTATGGGGACGTGCTATATGATGGAGCCTTCAGAACAGACCTTGCAAGAAGATGCAGTATACAGTCACCTTGCAAGGTTCGCACTTGACGCTTCAAGACGCACTCACCACTGTGACCTATACAGAGAATTAAAATGGATGCCCCTGAAACTAAGATAACTACATAATACAAGTCTAATGCTGAAATGCTGTAATGGTAGGCTACCAGAATATATTCGTGAGAATGTAAAAGTAAAGGCCCAAAACATGGGTTTAAGATCAGCATCCTTACTAGAATTTGAGATCCCCCATTAAAAACCAAAATAGGCTGCTCCACATTCTATTACCAAGGTCCCCAAACATGGAACAACCTAACGAAATACTTGAGATCCTAGGGCACAATAGTCTCCTGGAATAAAATCAAGGATTAGTTCCTGTCCCTAGAATCCGTGCCAAAAGTATGTTGCCCGAGCCTTGCCTTCGAGTGTCAGCTCCCCACCAACAACAGGCAGGATCTCTATAGCAACCCTATGACTTACTCACTAGGCTATTAACATATATGTATATATGTAAACAACTATGGTTGAGTGGAGTGTACCATCTGGCTGTACTGTGTTGACTGTTTAGCACACACTGTATCATATTGTACTGACCTCTGTAACTGATGTCCTGTAATCAGGTCTTTACACTGTAACCAGGTCCTTATACAAAGGTGTACCTTGCAAATGAGTGCTGGCTCAATAGGATTGTATACTGTACTTGTTCATATTTTCATGAATAAAATAATACTATAACTATTACTACACAGGGTTTCGCCCTGCAAGCAGACCATTGTCATGATCAACCTCACTGAATATGGGGCTGTCACAGTCAAGCTCTCTGCAGTCTGAGCTGCATTGGACCCAACAGTGACACACCTATGAAGCCTGTTATTGTAACAATATATTTGCCTTGCAGGCTTCATGGACATTCCATCAGGCCAGCCGACCAAGGATGCGGCCCGATGAGGTTGAGATTGTCCTTAACCCCATCGACCCACTGTCACCGGCCCCGGTCGACGACTCCTTGGAAAGGACTCTGGTTCTTGTCTTCCCCGATGAGGAGAACCATCCTGCTGGTGTCCCCACTGAGGACCCGGTTCCAGACCCCTGGGTTTCACCGGTCCTGCCGGTGTCTCCCATGTGACCAAGTCAGCCCGTCCTATCTTGGTCGAGGTCTAGAATCCCCTCGTCCGGACGGCCGAGGAAGTGCCACAAGCACTCCAAAAAGAGGCAACACCACCGGTCGTCCTCCTCTTCCTCGGATGAGGAGAGGCTCCAACGGAAACTACGTCAGCGTTACGAGAAGCCGACTTCGATTCCTACCCCAGCCGTTACTTGGCTTTCGCCTTCCAGGCCAAAGCCGACGACCTCAGAACTGAAGCCTTTGGTTCCTCGCCCCACGGGGCTGGCCCATCCTCCGGTTCGGCCTACACCAGTCTCTCCACTGATAGTGATGGAGCCACCCCCTAAGCAGCCTGTGGGAGGGGCTCCCTCTAAAGAGGACCGACCAGACACCAGGCTTCCCTGACATCTGTCGGTCATGGTTACCCCGGACTGCCCTCGGCGGGTCGAGGGTGATTTGGGCGGCAGGCCGCAGTGCCCCGACTCATCGGACTCGGATGTCACCGGGTTTCATGCTCATCCTGGGGATAATGAGTCGTCCGTTGGCACAGGGAAGGAGGAACGTCCTTCCTCCTTCCAAGGGATCCTTCGTCTCATCTCTGATTCTACAGGGATGCCCCTGGAATCCATCCAGGACAAGGTGAAGTACCCTCTCACAGACATCCTCAAGAGAGGGGGGATACCCCGATGGAGGCCTTTCCTGTGGCCGAGGCCATTGTTGGTCTGGCACTCGAACTGTGGCAGCGTCTTGCCTCATGTCCAGCACCATCTGCCCGCATGGCCCGCAAGTATGCGGTGCCCATGGGGTCCCTTGCGGGATTCACAGAGCACCCTTCGGCCAAGAGCCTGGTGACCACCTCTGTGTTCAGGTGTACTGGCAGTTCTGCTGACACTGACTGACCTCCCGACAAGGAGTCCAAGTATTTGGATCATTCTGGGTGAAAGGTCTACGCGGCATCTTCTTTGGGCCTTCGTCAGGCAAGTTCACCCATCATCATGGCACACTTCTCCCATGACCTTCTCGAGTCATTGGATGAAGTCCTCCCTCATCTCCCCGCGGACATGCAGACCACAGTTAAGCAGGTCCGAGATCAGGGCCATGCTGTTGCCAAACAGCAGCTCCAGGAGGCAGACATCGGGGACTCTTGTGCCCACTCAATGGCCGCCGCAGTTGCCTCTCGCCACAGGGCTTGGCTGAGGCTCTCCTCCTTCCCGGCAGATACTCAGCACAAGTTAGCTGATGTGCCTTTCCTTGGGACCGACTTGTTCGGCCCAGGACTGGCTGGTCACTTACAGCACATAAAGCAGTCCAGTGCCACCTTGGATGCCACTTCTGCCAAGAGTTCTTCAGGCAAGAACCAGCAGAAGAAAAAGAAGAAGCCCTTTCGGCACTCTTCCCCTCGGGTTCAGCAGTCCTCCTACCAGGGAGGACAGCAGCATCAGCAGCAGGCTCAAGCTTGGCACCCTCGGCCCAAGCCTGGACCCCAACAGGCTCGTAGGGGAGGCCGAGGCTCAGGTCCTGGAGCTTCCTCCTCTTCCTAGCCTGCTCAGTTGCCACCCCTATTCCCATCTCGCCAGCTCTGGATCTTCCAGTGAGGGGCCAGCTCCGCCACTTCCTTTCCGCCTGGTCCACTATCACTACGGACAGGTGGGTTCTCAGAGTGGTCGGTTAGGGACTGCCTCTAGAATTCAAGCAGTACCCTTCCAGCCAAGCCCGTGCCCCTCGGGAAGAATGGATTTCCACATGCACCCAGTCGGCTCTTTGAGACGACATTGCTGAACTCCTCCTCAAGGAGGCAGTAACTGTCGTGGCGGATCCATCTGAAGACCCAGGCTTTGTCTCCAGGTACTTCCTGGTGCCCAAGCAGGGGGGGGGCTGGAACCCCATTCTAGATGTCCACAACCTGAATCAATATCTCAGGTCACACACCATTCGGATGGTCACTCTGTCCCAGATCATACCATCCTTGGAGTGAAACATGTGGTTCTGTTCACTGGATCTGCAGGACGCTTTCTTTCACGTTCTAATCCATCCCTCCCATCAGCGGTTCCTCCGCTTCAGGGTCCAAAGGACCCTGTACGAGTTCCGAGCCATGCCGTTTGGCCTGTCATCAGCCCCACAGGTCTTCACCAAATGCATTGCAGTGGTGGCGGCCCACCTCCGGTGTCGGGGGGGGTCAGAATTTACCCCAGCCTCGACGATTGGCTCCTTGTAGGTTCCACCCAACAGGAGGTGGACAGGTCCAGGGATCTGGCCCTCCAAAACTGCTCCCAGCTCGGCCTCCTGATCAGCGAGGCCAAGTCGGAACTCGTGCCTTCTCAGGTGATGGACTTCACTGGGGCAGAGCTCATCTCTCGTCAAGCCAGAGCTCAGCTCCTGGCAGACAGGGCGGAGGTTCTCTCCTCCTTTGCCCAATCATTTCTGGTTGGGCTCTTCCACCCTGCCCAGGACTTTCTGTGCCTTCTGGGTTACATGGCAGCGTGCACCTCAGTGGTCCATTGTGCCCAGTTGCACATGCGCCCCCTCCAATGGGAGCTGGCCGCCCAATGGACTCAGTGTCACAGTCATTTCAACCAGCTTATCACTAACCCAAAAGATGTGGGATGCCCTCCAATGGTGGACTGCCCCAGACTGGTTGCAGGAAGGGATCCCATTTGTCCGCCCCGAGCCGATGGTCATTCTTATGACCGATGCCTCTCTCATGGGCTGGGGAGCCCACATGGGGAACAACAGGGCCCATGGGCTCTGGACCCCTGAGGAGTCCCGATGCCACATCAGCTTGTTGGAACTCAGAGCAGTCAGACTGGCACTGTCAGCTTTCACTCCTCAGCTCTGTGTTCAAGTGGTTCAAGTCCAGACGGACAATACCACGACCATGTACTACCTCAACAAACAGGGAAGCACGCACTCCCATCTGCTATGCAAAGAGGTGCTCCGCATCTGGACCCTCGTAAGCCGGTTGGAGGTAGACCTCCTAGCCATCCATGTGGCAGGAGCCTCGAACCAGCTGGCGGATGCTCTGAGCCGCTTAGGCCAGACATCCCACAAGTGGTCTCTCCATCCAGAGGTAACTTACAGCCTGTTCTCCCGTTGGAGCAAACTGATGGTGGACCTCTTTGCCTCCAGGGAAAACACCAAGCTGCAGCTGTTTCATGCCCGCCCCCCTCAGCAGGGCTTGCTGCAGGGGGATGCCTTCTCGAGGCCGTGGACCCCAGGCCTCCTCTACACCTTCCCTCCATTTCCCCTGATCCACAAGGTGTTACTCAAGGTGAGGAGGGACAAGGTGAAGGTGATTCTGGTAGCCCCAGACTGGCCGTGCCAGTTTTGGTATCTAGATCTCCTCAGCCTCAGCTGCAGGCCCTCGGAGCAGCTTTGTACACGCCTGGACCTGATGTCTCTGAACCAGGGGAAGGTCTTCCATCCAGACCTTCAATCCCTGCACCTCACAGCCTGGTACCTGAGCGGCTAGAGTTCCAGGCTTTGGGTCTTTCCGAAGATGTCTACACTGTGGTGGAGGCATCTAGAAAGGAATCAGCCAGGAAATGTTATGCCTTCAAATGGAAAAGGTTTTCCATTTGGTGCCAGGGTAAGGGTCTGGACCCCTTATCCTGTTCTGTGGCTAACATTCTCGACTACCTTTGGTCCCTCTCCAAAGAGGGGGTCTATGGTCATCAATCCTTAGGGTGCATTTTCGTTTACCGGGTGCAGACCGGTCAACCGACATTGGCGCAGGAGACAGTGGTTGGGTGCCTTTTCAAAGGCCTGGATCACATATACCCTCCGGTGCATGAACCTCCACCTCTATGGGATCTACTGCTGGTATTGGCAAAGCTCATGGGCAAGCCATTCGAACCAATGCACAAGTGTGAGCTGTCACATTTGTCGTGGAAGACAGCCTTCCTGGTGGCCATCACGTCTGCCAGTAGGACAGGGAAGTTCCAGGTGCTTTTGATGGACTCCCCTTACCTGTTCTTTCACAGGGATAAAGTCGTCCTGCACCCCCACCCGAAATTCCTTCCAAATGTGGTGTCAGAGTTTCACCTTAACCAGGTATTGACTCTGCCTGTTTACTACCCGAATTACACCTCGGACGCCGAGTACAGGCTCCATACCCTGGACCTGAGACTTGCTCTCTCCTGTTATAAGGAGAGGACGGTGGAAATTTGCGGAGAGGTTCGCTAGCTGTTTGTCACCTATGCTGAAGCCGCTTCTGGCAGACCTGCAGCCAAACAGACCATAGCAAGACGGATTACATCATGCATAGGTCTGTGCTATGAGTTGGCAGGCACAGAGCCTCCCAGAGGAATAAGAGCTCATTCTACCTGCCATACTGCTGCATCGGTGGCTGTTTCCAGGGACATCCCTATCCAGGAAATCTGCCGGGCTGCTACCTGGAAGTCAGCAAACACCTTCATTACCCACTACCGCATCGACGTTGAGTCATGCTGGGATGCTGGTTTTGGTGCCTCGGTTCTCCAATCTTTATTTCCTAAGTAGGGGGTGTGTGCCTTGCCTCCCTCCTCCCAGAGAACTGCTTGGAGTCTGCCAAGAAGTGTGGATAAACAACATATCCACACTTCTAGAAGAACAGGTTACTCACCTGTAACAGTAGTTCTAGGAGTGGTATATGTTATTCATCCACACGCACCCACCCGACCTCCCTGGCTTTGGGCGCACACAACCTGGCTTCCAGTGGGCTAAGATCTGGTGTCATGGGGTGGAGCCGAGGTATATACCACCCGGGTGGGTGGGAGGAGCTAGCTTGAAGACTTCCGGCAAGATTTAAAGTGGAAGGGGGCATGCCAAGAAGTGTGGATGAACAACATATACCACTCCTAGAACTACTGTTACAGTTGAGTAACCGGTTCTTTCAGCCTTGGGATGGAAGGACATCTTACCAGACTCAAGAAGTTAAATGCCACCCTGGATTCTGTGACTTCATCCCAGAAGGACTAGAAAAGAAGCCTGAGAAACCCTTTTTCCAGTATTGGCCCTTACAGACTCCTCAGCAGCAGCCCCAGCAGGAGCAGTTCTAGGTCTGGCGCCCCAAGCAGAAGTCCAGGGGCCGAGAAATGGGGACAGGGATAGTGTTGCCTCTCTGGGAGCAGCCACCAGTACCCCTTTAAATCCTGACCAGTGACAGCTTGGGAGAGGGGTGTCATCTCTCTACATATCCTGTCCCTGACTGCTCTCCCTGTCAGACGCCATCTACGTCACTTCATAACACATCGGTCTGTTATTGCAATGGACAAGTGGGTGTTGGTCTTAGTGGGCAGAGGATTGTTTCTAGACTTCCTTCGAGGTTCTCCCACCCTACCACCTCCATGTGCATTGAGAGTCCAGGGTGTCTCAGGACACGCTGTCCGTGCTGAAGATAGACATAACTCAGCTCCTTAAGGGGTGATTGCCCATGTCCCGGATGTCCTGGCCAGTTGGAGTTGCGTGTCCAGGTACTACCTGGTTCCGAAACGGGGAGGGGGGCTGGTGTCCCATACTGTACATGCATGATCTCAACCAGTTTATGCAGAACCGCAAGTTCTGGATGATCACTCTGAACAAGATTGTATCATCACTGGAGCAGAACATGTGGTTCTGCTCCCTGGTTGTCCAGGACGCATTTTTTCCACATTCCCATCTGTCGATCCCACCACTAGTACCTCCACTTCTGTGCAGAAGGGGTGCTGTACTAGTTCCAGGTCATGCCCCTCAGCCTCTCCTCAGCACTGGGGGTCTTCGCCAAATGCATGACAGTGGTGGTATCACACTTGCGGCACCTTGGGGTCAGAGTGTACCCCTACCTCACGAATGGCTGTAGGCCTTTCCATCCAGAGAGGCGGTGGAGAGATGCACAGATCTGGCTCTCCAGACTTATCAAGACTTGGGTCTACTGGTCAACCTGGACAAGTCTGAACTGGTACTGAAGCAGGTGATCAAGTTCATCGGGGGAAAAAACTAGACTCCTGGGCACTGGACCGTACCTTCTTTGCCCAATCATTTGAGGTTGGGCTTTCACGCCCTGCCCTGGATTTCCTGAGGCTGCTGGGGTTCATGGCATCCTGCAACAGCGTGGTCCATTGGGCCCACTGGTGGATGCATCACCTTCAGTAGGGGTTGGGCCATCAGTGTTCCTAGTGCCTTGGTGACTTGGACCAGCCAGAAGATTTTCAGCGGTACAACTGGGGCCGCCCATGCCGTCGGCATCCGCTGATGTCAGCAACCCTATATAGGCGTGGGCGGCCATGCTCCCTCCTCAGTTCTTTCCTGCTGTCAACTTGCAAGCACAGTCTCAGCAGAAGCTTCACTGCACTGTTCATGTCTTTTTCAGCCTATGGCCATTTTTTCCTCTAACCCTTACCAGAATCTCTTTTAGAGACTTTTTCCTTTTGTTTATGTCGAAAGTTAATCCCTCTTCTCTTTTCCGTCACTGCCACCTGCAGAAAGAAGATTGCCTCTACAGACAAACACTCTGTTTGTGTCTGCTGTCTTGGGCCTGACCACAACATCTCCGACTGTGAGCTCTGCTGGATGTTTAATCAAACAACCCTCAGGTGATGCAAGAAGGCTCTAAAACAATTCATGGAATAACAGTAGCCAGCCCTGGGCAGGGGTCCTCCAGGGCCCCAGTTGCCCACCGGATCTTCGAGCTCCAAGGCCCGAGGCAAGTCCTTGGGGAAAGGTCATAAAAAAGACCAGGATGGCGACTGCTCCCCCTGGCGGCGATCTCGTTCCGTGTCGGCCTCTGCTTCGGGGGGTGGTAGGGCTGTTCATTGACAGCGGCTGCTTCAGCAAAGAGACCAGCTGTCCAGGTCTCTATTCCTACCAGACTCTTACGGACAGCTCCTCCACCCAACTCTCAGGGTGCTTGGCCATCGACCCCTGCCCATTGTCTATGACAGCTCCGTCAAGGCCTGACCCTTCTTCTCCCAGGGCTACAGGCTCATCAGGATTCCAGGATGGAGGATCAGTGGCTCCTGTGCCATTGAACCCCCCCTCCGGCGATGTCCACTATGGACCTGAACAAAGTACTAGTTAAATTCACAAATGTACTCATTCAGCAGCTAGGCGCCTTCAATAGGCCCTCTTCGGCGGCACTGTGGACAACAGCTTCGTCGTCAACACCTGTTCGGTGACCCCAGGAGACTCCTTGCGGGCCACCGCCGGTGCATCCAGTGCCAGACCCAGATGAGGAGGTTGATGTTGAGGAGGAGGAGGAGTATCATCCTGAAATCATCCTTGCTGATGACAGAGGATGAAGAGGAAAAAATTCTTATTTCAGATAAATCCACTGTCTCCTCGGTCAGTGAGGACTCTGTCAAGCATACTCCATGGTCTCCTCCTGGGGGTGCCACCTTTTTTAATGTCATGAAGCAGTTGTCTGCCACAAGGGGCTTCCAGACTGAGGAGGAGGATGTCACCAGGAAAGACCTGGTGGTCTTCCTAGAGGTTCCTGAATCTCCCACCAAGATCATTCCTCTTATGCTTCCAGCACTGAAGAATGCCACTACGCAGCCTGGCACAGGCCAGACATAGTGCCAGCTATACCACTTAGGGCAGATAGACTTTATAATGTCCCTCAGGGCCTTCGTTATTTTGCTGCCCAGGTAGAAACGGGCTCTGGTAATCAAGGTAGCCCATGACAGATCTAAGGCACCTAAGAGCCTTAGTTCCCTTTCTTCAGACAAGGAATCCTGCAGGATTGACCTCTGGGGAAAAAGGGTTTAGGCCTACTCCACTTTAAGCCTGATGATTGTAAACTATTTGTCACACATGGTTAAATTCCAGAATGCTAATTGGAGAAAGGGCAAAGCTGCCGCTCAAGCCCTTCCTGATAGCTCCCAGAAACAGGATTTGCTTCAGTGCTTGCAAACTGCAAAGGATGTTACTAAACATCTTCTCAGGGACCCGTATGATACGGCCGATACAGTGGCCAGGGCACCTTTCACTGGCATATGCCGTCATAGGCACTCCTGGCTTAGGTTTTCTGGATCTGCAGCCGATGTGCAGAACAAGGTGCTTAACGCCCCTTTCAGTGGCACCAAGTTCTTCAGCCCTGATGTCCAGGACCTTATAAATTATATGCAGGCCTCTGACATGGCCATTAAGTTTGTCCACTCTCTCTACCACACTCAGCCACAAGGTAGAGGACAATCTACTTTTCGTAGACAGGCCAATAGGCCAGGGTAAGCACAGAGCCCAGGCTTCCTAGCCCACTGCCTCCAATGCTGGAGCGGCGGCAAAGCGTCCCCGAAATGATGGACCAGCCTCTACAGCTGGTCCCACCTCAGCTTGACTCCTTGCCAGACCCCCCCTCCTTTGATCCAGACCCAGGGGGTGATGGTCGTAGGCCGGTTCTCCCTCCATCTGAATCAATGGAGAACCATAACTTCAGATGCATTGATCCTGCAGATCATAGAGATGGGTCAGACCCTGGAGCTCATCCAGCAGCCTCCAAATACCTCTCCCTCACCCTCCAACTGTCCCCCGGCTCACATGTCTGTTCTTCAGGAAGAAGTACAGTCTCTTCTGCGCAAGCAGGCAATCGAATTTGTGCCAAGCTGACCGAGAAATCAGGAGTTTTATTCCAGGTTCTCCTGATCCCCAGAAAGGCCGGAGATCTGAGACTCATTTTAGATCTCAAGGACCTTAGTCCCTTTGTCCAGTACAAAATGTTCTGGATGGTAACGTTGCCAGGCCTCATGCTCCTCCTCAAGATTGGGGACTGGCTCAGTTCTTTGGACATGCAGAACGCTTCCCTGCACATCCTGTCTTTCCTCCTTACAGGAGGTTTCTTCATTTTGCCTTTCAGTACGAGGATTACCAGTTCAAAGTGCTGCCCTTTGGCTTGTCCTCTGCGCTGTGTACCTATACTGAGTGCTTAGCTGTGGTAGCAGCAGCTCTCAGAAGAGAGGAACTGTATGTCTTCCCTTACCTGGACGATTGGCTTTTCAATGCCCCATCCAGGGAACAGCTTTTACTGGCTCTGGCGTGCACTCCCCAGCTCTTCCTATTTCTGGGCATTACCGTCAACCTGCTCAAGTCAGTTCTAGTACCATTCCAAATACTGCAGTACATAGGAGACGGTTCTGGACTCCAAACAGGGGAAGGCTTTCCTACCACAAAACAGGGCGGAGTGCTTTATGGCTCAAGCTTAGAAAGAGGCTGAGTCAGTATATTCCTGCCAGGCTGTACCCCGGGTTGTTGGGTCTCAAGGCAGTGGCCATTCCCACCATTCCACTGGCCAGGCTTCACATGCATATCCTTCAGTGGGCCCTCAGAGTCTAGTGGGACCAGCGCACGGACGAGTTTGACCAACAACTCCTGGTCTCATCGTCAGTTCACAAAGTACTGCAATGGTGGATGGACCCCTTGAACATTCTTCAAGGGGTTCCCTTCCAAATTTCTTTCCCGCATCCGATTCTAACCACGGATGCTTCCGGTCTGGGTTGGGGAGCACACCTGGATCCTTTTCAAACCTGGAGCTCCTGGTCCTCATGGGAAGCTGCCCTAGAGATGAGAGCAGTGCTCTGTGCCATGCAGGCATTTCAGGAGCACCTTGCTCCAGGCCAGCTGCTGGTGCAATTAGACAATCTTGAATGTGGTCGTCTACATCAGCAAGCAGGGCGGGACTCACTCATACCCCACTTTGCAGGGAGGCCATAAAAGTGTGATATTGGGCACCGGAGCACAGTCTAACTCTCTCTGCAGTCCACGTGCCAGGCGTCTTAAACTGTGGTGGACTGTCTCAGCAGAACTCAGTCCAGCATGAATGAATGGAAGATTCTCTCATCTGTAGCAGAAAATCTGTTTCATAGATGGAATCATCCAGAGTTGGACCTTTTTGCATCCCCACTCATTGCAAAACTGCCCAGTTTCTGCTTGCTAGATCCAGGGTCTGGAGTTTTCTAGAGAGACACATTGTCCCTCTTTTGGAGCAGGAGATTTCTGTACATATTCCCTCCATTTCCTCTCATTCAGAGGGTGCTGCTCAAGCTGCAAATGGAGGGGGGACCAACATGATTCTGATAGCCACATTCTGGCCTCGCCAGATATGGTTCCCTCTGCTTCAGCAGCTGGCTGAGGTTCCTCTGCTGCTTTGCAGGAATTTGCTGACTCAGGCCCGTGGTCAATCCCAATCTCAGGTCCCTCCATCTGCACGCCTTGCTCCTGAGGACATAGCCATTGCCAGGTTTGGAGTCTCTAGCAGGGTGGCGGGCGTCCTAGTGGCCACCAGTAAGCCTTCCACCTGTGCCACTTATGCTATGAAGTGAAAGAGGTTTGCCATCTGAGCTGACAAACATTCCCTAGACCCTTTCACCTGCCCAGTGAATCATATCCTGGACTACCTGATTTCTTTGTCTGACTCCAGTCTCCAGTATTCCTCCCTCAAGGTCCACCTTTTGGCTATTTCTGCCTTTCATGAGCCCGTGGGTGATCGCACGATTGCTCAGCTGGATGTCTCCTGCACTTTTCTTTGGGGCATCCTGCATCTGAAACCCCCAATCTATTCCCCTGTCCCGGCTTGGGACTGGAATTTTATATTGGAAACGTTGACCCTGTCTCCTTTTGAGCCATTCGTGACTTGAAATTTGCACTTTCATTCTTGGAAAGCACTATTTTTGTTTGCAGTTACTTCTTCTCGAAGAATTTCAGAACTTCAGGCCCTCTCGTGCAAGGAGCCTTTTTTGATTTTTCACAAAGACAGGGTATCTTTGTGCACAAATCATAAGATCTTCCCTTGTCAGTCTTCACCATTCATTACTGCTTGGGCTAAGCCGGGCGCTTCCCTTCTGAGGTTTTTTTTTTTTTTTGAGTCGACTCACGGCGCCGGCCCTCGAAAGTGCAACGTATCTCGCGCCATGTGCCAGGGCGGCCGCTAGGTGTCGCGAGACTCTCCCTCTATCTCAGTTCTGTTTTCTCCCGGGCCATCGTGGCTGTACCCTGCTGCGCAGTAGCTGGCCAGTGTTCTCGGTTTCTAATACCTCAAGACTCCTCGTTTTCTCTTAGACGACTCTCTCGACGCCATATACCGGTAAGACCGTTCCTGTTTTCCTATAATACGGTGCCGAGTGTTTTATTGCTTTTTTTCCTTGTTTAGTTCGCATCATGTCAGGTTCGGGAGCAAGGCATAAGTCGAAGGCGGGCCACGCCCCTCTGCGTTGGTGCTCCTGTGGACGGCATTTTTCCGTCTCGGACCAGCATGATGTCTGTCTCCGTTGCCTGGGACCCAACCACAACATGGACACGTGCGACGCCTGTTTCTCCATGGACGTCGTGTCCTCAGAAGTCTGCGCATTCAAGTCGGCAGGCCCGCCCGACCTTGAGGGGCAGGCGTGCTCACGAGATTCCCAGGTGGGACTCTAGGCCCTTCCCCGGGTCCCCTCCGGGCTTCTCTGATCCGAGGAGGAGGAAGCTCCTCTCTTCTCTTGCCGAAGAGGAAGCTTCTCTCGCGGTGTCGGGAAGCGTCGTGGTCCCCTCCAGGGCAGCAGCAGGGGACACCACCTCGGCAGTCACCTCCTCTGGTGCAGAGCTCCCCAGTGTCGAGGCCCGCGCCTGCTGGGCCTGGCACAAAGTGGACCCTCGGCGCTGCCCTCTGGCGCGGTTTCAGATCCCGGCGCTGGTGATCGAGACGGCGCCGTGGGTGCGCCGGCTCTGGCCTTCGGTGCCACTCGTGCAGCGAGGCCAGTTTGCGCTCTTGGCATCGCGGGTTGGGTTCGGCGCCGTGAGCCTAACTGGTGCAGCAGGGGCTGGGACCGGGCCTGACGCCCGAGTGGGCTAGGGTAAATCCAGGCGCCGTTCGCGGCGCCATTCCTCGAGACCCGGGTTGCCAGCGTGGAGGTTCTGCTGGTCTTGCCTCTTCAGGTCGATGACTCGGACGTGGACCTATCCTGGCACCCTGATTCTCCGGGGTCGGGGTCCCCAGTAACACGTGGTGCTAGGTGGCACAGTGGGCCCCTCCCACTGTCTCCGCTCCCGTCCTCCCCTGAGGACGCTCGGGCTAGGGGTGGCCCGGGTCCCGGAGGGTGATGTGGTGGGGACTGGGGGGCTCTCCTCTAGGGGTCTGTGACAGCTACCCTTCCGGTGCTGTTGCCACCTCGGGGTGAGGGCAGCTGGAGTCGAGGAGGAGGCTCTCTCGGAGTCCAGTGAGGCGGGGGCCGGTCATCGCGGTCTCGGCCGCGCCACCCCTCGTGGGGTGGCTAGGAGCCGTAGCGTCGAACTCCGCCTTTCCCTCTTGGGCCCCAGGACTCCCTCTGGTGGCGTTGCTGCGGACTGCCCTTCTGGATCCATGCAGTCCCAGGTTCGTCACAGGGGAGGATCTCCTTCTGGGCTCTTCCAGGCGTCGCATCCCCAGGGTTCCGTTTTGCGACCTGGTTTGTTGTCCGGGATCCCGCCAGCTGGGCTCCTTCCTGGATTTCAGAGCCCTAGCAGAGGTCAGTTGCCTCTTCGCAGGTGCCTTCTCCAGTACCTCTGCAACCACCCCCGCTCTTCCAGGCCATGTCGGTCCTCTGGGTCCGTTATCCTGGGAGCAGTTCAGAGGTTCTGCGGCCTTCCCTCATCGTTAGATATATGCATGAGCGGGTCTTTGACTCTCCCACCACACACGCAGGAATCTTCTGGACATTCGAGCTCCCCATCATCCTCGTCTTCCTCCTCTGAGGGAGAGGAACCCCTTGCTCATCTTTCCTCCGATGCTGATTTCACTGAATATCAGCGATTCCTTTCGAGGATGGTGAGGGATCTTCGAATCTCTTACGTTAGGTGAGACAATACTGAATGGGAGACGCGTGAATTCCTTGGAAAATTCAGTGCCCAGCACCTGGTGGTACCTTCCTGGCCCATCCCCTTCCAGGAGGCGTCTATCCGTTCCTGGCAGTCGCCAGATGCCCCTTCTCCAGCCCCGGTAGACTGTCGATGAAGGTATTGTGCCCCCTCGGAATCCCTGGGTACCCTTCCCAACCCGTCCTCGGGTTTGGTATACCTAGAGACTCCTTCCGGGCATCGCCGCCTGGCGCACGACTGTTCACCGGATTCGGATTCCCTACAGTTTGACCGGTGGGAGTAAGAGTGTTCTCTCCCTCATGCGGTGGCCTGCATTGCATCACATCAGGCTCACCACGCTGCCTACAATTGGCATCTGTGGTCGATGCTCTCCCAGCTCTTAGCATCAATGCCTGATACGGAGCACACCAGACAGGCTATTGCCCTCTCCGCTATAGGCCTGGAGCTGGCAAGACACCAAGCAAGGGCATCTTATGACGCTAATGAGGTGGCTTCCAGGCTTGCGGGGACAGCGATCTGCATTAGGCAGACGGCATGGCTTCATCTATCAAGGTTGTCACCCCTGGCCCGGCATAGGGTGATTCGCTCTGCTTTCTGTGGGACCCGTCTCTTTTCCTCCAGAGCTAGGAGACTTCTGCAGGGGCTTCCTCCGTCTCCCTGTCCTCGGGGGGCACCTCCTAGCTCTTCTCCCACATAGGCTTCTCTCTGCATTAGCCAGGATCTTCCCCTTCTGTTTCTCACCAGCGGGAGGCTGGGGGTCTTGTTCCCTCAGGGTTCTACCCCCCCCTTTTTTTAAGGGGAGGGCTAGTACTCACTAAGCAGTAATGAATGGTGAAGATTGACAAGGAAGATATGAAACGACTCCACCGTAATTCTTGATCTTCTTGTATCTTCACCATTCATTACTGATACCCTCCCACCTTCCCCTCAGTGGCCTCCTTCTGTGGCATCTCCCCCTCCCGTCTCGTTCCTCTTACTTCCCTTGGCCTTTATGCCAAAAAAAAAAAAACTTTTCTGTTTTTCCATTGTTAGTGAATGGATCTCCCTTTTTTCCTCAAGGTAAAGAGGAACGAGCACGGTTATAATTTTCTCTACTTCTGAGGGAACTCTTTCTGACCACCTTTTGGGTGCGATTCCTTACCTTCTTCAGGTCATGCAGTTTCACGGCCCAAGTGGCCATGCCTGTCCTGGCCCCGGCAAAGTCAAAGAATCCTCCTGGCAGGTATTATTTCTAGCTCTTCTAGCTACTGACTGAATTTGTCAGCTCTGAGCGTCTGCCTGCCTTGCCCTAGGGAGTCTGATTGAGTTCCACTCTATTTTTCATACAAAACTGCCTTCGAGAAGGCATAGTCTTTTCCATACACTACTGTGTTAGCACCTAACAAGGTGCGAAGGGACTTAGTCCCCTTCCTGGCTGGGCGCTCTACCCAGAACAGGTTCTGCCTGGACAGTCTAGGAGCCCTCAACTAGGATTAAGGGACTGGGCATGTTGAGAGTCCAGAGAGTCTGCCCTCATTTGGATCTGTTCAGGTGGTTCGGTTGAACCTCCCCTCAGTCCTAACAACTGGGATTCTTGCTCCCTTGTTAGTCTCGAGCCTATAAGCCTCTCAACCAATGCTCGATGGGCACTGTTCTCCCTCTCAACATGCCTCTTTTCTTCTTCTCCTTCTACTTTCTCTTTCCTTCTCTCTGTTCCTCCCTTAGAGCCGCCCCGGAAAGGAGGCCCTGTAGTCCCTTAGGGTAGGAATTCTCTCCTCTGTCTATTCTCTACCGGCTTATCCCTTTTGCAGTTTATATCCTTTCCTTTTTCTATCCCTCGGCTCTCTTGCCTCGCTTTCCTTTTTTCTTACCCTTTATTTTACGCCTCTCCACTAACAGAACTGAGATAGAGGAGGTCTACGGCACCCTAACGGCCACCCCTTGCGCATGGCCTTATGATGCGTCGCCTTCGAGGGGCGCACAGTTGAGACCGACTCTAAAAAAAAAAAAAACTCCGTGCGGGGTGCACGCCTCCCGTTAACCCAAGCAGTAATGAATGGTGAAGATACAAGAGAAGATCAAGAATTACGGTAGGTATGTAATTTTCATTTTTTTGCCCAAGGTGGTTTCTGAGTTCACAGTAAATCAGTGTATTCACCTTCGTGTATATATCCTGAGTGTGCCAATCCAGGGGAAGCACTGCTCCATACATTAGATGTGCACAGAACTTTGAATAATTTTCTGCTCCAGACTAAAGAGTCCAGAAAGCCAAAGCAGTTGTATGTTTCATTTGCCCCAGGTAGACAGGGTGCTTCAGTTTCTAAGCAATGTTTATCCAAATGGTTGGCAAATTGCATTGTGTTCTGCTACAGTAAGTATGGCAAAGAGTTGGCTGGTGCGGTCAAAGCTCATTTCACCAGAGGCATGGCTACCTTGGTGGCTTGTTTCAAAGGGATTTCAGCCACTGATATTTGTGTGGCTGCCACCTGGAGTACAGTCCATACTTTTACCAAGCATTATAGTCTGGACATTGCCTCGAGCCCATGCAGGCTTTGGCAAAGCTGTGTTACAAGGGCTCCTGTCTTAAATTTAGGGTGATCCAGCCTCCCAGACTGTCTGTTTTCACTTGTCACTGCTTGGTACTCATTTCTACGGTGTAACCCGATGACTGAGATGCCTCCAAAGAAGGTGGAACAGTTACATAAGAACTTACCATAACAGTAGATCTTTGAGGGGATCTCGGTCATCAGGTACGATTTCCCTTCCACCATCCCCTTTATTGGGGCTCCTGTTCAGGACCTGGTTATCTGTTGTATCCTCTTTTCTATCAAGTGCTGGGTCCCTCTGTCTCTCCTCGGTTCCCCAGGGCTTGAGCCTTGCTCTGTTTGTCTCCGGAGGGAAAAAACTGAGGAGGGAGTGGGGCCACCCACACCTATGTAGGGTTGCTGATGTCAATGGTGTGGGTGGCCCCAGTTGTACTGCTGAAAATCTTCCATGTGGATTCCCCTTTGCTGACAGCGAAGGTTCCTACGGTGTAACCTGATGACCGAGATCCCCGCAAAGATCTACTGTTATGGTAAGTTTTAATGTATCTGTTCTTTAGATAACCATTTAATGCCTTTGAGATTTTCTGTTATTAAGAGTATTTTTAGTGTATTTTGGGGCATCTGCTTGTCATGGCTGCTAAGATCTTTTCTTTTAATTTAGGATCAGTCCCTTTATGAAGTAATCCAGGAGGCCATGCAACGTCATGTGCAAGGAATCAAGTACCGAGAAAGGAATGCAGGATTTCAGATAGACAGAAACATGCGGGATGAAGGTAACTGGTTCACAGTGCACAAAAATTTCCTGAGACAAAACATTAACCGGGTATGAAATGATTTTGCATTTCAGTTTCCAAATTATTATGGAAATGGTACAGGAATCACAAAAATGTGTGCATTTCTGCAGCTTTATGTAGGTGTATGCATAGGTTTACACATTTAAGATCCCCTGGCACTTTTACATTTGTTTGCATGTACAGTATGTGAGAAGCAAACATATTGTGTCTACTCTGAGAGTAGGGGCTGGAGAAGTGTGGCAATGTAGCAGCCAGTGCATGCAAGTCTGCCGGATGTGTGCCAGTGACAGCTCAGTGAAGAGCAGGCTGATGGTGACACTGTTCAATCTGGCTGTCAAGTGGAAGCTTTTTGTAGTTTAAAGGATGCAGCCGCACCTGTCACTGTGTTGCTGCATCCTTTCAAATACAAGACGTTGCCCAACAGCTAGTTGAGTGGTGTCATTATTAACCTGCTGCTTGTCCTCCTTTCCTCGCCTGTCTGTCTGTGGTCAGATAGAAGTTAGGGTCAGCAGGTAGGGCTTGTGTTTTGCCGCAGAGAGACTGAACAAACGTTTACCATGGACAGGAGCTAAAGGTTGTGAAGTCAGCTGGCCCGTTCATGAAGAGAAAAGCAATAAGGTATCAAAAGACGCTGCCCCACAACAAAGACAAATATTGCTTCTGCATCATTGTTAAACAGTAGACCCCTGCCCCCAATAACTACAAAACACGTGGCCTGCAATCTTGGTTCAGTGGGTCAAAGAAACTGTAATGTTACAGCCTCTCCAAATTGCTGTAAATAGAGGTGTTGAATTGGTCCTTTCAATTGTAGTACCCATCAGCCAGCTTTACCCCTCCCAGCCTGAATGTGCTTTATAGCAGAAGAAAGTTAGGGTTGGAAGTCGGGGCTTGTGTTTTGCCACAGGAGGACTGAAGGAACGTTCAACATGGTTAGGAGGTGAAGGCTGGGGAGTCCGCTGACCTTCCTCCCATCCCATTTCTAGTTCTACTTCAGCCTATTGCTCCAGACACTCCATTAACATACCAGCAGCCACAGTCCACTGCACGTGTGTTACTTGTAATTCTTGACATTAATGTCTGCTCATTCTGCTCCAAAACAGAATGTACAAATGTCAAACCTTTAAGGGGATAGGAAATCTTACTGTTGCTCGTTAGTCAGTTTTTCCTCTTATACTACATTACTGATGTTTTCAGTGTTGTGTGCAATCCATAGGTTCCACTATGCTGCGGCGACCATCAGTACAATGTCAGTATTGTGCCGTCACTGTGTAATAGTTTGTTTCTTATGGGAGGCTTTGCACACCGCACCCCCCAGACTTTAAATAACCAACTCCAAGTCGGAGTTGGTTCGGGGAAGGGGCGAACTCCCCAGTGCCAGCAGCATCGGGAAACCAGCAGACCATCACAACAACCTGCCGATATTGTCACTGTGATGGTCTTCGCTGTGTTCCTGTCACTGTAACATTGGTATATCCAATCCACATTGTTTATTAAAAAGGTAAAGTACTATCCATTTTGCTATTCATAAACACAGCATGTCTGAGTTTGCAGCCTGACCCCTTGCTTTTCCTGTTCAGTGCATGTTCATATAACATGTATGCCGCTTATTTCACTCTCATTAAAGGCATGCAAGTACTCAGTGACATGGACCCCCAACTGCACAATGTAGCAAATATAAGTGGATCGGGAATCAGGACCTCAGTTGTTATTCCCTATCAGCACTCATTCTGTCACTATAACATAACCCCTCTCCCCCAAAACATACACACAGACACATTTTTACACATACAGCACACTTCTGACTGTTACACATGCAAACACAAGAAGAGCAGATAAGTAAATGTGGTCTGAAAATGCATACAAAATGTAATTCATGTGATGGAAGGGTGCACATTGCAGGCTGTAGTGTGAACAGGTACTGCATTTTTATTTATTTAAAAAATTGGTAACCAGGAAAGGTACAGTGAGCCAAGACTCATTTCTGTGTGCGACCTGGGGGAAGAGAATAGAAAATACAGTAAAAACGTGGACAGTATCAACGATCACTACAAAGTAAAGTGCAATCATAGTACAAGTGCAAATAAAATGTGAACCTCACTAGGCAAGGTTCATGAGCAGGTTTGATGTGCAAACTGTAAGACCGTAGCAGAGGGAATGATGGCTGTGAAAGTGTAGATTAGAAAGGCGCCTGATACAGGCTGAGTTAGAACTCTGGAGGAGACTCAACAACAGGGATGGTAGGGGTTCCAACAGGGGAGGATCAGGGAGATGGATGACAGAAGCAGATGGGGGAGTTTTAGCTGGTGCCTGAGGGAGCTGGGTGAGGAGGAAGGTGGAGCAGGTTCCAGAGGGAGGGAAGATGATAGGAGACGGCTGACTGCCCAGCAGAGGAATAAGGGTGGGAAAGGGAGAAGGTGCAAGGATCCCTGGAACGGAGGAAATATGAGGCTGAAGGAACAGGAGAGAGGAGTGAGGGTAGGTAAGCGGGCAGGGACCCAAACAAGTGTTTTGAGTTGAGGGAGGCACATTGTGATTGGTGATGTGAAAGGAGGGGAAGAATAGATAGGGAGGAGTAGAGAGACTGGTAGTGAGTTGGGGGGGCAGTAAGTAATGAAGCAACAAAAGGCATTATTGAGGGTGTCCAGTCTGGCGAGAGAAGAGGACAGGGCAGTGCCTGTTGACCACACCTCTATAGTCGAAAGCCAGGAGCACTCTTTTGGTAACAAGCACCTGGCGGACCTAAGGACAAACAGTCTTTATTGCACTACAGGACACCATGTTTGGGACAAAGCATGGCATGGATTGCATCAATGTAGGAAGAGAAATTGAGCTTACTATCTAGCCACGCACTGAGATACTTGAAGGGATGAAACCCGTTTTAAGTGGGGGTGCCATCCAGAGTGAGGAAGACGGTGGGAGAGACTGGCCAGTTTCTGTCTGGTACCAAAGGTCGTAGACACTGTTTTTTTATTGTTGACCCAGAGTTGGATGGAGTGGAACCAGTGCAGGCTTTGTAAAAGTCTAGCTGGAGCAAGTCTCCACCACTGCAGTCACGGGGCCAGAGGTGAAGATAACTGTATCACCCTCATACATGTGAAAATGTGAGTTAGCACAGGCAGAGAGGTGGTCATTCAGGAAAATGGAGAAGAGGATGGGACCCAAGATGGAGCCCTGTGGGACTCCAGCCTAGATAGGTAGTTGAGGTACTGGGATGCTTATTACCTGTACCGACTGTTAATGGCCCATTAGGTAGGAATGGAACCATTCATTAATGGGAGATGAGAGGCCGGCCGAGCTCAGCTTATCCAGGAGGAGTGGGTGGGTCACCAAATTAAATGCCTTGGCCACTGAAGTACTGCTGTTTTTAGTGCAATATCCAGAAATCATGACTGTTCATTCACACTTAGTGATTTCCCATGAACGTCAACATCTAAACACAATACAACTGTTTGAAATTTCATTGTTTAAATGCAAGTCACTTTGATTATTTGTACAGTAAATGTGGACATTCTCGAGTAAGTCCTGTCAGAGTATGGACTGTCAGCACTTAAGATTTTGTGTTGGAACAGCAGTATTGACACTTCTTTAAAACCCAGAAAATACTCGAGAATGGCCACATCTACAGTGCAAAGAATAAACTGATGAGGCTTATCAGAAAGGATAAAACATCACTGGATTTGAATTTGGGACATTTATAAGGCTTCATGATTGAGTACACAAAAAACACACTGCATGATTCATATAGCTGCAGTAATACTGATCACATGTACAGCAAGAAGGAAGAAAACATATGATGAAGCATGTCATTTCTTCAAGAAGTTCCTTTATTCAGAACTATGTAATACATTGGAATTTTGTTCAACAGGTAACACCCATTCGAAAATAAAGATCTTCGGGGGTATCTGTTGTCAGGTCACACCATAGGAACTTCACCATCAATGAAGCAGGATCCACACACAAGATTTTACAGTAGTACCACTGGGGCCACCCATGCTGACGTCACCTCCCAATGTTACCAACCCTATAAAGGCATGAGTGTTCCCACTCCCTCCTCTGTTCTTTCCTGCCATCGACTCTGTTTGCATGGGTCTCTGCGGAAGCTCCGTCGCAGTTTGCACCATTTTGCCTACACTTTTCTTCTTTTAGCCTATTTTGAATTTTGACTCTCTTACAAATAAGAGATTCATTCTCCTTGTTTATGTGTAGAGTTTCTCCTTCCATTTCTCTCTTCCATCACTGCTGCTGCGGAAAGAAGATTGCTTCTACAGACAAACACAGCTTCTGTGTTTGCTGTCATGGGCCTGATGACGTCTCTGACTGTGAGCTCTACCACAAACTTAATCTGACAACCCTTAGACGATGCAGAAAGGCTAGGAAGAAATTCCTCATGGAACAGCAGGTAGCCAGTTCTGGGCAGGGGTCCTCTGGGGTCCCTCCTTCCCAGTCGCTGGTGGTTTCGTCGAGCTCTCAGGCTTCGAAGGCCTGAAACACAGCCCCGAGACAAGTCCTTGGGGAAAATTTGCAATAAAGACCGTAATAGGGCCCACTCCCCCCGGCGTCATTCCCATTCCCTGAGGATGACTTCTTCCTCTTCTGGGAACACACTTTTGGCTGCAGCCACACCAGTGTAGTCTGCTGCCCAGGCCTCTGCTTCTTCCAGGCCCATACAGACAGCACCTCCTTCCACTTCTTGGGGAGGCCAGTCGTGGGCCCTCAGGTCATTGGCCCCTTGTTCATTGACCCTCGGGTCATCAACAGCAGCCCCGACAATTCAGCCTGATGCTTCCCCAGGCCCTGGGGGCCTTCAGGGTCTCAGGACCCGACGGATGGCTCATCACGCCCTGTGCCAATGTCTCCTCCACCATCGCCGTGTTCTTCTATGACCGTCAACCTTAATGATATTTTAGCCAGGCTAACTACAACTCTGGTGCATCAGTTGGCCTCTTATGTACCTGGCTTCCCAGTGCTGTCAATGGCGCCATCAACAGCACTTCAGTCTTCTCAGGCTACACCGGGTCATCGGTCCCTTATTCATCAGATCCAAAATTCAAACCGGTTGACATCAAGGAGGAGTATCACCCTTACCTCATCCTCACTGACAGAGAGGAAGAGCCCTTTTCCTCTGACAGGTCTACGGTTTCTTCAGTGAGTGAGGACTCTGTTAAGCATACTCCCAGGTCCCCTCCTGAGGACCCTATCTTCTTCAACATTATGAAGCAGCTGTCCACAGCTATGGGTTTCCATACTGAAGAAGAGGATGCCACCAGGAGAGACCTGGTGGACTTCTTGGAGATTCCTGAATCTCCCCCTAAGGTCATTCCTCCTGTCCTCCCAGCTTTGAGGAATGCCACCACTGCCGCTTGGCACCACCCGGACATGGTTCCTGCCATGCCACATATAGCAGATAAGCTCTATCATGCCCCTCAGGGCCTGCCCTTTTATTCTGCCCAGCCAGAGACTGATTCTGTGGTCTTTAAAGCAGTTCATAACAAGTCCAAGGTGCCCAAGCACTGTAGCTCCCTCCTCCCTGACAGGGAATCAAGACGGATCAACCTCTTTGGTAAGAGGATTTATGCCTCCTCCACCTTAGGACTTCAGACAGCCAACTACTTATCACATATGGTCAGGTACCAGAATACCATCTGGAAGAAGGCAAGGTGGCTGCCCAAGGGCTCCCAGAATGTTCCCAGAAACAGGAGGTCCTCAGATCCTTACAGGCCCTCCTGTCAGTGGATATCAGTAAGCCCTTCCTCAGGACCTTGTATGACCTTTCTGATACTGGTGCCAGAGCTGCTGCTACAGTCATTTGCCTCCGTTGGCATGCCTGGCTGAGGGTCTCATGCTTTGCAGCAAGTGGCCAGCTGAAGTTGTAGAATGCCCCTTTCAGTGATTCCAAGTTATTTGGACCAGATGGCCAAGACATCATTAATGACTTGCAGGCATTTGGAAGGGCTCTCAAGTCTGTCCATTCGCTCTACCGTGCACAACCTTGGAGCAGACAATGCCCATCCTTTCAAAAGGTGTACAAGTGTGGAGCAGGCTCCCATGTCCAAGGCAAAGGAAAAGACTTCTCTGCCTTGCCCAACCCCTCCTCTTCAGATCCCACCTCAAAGTGACCCAAGGGAGATGCATCTGTCACTGCCTGACTCCTAGCAAGACCCCGGCCCCTTTTCCGGTCCTCGACCCAAGAGACTGTGGTTGGAGGTCTGGTTCTCCTTTCATTTCACTCAGTGGAGAACCATAACTTCAGATGCATGGATTCTTCAGATCATAAAATGGGGTCACACTCTGGAGCTTACAGAACAACCCCCAAAACTGCCCTCCTACCCCACCCAGCCCATCTCACAGTCCATTGGAAAGAGGTACGGTCACTTCTGCAGAAACAGGCCTTTGAGCCAGTGCCCAGTTGAGAGGAGAACAGGGGTTTCTACTCCAGGTTTTCCTGGTCCCCAAGAGAACCAGAGATCTGAGGCTTATTCTAGATCTCAAGGACCTCAGTCGTTACATTCAGTACAAACAGTTCAGCATAGTCACTCTGCTAGGCCTTCTGCCTCTAGTCAAGCAAGGCAATTGGCTGTGCTCCCTGGATATGCAGGTTGCTTACTTGCATATATTGGTCTGTCCTCCACACAGGAGGTTCCTCTGGTTTCTTTTTCAGGGCGTACATTATTAATTCAGAGTGTTGCCCTTTGGCTTATCCTCTGCACCCCAGGTCTTTACAAAAATGCTTAGCAGCAGTAGTGGCTGCCCTCTGGAGGGAAGTCCTGTATGTCTTCCCTTACCTCGACAACTGGCTTCTCAGGGATCCATCCAGGGCTCGACGCCTTTGGACCCTGGAGAGAATCCTCCAGTTGTTCCTCTCCCTGGGCATCACTGTCAACCTGCCCAAGCCCATCTTGCTTCCATGTCAGAGACTGCAGTACATAGGGGCAGTCCTGAACTCAGCACACGGCAGGGCCTTTCTGCCCTAGAACAGGGCGGAAAACCTTATATCTTACTAGAGGTGGCTCTTGCAGTAGACAACACTGTTAGAACTAAGTTGCCAGACACCAGGACCACATGGAAAAATTCTAGCTAGCAGTACCAAATGGGGACTGCCCTCTGATGTCAGCACGTTGACATCCATTGCAGTATAAAGGAGGTGGTTCCTCACACCCTCCTCAGTTCTTATCCCGCCATCGACCTGTGCTTGTCTGACTTCTCGGAGCAATGCTGCTACAGTAGACTGCCATCTCCCCCACCCCACTTGGGGTTTTGTTATTAGTGTTTACAGTTATCTTTCAACATTATTTAATCGCCATACTCTTCTACTGAGACCCAAAAGTCCAAGCATGACTGCCTGAAGCACCAGCCTGAAAAGGCCTGCCACTCTGTGAGTCATCTGCTTAGGCCCGGACCATGACACTGAAGCCTGTAAGAAGTTTAATGCGGTCACGTGGAAAAGGAGGCAGAAAGTTTTGGAATCACACCTCCTGCAGCAGAAGCTGGACGCCCCAGAGAGGGAGCTGCAGTCCCACTCCATGGCCAGGACTTATGGGAATCCTCTGTCATCCTAGAAAAAGAAGCACAGAAAACATAGGGACTGGGATCGGTCCACGCTGGAATCAGTCTTCTCTTGGGAATACGACAGCTGCAGATTCTTCCTCCAGTGGGGGGAGGGGGGTTGACTTTGTCGTCCACGCCAGCCCTTCTTCCTTCGGGGCTACCGGCGGACCCGCCTCCCACAGTTCTCACTGTGAAAGATGGCGCCCCTATGAGCACAGAGGTTCCTTCCTCTGCCCCTGCTACTCAGGTCAGTCCTCGTGTAAGGGCCAGATGCAGGTGGCCAGGCCAACGCTAAGGGTGAAGCTGTGGCTGATTCCATCTTTCCAACCTCGGTATCTGTTGGACGCTGGGCCACAGTCTGGCGATGGTCTAATGGACTGATGCCCACTGTCACCCTCTGGGCCACCGCCTTCTTCTGTGGAGCAGCCACCCTTGGGGCTCCATGATTCCAGGCTCTCACTAGGGGCGGCCTCTCAGGCTTCCCCCCTTCAGTCCCAACGAGGCCCTTGTCTTCCATGCCTCCGGCCTGGGTTCTGACGCCCGATTGTTCTCAGCCCCAACATCCGCTGTACCCAGAATGGTCAGGCTTCTGTCAGTCTGCTTCGGAGCCTGCAGCACTTCCTAAGTTTTCAACCTCTGGGCTCAGCCCATCAGGTGCTTTTATAGAGGCTGAACAACTGGCTTCAACCTCTGACACGGATTCAGGTGCTGTTGGAGACTTGGCCCTTCACATGGTGTCCTCTGGACGGGCTCTGAGTACATCCAGTACATCGTCAAACCAGATGTTGGACCTTGGGATGTTCACTTGCGCCTTTCAGCCAATGCTTCTCTGCTGAACGTCAGTGGACTACGGGGCCTTCTTGAACGTCCAGTGGGCGTCGGCTCCAAGGCCTACTTTGGCTTCTCAATCCATGGTACCATCATCTTCCCCAGGAAGGGATGCCCAGCCTTCAGGACTAAACGACTCACCCCTGGATCAGGGTCCACATCGAGCAGCAGATCAGGGAGTAACTCCCGAGGTCTCCCCTTCACCGGGTTCAGAGAAATCCCTACTTGTGGTCTCTAATTCCCTGGGCTCCCCTTCTCTGCTTTCGTCCCCTGAGGAACTTTGGTTCTAGGAGTGTGGATATGTTGTTCATCCACACTGTTTGGCATGTCCCCTTCCACGTTAAATCTTACCAGAAGTCTTCAAGCTGGCTCCTCCCACCCACCCGGGTGGTATATACCTCGGCTCCACCCCATGACGCCAGATCTTCCTTTTCTCTGGAAGATACAGGTTCCCTCATGCTCTCAGCATTTCGTAGGTCCTGGCTTTAAAATTGTTGGTTTTACCGAAAATCAAACTCATTTGAGTTAGCGATAGCTCTGTCATCGCATCAACTGTGGAGGAAAAATCTTCCCCAGGATTTCGCTGGTACCCCTTGGCCAGAAGATGTCATGCACCAATCCCCACCTCACGTGCGTTTACTGCCTAGGTGTCGAACATGACACTTCGTTGTGCGTTTTTTGCGTGGCCTTCCATCCTAATGTCCTGGATGACCACAAGGCACACCTGAAGCTGGGGAGACCAGAAAAAAGAAATCTGCTGGTGAAATCAAAGGAGGCTAAGTGGGCGGTTTCCGCGGCTGCGGTCTCCGACGAAGAGCTGGAACAGATGAAGGCATTCGAGGAGGAAGCAGCTTGTGCTTCAGCATATCAAAGCTTCTTCGTTCCGCTGAACCTAGGCTCTACTTTTACGGGCTCCTTCAAGGAGATGTGCCAGTCTCTTCCCACTCTGGGTGAGGTACCCTCAGGCTCGCACTCCTCCCACTCTCGAAAGAGGGAGAAGGACCCGTTGTCTTCGTCTCGACAGAGACGCTCTTGGGACCTGGCGAGGTCCAAGTCCCTAGAGCACATGACCTCGACCTCTGTCGAGATCGCATCCTCGGCCACTGGCTTTTCGGACCTTCTATCTGGCCTAGGGACTGAGGAAGTGGCCACGGGGTCGAAATTATCCTCCACCTGATCGACCCCTTGTCGCCAGCTGTGCCTGATCACTCTTTGGAACGGACTCCGGTCCTAATATTTCCGAATGAGGAGACCCAGCCTGCTGGTGTCCTCGTCAAGGACCTGGTCCCGGACCCTCGGGTCTCACCGATCCCAGTGTCTCCCGATCAACCGAGTCAGCCTCCCAAGTCTCAGTCCAGGACCCCCTTGGCCGAACGACCGCGGAAGAGCCATAAACGCTCAAAAAAGAGGCGACGCCACAGGTCCTCATCCTCCTCGGATGAAGAGAGGCTCTGGTGGAAACACCACCGGCACTATGAAGACCTTATCAGGCAGCAGCTGATCTTGACCAGGCAGAAGCCGGCTCCACCGCCTACCCCAGCCATCACCTGGCTCTCTCGCCTCCTAGGCCAAAACCGACCCCTCCAGAACTGAAGCCCTTGGTTCCTCCACCCATGGGGGCCAGTCCATCTCCCAGTTAGGCGTACTCCAGTCTCTCCACCGATTTGGGTGGAACCACCGCCTAAACAGCCCGAGGGAGGAGCGCCCTCAAAAGAGGACCGACAGGAAACTGGGCTTCCCCGGCGTCTGTCGATAACAGTCACCCCGGACTGCCCTCGGCAGATCGAGGGTGATTTAGGCGGTAGATCGCTGTATCATGACTCTTTGGACTCTGACGTCACTGGCTTGCACTCACATCCCGGGGACGATGAGTCGTCGGTTGGCGCAGGGATGGAGGAAGGCCCTTCCTCTTTCCAGGGCATTCTCCGCTTCATTTCTGATTCCACCAGAATGCCCCTGGAGCCTATTCAGAAAAAGATGGAGTACCCTCTCCTTGACATTCTCAAGAGAGGGGATCCCCCGACAGAGGCCTTTCCAGTGGCCGAGGCCACTGTTTGCCCGACCCTTGAACTTTGGCAGCGTCCTGCCTCCTGCCCAGCACCATCTGCCCGCATGGCCCACAAGTACGCGGTGCCCATGGGGTCCCTTGTGGGGTTCACAGAGCACCCTTCGGCTGAGAGCCTGGTGACCGTCTCTGTGTTCAGGCATACTGGTAGTTTGGCCGACACTGACCAACCCCCAGACAAGGAGTCCAAGAATATGGACCACACTGCCCATAAGGTCTATGTGGCCTCTTCTCTGGGCCTTTGTCAGGCCAGCTCGGCTGTCATTATGGCACACTTCTGTAAGGTCCTTCTTGGGTCATTAGACGAGGTCCTCCCTCATCTCCCACTGGACATGCAGACCACGGTCAAGCAGGTGCGTGACCAGGGCCGTGCTGTTGCTAAACAGCAGCTCCGGGTGGCCTTGGATATTGGGGATTCTTGTGCCTGCTCGCTGGCAGCCACAATGGCCTCTCACCGCAGGGCTTGGCTGAGGCTTTCCTCCTTACTGGCAGGTACTCCGCATAAGCTTGCTGACGTGCCCTTCCTGGGTACCGACTTGTTTGGTCCAGGAGTAGACGGTCACCTTCAGTGTATAGATCAGTCCAGTGCCACGCTGGATGCTACTTCTGCCAAGGGTTCTTAGAGTAAGAACCAGCAGAAGAGAGAAAAGAAGCCATTTCGGCACTCTTCCCCAACGGTCCGGCAGCCCTCCTATCAAGAAGGACAGTAACAGTAACATCAACAGCAGCAGCAGGCTCCAGCTTGGTGCCCTCAGCCCAAGCAGGGTCCTCAGCAGCCCTGTAAAGGAGGCCGAGGCTCAGGTCCTGAAGCCTCCTCCTCCTCTTCTAAGCCTGCTCAGTGACGGGTTGGGGTGGCCACCCCTGCACCCATCATGCCATCTCTGGGTCCTCCCGTGGGGTGTCAGCTCCGCCACTTCCTCTCCACCTGGTCCACTATCACTTTGGACAGGTGGGTTCTTGAAGTGGTCGGTCAGGGACTGCCTCTAGAATTCGAGCAGTACCCTCCCAGCCAAGCCCACATCCCTCAGGAGGAATGGATTTCCGCATGCACCCAGTTGGCTCTTCAAGACGACGTAGCCCAGCTCCTCCGCAAGGAGGCAGTAGCTCCAATGCCGGATCCTCTGACAGAACCAGGCTTTGTTTCCAGATACTTCCTGGTGCCCAAGCGGACAGGGGGTTGGCACCCCATCCTAGATCTCCATGACCTGAGTCAATATCTCAGGTCCCCCACCTTTCGGATGGTCACTCTGAACCAGATCACACCATCCCTGGAGCGAAACATGTGGTTCTGTTCACTGGATCTACAGGACGCGTTATTCCATGTCCCAATCCGTCCATCCCATCAGCGGTTCCTCTGCTTCAGGGTCGAGGGGACCCTGTATGAGTTCCGAGCCATGCCGTTCGGCCTGTCATCAGCCCCATGGGTCTTCAGCAAATGCATTGCAGTGGTGGCGCCCACCTTCATCGTCGAAGAGTCAGAATCTACCCTTATCTCAATGGTTGACTCTTGGCAGGTTCCACCCATCAGGAGGTGCTCCCAACTTGGCCTCAAGGCCAAGTCAGAACTCGTGCCTTCTCAGGTGATGGGCTTCATCGGGGCAGAGCTCGACTCTTGTCAAGCCAGAGCTCGGCTTCCAGCGGACAGGGCAGAGGTTCTCTCCTCCTTCGCCTGATCATTTCTGGTTGGGCATTTGCGCCCTGCCCTGGACTTTCTGCGCCTTCTGGGTTACATGGCAGCATGCACCTCGGTGGTATATTGGGCCCGGTGGCACATGCGCCCCCTTCAATGGGAGCTGGCCGCCCAGTGGACTCAGCAGTATGGTCACTTCGACCAGCTGGTCACTGTAACCCAGAAGATGTGGGATGCTCTCCAATGGTGTACCGCCCCAGACCGGTTGCAGGAAGGCATCCCGTTTGTCCGCCCTGAGCCGATGGTCGTCCTTACAACTGATGCCTCTCTCATGGGCTGGGGAGCCCACATGGGGGACAACAGGGCCCACGGGTTCTGGACCCCCGAGGCGTCCTGATGCCACATCAACCTGTTGGAGCTCAGAGCAGTCAGACTGGCACTGTCAACTTTCGCTCCTCAGCTCCAGGGTCAAGTGGCTCAAGTCCAGACGGACAATACCATGACCATGTACTACCTCAACAAGCAGGGGCGGCACACACTCCCATCTGCTGTGCAAGGAGGCGCTCCATATCTGGACCCTCGTAAGCCGGGTTGGAGGTGGATCTCCTAGCCATCCATGTGGCTGGAACCTCAAACCAGCTGGCGGATGCTCTCAGCCGCATAGGCCAGACATCCCACAACCGGTCTCTCCATCCAGAGGTAGCTTACAGCCTGTTCTCCCATTGGGGCAAACCAATGGTGCACCTGTTTGCCTCCTGGGAAAACAAGCTGAGGCTGTATCATGCCCGCCCCCCTCAGCATGGCTCGCTGCAGGGGGATGCCTTCTCGAGGCCGTGGGCCCCAGGCCTCCTCTATGCCTTCCCTCCATTTCCCTTGATCCACAAGGTGTTACTCAAGGTGAAGAGGGACAAGGCAAAGGTGATTCTGGTAGCCCCAGACTGGCCTTGCCAGTTCTGGTACCCTGATCTCCTCAGCCTCAGCTGCAGGCCCCAGAGCGGCTTTGTACATGCCCGGACCTGATATCTCTGAACCAGGGGAAGGTATTCCATCCAGACCTTCAATCCCTGCACCTCACAGCCTGCTACCTGAGCGGCTAGAGTTCCAGGCTTTGGGTCTTTCCAAAGATGTCTTCACCGTGGTGGAGACATCTCGAAAGGAATCAACCAGGAAATGTTGCGCCTTGAAATGGAAAAGGTTTTCCATTTGGTGTCAGGGTAAGAGTCTGGACCCCTTATCCTGTCCTGTGGCTAACATTCTTGACTACCTTTGGTCACTCTCCAAAGGGGATCTACGATCATCGACCCTTAGGGTGCACCTGGCAGTCATTTCTGCTTACCGACGTGGGCCGGTCAGCCAACAGTGGCGCAGGAGACCGTGGTCAGGCGCTTCTTCAAAAGCCTGGGTCACATATCCCCTCCGGTGTGTGAACCTCCACCTCTGTGGGATCTGTTGCTGGTTTTGGCAAAAGCTATTCGAACCCATGCACAAATGTGAGCTCTCACACTTGTCATGGCAGACGGCCTTCCTGGTGTCCATCACATCAGCCAGAAGGATATGGGGAGCTCCAGGCACTTTTGGTGGACTCCCCTTACCTGGTCTTTCACAGGGACAAAGTTGTCCTGCGCCTCCACCTGAACTTCCTTCCGAAGGTGGTGTCAGAGTTCCAACTTAACCAGGTATTGACTCTGCCGGTATACTACCCAAATTACACATTGGTTGCCGAGTACAGGCTCCATACCTTGGACCTGAGACGTGCTCACTCGTACTACAAGGAGAGGACAGTGGAAATTCATGGAGAGGTTCACCAGCTGTTTGTCACCTACGCTTAAGCTGCTTCTGGTAGACCTGCAGCCAAACAGACCATAGCAAGATGGATTACATCATGCATAGGTCTGTGCTATGAGTTGGTGGGCAAGGAGCCTGCCAGAGGGATAAGAGCTCATTCTACCTGCCATACTGCTGCATCAGTGGCTGCTTCCAGGGACATCCCTATCCAGGAAATCTGTCAAGTTGCCACCTGGAAGTCAGCAAACACCTTTATCACCCACTACCACATCGACCTTGAGTCACGCCGGGATGCTGGTTTTGCGGCCTCGGTTCTGTAATCTCTGTTTCCTAAGTAGGGGGTGTGTGCCTTGCCTCCCTTAGAACTGCTTGGAGTCTGCCAAACAGTGTGGATGAACAACATATCCTCGCTGCTAGAAGAACAGGTTACTCACCTGTAACAGTAGTTCTAGGAGTGGTATATGTTGTTCATCCTGCCTCCCTCGACCTCCCGGCAGGCACAGCCTTGCTTCCAGCGGGCTAAGATCTGGCATCATGGGAGAGCCAATGTATATACCACCCGGGTGGGTGGGAGGAGCCAGCTTGAAGACTTCCGGCAAGATTTAAAGTGGAAGGGGACATGCTAAACAGTGTGGATGAACACCATATACCATTCCTAGAACTACTGTTACAGGTGAGTAACCTATTCATTCAGGATACACCCAAATCACTCTCTGGAAGATCGTTCCTTTCTGGAAATGACGAGGGTGATACAAGCCCTTAAGGGGTGGCGCACAGAAGATCAAGACCCCCAGTGGCAGCGCCTTGCGAAGCATCTGTGCCTTCCTGAAGTAGAGGCGGTTATGATCCCACCCCAGGTGCCTCCCCATGACGATGTATCCTCCACGGTGTGGCTTCATCCAGCATCAGTTCCAGCCACCCCATGCAAGGCTGATCACATTTATTGTGCCCCAGATGGCCGGCCCGCTGGCGCAGCATTTGTATTTCTGCTTTCGACACCAATAACCCGGGTTCAGGAACTGACCCAGGGGTCAGAGGACCAGCCAGGGGGAGAAGGATTGAGCATCCTATGGCCTGCTCTCCTTCTCGGGGGGAATTATTTTAATTATTTTTAATTTTATTTTATTTAAACTATTATTAATTATTTTATTCTAAATTTTACACCAAATTTTCAAGATAGTGATGTTATGGTTCCCCTTGACATATGTGGCATTTATAGGATACTGTTTGAAATGTTATTTCATGTCACAAGTACGAAAACACGTTTTGGACATGATTTGAAAACTGCCAACTGTCCTATTTATGAGGTGTTGTGCATATATGTCTGTGTTTAAAGTTTGGAGTCAAAATATTAAAAATTATCGAAGTCATGAGTGAACATTGAAATATTTCAATGTTCACTCATAACTTAGTCATTTTATCATATGTTTACACCAGATTTTCAAATTAGCTTTCTTATGACCCCACCTCATGAACTCTTTAGGTGAAAATTGTCAAATCCTGCCTGAAAGGTGGTTTCCCTAGGTTCAGATTTTTTTTTTTTTCACAGATTGTCTTTTTTTTTGTGCGTGTGTGTGTATTTTCCACATTTTTCATTTGGGGGGAGGGCAGATGGTAGCTGTTATTAATGGGGAAAAAATGTTTTTGTTCCTGAGGGACGTTTTCAGTTTGTAACACATAACTGATATGAACCAAACATTTTCTGTTTGTATCAGAGGGTTATCCAAAAACTCCACTGCACATATTCAGAAAATTTTTTTAAACTCCTTATAACTCTGAAACTGTTTAATAATTTTTCACGAAACCTCAGAAAGGCACTACCTTGGCACAGGCCGCATCTACCTAGAATATTTCATGTAGAAATTCCATATCATCTAGGCTATACATGAGAGCAAAAAAAGCATGTATCAAGTATAGGAAAAAAGTAACCCTTTTACAAAATAAAGTGTATTCGGGTTTCGGAAACTGCACAACGTGCTGTCAGAACTTTCCACGTCTGTAGACTATCACATTCTGACCGTGCATGCAAATTATGGGGCTAATTCCATCAAACACAATTATTAGGGTGCAAAGTTAGGGATTTAACATTAAGCATTCCACTCAACCCTAACTGTAGAGGCGCTGTGTCACTCCTATAATACATATGCACTAAATAGAGAATAATGGATGGGGAAGGGTTTGATATGAGAATTTAATGCACACCTGAGTTGTGGGATGCTACATAAACCCCGAGGGCGAAGCCCGAGGGGTTTATCAAAGCATCCCACAATGAGGGTGTGCATTAAATTCTCATATGAAACACCCTCTCCATCTTTTATTTTTTATAACAGGCTAGCAATTTTTCTCCAGCAGTTTGTGAAACTGTTTGGCTCTGCCCACATACAGAATGTTGGCCAATGAGGCAGCAGCATAGTTTGACTGGCATGGCTCATGAATGTCATAACAACCAGCCGGTTGTTATGGAAAATATCAACCTGGTCAGTACATTGAAAGAAATAGCTGACCAGTTATTATTATATATGTACATGTAAATACACACACATACATATATAGATATGTAGACAGACAGGCAGACAGCTACATGCATGTGAGATAGGTGGGGACTGGTAGGATGGTGCCAGAGAGTTCTAAAAGACCTGGGCTACAAAGGTAGGAAGGGCGCGTAAGAAAACAAATACGCAGGAACTGAGTTAGCCATCATTTCTTTAACAGCAGAATCAATTCTAATGCAGTAGTGCATGGCTGTATAGCTATGTTCAGAATGTTGTTTAGTGTCTAAATGCTGTTTTATTTGCCTGTATATTTTTATGTACCAATTTGTCTTTTAAACTACTTTCAAGTGCAGTATGTAACAACATTACTGTTTAAAACCAGATTCTTCAACCAGCCCGCTGGCGTAGTGATAGAGCTGCTGCTCACAGCGCCAACAACCCAGATTTGGGAACAAGCATGGGACATCAGAGGGTTGGCCGGGGGGGAGCTAGGATTGAGCATCCCACAGGATGCCCTCCTCCAGGGAGAGAGGGAGTTGCGACCTGCTGCTTTACCACCATCTGGGTGACCACGAGTGGCTGTGCAGGGGTTCAGCAACCAACAGGGAGGGACCCTCAAACAGAGCAGCGGATTGGTAGGACTGGCTCAGCTGGCACACCAATCATATGGTGCTCCTAGAGGGGTGGGCGGGCCAAGAAAAAACAGGAAATGGAGGTGCAGGCAAGGAGGATGGAGCCTCAGCCTACCCACGACGTCCTGTGCCGGAACTAAGCCACCTTCTGCCAGGGTTTGCCGCCAGTCTTCACCTCCACCATAGGTGGCCAGATGGACAGTGGGGAAGAAATGCTGTGGAGCTGAAGGCGTACCCAGCCCTGGGGAGTAAGCCAGGGTGGAGGGAGGAAGCACAGCAATGTCACAGGTGGGCTGGCGGTCCCACTGGACAGGTGGCAGGTTCTCAGCCGGATGACATAAGGGCGCACTAACTGAAGGTGGAAGGAGGTCCCAGCCTGGCCTGGAGTGGACAGAAAAACAAAGTCTAAATAAAATAAATAAAACCAAAGTTTTCTACAAGATGACAGTTGCTGGGTGAAATGTTTCAATTTATACAATTACCTTTTCTTTTGGTAGGCTTTAATATATCTATAGGAGTGGACCCTGAAACTGGCTTTGTCTTTGGAGGAAACCGTTTCAATTGTGGTACCTGGATGGACAAAATGGGGGAGAGTGAAAGGGCACGCAACAAGGGAATCCCAGCAACCCCAAGGTAGAGGATGTGCAACTTGCCCTGTACATTATTGATTTCATGTGTAGAGCAGAAAAAACATATTTACTTATTTCTTGATGTATGTATTTATTTGTTTCTGGTGACCCAATTGGCCCCTGGAACAAAAGTCCTTTTTTCAGGGTGACCTGGAATTAGTTTACAGATAATAAATATTGGATTCAAACAGCCAGGAACATTGTACAAAAATTAGTCTCGCAGGTGGGTACATAACAAAGCCACAGATGGAATATGTATGTTTTTCCCAGAAGTGCTATTTTATTAAGTGACTTTTAGACAAACCTCTGCATTTGTTCCTTTTTTAGTAACATAAAGATTCAGCTTTATGTTGTATCTGGTGGGCAGTTGTTCTCAAGGGCTACTGATACTACAAGTGAAAGTTGTGCTAAAACACAACTCAGCTTCTTTTTCATATATTGTGTATACTGTATGTCTCCCCACCATTCCTTACTATTAAGAACAGTTACATGAAAACAGAAGGTCATATTTTCAGAGCCCTGTGTCCAGGTATATTTTCCATGGGGGCCTCCCCCATCCTGATGGGCCTTGGTGCAGTTTTTGTTGGGAGCTGGTTGCCCCGGGATGTGTCCATGCATCCATTTATGGATGTAGATGGCAAGAAACTTTGTTGGCTAGACCAGTTTTTTTTTTTTTTTTTTTAAATAATCTAGCCTAATTGCTGTCATTGGTAGCGCTGTCAAGAATGAGTTGGACACATGCTGCTGTAAACTGCATGTGATTATCACTGTTGGAGGCAGCTGTAAAAATGGAACATCCGCAGCGTACAGTCGGTCCTGTCAGATGTAAGCACATCTATTACATGAGCCTGTATCAAAACTTCTGAAAATATGGCCCATGATTTTTTCCCTTGGGACTCGATTTTGCCTTTCTTCTTGACTTGTTAAAGGGGAATAGTTAGCACAAAGTACCCCCACACTCAGTTGTGTGGCTGGTCCCCATGTGCACTGTGTGTGCAAACAGATCTTGGTTTATTTACTATTTACGTAAGCAGTAATACCCTCCAGGGTGGGCGGTTTTGGAAAATACCAGACCGCCCAGGGGCATAATGAGGCCTGATGCTGCAGGCGGAGGGTCTTATAGCCCCTGGAAGGTCTGGTATTTCCCAATACCACCCACCCTGGAGGGTATTATTGCACTTAGAAAATGGGCACTGTGAAAAAATATCTGATAAAACATTAATAAAAAAAAATTATTTAATAACAAGCTTTATAATTAAATAGTTCCTCTGCCTATATTGGAATGAAGGACTTTTATCCTAAAGGAGACTCCATAGTTAACAAAAAAGCCTGTGGAATGCAGTTGCTATCCCGTAGCATACTGCTTGTGTTTGTTCAGTAAGACCCCTCCCCCTTGTCATGGAACAGTTTTGTCTCTTTCCCCTTCCCTCTGCATTTTATACTTTTCATTTTTCAGATTAGTTTTTAAGAGTTCTTTTTTAATACTTGGGCCAGGAGCAGTTGTGATTTGGATTAATGAAGAAAGCGTAGTTTGGGAGAGTCAGCCTGCGACTGCGAAGAAGGTTTTCACTTCAGGCTGCAGCTAAGCTTCAGAAAATTATGCTGGTTTGGGCACAGAAACTGCTGCAAAATAAGTCTTTCCTATTTTTTTCAAACACAACAATATCTCTACTGTGTGCAAGAGGAGTGGCATTTTGTTCATTTTCCGTACCGCAGATGAATGTCCATCTGCGGTATGGAAAACAAAATGCCGCTCCTCTCCTACAGTAGCGGAGCTACTGTTTTGTGTGATACTATTTTCACATTTTGTCCGTATTTTGCTGGAGGAAACAGAGGAAAATTGAGTGCTGCAGTACGTCCTGCTTAGCGAGTGGGAAAAAATGACATCTGCTACGTTTGAAAATTCGGGGTGCCCAAGAATACCCTTAGTGATGGGGCACCCCGAATAAGCTCTCTTTCTAAGCGGGTTCTACTGAAAAATACCCGCCCACTTAGATGGGCGTCCTAGCCAATCAGAAGGCTAGGATTCTGCTGCCCTTTTTCTAATGTAATATAAAAGATTGTATCAGACTAATTTTGCTTAGTTCTAGGCTGACATCTTCTGTTACTACACATCTCAGAGTATACTGCAGCTAACATCAGAGCAGTAGGCAGTAATGGGAGATTCAATAGCCTACGAGTTCAGTAACCTACTCCAGGGTGTGTATGATATAGAGGATACATGATGGGCGACTGTGGAATATGGCAAATATTTGCATGAGTGCAGAGTGAACTGTGATAATATTATCACGAGTCCTGAAGGCATGAGTGATATTATTGCAGTTCACTCTGCACGAGTGCAAATGTTTGCCATATTCCACAAGTCGCACATCATGTGTGCAAATTATACAATAGGGCTAGTACCCTTTAGGAACATGTTTTTCTGTGGTCTCTCCCTGTTTACATTATTTTGGTAATTGGGTAAGTTTTTTTTTTTGGTGGGGGGACCTGGGAGCACTGGGCAGTTAAGTGATTTGTTCAGAGTCACACACAGTATTGAAATGGAAGTTGTGAGAATTAAACACTGGTCTGGGCTGCAGGAAGTTGGTTCATTGCTTGTTACTCTAACCTCCAGGCTATACTGACAGCACTGGTTGTGTGTGGTCTGAGTGTGTGTGTGTGTAAGTGTTTCTGAATAGGCTGGGAGTGTTAGATAGTATGAGGAACAGGTGCATGTGATTTGCAATGATAATTGTGTTGCCTGCAGCTAGGAGTGAGAAACAGACTGTTTATTCAGTAAGTTGCAGGCTTCACTGAGACAGGGAAACTGTTGCAGTCAGCACTCAGAAAGAGAAACTGGTTTATGAAGGAGGCTGGTTTGAAGATTAGAGCAGCACAGTAGTGTGCTAGGATTGTCAGAATAACTATGGGACACAGGTGATTGTCTTTTACAATGCTAATTGAGTTAGTTGCAGGATTCAGTGAGAAACAGAAACAGTGAAGCTATTACATGCAGGCTGCAGTGTAGATAGTCTGACTCTGGTGACATCACCATTGTGAGTATATTTGCTGGTGATGTAGACACTGTGGGTTTATCAGGAAATAAACCTACAGTGTCTGTCATCACGGAGTTATATCACTGCAGTGAGAATGCATGTTTTTATTGTCAAGGTTACGTGCTCACCCCTATTGTATAAATAGTGTTATTCCTGCTCTGTTGTGTATTATTCTTTACTTAACTTTTTCTCAATTGGCCAGTTTCAGTTTCTGTGGAACCAGGATAAGCCAGATCCCATTTTATAAATGTAGTGCCTTAATGCAGTCCTTTATGTATGCAGTGCTTCCAGACTGATTTGGCATTTTTCCCTGTAACTCCAGGGCAATTTCCCTGTGTTTTCCTGTAGATGCATTATTTCCTGTGGAAGCCAAATTCCACTGTTTTCCGGTATAACCAATGCCAAGTCTATGGGAAGATTTTTCCTGTAGATGGTTCCAAATCTCTGTAAAATACAGGTGTCCCTGTAGATCTGGGAGCCCTGTATTATGCTGTTTATACCACATCATTTTAAAAGGTGTAGTTTTTCCATACCCAGAAAGACAGTACTATGGGTGCTGTGTTGATTGTAGTTTCCCCACATTCAGTACGTGCTGTAGTCCGTGTGCTACTTCCTGCCATATATGCAGTCTGTTCTCAAGTTCTGTAAAGATCAGTGTTTAAGAAGCCTCCGGCCTTCATGTCTTCTGTACCCTTAACAGAATGCGACAGTGGGAGCAAAGTGATTCATGTATCTGTGTAGGCACCAGTACCACCAGCTGCTGAAGTAAAAGTGTTCAGAGTTCTTTGAGAGCTGCAGGCTATAACAAAATGCCCTTCCCTCAATCTCGACAACTGTGCGGTGCTACCAACCGTTATCTTTTCTTCATTTCTTTGAGCCATGGTGCTCTCTGAGGATAGAAACTGTGCTTAAGCAGAAAACTGTAAAGCCTGTGTTGGTGCCACTTACTCTGAGAGCAGCGCTGTTTCTGTTCCCAACAGCTTTTTGTGCCACTTTTAAGGACTGCTGTGCATGAGTGCACACCAAAAGAAAAAAAAGGAAAGTGGAATTCATACCGGATGCCCCTTTTGTGCCCAGTGTTGTAGCATGCTTCTGCACTTTTCCCTAAATGTACACTACAGGTGGTGCAAACAGTAGTGACTACTGGCCTGCAAAAGACAAAAAAACAATGGACTGTAAGTAAATTTAAAAGGGTAGCTTACAGCAACATAGAAAAAGGTAACGGGCAGAGTGGAAAGAGAGAAGGAGAAAGCCACTTGACCAGTGCAAGCAGCACTCTGTAGTGGCAGAGGCTTTACATCATAGCCCCGAGCAAGGGCGAAGCACAGGCACACAGTAGCACTAGTGTCATCTAGTGGAGGAAGCCATATGCAGCCAGAGCAGTATTGAGCAGGGTTGCTGACACCAGCAGAGAAAACCGTTTGACCACCAGCAAAGTAGTAGTAATTAATTTATTCTGCACCCATTTCTTAGGGCTCATAGTGCTTTAAAGACATAAAACTTTGATAACACACAATATTAACAAATAATTAAAACAGCATAAATTCATAAACAGCTGCTGAATTTGTTAAAATCCTGATATACTGTAAGTGCCATCCAGTAATAGGAGGCAGCTAACGGGACCATTCTGTCCATGGCCTGGAGGTAGCTCGTCACCAGTCAGGGGCATCTTATGATGCCAACCAGGTTGACAGGAACTGCAGTGTGCTTCAGATGGACATCATGGCTCCTTCTCTCCTGACTGGCACCTCTGACTTGGTGTAAGGTGCTTAACTTTCACTTCCATGGGGCTCATTTCTTCTCCCCTAGGTTTGGTTAGGAATTGTTGGGGAACCCTGCTTCTTCTGTGCCGCAGGAGCGCCAGCCTGGCTCTGACTAATCTGTAGTCTTGCCAGACTTTTACGAAACCCTGCCCTCAGGTGTTCTCCCCACATAGAGGGCTGAGAGTATTTGTTACCCTTAGGGTGAGCAAGCTCCTCCCTCAGATAGAAGGGAAGCTTGACACTCAGACCCATAAGTGTGAATCAGTGGTAAAGACTGATTCTTTGAAAATACGAACGCTACGTACTTACCGTAACTATTGATCTTCTGGAATATCTTCACCATGATTCACCTTCCCACCATCCCTTGCTCTAACAGAGCCAGGGTCTCTTGCAGGGGTCAATACTGGAACTAGACCACAAGCCAAATGCTGATAAATCTTGTATTGGGCTAGTAAGAGTTTCCTTAAACTAGCCCTGCAGGCTTGTACTGGAGAAGTTAACACTTCAATAAGTATTCCAGCTGGGCCAGTGGAAAAGTGTGTGGGGCTAGTGGATTTTCCCAGCCCTGCAAAACTTAATTTCAACCCCTGTTCTGGGTCGCTCACCCTCCTAGTGCTGGCTGGCACTTTCTAGTGCCATGGCATCTCACCAGTTGTGCTCCCTATAGAGTAGTATTTATTTATTATTATTTTTAAAGTCGGGGACTTGTTGCTGAGTTCCCAGCCCCACAAAAAAAAAAAAACTCAAAACTATGGGTTAGGGTTTCTTTTAGGGTCCACATACCAATCAAAAACAAAGAAGTGAGAAAAAGCGGCTCCATTCCTCCTTTTTCTTTCTTGCACTCCTTCTCCCTGCCAGGGGTATATCCCTTTTAGTTGCTAAATGCACTCTGTGCCTTTGGACACTACCATTCTTACTCTACTCGTCAGTTGCACTAACTGTGAAAAAGCACTGTGTACTGGTTTGGATCAAGTGCACTGCCTCACAGAATCACAAAAGCTTGATGGCAGAAAGGGCCATACTGGCCCATCTAGCCTGCCCTTTTTTCCCCCTACACCTCCCCCTCCCCCTTCCTGCCAGCCTCTGCCCTCCCCCGATACTCAGCCCCATATCCTTGTCCCATGCCTTCTTGAATTCTTCCACCAATTTAGCCCCCACCACTCCATGTGGTAGTCTGTTCCAGGGCTCCATCACCCTCTCCGTAAAGAAATGCCCTCTAACATTGCCCTGTATCGTTTTCCTTTCAGTCTGAGGCTGTGCCCTCTAGTTTTGACCCCCTCCTTCTCTTAAGTAAAACCTCTTCTCCCACTTTGAGCCCCTTTACATATTTAAAAGTTTCAAACATGTCTCCCCTTTCCCTCCTCGTCTCCAGCGTGTACAGATCCAGCACCTTACACTTTTGCTCATATGACTTTCCCTGCATACCCTGCACTATCTTGGTTGCCCTTCTCTGAATGCTCTCCAATGCATCTATATCCTTGTGGAGATGTGACCTCCAGAACTGAACCCCATACTCCAAGTGCAGCCTCACCCTTACACAGAGTACAACCCTGTTGTTATAGGAGAAGCAGATTTTCTCTGATTTGTTTTTCCTATGCCATACTACCGTACCTTTTTGGTCGGTATGCGCTTCTTTTCTTATGCCACGTAGGTTGTTAGCCCACTACCCGAAGGGGTGCCTGGGGAGATGAACACATCTCAGTTTCTTTGGGATGTTCTGCCTTACAGCTTCACTTGCTTCGGAAATTGTTGTAAATATCGTCATCCAAAGGTTATAAATAATGTCAGAAAATACCTACTTCCAAATATTGTAAATATTGTCTGTGACAAATGTCTGTAACACATGCTTAATGTAACCACTGTTATACCATGTATTTCATGTTTAATGTCATTGTTGTTATACCTACTCTGTGTTTCCATCTGTCTTACATGTACCTTTGCAAATGAGCCTCTGGCTCAGAGGTTGTAAACCGATATATCAAATAAATAAAATAAAAATAAAATTCCTACTTTTTTCCCTGATGGGGAAAGGGGGACATATTCATGTCCAGGCGAACAAGCAAGCTGTTCAGTCGCTCATTCATCAGGTAGATGGAGTTTGTTTTTTCCAGGAGTCTGTGTGATTCACTCTTATTTTTGTACATTGTGCCATCTGTATTGCGGGGGGGGGGTCCAATTCTGGGCATTCCCTCGTGCTGTTCAGCCAGCGCCACATGCTTCAGGACTGTTGCTTTTTAAGATCACTGTCCAACTATAACCTTGACTGGCTGGCACCTTCATCCAAATCGGCGATCTCCAAAATAGTCAATACATCTTTCTCCGCTGATTTCTGAACCCACTAGATACAATACCCACTCTGCAAACCACACCCTCTTAGACTGGGTCCTCTCCTCTCACCCTCACCTATGTCCCAGGCAGGTGTCCTCGATCCAGCACTGAATGATCACTAACATCACATACAGCATAAGAAAAGTACAACTCCCCAAATCTGCCCTTAAATATATCGAAACCTACCCTCTCTCTGCCATTGACATGAACTTCCTTTTATTTGACCTACATAATGCTGACTGGGCACCTATCTTCGCCTCCTCTTCAGTTGGCAACGCCTTGACACATTTCACTGCTATCCTCAAGGGTGTCTGGGACAAACCATGCCCCTACCAAAAGATTCAGGGTCAGGAAGAGGCATCATCCCTGGATCTCTGCCCCAGTAATAGCTACGTGCAAGGCCCATGACAAAGCTTGGTCTGCTTTCAAGTCCTCTCACTCCCCTCACTCAAAGCAACTTTATAATTCTACAAGAAATGCCTGTGTAAAAGCTATCTGGCCAGCTAAGGCGAACCTTGTTAAAAACCATCTAAGCATTGCCCACTCATCCTTATTTTGGAACGTTGTTCACTCTATCGTCAGCCCGCCCCAGAAGTCTGGCACCCCCACCCTAATACATAATAACATCAAACTCCGGGAGCCCACCCAGGTAGCAGATACCCTAAATTCCTTCTTCACCACCTGTGGCACACCTACTCCCACCTCACCTACCTCACCTTCTACACCTCTTTCCTCCTCTAAGCTTAGGCCAGGAGTAAACCTCTTCTCACCCCTGCCTCCACAAATAAGGTACTGCACGCCTTGCTATCCTTCAACACAACCAAATCCAGACCAAACGGCCTACATCCCAGCATCCTATGCCTCTCTGCCACTGCTTTTCTTCTTGAGCATATTGTAAACTTGTCCTTCTCCACCGGAGTCATCCCAAAGGTATGGAAATTGGCATGCATTATACCTCTCCACAAAGGAGGTGACCCCACGTCTCCTGGAAATTGCCATCCAATCTCCTTCCTCCCTGCCTTATCCAAACTCCTGGAATGGTTGGTGTAAGCCAGACTGACTAATTTCCTTCATACTGCAGGTTTTCTATCCTGTACCAATCTGGCTTTAAGAAGAACCATTCCACCTTATCCTTCCTCTGGTTCACAGGCCATATCCAATCTGCAGCTGATGAAGGACATCTCACTGTAGCAGTCTTCATCGACCTGGCGAAGGCATGTGACTCAGTATCCCACCCTCTCCTGCTGGACACTCTTGTGGATGCCGGGCTTGCCCCGCCCACCATTCAGTGGTTTTTACCTGACTGACCCAGTCAAAACTGCCAGTTTCACCTCCTCCCCTCTCCCTATCTCGTCTGGCATTCCCCAGGGTTCTGTTCTTGGCCTCATCCTGTTTTCCATCTTTATCAACAAATTCCCATCTGCCTGTTCTACATCACTACTGCACACGTATGCAGATGATACCATTTTATATACATCTGCTCCTGGAATGAATCAGATTCTTCCGAAGGTCTTCCCCGCCGGTTCTGGCGGAATTGCAGCAGCGGGAAGGTCCTAGGTCACCTACTCAACTAAATAAAAAAAAAAAAACTGACCGAAGCTCCTTACTGGACCTTATTCTGGTCAGTAAGGCACACAATATCTCTCATACTGGGATCTTTCATAATGATCTGAGTGACCACTGCACAAGTGCCTGTGTTAGGTACTCCCCTCACCTCCCTTCCACTTCCACCTTCAAGATTAAATGCAGCATGAAAAATGTGCTCCCTGCCTTTCTGGCAGACCTTGGCAACATTTGCTGGCAGGATTTCTACCTTGCACCGACTGTTTCTGAAGCCTTCTTAATCTTCCAGGAGCTATTACTTAAGGTCATAAACAAGCATGCACCTCTTAGGAAAATGAAGTTAAGGAAACCTGATCCCAACTGGTTCAGCCCAGCACTGAAGAGGGCCCTGCATCATAGAGATATTCTATGGAAAAAGGCAAGGAAGTCGCAGTCTGACACAGACTGGCTTTTCTTCCGAGTAGCCAGGAATGCCTGCACCAAATTGATCAGGTTGGAAAAAGCACAGTTTTTCCAGTCTGCCCTTGAGGTAAACAAAAACTACTCAGCCAAATTCTGGCAGGTTTTAAGAGAAGTCGAAGGTCACTCTCCTGCCACTCCTCTTCCGGCCAAAATTGTGGCAAATAACATCACATACACAGCCAGGGCTGAGATCCTCGATTAGCTCAATAACCACTTTGCAACTGCAGGCCTCTCCTTTGATGTGTCGCCTGTTAGTAAAATGAGCACCACTTGCTATGCCAGCTCAATACCTAGCCCAACCTCTGCCCCTGGGTCTGACAGCCACCGTTCAAGTTCCGACCAGTATCCTATAAACAGGTGGAGGACCTCCTCTTCTCACTGGATATCAAAAAAAGTGCAGGTGCTGATTTGTTAGAACCATTTTTCTTAAAAGCAGGTTATTTCTATCTGACATCACCAATTGCCCACCTTTTTAATTGCTCACTAGTCCAAGGGGAACTGCCATATAGTTGGAAAATTGTGCACATTATTCACTTGTTTAAATCAGTAGACCCTACAGACTTGAACAACTACAGGCCCATTTCACTGCTTCCTGTATTATCCAAGCTACTTGAAAAAATCGTCAACACTCAACTAGGAGAGCATTTGGATAGTGAAAACATCCTCACCCCTGTTCAATCAGGGTTCAGACCCAAACATAGTACCGTGTCGACTCTAGCCAAAGTTTCTAATGATTGGTTACGTGCCCTGGACAATAAACGGCACATCTACGCACTCTTCCTTGACCTTAGCAAAGCATTTGACACGGTTGATCACTCCATACTACTTGACCCATTGGGATGCCATGGTTTAACACCCCCGCAGTACAGTTGCTCCGCTGTTGGCTTATAAATAGGAGTCAGCAAATTAAAAGCCAAGATGAACTCTCCCCATTAAAAACTCTGTCACGAGGTGTCCCGCAAGGTTCGATCCTAGGACCGATCCTCTTTGCCCTTTATATCAACCATATTGACTTTGGCCTTTTAGCAGGAAACGTTCCCCGCTTCGCAGATGACACTGTCATCTATTCAACCAACCCCTCCCTTGATCTTGCCTGCAAGGAGCTACATCAGGACTTTATCACACTCCAACACAACCTGCTGAATCTGAAGTTATTAAATGCCAAAAAAAAAAAAAAGCCATGGTTATCTCCCGATCTTCCACCCTCAATATGAAGGCTCCCAGTACTACCCAGATTATCACCCTCCTTGGTGAACCTTATGAAATAGTGGACAAATTCAAATATCTGGGAGTCTGGCTGGATAACAAACTGAACTTAAATGTACACCTAAATGAGTTATCTAAACAGCTAAGGCAGCGCCTTGTTATATTGTACTGTATGACACCTACTCACCCTGGAAGCTAGAAAGAGATTGGTTCAAACAACCTTTCTTTCCCTGCTTGACTATGGCGACTTTCTTTATAGTCACTGCCCCAACGTGAGCTCCAAAACTGGATACTCTCTATCATCGTGCATCAAGATTTGTTCTTGGCCTGCCCCTACAGACTCATCATTGCTTGCTGTACCAAGCATTAGACTGGCCATCCTTCTCCCTGAAGAGACAAAAAAACACCCTCATGTGGTTCTTCCGGGCCCTGTCAAACAATCTGCCACCCTATATCAGCGAACTGTTTGAGTACTCAAAGACTACCTAAGGCATAAGGAACTCCTTTTTAATCAACTTTAAAATACCACAGACCAGGACACATTTTGGCTCTGCTGCCATTAGCTCCCTTCTACCAATGCTTTGGAATAACATGCAAAAAGCACTTAAACTCTCCATCCTGCCTAGCCCATGCGTGTTCAGACAGCTGCTCAACCGATGCTTGAATACGGTGTGTGACTGCTTTAGGTAAACACTTTCCCATCCGGCCAACCAATTCCATAGCCTTAATGGACCAGGCCCTTCTATTCCCCTGTCGGCCAACATCGCATTAGGGTCACTATGCCCCCCCCCCCGGCACCAACCCTTCTGCACTTAGCTAGCTTCCTTGAGGGCCGTCACCTTATTAGGTTGCCCCCCCCTTTCTCCCTCATGGTTTTGTTACTCCCCGTAACCTTCTCTGTGTCCTCCGTTCCTCTCCTTCTCCCTGTACTGTGTTGAGAATTAGATTATGCTAATTGCCTATGTCTGTATTTGCCATCAAAGCTAAGCTATGTTGTTATTGACTTTTTATTACACTGTATTACTGTATGTCATGCTCTTTTTATCGAGTATGTCCTATGTGCCCAGGACCATCTTGAAAATGAACTTGCTCAATGATGTAACTTCCTGGTTAAATAAAGTTTGATTGATTGATTGGCCCTGCCACTATACATTCGGTGCTACAGCATGATTTCAATTCTGTTCAGTCATGGTTTCAGGCAAAACAACTAAAGCTGAACACCGCCAAAACTGTCTTAATGATCTTTGGGACTGCACAAAGGCTAGCCAAGGCATCAAACATCTTCCTGACCATCTCACTTGATGGCTCCCCCTTAAAGACTGTCCACTCGTACAAATACCTAGGGGTCTGGCTTGATCCTCAGTTAAGTTTCACCACCTACATCGACTACCTAACCTCCAAACTCCATCCTAAGCTTGGTGTTCTGTATCGTAATAAAGACTCACTCCCTCTCCATGTCCGCTGGGAACTTCTAACCAAAATTATCCTACCTGTCGTTGATTATGCTGATGTTGTCTGTGGTACTGCCAACTCCTCTGTCCTATCTCGGCTGGACTCCCTCTATTACACATTGTTGTTTCGCCTCAAACTCTCCTTACCAAACTCACCACTGCTCCCTTACGTTCTCCTTAAACCTCCCCCACTCATTCATAGACATTTTATTCACTCCCTATTCTTTATTTCTAAGTATTGGTTCTACCTTCTCCCCTCCTATATCTCTTCCCTCCTCTCTCCTACCCCAGCTTCATCATAACCCCTGCGCTCCAACGAGTCTTGCTGCTTTTCCCTCCATACCCCCTCTTCTAACATGGGCAAATCCACCTTCCACTATCGTCTCCCCTATCTATGGAACTCTTAGTCACCTCTCCTGCGTAACTCCTTCTCTCATCCCTCTGTCAGAACATCACTTTGCCTCCCTCCGTCCCAAACCTGCTCCCACTACACTACACTCCGTAGGACCGATTGTATCTCCTTTATCTCCCATGACGTCATCATCCGTACTGTAGAATCACATAAATTAATCATGTCGGTGCCGTTCTTGTCGAGCATGGCTCTTGACACTCTTGTGTACGTAATGTTTTCTGTGTGTCTCCTCATTGTATACATAACAGCTGCCGAACACAGTGCTGTTCTGAATTTTGGTACTTATTGTATATATTGTGTATACATATTGGTACTTATTGTACATATTTGTATTCTTGGTACATATTGTATATATTTTGTGTACTTTGCCTATATTGGTAATTCAGCTCTTGTGATGTTCTGCCTTACTTTAAACCTGTATCTCCTTATACCCCTCCCCTGGGTCGCACCTGGAAACTAGCCCTGGCTCAATGTGCCTTTCCCAGTCATCTAATGTTCAAATAAAATAAAAATAAAAAACATTCTCCTTTCTGGCTAATGGTGTGAGGCTCTGGTTCCATACCCAACTACCCTTTTAGACCACCTAGTGTTCCCTTTTTCCCTTTATTCACAGGTTAAAAGTCTGGTTTTATTATATTGTTTGTTTATATTTTCTATATCCTTTCCCTATTCCTTTGGGCTAGGAAAATTCTTAACCCTCTCTTTATTCCTCCCCCCCCCCTTTGTTTCTGTCCTGGCAAACAGAACTGAGGTTAGTGAGGGAGTCAGCAAAGGTTATTGCATGGTACACAGCCGTACATGGGGGTGTGCAGGTGCCATGCCCAGTAGCTGTGGGCTGCCTCCTGGCAAAAACTTTGCTTCTGTGGGGTCCAGTGCCTCCAGCTCAGACCCATAATTGGTAATCAATTGTGAAGATATTCTGGAAGATCAACAGTTACATTAAGTACGTAACTCATTTTCTTCAGAATTCAGCTGAATACACTGGCTATTAGACCCATATTTGTCACCTTTCAACCTTCTTAGTAGGCTCTGTTAATTAGTCCCCACTTGAGGACGCCTCAGCTGATTTATTCCTACTATGCTTTTTTCATACCCATCATCACCTTTTTGTTTTCCAGATTCTTTTCTTACCTTGCCTGTTATCACTTTTTCTCCTAGAGCCTCCACCTTTTTTCTTTCCTCACATATATATCCCTTATTTCCCCTTACCTCTCCTCTAAGTTTGCTTTTTTCTCTTGTAGATAAATTCCTGAAGAAGACCCATGTTAAAATCGTCAATTCTGTTTTCTATTTTCAGCCTGCAGTTAATATTGCTGTTTTGTCCTGTTAAATATAGTTCAAGCAGTGCTCCAGATAACTTTTTAGGCCAGGAAGTAAAAACTTCTTAGTTTTCAAAGCTGGTAGAATTTCGGTATGCTAGGTAGTATTTTGTGACGCGGTCACACTGTTCTGGTGAACTGAAGTGCAAATGTGTGTAGTCCGTAGAAACACCTGGTAGTGATGATACTACCCAGGACTCTACACATGGTGTACAAAGGGCAAAAACTGGGTGTAAAATACTCCGATACACCCCTTAACTGGACCACTGAGTTCAAGACAACGTAGTAAATCTCCAGGTGGACCAGTGGCTATAATTCAGAAGGCCCTCAATCTGAGGCCATCTAGGGTCCAGTGATTCTGATTCTACCATACTGGTCTCTGCAGGTATGGTACCATTTGTTCTAGGATCGTGGATATGCTGTTAATCCACACTGTTTGTCATTGTTCCCTTCCACTTTAAATCTGCCGTAAGTCTTCAAGCTGGCTCCTTATACCCACCCGGGCGGTATATACCTCGGCTCCGCCCCATGATGCCAGATCTTCCTTTCTGCTGGAAGATACAGGTTGCCTCACTCGTGCTCTCGCATTTTGTAGACCCTGGCTTTCAAATCGTCTGTTTACCGAAGTTGAAACTTGTTCGAGTTAGCGACCACGCTTTTGCAGCATCGATCATGGAGGAAAAATCTTCCCTGGGATTTCGCTGGTGTCCCTGCGGTGAAAAGATGTTGCCCACCGATCCCCACCTCACGAGCATTTACTGCCTAGGTGTCGGCCATGACACCTCATCCTGCAGTTATTGCTTGGCCATCCATCCCAACATCCTGGATGACCGCAAGGCATGCCTGAAGCTGGGGAGAGTGGAAAAAAGGAACCCTCCGGTGAAATCAAAGGAGGCTAGGTGGGTGGTTTCCATGGCCGGGAGTTCCACCGAGCAGCTGGAACACATAAAGGCATTCGAGGAGGAAGCCGCTCACACTTCGGCCAATTGAAGCTTCTTTGTTCCTCTCAACCTAGGCTCTACCTTTACTGGTTCTTTTAAAGAGTTGTGCCAGTCTCTCCCCACCAGGGGTGAGGCACTCTCGGGCTTGCACTCTTCCCGCTCTTAGAAGAGAGAAAAAGAACCTTCGTCTTTGTTTCAATGAAGATGATCTTGGGACCGAGAGAGAGGTCTGAGTCCCAAGAGCATGCGGTCTCCACCTCGGTCGAGATCACTTCCTTGGCTGCCAGCTTTATGGATCTTCCATCTGGCCAGATGACAGAGGAAGTGGCCGATGAGGTCGAGATACTCCTCGACCTGATCGACCCTTTGTCGCCAGCCGTGGCCAACGACACCTTAGAACGGACTCCAGTCCTAGTATTTCCTGAAGAGGATACCCAGCCAACTGGTGTCCCCATCAGGGACCCGGTTCCGGACCCTCAGGTTTCACCGATCCCACCGGTGTCGGCCTGCCTGATCTCGGTCGAGGTCCAGGACCCTCTCAGCCGAATGACCGAGGAAGAGCCATAAGCGCTCTAAGAAAAGGCGACACCACAGGTCGTCCTCATCCTCCTCAGACGAGGAGCGGCTTCAGCAGAAACTCAGTTGGTGCTGTGAGGACCTTATGTGGCAACAGCTGATCCTGACCAGGCAGAAGCCGACTCCGCCGCCGACCCCGGCCATTACTTGGCTTTCACCTCCCAGACCAAAGCCGACCCCTCCGGAACCAAAGTCTCTGGTTCTTCCATCTGTGGGGCCGGCCCATCCACTGGTTCGGCCTATTCTGGTCTCTCTACCTATTCCAGTGGAACTGCCACCTAAGCAGCCTATGGGAGGAGCTCCCTCGAAAGAGGACCGACTAGACACCGGACTTCCCCGACCTCCCTTGGTGGATCGAGGGTGATTTAGGCGGTAGACCACTGTATCATGACTCTTCAGACTCGGATGTCACCGGGCTCCACTCTCATCCTGGGGATGATGAGTTGTCCATTGGCAAAGGGATAGAGGAAGGCCCTTCCTCCTTCCAAGGGATTCTCCATCTCATTTCCGACTCCACTGGAATGTCCCTGGAATCTATCCAGAAAAAGGCAGAGTACCCTCTCACAGATATTCTAAAGAGAGAGGATACCCCGACAGAGGACTTTCCAGTGGCCGAAGCCATTGTTGGCCTGGTGCTTGAACTTTGGCAGCGCCCTGCCTCGTGCTCAGCACTGTCTGCCTGCTTGGCCTGCAAGTACACAGTGCCCATGGGGTCCCTTGCAGGGTTAACCGAGCACCCTTCGGCTGAGAGCCTGATGACCATCTCTGTGTTCAGGCGTGCTGGTAGTTCGGCCGACACTGATCGACCTCCAGACAAAGAGTCCAAAAATATGGACCACACTGCCCGAAAGGTCTATGCGGCTTCATCTTTGGGTCTTCATCAGGCTAGTTCGGCTGTCATTATGGCACACTTCTCTCATGCCCTTCTTGGGACATTAGACAAAGTCCTCCCTCATCTCCCTGTGGACATGCAGACCATGGTCAAACAGGTTCATGACCAGGACCGTGCTGTTGCCAAACAGCAGCTCCAGATGGCCCTGGACATTGGGGATTCTTGTGCCCCCACAGTGGCCTCTTGCCGCGGGGCTTGGCTGAGGCTTTCCTCCATCCTGGCAGATACTCAGCACAAGTTAGCTGATGTGCCTTTCCTGGCGACCGAGTTGTTTGGTCCAGGAGTGGCTGGTCACCGACAGCACATAGAGCAGTCCAGTGCCACCTTGGACGCCACTTCTGCCAAGAGTTCTTGGAGCAAGAACCAGCAGAAGAAGAAGCCTTTTTGGCACTCTTCCCCTGCGGTTTGGCAGCCTTCCTATCAAAGAGGCCATCAGCATCAGCAGTAGGCTCAAGCTTGGTGCCCTCTGCCAGGTCCTGGAGCCTCCTCCTCCAATCCTGCCCAGTGACGGGATGGAGGTTGCCACCCCTATCTCCATCATGCCAGCTCTGGGCCCTCCCTTGCGGGGGGGGGTTGGCTCCGCCACTTCCTTTCCGCCTGGTCCACTATCACTTTGGACAGGTGGGTTCTCAAAGTCGTCGGTCAGGGACTGCCTCTTGAGTTCGAGCAGTACCCTCCCAGCCGAGCCCACGCCCATCGGGAGGAACGGATTTCCACATGCACCCAGTCGGCTCTTCGAGACAACATAGCTCAGCTCCTCCACAAGGAGGCAGTAGCTCCTGTGGCAGATCCTCCAGCAGACTCAGGCTTTGTCTCCAGGTACTTCCTGGTGCCCAAGCGGATGGGGGGGTTGGTGCCCCATTCTAGATCTCCACGACCTGAATCAGTTTCTCAGGTTATGCACCTTTTGGGTGGTCACTCTATCCCAGATCATAACATCCTTGGAGTGAAACGTGTGGTTCTGTTCACTGGATCTGCAGGATGCGTTCTTTCATGTCCCAATCCATCTGTCCCATCAGCAGTTCCTCCACTTCAGGGTCGAGGGGACCCTGTACGAGTTCCGAACCATGCCGTTCGGCCTGTCATCGGCCCCATGGGTCTTCACCAAATGCATTGCAGTGGTGGCGGCCTATCTTCGGCGTCAAGGAGTCAGAATCTACCCTTACCTCGACGATTGGCTTCCTGGCAGGTTCCACCCAACAGGAGGTGGAGAGGTCCAGGGATCTGGCCCTCCAGACCTGCTCCCAACTTAGTTTTCTGAGCAACAAGGCCAAGTCGGAACTCATGCCTTCCCAGGTGATGGGCTTCATCAGGGCAGAGCTCGATTCTTGTCAAGCCAAAGCTCAGCTCCCAGCGGACAGGGCAGAGGTTCTCTCCTCCTTTGCCCAATCATTTCCGGTTGGGTACTTGTGCCCTGCCCAGGACTTTCTGCGCCTTCTGGGTTACATGGCGGCTTGCACCTCGGTGATCCGTTGGGCCAGGTTGCACATGCGTCCCCTCCAATGGGAGCTGGCCGCCCAGTGGACTCAGTGATACGGTCATTTTGACAGCTGATCACTGTAACTCAGAAGATGTGGGACACTCTCCAGTGATGGACCACCCCAGACTGGTTGCAGGAAGGGAACCCATTTGTCCGCCCTGAGCTGACAGTCGTCCTTATGACCGATGCCTCTCTTATGGGCTGGGGAGCCCACATGGGGGACAACAGGGCCCACGGGTTCTGGAGTCCCGATGCCACATCAACCTGTTGGAGCTCAGAGCAGTCAGACTGGCACTGTCAGCTTTCGCTCCTCAGCTCTGGGGTCAAGTGGTTCAAGTCCAGATGGTCAATACCACGACCATGTACTACCTCAACAAACAGGGCGGCACGCACTCCCGACTGCTGTGCAAGGAGGCGCTCCGCATCTGGACCTTCGTAAACTTGCTGGAGGCAGATCTCCTAGCCATCCATGTGGCTGGAGCCTCGAACCAGCTGGCGGATACTCTCAGCCGCATAGGCTGGACATCCCACGAGTGGTCCCTCCATCCAGAGGTAGCTTACAGCCTGTTCTCCAATTGGGGCAAACCAATGGTGTACCTGTTTGCCTCCAGAGAAAAAAACAAGCTGAGGCTGTATCATGCCCGCCCCCCCTCAGCAGGGCTCGCTGCAGGGGGATGCCTTCTTGAGACCATGCACTCCAGGCCTCCTCCACACCTTCCCCCCATTTCCTCTGATCCACATGGTATTACTCAAGGTGAGGAGGGACAAGGCGAAGGTGATTCTGGTAGCCCCAGACTGGCCGCGCCAGTTCTGGTATCCAGCTCTCTTCAGTCTCAGCTGCAGGCTCCTGGAGTGGCTTTGCACATGCCCGGACCTGATATCTCTCAACCAGTGGAAGCTCTTCCATCCAGACCTTCAATCCCTGCACCTCACAGCCTGGTACATGAGTGGCTAGAGTTCCAGGCTTTGGGTCTTTCTGACAGTGTCTACATCGAGGTGGCGGCATCTAGAAAGGAATCGACTGGGAAATGTTACACCTTCAAATGGAAAAGATTTTCCATTTGGTGTCAGGGTAAGGGTCCAGACCCCTTATCCTGTTCTGTGGCTAACATTCTTGACTATCTTTGGTCTCTCTCTCTCTCTCTCTCTCTCTCTCTCTCTCCAAAGTAGGTCTACGGTCTTCGACCCATAGGGTGCACCTGGCAGCCATTTCTGCTTACCGGGTGCGGGACGGTCAGCCAACATTGGCACAGGAGACAGTGGTTGGGCGCTTTTTCAAAGGCCTGGATCACATATCCCCTCCGGTGCATGAACCTCCACCTCCGTGGGATCTGCTGCTGGTTTTGGCAAAGCTCATGGGCAAGCCATTCAAACTCATGCACAAGTTAGAGCTGTCACACTTGTCATGGAAGACGGCCTTCCTGGTGGCTATCACGTCTGCCAGAAGGACGGGGAGCTCCAGGTGCTTTCGGTGGACTCCTCTTATCTGGTCTTCCACAGGGACAAAGTTGTCCCGCGCCCCCACCCGAAATTCCTTCCGATGGTGGTGTCAGAATTTCACCTTAACCAGGTGTTGACTCTGCAGTATACTACCCTAATTACACCTCTGAGGCCGAGTACAGGCTCCATACCTTGGGCCTAAGACGTGTTCTCTCCTACTATAAGGAGAGGATGGCAGAAATTCGTGGAGAGGTTCGCCAGCTGTTTGTCACCTATGCTGAAGCTGCTTCTGGCAGACCTGCAGCCAAACTGACCATAGCAAGATGAATTAAATCATGCATGGGTCTGTGCTATGAGTTGGTGGGCATGGAGCCTCTCAGAGGGATAAGAGCTCATTCTACCTGCCATCCTGCTGCATCGGTGGCTGCTTTCTGGGACATCCCTATCAAGGAAATCTGTCAGGCTGCTACCTGGAAATCAGCAAACACCTTCATTACCCATTACCACATCGACCTTGAGTCACGCCGGGATGCTGGTTTTGGGGCCTCGGTTCTCCAATCTCTATTCCCTAAGTAGGGGGGTGTGCGCCTTGCCTCCCTCCTCCCAGAGAACTGCTAGAGTCTGCCAAAAGTGTGGATGAAAATATATCACGCTCCTAGAAAACAGGTTACTCACCTGTAACAGTAGTTCTAGGAGTGGTATATGTTGTTCATCCACCGCACTCTCGACCTCCCCAGCTTTAGGCGCATCACCTTGCTTCCAGTGGGCTAAGATCTGGCGTCATGGGGCGGGCCGAGGTGTTTGCCACGTGGGTGGGTGGGAGGAGCCAGCTTGAAGACTTCCAGCCAGATTTAAAGGGGAAAGGGACATGCCAAAGAGTGTGGATAAACAACATATACCACTCCTAGAACTACTGTTACAGGTGAATAACCTGTTTTTTGTGTCCTTCGCCCACAAGTGTCAAAACAGACACTCATGAAGTGGTTGGTGAACTGCGTCGTGTTCTACTACCAGAAGCAAAACAAACCCTTACCTGGACAGGTAAAGGGTTATTCCACCAGAGCACTGGCTACTTTGTTCGCTTCGCTCAAGAACGTTTCAGCCTCTACTGTTTGTGCAGCGGCTACCTGGAGCATAGTACACACATTCATCAGACATTACAGCCTGGACATTGCTTCCAGGCACAGGGTGGGTTTCAGCCTTGCAGTTCTGCAAGGGCTGCTTTCCTAAGAGTGACTTCTGTTTTTCTCTCTCTCTCTCTCTCTTGCCCTAGACGTTCCACCTCCCAATTTAGGAGTACTATCAGTACAGCTTGGAACTCAGTCCTAATGGTGTAACCTGCTGCAAGAGCTGTTTCTTGAAGTAAGATAGTACAGTTACTTAAGAACTTACCGTAACAGTAGATCTTTGAGAACAGCTCTTGCAGCAGGTAGTTTCCCCCCCACCTTCCCCTCAGGAGATATACTTCTCTTCATGCAAATTTCATTGGTCTTCCTCTGGAAGCGGATCCTCAGTCTCCCCATCAGAATCACTTCACTGTGCCAGGAGTCTCTGGCGGGAGAAGTGAGGGATGCTGGGGGACCACCCCTTTTATAAGGTATCTTACGTCGGGCCAGTGGCCCAGTGAGTGTAGCTAGCTAGAAGTTTTCCATGGGGTCCTGCAGCCCGCTGGCTTCAGTCCAAATAGTGTAACCTACTCCAAGAGCTGTTCTCAAAGATCTACTGTTACGGTAAGTTCTTACATAACTGTACTTTCCATTTCTACTCATATTGGGCCCTGTGCACTAATGGGACGGAGTGGCTATGAGCATGTATCTGGGGCGTGCAACCACTTTGCACCTTATGCACAAGATGCTCAAAGGGGGTGTGCAGCACATATGCACCCGATCCCCCGGCCGCATAAAGAGCAATGCGCCAGGGGCGGATGAGGGGCATGCCAGCACTACGTGCCATGCACCACTGCGCATAGTGCTGGCCACGATGGTACATAGGGGGCGCAGGGTATGCCAGGAAGGACCCTATTGTACACCTCCCACGCACACCCTGAAGGACAGGGCGAACAGCTCACCAACCCTCCAGGGCCACAGGAAACGGCCGCCCAATGCCACCCACCTGCCCCAGCACACAGTGGTGTGTGTGGCAGCCCCCACCCAAAAATCCACAACACCCATACTCCTCACAGGGGCACCAGCACAAGGCTGCCGACCCACCTCCCCAGTGGCACCGCATGTCAATCTCACCCACCCTGCCAGCAGGCATGCCTCCCCTGTCCCACTGCACCACTTCTGTGCCATCGGAGAGGGCTGGCGGCAGTGCCCTCCTACCACCCACCACATCTGCCAGCTCTCCGACATCCACGGGACGCGCTGCCAACATGCGCCCTGTCACGTAAGGGATTCACTGTTGGACCCATGCCGGGTCTGTGACTCTGCCCGCGCCTGCCCTGCACACCAGGGGGCGGGGCCATGGACAGGTGGCTGGCAGTGGTGAATTCCGCCAGTGCGCACCTATCCGCAGGTGCGGAGCTGTATGCGCAAGAGGTTATGCGCCTTTGGAGCATCACTTGCGCCCATATGTGCATAGGTCCCAATATTAATCATCAGCCAAATTTGTCTCTGTCACCACTATACTGCATCTGTGGGTAGGGATATTAATTAAAGAATAATGCATATGTATGGGAGTGATATGCAGTTTTTACATGGAGTGTGAGATAATGTAGAAACCTTGAGACCAAAGCTTGAGAGGTTGCTATATTATCACACACCGAGGGTGTGTTAAAAAAAAAAAAAAGGAAAAAACTGCTGATCACCCCTCACGTGTTTTTTTTTTTTTAATAATAACTGGTACAAAAGAATGCAAAACAAGACTAGTGTGACAGTCATATTTAACTTTAATTCAACAGGTTGATTTTTAAAATGCTTGTTAAATTGCAGAACACACTTAAATAGATTGGGGAGAACATCCTTATAGTTAAACCAAGTAAAACAAATACATCTTCAGTAGAGGTAACACAGTAAACTTTGGTACCTTGTGGGTCGTGGGTTCGAGTTGGGTATAGTGGATGGTTCAAGTAATCATCGATCGCAGCAGTGAAATTGAAAAAAGACTAAAAAACATTTTATTTAGTAGGTTAAATAAACAAGTTTGCCAAAGTCCTTCAGCTTCAGTGGCTGCAGCATTGTTGATTCATTATGTAGATGAGTCGAGGTCATTCCGGTTGCCATGGCACTGAGGTGAAAGTTCAGGCAGCCTGTGGAACCAGTAAGGGGTAGTGGGGAAAGTACGATTTGTACGCTTTGTGACTTGGCTCTGTATGTTTCCTTTGAACTGAGGGTTATGCTGTCAGTGAGGATCTACGGTTGGAGAACCATCTCGTGCTGCCTTAGACTGTTTTATTGGGCTGGCCTGCTACAGACAACCTAGCGTGAGACTGTAAAAGCCATATCAACCCACGGGTTGATGCGAGTTTTTCATATCAAGCTGCAGGTTGATACGACTTTTTACAGTACTCGAAAACAGGTTGATAATGGGGGTTACCAGTTATTATTAGAAGAATAACTACGTATAGCATTTTAAATAATTTGCGTCCTAGAGTATATGAGTGGAGTGGTGTTTATTTATATTGTTACGACCTAAATATTTAATACTTTTTTATGTTCAGAACACAGAAAAGCAAAATAACACAGCACCTTTCCTAAAGTAATCAATACAATGTTACATCTGTTTTACGTGCTTTTTACCAAGTATGAAAATACATACTTACATGACTTGCAGGCACTGCATTGTGGGTATGTAAATAATATGGGTACTGCAGTAGCTCTGCCATTCTCTGAAAAATCAACTTCTTAACAGTAGCTCATGTGAAGGACCTAGCACCAATCCTGACTTGTAAGTTAGGAGAAAAAGTACTGTATTAGTAATTGTGGCCGATGGAGACCAACAACTTCTTAAGCTGTTATCACATCTATGGCCAGTTATGCTCAAAGATCAATATTTAGTCAGTGAAGTAGTGTCCACCTGGGTTGGTGGGAAACAATTAAAACTCTGCCATGAAACTTATTGTAGATAACTTTGGTACTACACAAGCAACCATGGATCTACTGTGGCATTAATCCATGGTTGCTTTGTAGTCACCTGATGCTGTTTGTCCAATGTAAGATAGTTATTCTGTGATTGTATTTATGCCGTGTTACAATAAGACTTGCAACATAGTTTCAGAATGATGGGCAGGCATGTATTTCTTCCACTCTTCCCACTGCTACATACTGCAGCTTCTGCACAGTATGTAGCCTGTAAAAACAGAATTTTATTTTACAATCTTTTAACAGTCCAAAGTACAGTATGATCTTCCCTTGTCAACCTTCACAATTCATTACTGCTGGGTGTAAGCTGGAGGCACGCACCTGTATGGGAGCTTTTTTTTTTTTTAAGAGGAGTCTGCGCCGATGGCACCACCCACGAGGCCAACGCATTGCGTGGTGCACAAGAGTTGGCTGTTAGGCGCCGCAGACTCCTCCTCCACCCCAGTTCTGTTTCTCCCACCATTGAGGTTGCACCTGCTGCGCGAGTCTCAGTATTTTGCTGCATCATCAGGCTACTGTTCGTCGACACCGTTTCCTGCTTCTTCATCCCAGTTCTGATTCACCTGACGTCATTGGATTCTGGTGAGACTGTTCCTTTTATTATTATTTCCAATGGCGCTGGGTCTTTTTCTGTGAGTTTTCGAATGTTTTCACGTCATGTCAGGTTCGGGGGCAAAGAAAAAATCTAAAGCGGGCCGTGCCCCTGTGGCCGGCATTTTTCCATGATGGACTGACATGACGTTTGTCTGCACTGCCTGGGTCCCAACCACTTCTTCTGCAGCCTCCCTCAGGGGGCCTGCGGGACTGGTGGTTCTCCCTACCACTGGGATCGAGGAAAAGGGCCGCCTTGGAGTCCAAGGTGAAGCATGGGGACCCTCCTCCACTTCCCTGCAGGGGGTGGAGAGAAGTTGCCCTGCTTCTTCTCTTAGGAGTCCTCGGAGGTGCAGTGGGCGGCACTGAGGGTTGCCCTTCTGAACCCATGCAACCACAGCCTCAGCACGGGGCGATTCCCCCTCAGGGCTCAACCAGGATATGTTTTCACATCTGCAGCATACACTGACTGGATCGACCCCCGGATCCCCTCAAGCTAGAGGATCTTCAGTGAGGTCTCAGAGCCCTGGCAGAGGCCGGGCACTTTCAGTTAGGTGCTGTTTCCCAATTTCTCGCAATCACCTCCTCCTCTCCTGGGCCATATGGGTCCTACAGGGCCCTTAACCTGGGAGACATTCAGGGCCACTGTGGCATCCTGCTCTAGGTATGTTAGAGCCATGGACGAGCAGGTCCTTTGCCGGTCTTCTCCACCGCAGGAGGACTCTGAACATCCGAGTTCCTCGACCTCCTTGGCTTCCTCTTCCGAAGAAGAGGACTGTTTGGTCCACCTTTCATCCAATGCTGATTTTAGTGAATATCAGTGTTTTTTTGAGGTTGATACAGGAACTCCATATATCACACGTGGTAAGATGCAGTACTGAGCAGGAGACATGCTCTTTCCTGAGCGAATTTAGCGCACACCACCTAGTGGTACCATTCTAGCCTATTCCCACCCAGGAAGCGTCAGTCCACACCTGGAAGTTACCAGCTGCCTCATCTCCAGCCCCAGCAGACTGCAGGAGGAGGTATTGCGCTCTGCAGGAACCTCTTGGTTCTCTGCCTCACCCGCCTTTGGGGCTGACGGTCTTAGATACTCCTTCCGGGCTTCAAAACCCAGCGACGACCGACCACCAGATCCAGATTTCGCCAAGTTCAACCGATGGGGAAGAAGAGTTTTCTCTTTGGCTCGTATGTTGCTTTGTATCAGCTCACATCAGGCCCACCACGCTGCCTACAACAGGCACCTGTGTGGTCGATGTTAACGCAGGTGCTAGCATCTCTGTCTGATTCAGAGGAATTGCCTTCCCTGCTCAGGTTCTGGAGCTTGCAAGGCACCAAGCAACGGCATCTTTATGATGCCAGTGAGGTGGCCTCCAGACTGGCAGGGACAGCAATCTGCATCAGGCGGACAGCATGGCTTTGTCTATCCAGGTTGTTATGTATTGCCCAGCATAGGGTGATTTCTTTGGCTTTCCAGGTAACCTGTCTTTCCTCCTGCAGGGCGAGAAAGAACTTACAGGGCATCTTCCGTCCCCCTGGCCATGGGGAACACCTCCTTGGCCTGACCAGCCTTAGGCCATGTACGGTCTAGTAGGGCTGTGAGGTCTCCCCTTCCTGCGCCTCACCCGCAGGAGGCTGGTACTCACCCAGCAGTAATGAATTGTGAAGATTGACGAGGAAAGATATGAAAATTACATACCTACCGTAATTCTCGATCTTCTCTTGTATCTTCACCATTCATTACTGATTCCCACCCACCTTCCCCTCTTGGGCCTCAGCCTTGGGCACCGCCTCCACCCTGTTCGCCCTCCCCCTCTTTGAAGCCAATTAGGGGCACAGTCCCCTGGTACCTCAGGGCCCTCTGTTTCCTTCTCTAAAGGTTGCAGAGTGCCCATCCTAGGAAGATGGCGAGTAGGGTCTTCGCCCTGGCCTTGGAGGAAATTCGCTGGAATTCTCAATGAGGTACACTATGATTGCTTCTTTATCTGTCATGGATTTCCATTTTGTTTTTCACCTTCTTGAAGTGGGGACTGCGTCAGTGCATCCCGTGGGAGAACCTGTAGGGATTTTTCTTCCCCTCTATCTTTCTCTGTTCCCCTCTACCTTAGAGGTCATTCTGGACAAGGTCCTCTACTGTTTAAGCCCCAAACTAAGCCATCAGGTATTGAGCTGTGAGGGGCAATGTTCCAGGGTTTTAATCCCAGATGTGGGTTTAGGTGAGAGAAGGGGGTGGCTGACTGCCATGTTTTATATTCTCCAAGACCATTTCAAATTCTCTAGTTCTGGACCTCCATTCAGTGGTCCCTGCAGTGACGGGATCCTTGCACCTGTGTCTTCATACCTTTCAGGTTTTTGAGGCTGAAATAAGCCAATGGTCTTCCAACTCAGCATGACTGAGGGCCCCTCTTCCCTCCTACATATGCTGTATCTTTCTTGCTCTTCTCTTTCTCTCCTTTCTTACTTTTCTGTGCTGCCGCCCAAGGGTTGCGGCCCTTGGCCTCTTAGGGTTAAAAGTTCAATCCTTCTGTCCTCTGGTCGGCTTCTTCCTTTTTCAGTTTATATCCTTTCCTTTTCCTATCCCTTGGCTCTCTTGCCTCACCTTGATTTTCTCTATCCCTCTTTGTTTCATCCTCTCCAGCAGAACAGAACTGGGATGGTGGAGGAGTCTGCAATGCCTTATGGCCAACCCTCGTGCACCACGCAGTGTGTCAGCCTCATAGGCGGTGCCATCGGTACTGACTTCTTTCCAAAAAAAAAAGCTCCCATACAGGTGCGCACCTCTGACTTGCACCCAGCAGTAATGAATGGTGAAGATACAAGAGAAGATCAAGAATTACAGTAGGTATGTAATTTTCATTTCTAGGATTGTGGATATGTTGATCTTATCTGTGTCAGTCTTCACTATTCATCACAGATGGGTATCTGGCTGGAGGTCAGGACCCGCGGGAGCTTTTTTTTTTTTAAAGGTGGCGGGCGATGCCATCGGCGCCACTCGAGACTGGCTTCACCTGCGTGGCGCCATGGAGTTAGCCATTAGGCTGTGTCAACTCCGCCTGCCTGCCAGTTCTTCATCTCCGCTGTGGAGGTTGACTTCTGTGACGCCTGTGAAGAAAACTTAGGCCTGCTAGTTTTTCAAATCCTATCCTTCGGTGCCAAAGTCAGTCGGTCCTCCTGCCGGTTCTGTTTTGCCACTACTCGACGTCGCCTGGTAAGATCTTTCCTTATCTTTATATTTCCGCAATATCGAGTCTGTTTTTGGTGTTTTTTCCCGTGGGTCATGTTCTCAGTCGGGAGGCAGAAATCTTCCAAGGCGGTCGGCCCCCCATGCGACCAAAATTTCTCCGTCACCAACCAGCACGACCGGTGTCTCTCGTGTCTTGACCCGCTTCACGACATGGATTAGTGCAACTCCTGCTTCTCCATGGACCGCCGGGTCCTCGAACAACGCGTGAAAAGTGGGCGAGCTCCCGACTTTCGGGGGTCAGGTATGCACTCGTCGGGCCAAGCCACGCTCTCTCGGCCTTACCTCCAGGTCCTCTCCCGGTTTTATACGGACCGAGGAGGAGGGAGCCTCGACTACTTGTAGCCTAGCCATTGCTGAGGCTTCTTCCACGGCGCAGGAGGCCCGTCCCGCTCCTTCCCGGGAGCGGGCGGGAGGCACCGCCATGGCTATCGCCCCTTCAGGGTGAAGGCTCCCCAGTGTCGCTCCCGCGCTCGGAAGGCCCGGGTTGGCGCCCGTCCTCGGCAGCCTGAAAGCCCAGCGCCGTCTGGTCCTCCGGCACCATCGGCGGCGCCCTGGGCTGGCGGGGCCTACGTGGCGCCGACTTGTCACGCCCAACACCACTGACCTCTGTCGAAGTCGTTCGTGGTACCGGCACTGTTAGCAGCGCCGTAAGATCTACTATGACGCCTTCCTTTGCCACGTTCTCGCCTCGGCGCCGTCCTCAGCGCCGAGGTTGAGCACAACACCATGTCCTTGAGGCTCAGCGCCGTGGGGCCTTTGGTTCCCTCAGTCGGCTCCGTCTTCGGCGTCTTCCCTGCCCTCGGCACCACTTGCAGTGCTGGGGAGCCGGGCTGCGCCATGCTCAGTGCCGTGTCCTCCTTGAGGGGTCAAACAACACCCTGGGCAATCTCCAGTGGGGGTGTGGCTCTCCCGACCTCCCATCTCCCTTTTCACCTCTTGCCCTACCTCCTTTTCTCCCCTCCTCACATTTTGAGCTATAAGTTGAGATGAGGCTTGAGTATTCTGTGGGGCAACCATGCACAGGACCTTAGCTGCACCCTAACTGCAGACCTCGTTGCCCTTTACATCTCAGCTAAGCCCAAACGGGGGGGGGGGTACCACTGTGAGCAGTGACTGCTGGGCTTCCACTCATATGGAGGCCCGCCCAATTTCTCCCCGGGTTCATACATCCCACCGTGATATGTAAAGGCAGTACGGTGGGAACATGGCAAACATGTCCCTTACCCCGTACCCATTCAGGGCACTATAAGTGCCGCAGGGACTCTCTAATTTGAGAGTTAGCCCCAGATGAGGATTCCTCACCCCAGGGACTTTAGGAAGATCCCTGCTGTGGAAGTACCTGGCTGCAGGCCGAGGCAGTTAAAGCCATATTGGCTCTTTGGCCACCAAATTACCTCCAGGTTAAATGCAAGATTTGGGAAGTTAGTTTTAGGATGCCAGTTAATTGGTATCAGGATGAAGTTATTTGTTCTATGTTTTTTCTTTTTACTTAGGCTTGGTAATGTTATTTGTTACAGCTGCCAAGTACAAACTGATTGTCGATTGTGCTTACAATGTTATATCTGTAAAAAGTCAATGGGATCCGTGGTGGGAGGCCCCCGGACTGATTGACACACCGCCCCTTCAGCACCCCCAAACCCCTGGCCATAAAATGATGGAGACCCCACTGAAGCTACTTTCCCTCAACGTCAGTGGACTCGCTTCCCCCATCAAGAAGTCTAGGGTGCTCGCCCATATCAGGAAATGCAAGGCTGATTTGATCTATCTACAAGAGACCCATTTAAATAAGGAAGAGCACTCCAAACTCAGAACGTTCTCAAGGGGTGAGATTTACAGCTCTGTTTACAGGCGTGGGAGATGACTGGTTGTTGCAATTATTGTCCCACAATACACCCCACTGCAGGTGCGTGCTAAGTGGATAGATCCTGAAGGCAGACTAGTGCTTTTACAAGGAACAATAGAAGACTCGGAGATTGCTCTGGCTAATGCATATTTTCCCCCTGACCTATCGGTTAGCGATCTGCGCAACATACTTGACAAAATAATACAATTCACTAAAGGAATTTTAATGCAAGTGGGGGACTTTAACATCCTACCTAACCCAGAATTAGATTCCTCTAATCCTAGTACACCGAAGAAAAATCCCAGACAGAGGTTTTTTAGCAGGTTCTTGTCCGAGGTTGGCTGGACGGATACCAGGCGTAACCTACACCCACGCACCAGAAACTACACGCACTATTCCGCAGTTTATCACATTTACTCACGAACTGACCACTGCTGTACACAGGCAGAATACCTACATAGAGTAGAGGATTCTCAGCTAGGAGATGTAACATTTTCAGATCACGCCCCCACAATACCATCATGGAGGCTGGGAATACAGCAGAAAAAAACAGATTGCATCTAAATCCCCATCACCCAAGATCTAAAGAATTCAGGAGCTACCTTACAGACAAAATTACAGAGGTGATAACGGACAATGCTCACCCAGAGATTTCCCCATGCATACTCTGGGACACTGTAAAAACAGTGTTGCGTGGCCAGCTTATAAAATATACCTCTGCTCAGGCGCACCTTGAGCAAAAAGCCATGCTAGAAGAGACACTCCATTTCTTACAAACTGTGCACAAACAAGGGGATAACTCGGTTCTCCCGCAGCTGAAACAAGTCAAGGGTGATTTATATAGGCTGGCCCTGCAACAGACAGAAATAGCCTTGATGTTTCTCAGACAGCAATATTATGAAGTAGGCCCTCGAGCCACTAGACTCTTCGCATATCAGATCAGAAAACAGAAAAAATTGGCCACGATAGCTACCATCTGTCACCCTATAGATGGTAGACCCCCAAACAAGCTGTTTGACATAGCCGAAGCTCTGACCACGTACTGCACTACCCTTTACACACCAGAACAACCTGTGCACACGGAAGACATAAATCAGTTCCTGCAACCCCTTGATCTCCCTAGAATAAGTGAAGACCAGGGGAGTCAGTTAGTCCAGCCAGTTACACTGCTAGAGCTGTCTGCAGCAATAGCCCACACTAAGTCTATGAAGGCCCCAGGCCCAGAAGGCTATGGGACGGAATTCTATAAGGCTATAAAGGAGAGCTACTCAAATGCTTCCTCAGGACCTTTAACGCAGTTCTGAAGGCAACGCCCTCCCCCACCACCACCACCTACTTGGTCATACACCACTATTTCGGTGATCCCTAAACACGGGTAAAATCACCCAACTATGTGAATCATACCGGTCAATCTCAGTGTTGAATACTGACTATAAACTATATATGGGTATTTTGGCCTGGAGGCTTGAACTTGTCCTCCCCCAAATAATACACAGGGACCAAACAGGCTTTGTCGGTGAACGAACAACCACAGATAACATCAAACGGACATAATACATCAGATTTACGCTAATAATACTTCGGCAGTCCTGGGCAGCCTGGATGCCGTAAAAGCCTTCAACAGGGTACTATGGCTGTACCTATACTTGGTTCTGGAGAGAACCGGGATGCCTCGGCCTCTGATCCAAGTAATTAAGAACATATACTCTGCTCCCAAGGCTTGGATTAAGATCTCAGGGCACCAGTCACAGTGTTTCCCTCTACACAGAGGGACCAGACAAGGGTGCCCACTATCCCCCCTCCTCTTTGCCCTATTTATGGATCCCCTCGCACAACTCATTCGACAGACAGCACCCGAGGCATTGAGATAGATGGGATAGAGCACTGGATGGCATTATATGCTAATGATGTCCTCCTATGCCTTCAAGATCCAGAAACTTAACTCCCAAAAGCAATAGAGCTATTAGACTCCTTCGGGAGGGTCTCAGGGTATAAAATTAATATTTCAAAAACTGAAATGCTGACCTTTCAATATTCACCCTCTCTGCTTTACAGGAATAATTTCCATGTAGATGGGACCCAGAAGAACTAAAATACTTGGGAATTTGATTAACCCAGACTCTTGCAGATGTCTATAAACAGAACTATAACCCCTTTACTGCCCACCTAAAATCGGACCTTGCCAGTTGGAGCACGTTACCCCTTAGTCTCTTTAGGAAGATAGATAGTATCTGTATCATTACCCTGCCCAGAGCCTTATATCTGTTTAATAATATCCCAATTAGTCTACCACAATCTATCTTTCTAGACTGGAATAAAGCAATCTCACAATTAATTTGGGCTGGATGCAGACCAAGAGTCAGGCTAAAACTCTTAACCCTCCCGAGGGCACAAGGAGGGCTTGCCCTCCCGGACCTCTACCGATACTACCAAGCCGCCCACCTCACCCGTATAGTCGCAAGGCAATCATCCACACAGAACTCGCACAGGACGGAGATTGAGCAGACATTGGTCTCTGATACAGACTATTATGGCCTACTCTATCACAGAAACTCTCCTCTCCCACCGTACCCCCCATCACCAATTCTGCAGCAACATTGGAAGATTTGGCACCAAACTGAGGCAGTGCTCCCTAGCCTCATTTACACCTCTACTCAGTCCAATTGCCACACTCCTAGACTTCTCCCCGTGTGTAACAGATCATGCCTTCCAACAATGGGGCAGGTACGGCCTAAACTACATAGCCCAGATCACCACTCAAGGTGTGCTATGGTCATTTCATGACATCCAGCAAAGATTTAAGTTGCCAAATGCTCACCACTATCGATGTCTATAATTACGACACTATTTTAACTCACTACCGATAGAGGTAAGAAACTCAACATCACACCCCTCACTAATAACTAAACTCATGACTCTCTCTCTCTCTGCCAATCTGAACCAAGGACACTTGGTGTCCGCCTTATATCAAGCGATTATGTCGGGCCCAGACATACTCACCGAGGGCATTCGACAACGGTGGCAGGATGAGCTAGACTCTCCTGTGGATACTGAACAATGGGAACGGGCCTCTCAACAAGTGGCTAGAACTACTAGCTCACATCAATGGCGGGAGTTGCATGGAAGAATCTAGTTCGATTTTTCAAAACTCCGGTGATAACTAGTCACTATGCCCCGAACTGTCAAGCCTTATGCAGGCACAACTGTGGGGAAAGTAGGGCCCATCACATGCATGTGATGTACACATGCTCTAAACTGGAACCATTTATCCACTCCCTACAAACTGAACTTCGGGAGCTATTTGGAAGACCTCTGCAGCTTACAAAGCAGATGTACATTCAGCGGCAGTTTCCCAAGGAATAGAGAGACCCGGACACCCGTAACCTCCTGGCTATTCTCCTAGCTGCAAGTAAAAAAGCCATTACTAAATGGTGGCTCACCCCTGGGGTCCCCACTATGCACGACTGGCAGGCTATAACAAAACAAGTATATCAAATGGAAAAAATAACACATGATCTTAGTGATAAAGGGGAGAGATGCAGCTCTAGACGGAAAAGGTGGCTCCTCTATTATATGCTGAAAGAGAAAGCCTTTATACCCTAGAATGTCCACATTTTCCTGGACCCCGGTCCCCTCTAACGCAGGCCCCACCCAGCAAGATTGGAGGCCTCCCCCCTCTGGTTCTCCCCTCCCTATCCTCCTTGGAGTGAAGTGGCAGTGTGTGTGGATTCTGTGTGGGCCTCTCACCCCTGCTATGATTGGGGTGTGAGTTCTGTTGTCCAGTGGGTTGCTCGGGGCAGACCAGACTGAACTGTAGAATTCTTGGATGCTTAGGTAACCTGGTCTAGCCCTCAGGACCAACCAGTATGCTGGGAAGAAGATGATGGGTGAAGCTCAGCTGTGAAGAATGAACAAGGACTCATCAATTGACTATAATGTGCAGAAGTCTCACCATTGCTGTATAGCGCAGACTTGAAATTTATGTGTGTCCTAGTACCGATGGATCCTTGTAAGTAACTTTCCTTTTATCCAATCGACTGTAAGATTAAATTTACAATAAAGATGGTATTAACAAAAAAAATCTTTGTCTAACCGACAACGTTCCTGGGACTGTGAGAGATCTCGGTCCCAGGAATCACCTGTCTCAACTTCAGTTGAGGTTGCAGCCTCTGCCGCTGGTTTCACGGTCCCACCATCTGGCCAGCTAGCCCAGACAATGGACAGTGATCCAGTTGAGATCGTTCTCGACCCAGTCAACCAGTTGTTGCCTGACGAGGATGACAGCTCCTTATTCAGGACTCTGGTCCTGCCTCTCCCTGATGAGGAGACCTAGCCAGCTGGGAACCCCATCGGAGAACCGGTCCCCGACCAGGATGAACTATTGGTCTCCCGGGTCCTTCCAGTCAACCCCATCGGTCTCCCCAACAATTGAGGTCAAGGTCTCGGACCCCTTCAACAGGCTGAAGAAAGGCGCACAAGGGTTCTAAGAAGACGTGTCATTGGCATTCTTCTTCATCCTCCTTGGATGAGGAGAGGCTTTGTCAGAAACTCCATCGACGCTACGAAGATCTAATGTTGCAATGGCTGATTTTATCCAGTCAAAAGCCAGTCCCGGCTTCAACCCCAGCCATTACTTGGCTTTCATCTCGCAGGCCGAAGATGACGACTCCAAAGCCAGCAGTCACCGTTCGTCCTACCATGGAGCCGGTCAAAACGGTTCAGCCAAAATCGACCTCTCCACCGATCTTGGTGGAACCGCCACCCAAGCAGCCCCCATGGTGGTACCTGTCAAAGATTCTAGGCCTGCTCCAGACCTCCCATATAGGCTTACTCCTGACCATCCCAGGCGGATGGAGGGAGACACAGGTTGCTGGCCAATTTATCCGGACTCCTCAGAGTATGACGACTCGGACATTCATTCCCATCCCTTGGACGAGGAATTGGTCGGGAGTCTCTTGATGGAGAAAGGCCCCTCTTTCTTCATGGGCATCCTCCGCCTTATCTCTGAATCCATGGAGATGCCTCTCAAACCCATTCAAAAATGGGCTGACTATCCCCTCACGGATATCCTCAAATGGGAGGATTCACAGATGGAAACCTTTCCCATGATCGAGGCAGTTGTCGGTCCAGCTTTGGAGCTATGGCAGCATCTTGCCTCCTACCCCGCGCCTTCTGCCCCGGATGGCCTGCAAATATGTGGTGCCCATTGGGTCCCTTTCGGAGTTCACAGAGCATCCCTCTGCTGAGGGTCTGGTGACCGAATCTGTGTTCAGATGCTCGGGCAGCTCAGCAGATACTGATAGACCTCTGGACAAGGAGTCAAAGCTGGACCACTCTGCCGAAAGTCTATGCTGCCTCTACGCTCCGGACAGCACTAACATGCACCAAAAGGGCAAAAGTTGCATCCTTTCCAAAATTTACCCCTCTTTCCTTTGCCAGTAGATCCAAATTGATGCGCCTACTCTATAACAATAAAGAAAAGGAACATGAACTATTCAAAATCTGCCACTGATTATGTTTTGACCCAGTATGTTCCTTTTTAGACCCAGATTTTTTTACACCAGTGGGTCCAATTCGACCCATGTTTTAAACCCCCAGCACTGTCACTGCTCTACGCTGGGCCTCCGTCAGGCAAGCTCGGTCGTCATCATGGCTCATTTGTCTCACACCCTTCTGGGCTTCCTTGATGAGGTCCTTCCTCATCTCCCCACAGACCTCCAGACCACGGTCAAGCATGTCTGAGACCAGGGTCAAGCTGTTGCAAAGCAGCAACTCCAGACGGCTCTGGACCTCGGGGATTCATGCGCCCGTTCGGTGGCAGTCATGGCTGCCATGCACCGCAGGGCTTGGTTGAGGGTTTCCACCTTCATGGCGCACACCCAACACAAGCTAACAGAGGTCCCTTTCCTGGGTACCGACCTCTTCGGCCCAGGTGTGGATGGTCACCTCCAACGCAGTGAGAAGTCCAGTGCCACCTTGGACTCCATCACTTCTGCACAAAAGGAATTCCAGGGTTCCAAAAAAACAGAAGAAAAAGCCATTTCGGCACTCTGCCCCTGCGGCCAAGCAGCCCCACTTCCAAGTGGGCAGCAACAGCCGGCACAGTCTTGGTGCCCTCGGCCCAAGTCCGGGCCTCCAGTGGCCCATAAGCCTGGAGGATGGGGCTCAGGCAATCACCAATCTGGACCCTCTTCTTCCAAGCCTGCTCAATGACTAGATGGGGGTGGATACCCTCATACCAGTCACGCAAGCTCTGGGTCCTCCTGTGGGGGGACCGGCTCCACTACTTCCTTTCCTCTTGGTCCGCCGTTACCATGGACAGGTGGGCTGTAGAAGTGGTGGGTCAGGGACTGCCTCTGGAATTCAAGCAGTACCCTCCAAGCCAAGCCCACAGGAGGATATGGTATCCATTATACTCTGTCGGCTCTTGAGATGACATTGGCCAACTCCTCTGCAAGGAGGTGGTGGCCAGTCACCCCAGGTCAACCAGGTTTCATATACAGGTCTGGTTTCGAAGCAGACTGAGGGCTGATACCCCATTCTAGATCTGCACGACCTGAACCAGTTCCTCAGGTCACGTATCTCCAGGATTATAACTCTGTCCCAGATCATACCATCTCTTGAGCAGAACATGTGGTTTTGCTCTCTGGATCTTCAGGACACGTTTTTTTCACGTCCCGATCCATCCGTCTCACCAAAGGTTCCTTCGCTTCTGAGCAGAAGGAATCCTATTCAACTTTCGAGCCGTGCCATTCAGCCTGTCATTGGCCCCACGGGTTTTCACTAAATGCATTGCAGTGGTGGCGGCCCATCTTCAGCATCAAGGGGTCAGAGTTTACCCATATCTCGATGACTGGCTCTTGGTGGGTTCCACCTAGCAAGAGGTGGAGAGGTCCAGGAACCTGGCCCTACAGACCTGCACCAACCTTGGTCTACTGATCAATGAAGCCAAGTCGGAACTCGTACCTTCACAATTGATATGTTTCATCGGGGCAGAGATCAACTCCTGCCGAGCCAGAGCCCGGCTGCCAGTGGACAGGGCTGAGGTTCTCCCTCCTTTGCCCTGTCATTTCTGGTTGGGCACTTGTGCCCTGCCCAGGACTTTCTGTGCCTTCTGGGGTACATGGCAGCCTGTACCACCATGGTCTGATGGGCCTGATGGCATATGTGCCCCCTTCAGTGGGAGCTGGCCAGCCAGTGGACCCAGCGTCATGGTCACTGTGACCAGCTGGTCACTATAACTAAGAAGTTGTGGGATGCTCTCCAGTGGTGGACCATCCTGGATCACTTGCAGGAAGGGATTCCGTTTGTCTGTCATGAGCTGATGGTCGTTCTTATGACCAATGCCTCTCTCACAGGCTGGGGAGTCCACATGGGGAACCACAGAGTCCACAGATTCTAGACCCCCAAGGAATCCCGATGATATATCAACCTGTTGGAGCTCAGAGCAGTCAGACAGGCACTGTCAGCATTCGCTCTGCTCCTTTGGGGTCAAGTGGTGCAAGTCCAGATGGACAATATCACAACCATGTACTGGACCCTCGTGAGCCAGCTGGAGGCAGATCTAGCCATCCATGTGACAGGAGCCTCAAATCAACTGGCTGATGCTCTCAGGCATGTAGGCGAGACGTCCCAAGAATGGTCTCTCCATCCAGAGGTAGTACACAGCCTGTTCTCCCACTGGGGCAAACCTCAGGTGGATCTGTTTGCCTCCAGGGAGAACACCAAGCTGAGGTTGTTTCATGCCTGCCCCCTTCAGCAGGGCTCACTGCAGGGGGATGCCTTCTCAAGGCCGTGGACCCCAGGCCTCTTCTGTGACTTCCCTCCACTTCCCTTGGTTCACATGGTGATCCTCAAAGTCAGGAGGGACAAGGCTCAGGTGATCTTGATAGCCCCAGACTGGCCTCGCCAGTTCTGGTATCCAGATCTCCTCAGCCTCAGCCCCAGGCCTCTATGGTGTCTTCCAGTACACCCAGACCTGCTATCTGTCAATCAGGGGAAAGGGTTCCATCCGGACCTTCAAACCCTGCACATGACAGCCTGCTTCCTGAGCGGCTAGAGTTCCAGGCTCTGGATCTTTCTGAGGATGTACTCACAGTAGTGGAAGCATCCATGAAGGAGTCAGCCAGGTGGTGGTATGCCTTCAAATGGAAAAGATTTTACATTTGGAGTCAGGGTAAGGGCCTGGACCCTTTAACCTATCCAGTTGCTAGTATCGCAGACTACCTTTGATCGTTGTCCAAAGGGGGTCTTCGGTCTACGCCCCTTAAGGTGCATCTGGCAGCCATCTCTGCTTACTGGGCACAGGCCAGTCAGCAGACAGTGGCACAGGAGAAGGTAGTCTGGCATTTCTTTAAAGGCCTCAACCACATATCCCCTATGGTGTGAACCTCCACTTCCGTGGGATCTACTGCTGGTATTGGCAAAGCTCATGGGCAAGCCATTCAAACCAATGCACAAGTATGAGATGTCACATTTGTCATGGAAGACCACCTTCCTGGTGACTATTACATCAGCCAGAAGGACTGGGGAGCTCCAGGCACTCTCATTGGAGTCTCCTTACCTGGTCTTCCACAGGCACATGGTTGTCCTGCGCCCCTACCCAAAATTCCTTCCGAAGGTGGTGTCGGACTTTCATCTTAACCAGGTGTTGACTCTGCCAGTGTACAGCCCCAGTTATACCTCAGAGGCTGAGTACAGTCTCCATACTTTGGACCTGTGATGAGCACTTTCTTACTATAAAGAGTGGACGGCTGAAGTTCCGGGAGAGGTTCACCAGCTGTTTGTCACATATGCTGAAGCCGCACCTGGCAGACCTGCAGCAAAGCGATGATTGGCAGATGGATTACATCCTGCATTGATCTCTGCTATAGGTTGGCGGGCAAGGAGCCTCCCAAAGGGATAAGAGCTCATTCCGTCCGCCATACTGCTGTGTCAGTGGCTGCTTCCAGGGACATCCCTTTCCAGGAAATCTGCATGGCAGCTACCTGGAAGTCCGCAAACACCTTCGTCACCCACTACCACATTGACATTGAGTCACACCAGGATGCTGGTTTTGGGGCCTCAGCTCTCCAATCTCTGTTCCCCAAGTAAGTTGGGGGGAAAGTGGTCTGGCATTTCTTTAAAGGCCTAAACCACATATTCCCTATGGTACATGAACCTCCACTTCCGTGGGATCTACTGCTGGTATTGGCAAAGCTCATGGGCAAGCCATTCAAACCAATTTACAAGTGTGAGATGTGTCATTTGTCATGGAAGACCGCCTTCCTGGTGACTATTACATCAGCCAGAAGGACTGGGGAGCTCCAGGCACTCTCAGTGAGGTCTCCTTACCTGGTCTTCCACAGGCACATGGTTGTCCTGCGCCCCCACCCAAAATTCCTTCCGAAGGTGGTGTCGGACTTTCACCTTAACCAGGTGTTGACTCTGCCAGTGTACAACCCCAGTTATACCTCGGAGGCTGAGTACAGTCTCCATACTTCGGACCTGTGATGAGCGCTTTCTTACTATAAGGAGTGGATGGCTGAAGTTCTGGGAGAGGTTCACCAGCTGTTTGTCACCTGTGCTGAAGCCGCACCTGGCAGACCTGCAGCAAAGCGACAATTGGCAGATGGATTACATCCTGCATTGATCTCTGCTATAGGTTGGCGGGCAAGGAGCCTCCCAGAGGGATAAAAGCTCATTCCATCCTCCATGCTGCTGTGTCAGTGGCTGCTTCCAGGGACATCCCTTTCCAGGAAATCTGCATGGCAGCTACCTGGAAGTCCGCAAACGCCTTCATCTCCCACTACCACATTGACATTGAGTCACACCAGAATGCTGGTTTTGGGGCCTCAGCTCTCCAATCTCTGTTCCCCAAGTAAGTATTTCGGGGGGGGGGTGCCTTGACTCCCTCCTTCCAGAGAACTGCTAGGAGTCTTCCTACAAGTGTGGATAGAACAACATATCCACAATCCTAGAAAAACAGGTTACTCACCTGTAACAGTAGATCTTCTAAGGAATGATCTCTTGCAGTAGGTTATTACTCTTGGGAGGTTCCGGCAGAGGACGCTGTCACACGGCAGCTTCTTCAGCAGTCTTTTACCAGGGACCGCCCACATGTGACATCACTTCCTTGCTGCCTATATGTGGGCAGTCCCTGGTATTCTCTGTTCCCCGCCAGTTTTAACTCGCAAAAGCGAGGACTGAGGGAAATCGAGGTACCAGTGAGTCCCAACCCTAGTCCTTAGATCAGGATTTTTCCCTGTTAGACAAGGCAGTGGTACGGAGGGCAGGATTGTACCTACTGCAAGAGACGTTCCTTGAAAATTTACGGTTAAGGTAAGTTCTTGCGTAACCACACTATCTTCTACAGAATGGTTGCTTGCAGTAGGTTATTACTCTTGGGAGAGTTCCCAGCAGTTACGTCCATGTGGGAAGACAGTTATGACAGGATGCCCTGCAGGACAGCTCGGCTGAAGGCCATTTTGCGCCTCGAGGCAACATCCAGATTGTAATGCCTGGTAAAGATATGGATGATAGACCAGGTGACCACATTGCAAATATCAGTAATGGAGATACCGTTGAAACAAGCCACTGAGACCGCTACAGCCCTAGTGGAATGGACTTGGACGTGGCCCGGTAAGGGCTTATTGTGTTGTTTATAACAAAAGGTGATGCATGGGCTAGCCAGCAAGAGAGGATGCATTTTGCAACTGCAAGACCCTAACGACCTGGAGCAAATGTGACAAACAGTTGTGAGGTTTCATGAATGGACTTCGTCCAGTCAGTATAATAGCAAAATATGCGATGAACATCCATCGAATGCAAAAGATGTTCACCTAGATTGGAATACTCAGGTAGAAAACCGGTAACTCCAATGATTGAGTCAAAATTTGTTTGGAAACAACTTTAGGCAGAAAGGAAGGGTTAGTGTGAAGCACAAACTGATCCTTATGGAAGATAAGATAGGGTTCTCTGCACATGCAAGAGACAGTCCTCAAAGATCTACTGTTATGGTAAGTTCTTACTTAACTGCACTTTCTAGGAGTGGTATATATTGTTCATCCACACGAACCCACCCAACCTCCCCGGCTTTGACGCACAACCTGAGCTTCCAGCGGGCAAAGATCTGACGTCATGAGGTGGAGCCAAAGGTTATACCATCCGGGTGGGTGGGAAGAGCCAGCTTCAAGACCTTCCGGCAAGATTCTTAAAGGGAAAGGACATGCCAACAAGTGTGGATGAACAACATATACCACTACTGCAACTACTGTTACAGGTGAGTAATTTGTTTTTCCTGAGCATCTCCTGTCACCTGCATTATTAAAATAGAACAGTTGCACAGTACTTAAACAGTACTGCCCTACTAGGCCCTTTGAATTTGCAACATATTTCAGAGTTGGACAGTGCTGTGTAGCAATATGGCACTGAAGAGAAACTATCTTTTTGGTTCTGTACCATCCCCACAAATATTGTCATGGCCAAAACAATGAAATGATGCCCCTACTGTTGCATGGGATTATAATTAACCCAAGTTTGTTTTCAAGTGTTGGAGCTGGTATTGTGTAGATGCTCTCACAGTTCATATTGCAGGTTTTCTGAAATATTGTAACTTGGCCCCAAAAGGACAAGTATTGCTATTTCAGCATGCTTGACAAATCTCTGGGGCTCTATTTTTAGACATTTTATTTATTTATTTATTTATTTATCGCCCCTGCGTCTGACCAGCCTCTTCTTCAGGCCTTCTGCCAAGGAATTCCCCTCGTATCTCCACTCTGAACCCAGCTTCCCCTTACCCCAGATTGTAACCAGACATGGTAGCCCAACATAACCCTTCGTCAGACAGGTCCCCTCCTTCCAGAGGGAAATTGCCTTCAGGCATTCTTTCTCTCGGCCCTGGTGCTGCTGGGATCGGATTCTGGCTCTTCAGGGGCTCCATGGAGGCGGGGGATCCAGACGGCCGACATCCGGTCGCTCAGATGCCATTTTTCTGCTTTTCTAGGTTCCCTCTACATGCTGCTCCTGCAGTGCCTCCAGTCTCCACTGGAGGCTGCTGCTTGAGCGAGGCAAACCCCAATCCCACCGCATGATAGGAGAGCAGTCCTACGGATGCTCAATCCTATCCTTCCCCTGCCCACCCCCGGCATCCCAAGTCCATTCCCGAAGCTCGGGTCACCGGCGTGTACAGTTTTTTTCCATTTGGTGCCTGTGGCAGAAGTAATTTGAACACTGGCTCCTTAACCCCAGTATATCTATATTGAGAAATACTTAAGTACATTCAAAGTAACATGAAATTTTACATAGAACGATATTGTGTCAGTTTATCATACAGCATGTTAAGTACTGTCAGTTTTTCCTAGGTCTCTTCTTTTTGCATCACAGTATGGTTGCGCATTCTGGTCAAGGAGCAGGGGATGTTCTTAATTTTCAATGGAATGTGCATCACATTTGAGACCAATGAAAATTTCTGAACATATAATCACAGTATGGTTGCACATTCTAGTCAAGGATCAGGGGACTTTCTTAATTTCAAATAGAATGTGTATCACATTTAAGACAAGTGAAAATGTCTGTACATTTAATGAGCAGAATCAGGTTAAAACATGTGCAAAGTTAAGTACTGCAAACACATTTCTTTCAGTTACCATCTTTTTAATCAATTTCTTTCAGAGATGGATCGGCTGTGGAAATAGTGGGCCTGAGTAAATCAGCTGTTCACTGGCTTGCGGAACTCCATAAGAGAAAAGTGTTTCCCTACCAAGGAGTCACAGTCCTAAAGAATGGTGAGGAAGTTCTTACCTTATTCAGAGTAATGTTTTAAGAATACTTACAGTTAAAAGCCTGATTATTGTATGTATTTAAAACTTGTTCCAGTCAGGAAATTCTTGTCAGAGGCAGCATCTTGTATTCAGGTAGGTCCAAGGTGCTGTGGTTTTTAACCTCAGTTTTAATGATAAACTCCTTTTTATGCATGCTGCTTGAGTGTGCTGTTCCTTATCTCCCTTGCTGCAGAGTGCACTGTTGAGCTGGTGGCTCCACAGATCCAGGCAGCATGGTCTCCCTTTGTTGCTTTCGGTAAGGTTCACAGGGATACCAGAGAATACTCCATGGCCTGAGTATGGTTAACAATGAGAAATAAGGTGATGGTCATTTTTATTTATTTTATTTTACAGTTTTTGGCCAGGAAAGACACACTAAGCAGAGGCTTGTTTTCACGAGCAACTTGGGAGCACAGGGATGTTAATTGACTTGCTTATGGTCACACAGTATGCAAGTGGTGGATGTAGGATTCAAACCCAGTTCTTCAGCTCAGGTGCTCTTAACCACTACGCTATACTGCCTCATGAATGTCATGAATATTGGTTTTTCAAAGAAACTGCCATGACTGTGGTATTAGGCTAGAATTGGAGATAGTTTTATACTTACTAAATGACCTGCTCAAAACCCCCTTGTAGTCAGGAAGAGTTAAGACAAACTTTTAATTTTTCAGACCCAGAACTATAGTGCCCCATACTGTATATTGACCTAAGAATTTTCAAAAACGTAGGTGTAGAGAGAAGGCTGGAGACCCGCTCTCCAAAGTGGTAGTAGTTGGGAATCATAAGGACATGGATTAAAATGAGCGTGAAAGGCATGTTGAGGCACTGGACGCCACCCCTCGTGCCACTCTGGTGACACGGATTCAGGAACAAGCCCGGGCCATCGAGGGTTGGCAGGGGAGAAGAAGATTGAGCGTCCGACAACAGCTTTTCTCTCCTGTGGAGGATGGGTCAATGATTCCCCAGGGCTAGCATCTCTCAGCGGAGGCTGGGAGTGCAACAGCTGGGGGAATCACGTCAGGGAAGGAGAGGAGCATCAGCAGATGTCCACAGGAGGGGAGCAGGAGCGCGCTCAGCACACACTGGACATCATTGCATGTCCGTGCTTCTTGGGGGGAGATCTTGAACAAAGGAAGCCAACCATTGGCTGAGAGGAAGACATCACCTGCCCCCCCACTCCAATGCCGGATCCTGCCACCAGATCTCGTCTCACCCATCACCTTTGCCCAAGGAGCTTCAGAAGAGGAGCAGAAGGTGGCCTCGCTCCAAAGGGCATGGACTGGGGGACTCTCCAAATGTGTGTCGCAGGTGTGGGGAGACAGAGAGTTGAGACATGGGAGGATCTCAGTAGGCGGGGACAAGGCAGGACGACTAATTGGGCCCCAGCCAACAGTGACTGGAGGGAAAAATAAATGTAAAAAAAAAAAAAACAATGCTTGTGAAAAAGTAGATGCCCATGCAAATCCAAATGTTGAGGAAGCTTCCACTTCTGTACCGAAGAAAGTCCTGATGTGTTCAGAAAGCCAGCAAAGATCATTCTTGAACAAAAAAACTGATGCAATGGTAAGAAACACATATCGGAAGTTGCAGTGGTAAATAGTAATGTTATGGATGGGCATAAAGTAAAATGTTTTTCCCCCAAAGATGATTTTTCCTATAGGGTAGATTTCAAAGGACAGACATGCAAACCCCTGTGTATCATTTAGACCTGTCAGAAAAAGGTGCTGTGGTTAGTATGTGTGCTCCCTTTTGCCTGCTGTTTAGGAAGGGATAAGACTTGGGAGCCAATTTTCACTGTTTTTTCTGGCAAGAATCCATAAACATGTAGCTGATTGTTGCATCTCATACCTTGAGTGCCAGTGGGGTTCCCCGAAAGATACTATCAAGGCCCATTTAATTTAAATGTCATAAGTATATTCTTCCTTCACATGATATGGTTTTAGATACATACAGCCTGGAGAAAATCATGCACAAGATAAATAATAGAATGAATGTCTTTGATCATCTTTGGAAACAATGGATTGTGTGTATGATTGATTGCAGATGGGTGTTTGTTCCTAAGGTGCCATGGAAATGAACTGAGTGTACTCCCCTGCTCTTTTCCTTAACTACACCAGGGGGCTGTCCATACTCTGCATGCAGTGTCCTGTAGAAATAAGAAGACATAGCAATATATCCTCCAGATCCTTGTTAGCAAATGCACAAATGGTAGTTTTCTCACCTGGTTAAGGTGATTGTGTTAGTGTATATCCATGACATGCCAGCTCCTTACAGATAGGATTATGTTTACATGATAGACTGATAGATGCACATGTGACCTAGGATCAAATTTAAATCCCTCCACCTAAGCCCCAGCAGCTCCCAATCGAGTACTAAGGTCAGGTCCCATGTAGCCAATGTTGCTTTGCTCATGGCTTGATGTTGGTGGCCTTTAGGTATCTTAGTATGTTGGGGTGAGAGCCTGGGGCTGTTTTATCCACCCGGTCCAGCACCGCTCAAGTTGTTGACAGTTGGACCTTTAATGAAGATGGTGGTAGACCTTTCTCCAGATCCTGTTAAAGATACAGGAAGACCTCTGAGATAGATGCTGTCTCTGGTAGTTTTTACCTGGATTTGCACCATGTTGAGAATATTCTCCATTGTCTGATACAGATCGATGTTGTGGATGACTTCCTGGAGTATAACATGGAATTAATGACTGATTTATGATATCTGGCATTCAACCGGCTTTCCCTTTCAGGAACCAAGCGATAAACTTCAGATTGTTTGGCTGGTGTATGTGTCTGGGCCGTGTATGAATATGTCTTCCCTAAATGGCAGGTGCCATTTGTCCAGTGCCATCACTACAACTGTAGCAAGCCATGCTTTACTGGGCCAGTAAGTGATGATCACTATGGTTAGCCTCCTGGACTGTTTGATCATAGAAACCTAGAATTTGATGGCAGATAAGGACCACTTGGCTCACCTAGTCTGCCCATTTCCCTGCCTAATGGATAAGCTGAAGATCCTAGTTAACCAACAGCCTACTTCCTCCTACCCCCCACTAGAATTGCCTTATGTCTGTCCCATGCATTCTTGAATTCCCCCACTGTTTTTGACTCTACGACCTCCTCAGGAAGGCTGTTCCATGCATCTACAACCCTCTCTGTGGAGAAATACTTCCTAACATTACCTCTGAGCCATCCCCCCTCTATCTTCAAATTGTGCCCCCTTGTTCTTGCACATCTCTTTTTTTCTGAAAGATGCTACCCTCTTGGACTTTGTTGATTCCCTTGAGGTATTTGAAAGTTTCTGTCATGTCCTCACTTTCCCTTCTTTCCTCGAGACTATACATCTTAAGTTCCTTTAGTCTTTCTTCATATGACTTCTGGTGCACACCCTGCACCATTTTGACTGCCCTCCTCTGGACAGCCTCCACCCTGTCTATGTCTTTGCAGAGATGGGATCTCCAGAACTGTACACAGTACTCCAGATGTGGTCTTACCAACTGTCTGTACAGAGGGCCAACAACTTCCTGTTTTCTACTGGTGATGCCTCTCCCTATGCATCCCAATGTCCCCCCAGCCCTCCTTACTGCCTTCTCACATTGCTGGCCCAGCTTTAGGTCGTCTGATATGACTACCCCCAGGTACCTTTCCATTTTTGTTGTTGTCAGTATCTCACCACCCATTGTGTACTCTTTCCCTGGGTTTTTGTTTCCTAGGTGCATTACTTTGCACTTCTTTGCGTTGAATCTAAGCTGCCATACATTTGACCATTCCTCCAACCTTGCCAAGTCCCTTTTCATCCTTTCCATCCCACCTTGTGTATCAACCCTGTTGCAGATCTTTGTGTCATCTGCAAAGAGACATACCTTCCCTTCCAGTCCCTCTGCAATGTCACTTATAAAGACATTAAAAAGGACTGGCACCAGTACTGAACCCTGCGGTACCCCACTAGTAACCCCCCTTTCTTCACTGTGGACTCCATTTACCTATTACCTGCTGTGTCCTGTTGTCCAGCCAGTGTTTTACCCAGGCTACCACCCTGGGACCCACTCCCAGGCTGGCTAATTTGTTTATTAATCTTTTGTGTTGGACTTTGTCAAATGCCTTGCTAAAGTCTAGGTAGGCCATGTCCACAGCCCCTCCCTGGTCTACTACTTTGGTTACCCAGTCAAAGAAATCAATTAGATTTGTCTGACATGACCTTCCTACTGTGAATCCATGCTGCCTTGGGTCCTGTGCCCCACTGGCCTCTAGGTACTCAACAGTTCTTTCCTTCAGAAGTGATTCCATCATTTTCCCTACCACTGAGGTCAAACTGACAGGTCTGTAGTTTCCTGCCTCTGTCTTGCTCCTACTTTTTTGAAGGGGAATCACATCCACACTCCTCCAGTCCTCCGGTACCACACAATCCTCCCATGATTTATTAAAAAGGGTAGTCAGTGGTGTTACAAGTTCTTCCCTTATTTCTTTTAGAATTCTGGGGTGAATTCCATCAGGCCCCATTGCTTTATCCACCTTCAGTTTTAAGACTTCTTTCAGAACCCTTCCTTCTGTGAAAAGACTAATATCAACCTCCCTATCCAGAGTGCTTCTATTGATTGGATTAGGTATCTCCTCCTGCTTTTTCATTGTGAATACTGAGGAGAAGTATTCGTTCAGTATCCCTGCTTTTCACTGTCTGTCTCTGCCCAACCACCTTCCTCTTTGTTCAGCCTCAGTATCCCTGCCTTAGTCTTTCTTTGCTTCCTAATGTACCTATAAAAGGTTTTATCCCCCTTCTTAACCAAGTTGGCTATCTTTTTCTCAGTTTGGGCCTTTGCTATTCTCACTGCCCTCCCTGCTTCCTTCCTTCTGCTTTAACTGGTACAGTTCTCTGTCCTGCTTCTTCTGTGTTTCTTTATACTTCCTGAATGCTATCTTTTTTCCCCTAACCTTCCCCACCACTTCTTTTGAGAACCATAGTGTTTTTTCTTTCATTTTGATTTGTCTGTTTACTTCACACAAAGGCTTGTTGCCTCTGTGATGGCGGTTTTGATGTTTCCCCATTGTTGCTCCACCCCACCTTCTTGCCTGTTTTCTAGTGCTTTTCTGAGGTACTCTCCCATTTTGACAAAATCAGCCCTCCTGAAGTCCAGTACCATCACTTTTGTATGGTTTGACTTAGAGCTCAGTTTATCGTGAACTCACGCTAATTGGTGGTCGCTGGCTCCCAGATGGCTACCCACTTCAGGATCAGAGATCCTCTCTCCATCCCCATTTGAGAGTACCAGGTCTAAGATTGCTCCCTCCCGAGTGGGTTCCAAAACTTGCTGTCTGAGGCATGCACCCTGTAGGGCATCGATAATGGCCCTGCTCTTGGATGTGGCTGCAGCAAAGGTGCTCCAGTTAACATCTGGCATATTCAGGCCCCCATCAGCAATACCTCCCCCATTCTCTGCCATCCTAAGGATGCCTTCTGTCATTTTCTTGTCCATTTCCTCCCCTTGAGATGGGGGTCTGTATACAACCCCTGTGCAGATTGTGGTGCCATTTCCAGTGTACAGGATGACCCACAGTGCCTCCTCTCCTCCCTGTTTACTCTTTAGTTCCATTATTTTGATCCCTTCCCTTACATAGAGAGCTACTCCTCCTCTTCTTTCCTCCCTGTCCCTCCTGTAGATTGTGTACCCTGGTATGATGACATCCCAGTCATGGTTCTCTGTGTACCATGTTTCTGTGACTGCCACAATATCCAGGCATCCCTTGTCCATCAAGGCCACCATGATCTTCCTGAGAATCTGCAGTATCCGGGGAAATGGTGGGAATATATATGATCTGTCATGTGTCTTTGATAGGGACAGTGCGTTGGCTCCCATCAACTGTGGTTTCTTGAACATTGAGAAGAATTTGTTGGACTGTGTGTTTTTGCTGATTGCCATTAAGTCAATTGCTATGTGTCCCCACCTTTTGTGAATGATTTGGAACAGTTGTGGATGCTCTTGCCATTCCCATGGATGGGTCTGCTGGTTTTTTTTTTTTTATTTGTTTATTTACAAGTTCAGGGTTGTAGGATAAGTTCTATGAGATAAAAATCTTGTTTACAAAACATCCTGTGTCAAAATTCAGCAATACAGTGCTCATCAAAACAACAGCAATAGTATGCATTCAGTTTTCAAAAACAAACAGGGCAATCTGGTATTTAACATATTGAGTTTCAGTGAATTTTTGAAAGAGGCAAAACCAGGACAGCTTTGAAAATGTGTAACTAGGCTGTTCCAGACATGTGGGGCACCAAAGAAGAAGTTTTATTTTCCATAAACAGACAAATACTTAGGTAATTGATAACTGTGATGCATTACTTCTCATAACAAGTATCTGTGGGAAGAAATGTATTACTTCTTGTAACAGATATTTGTGGGGAAAAAAACACTAAACGATCAGACAGATATGGAGCTGACTGATTATTAACAACCTTATAACTCAAAGAAAGCCATTGTAGTTCTCTCCTAGAGGCCAGGGGAAGCCAGTTTAACTTTTGGAGTAACACACAATGATGCGCATCCTATTTTACATTTAAAGTGAAATGTGGCAATTGATAATATACTTCATTTAAAGATGCTGATGCAGTTTCAGAGATGTGATGATAAATGGTATCCCCATAATCTATTACTGGAAGAACTGCTTGGACCACTAAGTGTTTTCTGTCTTCGACCGTTAAGCATTTCCTGGAACGTTTTAATTGGCCTAGACGTGCACAAGTTTTGGAAAGTTTTTTTCAGTATGGGTTTTAAAAGTTAAAGCAGAATCAAAATAGGGCCCCAAATACTTAATTTTGAGACTCTTTCCAACTGCTGATTTTTCATAAAAATAGTAAAAGGACAATCCAAATTGGCCAAATTGCTCTGTGTACCAAATAACATTGCTGGAGTTTTTTTACTATTCAAGATTGACATTTTCTGAAACTAGTTTACCAAGCAGTCAAAATCTTGCTTGTAACACTTTGCACAAGGACGGGAACATTTTTTTTACTAGGCAAAGAAAGGTGTCATCTGCATAAAGACGGATTGAACATTTCTGGATACAGAAGACAGAGGGTTTACAGATGAACTGAACAAAATGGGACCGTGAATGGACCCTTGCTTTACCCCAGTTGTAATGGAGAGAGGAAGAAAGATATTCATCCTGTGCAACTGATTGAGCCCTACTCTGGAAATACAAAGAAAATCAGTTAAGAACATTAACTGAGAAATCATAAAATGAAAGACGAGAAAGAAGTAAAAAATGATTAATCAAATGGAATGCTTTAGAAAGATCAACAAAAAGAGAACCCACAAAACACTCAGTATCGAGAGCACCAGAGACCAGATTATGAAAGTCCACAAGGGCAGTTTGCCTAGAACATTTAGGATGAAAACCAGATTGATAAACAGAAAGTATTTACCATTCTCAGTCATTTGTGTAAGAAACACTTTTTTGAATATGTAAAAGAGAAATTGGACGGTAATTATCTGTCACTAATTTGGACCCACTGTCTGCTAAGACAGTTATGTTTAAAGAGCTTCTGACACCTCGGTTCAGGCAACTCATAGCAAGGAGTTAGTTACCTAACAGGAGGACCTAAATTGCACAAAGTTTGAAGTTTTTACTGCAAGCTTTTAAAAGAAAATTAAGTTACATTACCTGCCATATCACATCAGCATTCAAGAAAGCCGCTCCACTCCTGCCACAAGCCGACCCCTAAAATCAGCATTTTGATGACACTAAGTAGGCAAAGGGGCTGCTTTGCTTCTACTGGAGCAGTGGCACTCTGTAGTTTACATTCTAGGCACTTACACACATTAAGGGGGTATATAAATGTAATACTACCCCTTTAACATGTGTAAGTGGCAACAAAATAAACAATGTGAATCTACAGAGTGCCGCTGCTCCCAGCTGCTGCCTGTAGCCATTAGAAGCCATGCAGCCCCCTTCCTACTTAATGTCATCAAAACGCTGATTTTAGGGGTGGGGCTGCAGCACCAGTTGAGTGGCTTTCTCTAACGCGGAAGTGAGATCACAGGGTAGTGTAACTTAATTTTTTTTAAATGCCTGCATTGGAAAATTCAGATTATGTGAAATTTAGGTCCTTGGGCAGGCAACTCCTTGCCAAGAGCTGCCTGACCTGAGGACATACTGGTGTCAGCTGCTCATTAATTTTCCTGCTAGATGTACTTACGTTATTTGCTTGAGATTCTGTTGTGCCCATGATGTGATCTTGGTGGTTTGGAGGCCCACATTTCCTGTACCTCCTTGTTTTTGTCATGTATGCCACTGTTGCTCTGTTGTCGACCTAATCAGTGTTGATTGTCACTCTGTGTGGGGTCTGAACAATTGCAAGGCTTTCACCACTACTCTCATTTCCAGAATATTGACGGACATCTTGCATTCTGATTTTGTCCACATCCCTTGAACTGTTCTGTGATCCAGCGATGGCTCCCATCCCAACAGGATGGCGTCAGTGTGTATAATAACATCGTGAGTTAGCTCTAGGGACATGCCCTTTGACAGGTTCTTCTTGGTCCACTGTTCTAGTGACTTCTTGAATGTGTTGGTTATAATCACCCTGGTGTGCAGGTTCTCCAGCATTTGTGAGCTATATTGGAGGAGTAGCATCTGTAGAGGGAGCATATTCACCTCACCCATGGCATTGAATCTATACATGATGCCATGCATCCCAATACCTGGACTACGTGTGCTACTGTGAATATCTGTTTGGACTGAAGTTTGTGAGCCAGACCCATCACATTGTATATCCTTTTCTGGGAGGGATGTACGTTACCCTCCGGCATGATTATTTCTACTCCCAGACGTTCTGTCCTTAGGCTGACTGGAGGGAGCTCTTCCTTTTGTTTATCAACTGCGTCTGCATTACTTTGTCTGTGTCTCTGAATGACTGCTTTTCAGATCTGGTTCGTATCAGCCAGTCATCTTAGTACAGAATGATGCAACTTCCTTGTTCTCTTAAGTTTGCCTCCACTTCCATCAATATCTTTGTGAATAGCCTTGGAGCTGATGCCAGTCCGAATGGTAGCGCCTGATACTGGAAATGCTGTCTTAGTATGTGGAGTTGTAGGTATTTAAGTTTGTGGAGATAAGAAAGTCACCTTGTCGGATTGACCTTAGAATTGTTTTTGTCTCTCCATTTTGAACTTTTGGGCTTGTACAGAAATTTCAGGTCCAGCACTGGTCGGGGATTCCCGGTCTTCTTTGATACATTTTTGACTAGTGTTCCTAAGGTCTGCTTTACTTGTTGTGTTGTGACCTTTTGTTACTGTTGAACTGGCCTCTGGCTGGGCCTCCTTTATTGTTGGAGCTGTAGCTGCTGTTGTTGATCGAGTGAGCCAAACTGTGTTTTTTGTGGTAGGCTCTGCCTTAGAAATTGCTGCCCCCTCCCTCCACACATACCCACAACTTTTGTTTTGTTGCCTGTTGCCACAAAACAGCTGCAGTAGGATGGCAGGTGGGTAGATTTGGCCCTGTCTTTGACCAGGTCCTTGCCCTCATCTCTCTGTTTAAGGAACTCTTTTAGACCTTCTCCACATAAGTGTCCAGTTGTAAATGGTAGCTTCTGGAGGAGTGACTTTGAGTCATTGTCTGCCTCACATAATTTTAGCCATAGTGCTCTCCTGGCTCTTTTGGCTAGTGCCGTCATCCTGGCATTCACCTTCAGGGCATCCACAGACATATCCCCCATATACTTGGCCATTTGTAGCCTATAGTCTGCCAGATCACCACCTTGTGATTTTTTTTTTTTGGGAAATTTCTCCTCCTGAACGCCCTTGTCACTCCACTCCTTCGGGCTTGCTCAGTGCCCACCAGTCCCCCATTGAGTCTGCCCCTAGAGTGCATCTCAGGTGTCTCCTACCTGCCTCCTTACTCCCTCGGAGCACCTTGCACAGTGGGGTCTGCCCATGTTTTTGCAGACTGGGTGGCTGGGCGGCCGTCATCCGGGCGGCGGGTGTTGTTTTCCGGTTTTCTGTCCTCCCCTCCCAGCCGTTCTTGGGGCGGCTCAGGCGGGCGTGCTTCGCCACGCCTGCCAATGCCAATGGCGTCCCTCCCCTCCCCAACCCAAGGGGAGCCGCTGTTGCCCGAGAGTCGGTGCTTCCACCGCTCTCCCGACGTCGGGTGTATTAAACACCCTGGTGCCCTCCCGAGGAGGAGAGCATCCGTTGGGATGCTCGATCCTCCTTCCCCAGCCGACTCCTGACGGACTGCAGTCCGTTCCTGAACCGGGTCGCCCGGTGGCGCGCGAGTGTGGCATCCCGCGCCTCAACCCTCCAGCGCCACCGGGCGGCTTTCTTGTGATTTTGGTGTCAGACCTTTATCAAGTTCTTCCAGCCATCTGGTCTGTGGTCCGGCCACATAGATTGTGACAGTGGTGGCTCTGGCTGTCAGTTGGCTCATTTTCTTTTTCATTATTAATCTTTTTCTGCCCTCTTACCGGACAGCCCCTATCTTCCAGACACCTCAGCCCCATCACCCTGATGTCCACCGGAACTTACTTGCTAGCCTTCACCCAGGGCTTGCCCCTCCTGGCAGGGTCAATGAAATTCCCCAACTCCTGTTGGAAATGGATCCAGTTTATGGCTTGGCGAGCCCAGCTGGTCAGTGTGTCTGGCGCCGTCATGGTGCAAATAGCCTTTTTCCTCATTGTTTCCCACCAAGAGGCATGTAGCATGCAGTGATGCCATGACATGCGCCATGTGCTGCTGTGCACTGCATGTTGGCATCTGCCACATCCTCCATGAATTCTAGCCAGTCCCAGGTGACTGTCCTTCAGTGTAGACTAGAGGCTGGGCAGTCACTGACAAGCCCCCCCCCCTCCCCCCCCGGAAATCCTTCAGATGCTTGATCCTGCTCCCCGGTAAGCCCTCTGATGCCTTGACTTCAGTTCCGAACCCAGTTCATCCGCACTACAAGTGGTGGCACTGCTGCTGCACTGGCAGACCAGCTGTCAGTTGGGTCTTTCAGTGCAGCTGTACCCTCCACTGGCAGGGTGATTTTTTTGCTTAGTGCCTCTATATGTAGATACACTGTGGGAATGATGCAGCATAGCTTTAGTTTGCCTTCTTTGATGGGGTACATTCTATCCAGGGATCTTCTCCTCCCTTACTTCATACCCTTGATGGTTCTAAATTTTAAGATTTCACCTCCGTTAAGTACCTCGGGGTCTGCCTTGACCAGCATCTTGAGTTCTCTGTGCACATTGATGCAATTCACCATAAGCTTCATGCTTTGTACAGGAACAAAGTATGTATTCTGCTCCCTGCCTGCTGAGAAATTTTACTAAAAATTATCCTTCCAATTTTTGACTGCGGTGACCTAGTCTACTGTAGTGCCCCCAAAACATCCCTTGCCAGACTGGACCCCCCTTTTTCATTATTTCTGCCCCTTTGATTTAGATTGCCCCTCTCATACTCACCACTGCTCTCTTTACTCAGTCTGGGTCTCCTCATTGGGGGAAGACAAGGACCAGAGTCCTTTCCAAAGAGTTGTCGACTGGGGCCAGCAACAGCGGGTCGATTGGATTGAGAACAATCTCGACCTCATCGACCGTATCTTTGGTCGGCTGGCCCGACGGAAGGTCCATGAAGGCTGTGGCCAAGGAAGCTATCTCGACCGAGGTTGAGACTGCATGCTCCTGGGACTGAGACCTCTCTCGGTCCCAAGAGTGCCTTCGCTGAGACGAAGACTTGCTTGGTTCCTTCTCCCGCTTGCATGATTGGGAGGAGTATGAGCCCATGGGCGCCTCTCCCCAGGAAGGGAGAAACTGGCACAACTCTCTGAAGGAGCCTGAGAATGTGGAGCCCAGGTTGAGCAGAACGAACAAGCTTTAAGAGTCCGGAGCGCGAGTAGCTTCTTCCTCGAATGCCTGCATGCGTCAGGCTGCTTGGTGGAACCTGCAGCTGCAGAAACCGCCCACCTAGCCTCCTTGGACTTCACTGGAGGGTTCCTCTTTTCCGGTCTCCCCAATTTAAGATGTGCAAGGCGGTTGTCCAGGACGTTGGGATGGAAGGCCAGACAGAAGCTTAGGGACGAGGTATCATGGCCAACACCGAGGTAGTAGAATTACGTGAGGTGAGGATTGGAGCGCAACATTTTTTGGCTGCAAGGACACTGGCAAAATCCAGGGGAAGATTTCTCCTCCATGATTGATGACGCGAAAAGGCGATCGCTAACTCGGAACAATTTTAAATTTCGGTAAAACCGAAGTTTTGAAAGCCAGGGCCTATGAAATGCGTGCACACAAGGGAGGCAACCTGTATCTTCCAGCGGAAAGGAAGATCTGGTGTCATGGGGGAGAGCCGAGGTATATACCACCCGGGTGGGTGGGATGAGCCAGCTTGAAGACTTCCGGCAAGATTTAAAGTGGAAGGGGACATGCCTAAGAGTGTGGATGAACAACATATACCTCTCCTAGAACTACTGTTACAGGTGAGTAACCTGTTCATATGTCATGAAAGACTGCCTTCCTGGTGGCTATCACATCAGCCAGAAGGATCAGTTAGCTCCAGGTGCTCTTGGTGGCGTCTCCTTACCTGATCTTCCGCAGGGGCAAGGTTTTCCTACGCCCCAACCCAAAGTTCCTTCTGAAGGTTATGTTGGATTTTCACTTTAACCAATGTGATCAATCTCCCATTATATTTCACCAACCAAACCTTGGAGGCTGAGCACAGGTCCATACCATGGACCTGCGGCTAACGCTCGCCTATTACAAGGAGTGCACAGCTGGAGTTCGGAAAGAGGTTCACCAGCTATTTTTCACCTATGCTGAAGCCACACCTGGCAGACCTGTAGCTAAGTGGATCACTGGCAGCTGGATTGTATCCTGCATCAACGTCTACTATAGGCTGACAGGTAGGGAGCCTCCTGCAGGGCTAAGGGCTCATTCCACCCATCATACCACTACCTCAGTGGCTGCTTCCAGGAATGTCCCTATGTAGGAAATCTGCAGGGCTGCTTTCTGGAGGTCATCACATACCTTCTTTTCCCTCTACCACATCAACCTTGAGTCATGCTGGGATACCGGTTTTGGGGCAAGTTCTCCAATCTTTATTCCCTAAGTAGGGGGTGTTCACCTTGCCCCCTCCTCCTCCTCCCGAACTGCTAGGAATCTGCCAGAAGTGTGGATAGAACACTATATCCACGTCCCTTGAAAAACAGGTTACTTACCTGTAACAGTAGTTCTTCCATGGGAATAATCTCTTGCAGCAGGTAATATACTTGGGTCATGGCCAGAGGGTGCTGTGGTGCACAGCAGCTCTCTTCTAACAGTCTTTTTCCAGGGGTGCAGCAGTCATCGACGAGTACTTGAGCTGGAAATGGACTTTCTCTCCATTTCCCATCTTCATCAACGAATGTCCAAAGAATCTACAAGCAAGTCAGCACTATTTCGGTTATGTCGTTGCAGTAGGAAGATCCACCGTTACGATAACCACACCGTTTGTTTTAGGTGTCTGGGTTCCATACACGACACCATCTCCTGGAAACACTGCCAGGAATTCAACTAGGCAACCCGTCGACGACAGCTACAGGAAATCGAAGCTCACCTCATGAACAAGTGCCTAGCGGTAGTGGCGGCGGCCCTGAGATGGGACAGACATTTCATCTTTCCATAACTGGACAACTGGCTTATAAAAGCAGACTCCGAAATCGCTCTGCGTTTGTCCCTCCAGCAACCCTCACTCTGTTTCAGTCCCTAGGAATTACAGTCAACTGGACCAAATCCAATCCAACTCCTACTCAGTCGCTCCAGTATATTGGAGCTGTTCTGGATACCCCCTCCACCAGGGCTTACCTCTCTGCCAGCACACAAGACAGTCTTCTGTCTCTGGCCTCCCAGATACAAACTAAACAATTTATCACAGCCAGACATCTCTAATGCCTTCTGGGGCATATGACCACAGCCTTCCCCATGGTCGCCTCTGCCCATCTACATATGAGACCAGTCCAGTGAACTCTTCAGAATCAGTGGTGGCAAAAAACAGGGGATTTCAAAGACAGAATCAGTCACTCCCATCCTACACTCTGCCCTAAATTGGTGGACCCATCGTACCAACGTATCTCAATGCATGCCCTTCCAATCCCCTCCTCTCCAGCAGATGTTGGCCACGGATGCTTCCCTCAAAGGTTGGGGGGCGCATCTGGGTCCCTGCAGGACACAGGGCAGGTGGCCTCGATTCTCCATTCCTCCTCATATAAATCTAGTGCAAATGAGCACAGTCTGCCTTGCCCTTCAGGCTTTCCACCCCCACCTCTCCCCGGGGCCTCTACTGATCCAGTCAGACAACATCTCAGTGGTATACTAACTGAACAAACAAGGAGGTACCAAGTTCCTCACTCTCTGCAGGGAGACGATGGCGATTTGGAAGGAAGCCATACTTCAGCACCTATCATTGATAGCTGTCCATCTACCGGGACACCACAGTACTGGCCAACATTCTCAGTCGCCAGTCCTCCACGCACAAGTGGACACTTCATCACAAAGTTCTTCAGGTGACCTTTCAATTTTGGGAGACCCCACCTCAACCTTTTTGCCTCCCCCAGCAATAACCGACTCCCCAGATACTGTTCTATTATCTCGAACAGAAAGGGACTGTCTATAGATGCCCTGTCCCAGATGTGGACAGGATCTTTTTATATGCTTCCTCCCCTGTCCCACTCCTGCAACAGACTCTACTGAAGCTACATCTGAAACCTGCCACCATGATCCTCAGAGTCCCTCTGTGGCCCCAGCAGGTGTGGTTTCCCCTGCTTCCAACAGTTCTCAGTAGCAGACCCCATTCCGTTGCTGATCATGTCAGATCTGTTGACTTAAGCTCAGGGGACCCTTCTTCATCTCAACCTGAAGTCGCTATACCTTCACGCTTGGCTCCTGAGGACGCTTTCATAGCTCGTATTAAAGTCTCCTCACAAGTGGCCAGTATTCTGTTGGCTTCACACAAGCCATCTACCAGGGAAACATATAATGCTAAATAGAAACGCTTCTCCATATGGGCCACTTCCCGGTTGCTGGACCCTTATTCATGTCCACTAACTAAAGTATAGGACTACCTGGCCTCACTTGCCGAGACAGGTTTGAGCTACTCCTCTATTAAAGTTAATTTTGCCTGTATCTAGGCCTTCCATATGCCCTTAGAAGGGAGACTACTGTATCAACATCATCTTGCCAAAATGTTCTTAAGAGGAATGTTACACATCAAACCTCCCATTAGACAGCCTACTCCTCCCTGGGATTTGAATTTCCTACTGGAAAAATTGACCCTCGAGCCTTTCGAACCGGTGGTCACTTGCAACCTCCGCTTCCTTTCTTGGAAGACAGTATTTTTAGTGGCTGTCGCTTCCACTCGCCGTATATCTGAGCTTCATACCCTAATGTGTAGAGAGCCTTACCTAATCTTTCACAAAGACAGAGTGGCTCTTCGAACCAGTCCTTCCTTTTTACCTAAGGTGGTCTCAGAACACACCTTAAATCAGTCCATAGAATTGCCAGTTCATTATCCTGAGCATTCTAATCCGGGAGAATACATTCTACAGACCTTAGATGTCCCATCGTATTTTGTGATACTAAATAAATTGTACCAAATCTGTTAGAAAAACTCCTCAGCTTTTTGTTACCTTCGCCTGAACCAGGGAAGGTTTCCTGGTCACTAAACAAACCCTCTCCAACTGGCTGGCACATTGTATAGCCTTTTGTTACATGAAATATAACAAGCCATTACCAGGACCTGTCCAAGCCCATTCTACCTGAGCCATGGCCACTACTGCTTCAAAGGGGCTTCTATCACAGATATCTACAATGCAGCCACATGTCCACAATACATACTTTAATGAAGCATTACAACTTAGACATTACTTCGTGCCGTAGGCCAGCCTTTTACCGAGCTGTCTTACAAGGTCTTCTGTTATAACTTTCCGCCCTTCCTGGGTTTAATGCTTGGGAGTCATCCAAAGTGTATTACCTGCTGCAAGAGATTACCCCCTTGGAAGATGGTGCAGTTGCATACTTAACATAACAGTAGATCTTTGAGGGTATCTCTTGCAGCAGGTACGATCCCTCCCTCCATCCCCCTTCTCCTCTAAGAGAACAACTTCTGATCCAAATACGTATGGGAAGGGATACTTATGGTACCTCTACTCTCCCTCGGTCCTTGCTTAGCAAGCTGAATCCAGCAGGGAACTGAGGATACCAGGGACTGCCCACTCTTGTATAGGAGCAGAATGATGATGCCATATGTGGGCGGCCCCTGGAAAAAGACTGCTAGAAGAGAGCTGCTGTGCATCACAGCGCCCTCTGGTGACTACCCAAGTGTATTACCTGCTGTAAGAGGT